>CM014274.1:72883200-72900105 GCA_004135705.1 Alloteropsis semialata
TCCTCGACACGTAGTCACGTACTATCACGATGGTGCGTACAAAGCAGCATAAGGCAGCGTGGCCATTAGCCAGGCGTGACGACGCATCGGCGGCTATGCATGGGGCCGAGGGCATTTTTGTCCTTTCACTCTATTTTTCTCTCCTACACCATCAAAAATTAATATTTTCATAGAGGCAGTGTCTTTTGGCAAATTAACATGAAATCGGAGTGTCCATCAGCCAATTGGACTTTTTTCGATGTCCCAAACGGACGCCACTTTACGCATCCTCTAGCAAATTTTCTCTAAACCTTTCGTCCATACCACCATGGGACAGTTTGCAACCATATCCACCCTTAAAGCCAGTTGGATCCTGACTAAAGGTCATATGGATTAATTCAAAAGTAAGCTACCTACAACTTAGTTGTGCTTAGTTGGTTAGATGGTAAAGGCGAGATGAGAAGGTCTCGGGTTCGAATCTGGAAAGCTGCACAGGTGTACTTTTATGCTAAAAAATATATTGTATTTTTTATTTTTTGAATGAACAACCTTTAATTGGTTGGTGACACGGCTTATCCCTCTAACTACAAATTATGCATTTAAAATTGACATATTACTATCTTGAATCTTTGATAATCTAAATTTTTGACCCACAAAAACTAAATGTGCATACAAATGATTTTTTTTATAACATGTCTATAGTCTTCTATGCGGCCCTATGTATATCATGTTGCTTTGTGTATTGGACTCTGATGGTAAAGGCGAGATGAGAGGTCTCGGGTTCGAATCCAGAAAGCTGCATATGTGTACTTTTATGCTAAAAACATATTGTAATTTTTTTATTTTGGAATGAACAACCTTTAATCGGTTGGTGGGGCTTATCCCCGCCTAACTACAAATCGTGCGGTTGAAATCTACATTTACTACCTTGAGTCTTTAATGATATAAATTTTTGAGCCGCAAAAAGCCTGTTTGCTTGGCTTATCAGCCACCAGCCAGCAGTACTTTAGTCTCACAACAAATCAGCACCAGCCACCAGCCAACCAATAGTACTTTTCTCTCACAACAAATCAGCACCAGCCACCAGCCACCAGCCAATCGAACAGGCTGATTGTGCATACAAATGATTTTTTGTAACATGTCAACAGTCTTTTACGCACCCCTATGTATATCTCGTTGCTTTGTTATTGGACTTCAATGAATTCTGCAACCTTTAGTCGTTGGTCCGACAGGGCTTATGCCCCCATTTAGACGAGACGGAGAAAACGCAACATTTATCTGGCTTGATATGGCGTTTTTTGAGAGATGCATTGAACCATATATTGGAGATATATTCCTTAGTAGGATCAACCCAACCCACATCTTTTTGAACCAAACACTTCAAAAAAAAATGAGTTCGACTCATCTCAACCCGCGTCAATCGTCAAACCAAACGCATGCTTAAGTCGGCTGGCTGTCTTTCAGCCTGTTCGGTTGGCTGGTTGCTGGTGCTGATTTGTTGTGAGACTGAAGTACTGCTGGCTGGCTGGTGGCTGGTGCTGATTTATTGTGAGACTGAAGTACTGCTGGCTGGTGGCTGATAAGCCGCGCTTGGCTTATCAGCCACCAGCCAGCAGTACTTCAGTCTCACAATAAATCAGCACCAGCCACCAGCCAACCAACAGTACTTTTCTCTCACAACAAATTAACACCAGCCACCAGCCAACAGCCAATCGATCAGGCTGAATGTGCATACAAATGATTTTTTTGTCTCTTGTGCCGACCATGGCAGGCTCTTTATCTATCTTGGAGTTTTAAATTTGTTTCTTCTCACAGTTCAAAGATAAGAAGCCATTCCACGCAACGATGCTCTTGCCGGAGGAGAAGCAGTTGCACGTGCGGCGTCGGCTGCCTGGCTTCTCTGCACGGTCCATGGGGGCTACGTGGTAAGTGGAACCTAGTAACTTAAGTTAGATTTAAACCCCATCAAATAGTGCGCGGTCCAGTTTGTCTCCCGCGCGTACGTTAATGAAAAGTAGCCCAGGTTGTATTTAACTAATCTTGTGAAGCCATCGTTCCATTCCGTTCCGCATGCGCGTCTGACTTTTTTTTGTTCCCGCGCGCGCCTGACTTTTTTTGCTCCTGCGCGCCAAACTTTGTAATGAAACACGAGCGCGCTTAATTTTTTCCTGCGCACCAGACTTTTTTAACGCGCATTTCTAGATCATTTTTTTCCACGTGCCAGACTTTTTAACGCGCATTTCTGGATCATTTTTGCGGGCGACGTGGTTGTAAGGGGAAAGTTACGGGTGGGAACTTCAAACTACAAACTTGAAGGTGCAGTTTTTAAAATAAACAATGTAATTTCAAAAGAGTAATAGAAAAATACTTAATTTATAATAAACTATTAGTATAGTTTGAATACAGAAATATCATGAAATACTCTTAACATATTGTATAGTTGTAAATCGATAGCCACTCTTTGAAATTTCTGTCAACTTGCACCTATGAAATAAAAATATAAGTTACATATACAAATTACTTACTTCTTACTTAATAAAATAAAAATTACAAGTTATAGAGAAACATTGATATATTATAGATAAATGTTGACATGGCTTAACACAAAAGTTCAAACTGTTTTACATAAATATTGAACCATTGTAGAGATAATATTGACAGAATTTCATTGAAATGTTGACATAGCTTAATAGAAATATTGAAAATGATTTACATCAATGTAGAACCATTGTACAAATAATGTTGACATAATTTTATTTAAATTTTGACATACTAACAGAAATGTTGAAACAATTAAGCAAAAGTATTGAGTGATATAAAGTAAATTGTTGTAATATTTGTAGCTAAATGTTGACATAGCTTAAAAATAAGTTGGAAATATATCTTTAGAAATATTGAATCATTCTGTATAAAGTGTTCACATAGTTTTACTTAAATGTTTAAAAATATAATAAGTAATGTTGAATGAGTTTGATTAGACATTGAACCATTTTGATGTTTAAAAATATAATTAGTACATAAATGTTGATGTAGCTTAAAACAAAAGTTCAAACTGTTTCACATAAATATTGAACCATTTTACATAGCTTAACAGAAATAGATAGTGAACCATTCTACCAAAAATGTTGATATAGTTTCATCTAAATGTTGACATAATTTTATCCTTCTATGGCAGGGGGTACATGGCCGCCCCAAACCCCGAACATGCTTCTGAACCCGATAGGACGGAGTCGCCCCCAAACAAACCCTGAACCCTAACTGGTATAACCGAAGCCGAAGCAATTTAGCCTTCTATGGCAGGGGAGCCGAAGCCGAAGCAATTTGGCCTTCTATGGCAGGGGGTACATGGCCGCCCCAAACCCCAAACATGCTTCTGAACCCGATAGGACGGAGTCGCCCCCAAACAAACCCTGAACCCTAACTGGTATAACCAAAGCCGAAGCAATTTAGCCTTCTATGGCAGGGGAGCCGAAGCCGAAGCAATTTGGCCTTCTATGGCAGGGGGTACATGGCCGCCCCAAACCCCGAACATGCTTCTGAACCCGATAGGACGGAGTCGCCCCCAAACAAACCCTGAACCCTAACTGGTATAACCGAAGCCGAAACAATGCTTCTGAACCCGATAGGACGGAGTCGCCCCCAAACAAACCCTGAACCCTAACTGGTATAACCGAAACCGAAGCAATTTAGCCTTCTATGGCAGGGAACCGAAGCCGAAGCAATTTGGCCTTTTATGGCAGGGGGTACATGGCCGCCCCAAACCCCGAACGTGCTGGGGGTACGGAGTCGGCCCTAACCAGTCAGTCAGTAGGGCCTTCTATGGCAGGGGGTACGGAGTCGCCCCCAAACCCCCCAACACCTTTTGAAACCGGTAGGAAGGAGTCGCCCCCTCAACAATTTTTAAATGTTCACCAAATACTTTGGTTATGTTGAGGGAACACTTTTGAAATTGTTGAGCAAATACTTTGTTAGTGTTGAGGAAGACTATTGCAAATGTTGGCCATAAACTTTTCATATGTTGAGGACAAACACTTTGGTTATGTTGAGGCAACACTTTGGTAATTGTTGAGCAAATAGTTTGTGAATGTTGAGGAAGCCTTTTGCAAATGTTGGCCATACACTTTTCATGTGGTGAGGACAAACATTTCAGTTGAGGGAAAACTTTGGAAACACTTTGCAAATGGTTGAAAGAAAACTTTTGAAATATTTAGCAAGCAATTTGGAAATGTTGAGAATACAAATTCAAAATGTTGAGAATACACTTTGCAAACGTTGACAAAACAGTTTGCTTATGTTGAGCAAATAATTTGGAAATGTTGAGCAAATACTTTTCAAATGTTGAGGAGACAATTTTCAACCAAACACTTTAGTTATGTTGAGCATACACTTTTGATATGTTGAGGAAAAACACTTTTGAAATGTGGGCACTATAAATATTCAAAGACCATGCCACGAGAGATAACATAAGTTCAAACATTCCTTCAACATCATTCATAATCCAGAAACCTAGTAAAAAGTTTTCTTCAAGCATCCAGAAGTACTGCATGACATAGTAGTGGTAATCTAAATATATTACATCACACAGGACATAAGTTCACTGACATGTTAAACATACACACAGGACATAAGTTCTCTGACATATTAACGTACTAAGTTTATGCCAATAAAGTCACCATTCCTAACTTATCAAGACAGAACATATTAAGATGGTTATCACTTCTTCTTCGATCGCTTCGTGGATTTGTTAAGAATTGCGGTGTCACAAACTGTCTTGTTAAGTGGAGAGTTGAAAACCTTGTGTGCAACCACCTTCCTATATTGGACAACAATGGATGAACTCACGAGAGACATAAATAAATTTCCTGTCGGCTCCGTTGCATTTGCAAGCTCAAGCAAACGGAACAGGCCAACTGCAAAGAACCGACTGTAGCTGAAGTTTCCGTTACCCTTGGCCCTTTCTGATATATCTTTCAGAGTGGCCTCTATTTCTCCATCTCTTGAAGAAAAATCGACTAACGAACTACCATTCTGGGAACGTGCCCACTCTTCCATCTTTTGTGCATCAGCTCTGTACAGTGAGCACAAAAGAACACTTATCAGGATTGTTTCAAAACACAAAATGTTACTTTATGAGGAAAGAGGCTTTACGAATGACAAGTTGCTAATTAGTAACCCAGAATGCATAAGCTGTTACTAATGCCAAGAAAGATAGCATCTACTGACCCAAAAAACAAAAAACATGTAAACATTAACTAGTGTACCTCAGAAATATTAAGTAGGTAAAGAAAATAAAATGGTAAAATCTTTCTCTAAGAAAAAAAAATCCAGATTTCACAAAAAAGTTAAGAGTAAAATATGTTTCATGCAACATTGATGGCTTAAAATTACAGCGGGTTGCCTTTAAAAAATAAGGGCATGTTTATTTGAAAACCACATCTGTTAAGAGCATATTACGAAAGACCAAAGTTTGTGAGTGCTACAGCATCTACAGGTTCCATAAGTTGGAAACCAGCAGGAGATTTAAATTGTTGATGAAAACTACCTGTATTGATCAGGATCTTCATTTAACGCTGTTATATATGCCTTGAAGATGGAATCCCTGTCCTCGTTACTGGGGTACCCTTCCATGAGCTGATCATAGACAGTAACAAAACCAAGAGCAAACACAGGGTCGTACTGATAGGTTCTTTTGTATCTCATCAGATGTTGCTGAACCAAAAGTTCTTGTAGGACTGTACTGTAAATGCTTGGAATAGGGCGTTTGTATGACTTAAGGAAACTCAGCTTTGTTTCTGCGACAGTAGGTGGGACATCTGCACAAGATTATAAACAAATTAGAAGGATGGGCATATAATTTTTTGTACTATGCTACTTACAAAAACAAGGTGTTCTACATCAGATCCAGACAGTGTCAATCAGAATATACTGGACAGTATGTGAATCTACCATGGCCAAGTGGAAACTACTTAAGTGGTTTACAACTTGTTTGAAAATAGACATGACGAAGTATTAGGACAAGGGGCGAAGCCAAAAAACACGAGGAACTTCTGGCATGAGATGATTATGTGAAAAATATTAAGTTTAGAAGAAAGAAGCGTGTCCCAGCCTACTCTTTTTCATTTGTGCTAAGATTTCCAATGACAAAAGACCTGATTTCATAAACAAGTTTACCTCATAAGCATCAATAGAAATTACATTCCATCATTAATAAAATCGCAGTGCCCAAAAACCTATGCAGGAAAGGGTCTGTGATTTCAGAACCAGGTATCAGCAAAATAATGTATGGGTAAATTAATCCAAAAAAAAAGTTCACCTCCAAAATATATTGGGTTAGACGGTTAGTTAAAAGAAAATTCTCAAACCAGTAGGATAACTGCATACAGTGTTATCCTAAACGCTAAACGGTAAACAGTCGGTCACCCTTTGTTTAGCGTTTAAACGGTTTAGACGGTGTTTAAATGGATTAAAATGGTCTAAACGGTTTCAAACAATATTACTAAAATATGCATATTTTTTATGTAAAATTAATTGTTCTAGCATTTATACATATTTATGCAAGTAAAAATCAATTATTTTAGTATATATATTATTTATGCATGTGAAAAGAATCAAATACATATATTTATGCATGTAACGAATCAAGTGTACATATATATGAATATAATAAACTTAAATATATAAATCTATACATGCAAAACTCAACTTGATTTACCTCGTGTTCACCTAAACAGCCATTTAAACAGCTGTTTAGCCTGTTTAATATCGTTTATCTCCGTTCCGTTTAGGCCGTTTAGACCGTTTCCCCCCGTTTTTTGACCGTTTAAACGGTCAACCGTTTAATTTCCGTTTATCCCCTAAACAAAACAGTTTACCACCGTTTACAGTTTAGCGGCCGTTTAGGCGAACACTGACTGCATATCATTATATTAAGAAGGAATAAGGATTGGCCTTACAAAATAAAGGACTAGGTTTGTTATTTCATTGATCCCATTCTACACCGGATGCGTAAAGTCTATACTCTATAAATTAGCTGCTCATGATTATATTCTACACGATTAAGCTTCTTTTGGTGACTTGCTCAAAGCCTCACACTGGTTCATATTTTTCAGAAGGACCTGCACACCAGTCCTTTTCTTGTGGACTTCAACACATAAAAGTTCTATGAATTGCACAACTGTATTTTCTAAGCAATAGCAGCAAGGAGTGGAACTAGGATCCTGACAGAATCCAATCAACTTTAAGAATTTTAGTCCTGCAAGAGCTCACTTCAAAAACTTATCTCACCTTAATTCTGTTGCCTCTAGCACAGGCAAAGAGTGAAGAGCTGAATGGAGGTATGGATGCATAGATTGGATTATTAGGATACCATGCAGCGAATAAACTCACGACTAATTGGATTGATGATTGCCCACAGCAAAGAAAGGTCCATTGGAAATCTGAAATAAAACTAGAACAATACATCTATGCAACCTAGAAACTATGCCAACAAAAGCCACACCAGCTCACTACAGGGAGTACGACGGCAACGACTACAGGAAAATCTGCAGTGGTGCGTTTCGGTGGAAGGAGGCACCGCCGCCGGCGAGTCTCGGAATCACACATTTGGTGAAACTACGGGAGGTGGAGAAGACCTAACCTGGCGCTCGATGGAGCGGAGCTCCTCCTGGAGCTTGGCGCGCTTGCTCATGAGCGCCGAGAGCATCGCCGTGGGGTTGGCCGCCGGCGCCGCCGGTGAGGGCGCGGAGCCCGACGCGGCCTTGTGCGCGCCGCTCCCTCCTCCGCCTCCTGAATCCATGGCCGCTGCGGATAAGAACGGAACGGGAAAAGAAAAGAAAAAATCTCGCCAACCGCTGTCGGAGGGGAGGAGCGGGGCGCCAGATCTAATGGATGCTATTGGATGCTATTGTTTACACGAATCTTAAATAAGTAGGTGCCAAATACTAGCTTCCGACCGAGTGCTAGATAGGTTTTCCGGTCCATGACCCACCACACCGTTCGCCACCAAAACGCTGCAGCCACCAGGCCCACCACGACGAAAGAGGAAGTTAAGCCCACGTGGGGTGAGGCCTAGGGATGTTAATCCAGCCCGGCCCATCAAACTTCACTATTGCCCACGGTCCAATCGAGTGGCGCGTGGAGCGGAGGAGAGATAAGATCGATCCATGTCGTGAACGGCGGCGACGAAGGAGGCCGGGACCGGGAGAAATGCCGCCGACCATGCCGGCGCCGGCGCCGCCCTGTCCTCCGCCAGCTGTGGCACCGGTGCTGCGGCAGCTCCTCTCCTCCGTCGCGCCGGTAGCGCTCGCCGCCGCGCTCGTCTGCGGCGCTGGCCCCGCCGCCGTCGCCCCGGCCGCGCAGGCCGTCCCGTTCGTCCGTCCCCCTCCCCTGCAGGGAAAGCCCTTCGGCTCCTCCACGCCGTACGCGCAGTCCCAGAAGCTGCAGCTTGGCCTCGACAAGCTCGGGTTCGTCTCGTGCCTTGATCTTCTCGACCTTTCGCGTGTATGGTGGATGCTGTTTGCCTCTGCAATTGGAGATGTTCTGTTCCTGATCGCAATCCATGTGTGCGTCATGGCGCAGGAAGATCAGGCCATGCCCTTCAACCAATCCGGGGTGCGTGTCCACCAACGCGCTGGGATCTTCCGGCTCCTTCGCCTCCCCGCTGCTCATCCCGGAATCATCCGCCGGGGACAAGGCCGTCGCCGTAAGCCCCACCACGCCTAACTATCCAGTACCTATCTCTGAGCCGATCGCACACGCTTCTCCTTCCCGCAAATACCAAATGCAAATGCTATGCAATTGGTCTTCGATTTTCAATTCAAATGTTGATGCTGTACCATACTTGGGTTTTCACTTCCTTGTTGTTCTTTCGCGCTTCCTGGTGGCCGGGCGTGCAGTCGTTGCGGCAAGCCATCGAGAAGACGCAGAGCAACGTGGAATTCAAGGCCGACCAAGAAACCCCCAATGGTCAGTACGTCGTCCAAACCAAAGCTCGAACAGCTTCAGTACGGGATTGATCGGGCACGCACGAACTCACCCATGGACTTCAGGTCACTACATCGAGGCGGAGGTGGACGGCGGCGTAGGCCGGGACGTGATGGAGTTTCTGGTGAAGAAAGACGCCGGCGTGGTGGCGTACCGGTGCATGGCCACCAAGGTCACCTTCGTCTACCCCTTCACCACCGCCGTCGGCGACTCCAAGGGCCAGAAGCAGAGGATGGACGCCATCTCGCAGGAGCTCGGTTGGTACGCCCCGGACATCCAGTCCTCCTTGGACTTCGACGATGTCGATAATCGTCCGTGAAGACTGGATATGGAGCCTTCAATTCATCGATCGAAACAGAGGTAAATATATGTGTGATATAAATATTAGTGTTGAGTGTTGTCCATGGCTCCATGTTCGGGTTTGCTGTCCAAACTCCAAAGCTCCGCTGCTGACTTGCTGTTACTGGCTCCGTTCCAAATTACAATTCATTTGACTTAATTTACCCTAAGTTTGACCATTCGTATTATTCAAAATATTTGTGCAAATACAGTCAAATCTAAGTCATTATTGAAGGACTTTTATTAATAAAACATGCTACAACAAAAGATATGATATTTTGCACAACTTTTTGAATAAGACGAGCGGTCAAACTTTAGATAAAAAAGTTAAAAAATTGTAATTTAGAACGGAGAGAGTACTGTATTAGCCACTTATGTAGCTCGTCTCTACTTGGTTAGTTTAAACACTGTTCTGTAGAGTATAGCTAGTGCTTAAGTATGCAAAGCCGAAGATACTCCAACCATTCAACCATTCTTTGTGCTTTGAAGAATATGGTCTTTACTATGGACGACAAGAAACAAGGGAGGACATGGTGAGAAACCGACAGAAATGAAGGCAGTGGTGCTCTGGGCTCTTGACAGTGTCACGGATCTTATTCACTCAAGACAGCCAGTATATAGGAACCTGAACAATGGAAGCCCTCTCCCCTGTCACGGTGGCTCGAGTGTGATACTGATGCAGCCTGTAGAAGTGTGGATACAATACAAGTGGGAGCATAGGGGTTGGGCTATTTTTGTCTAAGCTGTAAATTTACTGGAAACTTTGCTGCCTCTCTAGGCTCTTCTTGTTCATCACTGCAATAGGCAAGTCTTCACGCCTATTCCTTAAAAAAAAACTGATACAGCCTTTGTTGTTGACAACTGAGTGGGAGTGGCAGGAGATGTTCTTCTAGATGATCAAAGCCCATTATGTATGGTTTCTTATTGGTTACATGACACGATCATCTTGAGTTATTTTGGAAAATTGGCATAGAAGAGATCTCATCTGTGCAGTGTTACCTCAATATCACGCGGCATCCTGGAGCAAGTTAAGCACGGGTTGGATGTTGCAACGTGTTTTACGCTGTGATGAACTACTGCCACAGGTTTTGCGGATGTGCGGCTGCATCTCAGATGCTTGGTTTATGCAACATGATCTTTTTATTATAAGCTCCTTGGTCTAAAATAGGGCTAAAATGCACATATGGCACCTGCATTCTACAACAGAGGACCCCAAACCCTTATTGTTGAGATGATAATATTGGACCATCAACAGCCCATATGTGTACTATAAATTTTCAAAGACAAACTAAACATACCATTATTCATTGAGAAACACCATCTTGGTCAGCATGAAAATTGTTTGATTCTTTCTTCTAGTTTACTTCAAATTGTATTCTCCTTCCCTTTTAAGTTCCAATATATATGAAAACAACAGGGACTGCCTCTTTCGTTCCCCAAAAAAACCTACAAAATGTGAACATATTTGTAACATTGGTGTCTGGGTGCAGAAAACCGGCACGACTTCACTGACTTTACGAAGCAATGTCACCAAAGTAAGTAGTGATTTGAGTCTTGATGAACAGTAGCCTAACTGGGATCACTGTAGCACTGGCATGCTGACTTTTACTTTTACATCAAATACTATACCATGTTCTCTATATCATGCAATCTGATCCATTCATCAAGAAATAAATGGACTAGAAATCATCAAAGTGATGGAGCACTGTAGATCTCTGACTCTGCTTCAACAAGTGAGAGAATCCATGGAAAACACCCAGCACTACCACATTTTTACCCTTAATTCTTGTGGCTTCCTAGTTGATCTCGTGAAAAAGAATGGGGTGAAGCACAACTCTACTCATCACCCCAAACTTAGAAATGGCCATAAGTGGATTGATCGGCCATCCACATCCCACGACCCTTTTCATATTATCATGAACCACAAATTGTAGGTTATGCTCCTAATCTCCCAATTTCTATCCCTTGGCCTCCCCAAATGCAGCCAAATATTAACCAAATTTCATTATTATTTCCATTTAACTTGAAGGAAACACCCCCTTTGATGGAAACAAATGTTTCTCCTACACCTTCATGCAATGGAGCAATATTGTGTAATAACTATGGATCATAAGGTTTAAGATTAATCTAGAATAATGTGGTCATCACTAGTGACAAGGATACCTCAATCAATATGGGTTCAGGTAACAACATCACTGCTGCAAGCACAATATTACCTCCTATACAAGGACCTACAAAAATGTTGTCTTACATTTCAAACAATAATCAGTCCATGAACATAATGGACACATTTAACATTTCCGTTCTAGTGGTGGAGCCAATGATGCACTCAAAAGTGATATTTGTTGCTCGGCATGGAGGCATGAGTGTATGACATTCCATAGTCCTTTTAATCTTCTACAATTATTACAGTTTTTGCCGTCTTTATCAGTGCAAACCAATATGAATCTAGTGTTATTAATACCATTGGATTGGATCATATTGAGGGTGTACAAATCGGTAGCACTCCACATGCTAATGTTTATGACAGTGCTACTAGAATATTGAAGGTGTTGCTACAGTTGGTATTCTCAGTGGGTAGAAACAATGGGAATATAAATAAAACACTAATTATTTATCTCAAGATGTGGTGCCCAAAAGAGTTGGTGTAGAAGGTGATGTTAGTTCTATTGCAACAGGGAGTAACTACAATGTTAATCATGATGAATTGGAGATGGTCAATGACTCTTTACTGGAGAAGTTTTTTCAGGAGATACAAATGAATGAAGATTTTTCACCCATAAATGCCTGCTCTACTGATCTTACTCCACCTATTAGTCTAGTCATACAAATTATATGGACGATTCTAGTTATGAGCCATATCTTCTTGAAGATATCATCTCTAACTTGAGCAAAAACACTAAAGGCAACTAGACGAATCAATTGATCATTATGACAATGAATTGTGTTATCTTTCTGTGTATTTATATCCATAAATGTGTGAACCACCAACAATAAATTGAGGTAATGAAAATGTGAGCATATATTTGTTACTGTCTTCTGCCTAGTGTTTTCAGTACCATAATATTTGACTCCAATAAGGTGGGCTTTTAAGAAATGAGTCACGCAGTGGTATCTTGCAGCGGGCTATTTAAGAAAGAAGGAAAACTCAAAGGGCCTAAGGTTTTTCTAGAGTAGAAAGAGCCAACTACCTATGAACCACTGAGACCTATGAAAATATGTTGTCCCTATTGAAAAGGGTGTTGTTTCTCACGGGCCATTGATTCATTATGTTGGACCGACCGGTGACACTACCGCATGTTTTGAGGAAACAATAGCTAACAGATATTGGAAATGTTGTTTTTTTCCCTCATGTCAATTTAGGCCGCCGTTAAATTGTAGCCTACATAGTGTTGTCAAAGTTGCTCATTGATGCCGACAACAACAAGATGATTCTACTGTCATGAGCAAGGTTGAATAGAGTAGCTCCCTTTCCTCAAGGGCTCAAGATATTGCTCCTCTCTTACGTAGCCATGCACTCCAGCTATCGATGGTGCCCTACTGCCCATCATATTTTGTTTACACTTTCCATCATGTCCACTTCGCGGCCTCTGCCCTTTGTTCACTTTGCATCCTCAAGGTGTTGATATCCGCCAGCACTGGTGCCGCCTGGCGTGTTATGATCTACTTCACCTACATCGACGTACTTCACTGCATTTACGAGGATTACCCCAATATGCATGCCATCCTTTGTGCGGACTCGCCATAGACCCCCACGCTACCTCATGAGCTCCTGGTGCTCCTCCCATGCCTTGCCTCTCTATAGCGTGTGATGCTCTTGGAGATCTTTGTAGGCAGCCACCACCTTGGTGCCTCCACGAGTGCGACGAGCTCCAGGTATGGGCCATGTCATGGCAGGGATCGCCCCTATCGACCGCAAGTGCTCAACTCCATTGGGATTGGTTTTAGTGGATTTTGCACTGGATTAGGGAGAGGCAATGGGATGTCTAGGGATCTATTGAGGAAAGAGACTACAAGATGGGAGCTGTAATTTTGGGTGTGGGCGTGCGACATCTATGGCTTCGGATGTTTATGGCTTAGTTAGAGGGGTCGAGTTGGGCAGAAGGATAAAATGTCATTTATGAAATACCTGACATCGGATGGGCAAAGTTTGTAATGGACGTAAGGACGGTGGCACTAAGGGTCAACAAAATGGAATCAATGCACATGAGGCAAGCTTACTTTTTTAGTAGCTAATATGGAATTTTGACTTTTTATAATGGCTTGTAGGGAATTCTCTCAATTGCAAAGAGTTACTATTGTTTTGTAGGAAAGAAAAAAAGACATCATAATTAATCAAAAGTATTCACATATATTAGGCACGGATCTTGGATCAATCGGTACAAAAGGAAGTGATGGCCTGATCGGCGCCTTGCAATTGGGCAAACTTTAGACTCTATGGGACAAATGATTATTAATTCTCAGGCTTCATAAGCAACGTATGTGGGCTTAACTAGGCTGAGGGGAGTTGTTGCTATAGCCTCAACAGTCTAGGTGGATACGCCATTACTTATAGTATTGCCCCCTTTTTATAGAGGAATTACATGTGTGCTCTGATAGAAATTCGTGAGGTGGATAAATTAATCCAGAAACTTGTAATGGTGCAAAACATGTTACATATGCATCGTTTTGCCACCAATTCAACAAAATGCACATCCGAAGATTTTGATTTTGCGCACTTGCCGCTAGTCTTCATGTCACATGAAAAGGATACATGACTAACTCCTTAGTTTGCAGATAACACCTTAGTACTATGTCTTTTTTTTATATACTGGTTTCAAAAATCTTGTCTATTTTTAGTTGCCACTATAAATGTAATCATGAAGCCACAGCTTCAGGCATGCCACAAGTGCAGCAAACAATTTCACTACCTTACTTTTGACGATGTTAAAGCATCTCCAGCAGTCTCCCTTTTCCCAAAAAACTACCGATATAGGGAAAAGATTTGCTCCAGCAGTCTTCCAATAGATCTTCCTTTTTCCAATATTTTTTCTCTCCTCCCAATAATTCCTCCCAACCCTATCCATATAGAGGGAGACTTGCAGCCTCCCGCAAAGTACCGGTTCATTTGGCGCACTTCTTTTTTTCCCCGCTGCTTTCTCCCGCGTAACGTTTCGTCGCCGCCGCCATCTGGTCGCCGGCCGCCCGCTCCCCACGAATGGACTTGCCGGGGTCCGGGGCCCCTCCCCTGACCCATCTGACTGGCGCTGGAGTTGAGCCGTCGACGATGGCCGCCTCACCAGTGGTAGCGCGTGCACAAGAGCGAGCAGCATCGGAGTTCCCGACGGCGTCCATGGCAGCGAGGAGGCGGCGCCAGGCCGCGGGGCTTGGGCGTGGCAGTGGCCGGCACTCTCGACCTTCCCCTGGCCCAGCGCGGATGGGCGCTCCGGAGGCCTTCCAGGTTGGGGGCAACGCCTCCACGGCTACCCGACCACTTCATGTCCTTTCTGCCGAACTGCCACCACCTGCCATGACTGCCCAGGCGGCTCACCTGCCATGACTGCCCAGGCGGCTGCTGGCGAGTACGACATGGGCGATGACCTGCACATGTTCGATCAAATGCCCGCAAGGTATACTCATACGTCAAAATTCTTGTATGGTTGCTGCTGGTGAAATTCGTGAACAAACTGGGTCACTCCAGTGTTGTTTATCATTTTTGTGAGCTACCTTTGCAAGGCCAGCCATTGTATCACTATTTTCTATAAATGTTTGTGCCTTTTGTTTTCGTGCAAGGACAGTAGAATTATAAATTATGGTTAGCTTGTCTTCTTAGAACCACTGTTTCCTGCAGGAATTTTATGATATTCAAACTTGTTCACTGGTAATCTGGTATAGTCATTAGTCTTTGGCCAATTAGTTATTTTCTAGAGATACCCATCTACTTATTTTTAGTGCAATGTACCAGTACTATGCATTTACTATTTCATTTTCCATTCTTCACTTTTCTTGATTAATTACATTGGATATAGACTAATGGAAAACTTTTTTTTTCATGCAGTGAGCCCATTTACACTAATATGATGGATGATTCCTTCAACATCGATGATATCTCCTTGCGCAATACAATGCCATTTGCAAGTAATGAAGATGTTGTTGAGGTCAACCCAAGTGGAAAGAAGAGATGGGCTAGGTCAGCCAACTACTCAGTTCAAGAAGATGAGGCTTTGGTTTTAGCATGGGAGAGTGTGAGTCTTGATCCAGTCGTAGGAAAGGATCAAAGCATGAAGATGTATTGGAAACACATTACGGATCACTTTCACCGAAATGTGAAGACAGCAGCTAACCGATCAGTCGGGTCCCTTAGTCATCGCTGGAGTTCAATCCAAGAGTGTTGCAACCGTTGGGCTGGTTGTATTGTGAATATTGATCGTGCCCAACCAAGTGGAGCGACACTTCAGGATAAAGTAAGTAACATGTGACCAAATATTGTATTATTAATTTCTCATGAGGTGTTCCATCCTTATTTACTAATTATTTATCCAAATCGATAGATTAATCTTGCTTAGAAGCTATACAAGCAAAAGGAGCCGAAGAATAGGCCATTCATGATGTTGCACTGCTGGGCGTTGCTCGAACACAATGAGAAGTGGAACAATCGGGACAATGATTTTCATACACTTAAGAAGAGAGAAAGCAAGTCCTCTGAGTTTGACAATGAGGGAGATGGGAATGAGCAAGAGAAGGAGAGGCTAAAGAAAGGAGGAGATGGTGTTGTGTTCGAGTCTGCAGTCCAAGAGATGATTGCATCAAAGAAGGTGTTGGAGGCTGATAGGAAGTATGAGAAGGAATCAAGGTGGTTGGTGATTAAGGCAATAGAGGAGCGTAAGTTGGCGATTGAAGAGGAAAAGTTGAGAGCCATTGGAGATGAGGCACAAGCGAAGAAGATAGAACAAGAATCCAAGATCATGTTCATGGACACTACTGGGCTTGATGAGGCACAGAGAGCGTACGTGGAGTCAATGCATGTGCAAATTATATCGAAGATGGGCGGAAGTGGGAGTGGAAATGGAACTGTGTGATGCTCTATGTTTTATTTAGTCTATTTAGTGCAATCAGACTATATGCTATGTTTGATTTAAATTTAAATTTGAATTTGAAATGTATAGAATTGAATTATTAAGACTTTATATGGGTGTGCTGAGACAATAGTTTTAATTAGTTGGGTGTGTTGGGTGTCGAAATGGAGTATTCACACTGTTTATGTGCATTTACATAGAAAAATAGAAATGATTAATTATTGGGAAAGATTTATTGGGAGACTGCAAAAGCAACTCTCCCAATAATCCTAAAACTGCTATTGGGACATCTCCCAATACTAGTTATTGGGAAAGGATTATTGAGAGACTGCTGGAGATGCTCTTAGGTGTCAAAAACCAATGCACATGTGGCAGCAGGTGCGGCTCGCCACATGTGCGGAAACGAAGCACATACCAGCCTAAAGTTTGGTTTATCTCGTCTCACATTGGGCATGGAGTTTGGAAGCCGATCAAAGTGGACCAGGAATTATCTCCCCGTTGTACAAAATTGATACAAATTTTTTTTCTGAAGTAGTATTGACACTAAGAT
>CM014274.1:72908083-72927167 GCA_004135705.1 Alloteropsis semialata
AGCTCATGGAAGGGTACCCCAGTAACGAGGACAGGGATTCCATCTTCAAGGCATATATAACAGCGTTAAATGAAGATCCTGATCAATACAGGTAGTTTTCATCAACAATTTAAATCTCCTGCTGGTTTCCAACTTATGGAACCTGTAGATGCTGTAGCACTCACAAACTTTGGTCTTTCGTAATATGCTCTTAACAGATGTGGTTTTCAAATAAACATGCCCTTATTTTTTAAAGGCAACCCGCTGTAATTTTAAGCCATCAATGTTGCATGAAACATATTTTACTCTTAACTTTTTTGTGAAATCTGGATTTTTTTTCTTAGAGAAAGATTTTACCATTTTATTTTCTTTACCTACTTAATATTTCTGAGGTACACTAGTTAATGTTTACATGTTTTTTGTTTTTTGGGTCAGTAGATGCTATCTTTCTTGGCATCAGTAACAGCTTATGCATTCTGGGTTACTAATTAGCAACTTGTCATTCGTAAAGCCTCTTTCCTCATAAAGTAACATTTTGTGTTTTGAAACAATCCTGATAAGTGTTCTTTTGTGCTCACTGTACAGAGCTGATGCACAAAAGATGGAAGAGTGGGCACGTTCCCAGAATGGTAGTTCGTTAGTCGATTTTTCTTCAAGAGATGGAGAAATAGAGGCCATTCTGAAAGATATATCAGAAAGGGCCAAGGGTAACGGAAACTTCAGCTACAGTCGGTTCTTTGCAGTTGGCCTGTTCCGTTTGCTTGAGCTTGCAAATGCAACGGAGCCGACAGGAAATTTATTTATGTCTCTCGTGAGTTCATCCATTGTTGTCCAATATAGGAAGGTGGTTGCACACAAGGTTTTCAACTCTCCACTTAACAAGACAGTTTGTGACACCGCAATTCTTAACAAATCCACGAAGCGATCGAAGAAGAAGTGATAACCATCTTAATATGTTCTGTCTTGATAAGTTAGGAATGGTGACTTTATTGGCATAAACTTAGTACGTTAATATGTCAGAGAACTTATGTCCTGTGTGTATGTTTAACATGTCAGTGAACTTATGTCCTGTGTGATGTAATATATTTAGATTACCACTACTATGTCATGCAGTACTTCTGGATGCTTGAAGAAAACTTTTTACTAGGTTTCTGGATTATGAATGATGTTGAAGGAATGTTTGAACTTATGTTATCTCTCGTGGCATGGTCTTTGAATATTTATAGTGCCCACATTTCAAAAGTGTTTTTCCTCAACGTATCAAAAGTGTATGCTCAACATAACTAAAGTGTTTGGTTGAAAATTGTCTCCTCAACATTTGAAAAGTATTTGCTCAACATTTCCAAATTATTTGCTCAACATAAGCAAACTGTTTTGTCAACGTTTGCAAAGTGTATTCTCAACATTTTGAATTTGTATTCTCAACATTTCCAAATTGCTTGCTAAATATTTCAAAAGTTTTCTTTCAACCATTTGCAAAGTGTTTCCAAAGTTTTCTCTCAACTGAAATGTTTGTCCTCACCACATGAAAAGTGTATGGCCAACATTTGCAAAAGGCTTCCTCAACATTCACAAACTATTTGCTCAACAATTACCAAAGTGTTGCCTCAACATAACCAAAGTGTTTGTCCTCAACATATGAAAAGTTTATGGCCAACATTTGCAATAGTCTTCCTCAACACTAACAAAGTATTTGCTCAACAATTTCAAAAGTGTTCCCTCAACATAACCAAAGTATTTGGTGAACATTTAAAAATTGTTGAGGGGGCGACTCCTTCCTACCGGTTTCAAAAGGTGTTGGGAGGTTTAGGGGCGACTCCGTACCCCCTGCCATAGAAGGCCCTACTGACTGACTGGTTAGGGCCGACTCCGTACCCCCAGCACGTTCGGGGTTTGGAGCGGCCATGTACCCCCTGCCATAAAAGGCCAAATTGCTTCGGTTTCGGTTCCCTGCCATAGAAGGCTAAATTGCTTCGGTTTCGGTTATACCAGTTAGGGTTCAGGGTTTGTTTGGGGGCGACTCCGTCCTATCGGGTTCAGAAGCATGTTCGGGGTTTGGGGCGGCCATGTACCCCCTGCCATAGAAGGCCAAATTGCTTCTGCTTCGGCTCCCCTGCCATAGAAGGCTAAATTGCTTCGGCTTTGGTTATACCAGTTAGGGTTCAGGGTTTGTTTGGGGGTGACTCCGTCCTATCGGGTTCAGAAGCATATTTGTGGTTTGGGGCGGCCAAGTACCCCCTGCCATAGAAGGCCAAATTGCTTCGGCTTCAGCTCCCCTGCCATAGAAGGCTAAATTGCTTCGGCTTCGGTTATACCAGTTAGGGTTCAGGGTTTGTTTGGGGGTGACTCCGTCCTATCAGGTTCAGAAGCATGTTCGGGGTTTGGGACGGCCATGTACCCCCTGCCATAGAAGGATAAAATTATGTCAACATTTAGATGAAGCTATATCAAAATTTTTGGTAGAATGGTTCACTATTTATTTCTGTTAAGCTATGTAAAATGGTTCAATATTTATGTGAAACAGTTTGAACTTTTGTTTTAAGCTACATCAACATTTATGTACTAATTATATTTTTAAACATCAAAATGGTTCAATGTCTAATCAAACTCATTCAACATTACTTATTATATTTTTAAACATTTAAGTAAAACTATGTGAACACTTTATACAGAATGATTCAATATTTCTAAAGATATATTTCCAACTTATTTTTAAGCTATGTCAACATTTAGCTACAAATATTACAACAATTTACTTTATATCACTCAATACTTCTGCTTAATTGTTTCAACATTTCTGTTAGTATGTCAAAATTTAAATAAAATTATGTCAACATTATTTGTACAATGGTTCTACATTGATGTAAATCATTTTCAATATTTCTATTAAGCTATGTCAACATTTCAATGAAATTCTGTCAATATTATCTCTACAATGGTTCAATATTTATGTAAAATAGTTTGAACTTTTGTGTTAAGCCATGTCAACATTTATCTATAATATATCAATATTTCTCTATAACTTGTAATTTTTATTTTATTAAGTAAGAAGTAAGTAATTTGTATATGTAACTTATATTTTTATTTCATAGGTGCAAGTTGACAGAAATTTCAAAGAGTGGCTATCGATTTACAACTATACAATATGTTAAGAGTATTTCATGATATTTCTGTATTCAAACTATACTAATAGTTTATTATAAATTAAGTATTTTTCTATTACTCTTTTGAAATTACATTGTTTATTTTAAAAACTGCACCTTCAAGTTTGTAGTTTGAAGTTCCCACCCGTAACTTTCCCCTTACAACCACGTCGCCCGCAAAAATGATCCAGAAATGCGCGTTAAAAAGTCTGGCACGTGGGAAAAAATGATCTAGAAATGCGCGTTAAAAAAGTCTGGCGCGCAGGAAAAAAAATTAAGCGCGCTCGTGTTTCATTACAAAGTTTGGCGCGCAGGAGCAAAAAAAGTCAGGCGCGCGCGGGAACAAAAAAAAGTCAGACGCGCATGCGGAACGGAATGGAACGATGGCTTCACAAGATTAGTTAAATACAACCTGGGCTACTTTTCATTAACGTACGCGCGGGAGACAAACTGGACCGCGCAATATTTGATGGGCTTTAAATCTAACTTGAGTTACTGGGTTCCACTTACCACGTAGCCCCCATGGACCGTGCAGAGAAGCCAGGCAGCCGACGCCGCACGTGCAACTGCTTCTCCTCCGGCAAGAGCATCGTTGCGTGGAATGGCTTCTTATCTTTGAACTGTGAGAAGAAACAAATTTAAAACTCCAAGATAGATAAAGAGCCTGCCATGGTCGGCACAAGAGACAAAAAATCATTTGTATGCACATTCAGCCTGATCGATTGGCTGTTGGCTGGTGGCTGGTGTTAATTTGTTGTGAGAGAAAAGTACTGTTGGTTGGCTGGTGGCTGGTGCTGATTTATTGTGAGACTGGAGTACTGCTGGCTGGTGGCTGATAAGCCAAGCGAACAGGCTTTTTGCGGCTCAAAAATTTATATCATTAAAGACTCAAGGTAGTAAATGTAGATTTCAACCGCACGATTTGTAGTTAGGCGGGGATAAGCCCCACCAACCGATTAAAGGTTGTTCATTCCAAAATAAAAAAATTACAATATGTTTTTAGCATAAAAGTACACATATGCAGCTTTCTGGATTCGAACCCGAGACCTCTCATCTCGCCTTTACCATCAGAGTCCAATACACAAAGCAACATGATATACATAGGGCCGCATAGAAGACTATAGACATGTTATTAAAAAATCATTTGTATGCACATTTAGTTTTTGTGGGTCAAAAATTTAGATTATCAAAGATTCAAGATAGTAATATGTCAATTTTAAATGCATAATTTGTAGTTAGAGGGATAAGCCGTGTCACCAACCAATTAAAGGTTGTTCATTCAAAAAATAAAAAATACAATATATTTTTTAGCATAAAAGTACACCTGTGCAGCTTTCCAGATTCGAACCCGAGACCTTCTCATCTCGCCTTTACCATCTAACCAACTAAGCACAACTAAGTTGTAGGTAGCTTACTTTTGAATTAATCCATATGACCTTTAGTCAGGATCCAACTGGCTTTAAGGGTGGATATGGTTGCAAACCGTCCCATGGTGGTATGGACGAAAGGTTTAGAGAAAATTTGCTAGAGGATGCGTAAAGTGGCGTCCGTTTGCTGTGGGACATCGAAAAAAGTCCAATTGGCTGATGGACACTCCGATTTCATGTTAATTTGCCAAAAGACACCGCCTCTATGAAAATATTAATTTTTGATGGTGTAGGAGAGAAAAATAGAGTGAAAGGACAAAAATGCCCTCGGCCCCATGCATAGCCGCCGATGCGTCGTCACGCCTGGCTAATGGCCACGCTGCCTTATGCTGCTTTGTACGCACCATCGTGATAGTACGTGACGACGTGTCGAGGAGTGAACAAGACATTTGCGAGAGAGAGAGAAATGAGATGTAGGATTGGAGGAAGACGATAAATCTAGCCAGTGGGTTAAGAATATTTCTGTCTTTTCACTCTATTTCTCTTTTCTACTCCATCGAAAATCAATATTTTAATTGAGGCGGTGTCTTCTGTCAAATTAACTCGAGACCCGACTGTCCACCAGTCACAGTGTCCCATGGCAAACGGACGTCACTCTACGTGTCCTGCAGCTGCAGCAAATGTTGCCGAAGGCTTATTTTTTGCGAAAATCAACTGGCATTTCGAATAAAAGATGTTCTGCACCATACGGTTTTAAGCAACCTAGAGGGAGCTCATTTTTTACGGCAGAAAAGTGCGGCGTGACAAACACAATTTATTGGCGGCAACGAAGCTGGTCCTCTGTTATGGTGGCGATGCAAATACTCCACGATTCCAGCCGAACGTAGCAACGCCGGTTACTCAAGAATCATCAAATGTTCTTTGAGCCGTCGATGTTCGCTGAAGGAAGTGCTAGAAAGATCTTCGGCAGAGCGAGGAGCTGAGCTGACACACGGCCGCACACACGTCCACGTCCACACGCACACGACAAGAGACGACACACGGCGACTGTGCGTCACCCACTCGGCAGAGGTCCACTCCAGTCACAGGTGCTTGGATGCATCCATGGCCGCCGAAACCAAGAAGACCAGGCGGATGCCGCCAAAGGGCGCCAGCCCATGCCCTCCTATCCCGGCTCCATCTCCCACTTGCACGAGCACGATTGCACGGCGCAACCGCCCGCGACGCGCGGCACGGCATTTCGTCGAGAACGCGCCATGGCGACGGGATCGCCCCGCCGCCGTGCTCTGCATCCGCTGCCGCTCCTCCTCCTGTTCCTCCTTCTCCTCTTCGCCGGCGACGGCAGGGCCAATGCCGCCGCGAACGGGGCGGATGATGGCGCCCGGCCCATCCCCATAAAGAACGTGGTGGTGCTGGCGCTGGAGAACCGGTCGTTCGACCACATGCTCGGGTGGATGCGCCGCCTGCTGGGCCTCCCCGTCGACGGGCTCACCGGCGCCGAGTGCAACCCCAACTCCTCCGCCAACTCCACCACCTCCTCCATCTGCGTGTCCGCCGACGCCGACCTCGTGGTCCCCGACGACCCGGGCCACTCCTTCGAGGACGTCCTGGAGCAGGTCTTCGGCAACATCTCCGCCGCCGCCGCGCAGCCCTCCATGTCGGGCTTCGTCCGCAGCGCGCTCTCCGTCAACGCGCTGCTCTCCTCCGCCGTCATGCGCGCCTTCCGCCCCTCCCTCCTCCCGGCCTTCTCCGCGCTCGCGCCGGCCTTCGCCGTCTTCGACCGCTGGTTCTCCTCCATCCCGGGCCCCACGCAGCCCAACCGGCTGTTCCTCTACTCCGCCACCTCCCGCGGCGCCGTCGCGCACGACAAGCTCGACCTCCTCCTCGGCTACCCGCAGCGCACCATCTTCGACTCACTCGCCGCCGACGGCCGCGACTTCGCCGTCTACTTCAAGACCATCCCCACGGTCCTCTTCTATCGCCGCCTCCGCGCGCTCCGCTACGCCGCCCGCAGCTTCCACCGCTACGACGCCGCCTTCAGGGACCACGCCCGCCGCGGCGTGCTCCCGGCGCTCTCCGTCATCGAGCCCCGGTACTTCGACCTGACGGGGACCCCCGCCGACGACGACCACCCGGCGCACGACGTCGCCAACGGGCAGCGCCTCGTCAAGGACGTGTACGAGGCGCTCCGGGCCAGCCCGCAGTGGAACCAGACGCTGCTCATCGTCACCTACGACGAGCACGGCGGGTTCTACGACCACGTCGCCACGCCCACCGCCGGCGTGCCCAGCCCCGACGGCATCCGGGGCCCGCCGCCCTTCTTCTTCAAGTTCGACCGCCTCGGTGTCCGCGTTCCCACCATCATGATCTCGCCGTGGATCAAGAAAGGCACCGTCGTCGGCCGCCCCGCCGGGCCCACTGACACCTCCGAGTTCGAGCACTCCTCCATCCCCGCCACCCTCAAGAAGATCTTCAACCTCTCGTCGGATTTCCTCACCAAGAGGGACGCGTGGGCCGGCACCTTCGAGCACATCTTCACTGAGCTCGACCAACCAAGAACAGATTGCCCAGGTAAACCAACCACTCTTCTTCCATCTGAATTATCTTCACAAATCACAATCAACAACTCAACATCGAGTACTAGGTTCGATCGAAGAGACGAACACAATGCACGGCTTAAATTACAGAATGCATTGAATCTGTTCGAAGAAATCATTCGGAGCAAATAGAAGCTCAAATTAAGTTCTCTTGCTGCAGAGACACTGCCTGAAGTGCCATTCGAGAGGCGAAGCCCGCCCAAAGAGAACGGGTGGCTGTCGGATTTCCAGCAGGAGCTGGTGGAGCTCGCGAGCTTCCTGAACGGCGACTACATGCTGACGAGCCTGGCGCAGGAGAGCCAGAGGAAGAAGATGACCGTGAAGCAGGCCGACGCGTACGTGCGGCGAGCCATCACGGGGTTCCTGCAGGCGAGCAAGCAGGCGGTGCGGCTGGGCGCGAATGAGTCTGCTATCGTGACCATGAGATCGTCTCTGACAAGTAAGAGCACCGGCTCAATCCCCTGAATTGAGCCAGCCAATCAATCTGCTAATACCTCTAGCTAGTTAACCACATGGGTTTGCATCTCTGCATCCAGATTATAATGTATATTGTCTCTGAAATGAAATGTCAGTATAACAGAATAGTGAACTGCTAGAGCCCTTTTATATATAGATATCTTTTGTTTTTTTTTCTTACCCCTTGTTACCAATGTATAAGAGTTTGCGCAGCATTTTGATCTTGGATTATGCTATAGAGGAGAATGGAGTGTTATATAGCACATATTATATTGAATACCTTTTGGTGATTTGTTTGTTTTGCTGTTGGTTAGCTTGTTGGAGACAGGACGGGACATTTAGTAGTGCAGTTCCATGTGCATGCATATTCAACAAAGATAGATCTGAAATGGTGTGATTTGAGAGATGCATGATTTTTCAGCGTTCTTTCTCCAATGAGTGCCATGGTATCAAATAGCCCATTGGGCTTTTTGAAATCTCAAGAAGGCTTACTTGGTAAAGCCCAGCCAGTGAAGTCAAAACTCCGAGTCCGTTTTGGGCTGTTGTGTGAGGAGCGCTCTGTCGGATACTCAGATGTCAGTTTACAGGTGATTCGCGTAAAATAATTCTTTGAGATGTACATATAGAATATACTGACATATAGAATAAACAAAGATGAAAACTCCGAGTCCGTTTTGGGCTGTTGTGTGAGTATCTATAAGAGATTGAGCAACAAAGATAATAATAGTTTTAACAAAAAAAATATTATGACAATAATTGAATTATTTTGTCAACAATTTGACATAATGTGTAACAAAAGGACACCGATATAAAAAATAAGTTTAGGAAAACAATAAAGGATCCAAAAATAAATATATAAATACTTGAATTCTATATACTAGTCTTGCAAATGCGCGGGACTTCTCTATAGTTTTTTAAATAAAACGAATAGTCAAAATTATTTTTAAAAATCAACTCCAAACTGCAATTTGGAACGGAGAGAGCATAACGTGGTCGATGCTTTGCTGAGCCTCAACCTCAAGGCGAATAACATCGAGATTGGACTTGAAGTGCAAGAAGGCTCCAGAGATAAGATGGAAGCCGAGCATCACAATCCTAACACAATTCCTATCTAATCCTGATTACCGTGATCCTCAAGATACACTCCAACACTAATTAGTGCCCCACGAATGTGTCGAAGAATCTGCCTTTTTTTATGCGAGCCCAAGATTTCCCCAGTAGTGTCGAGTCACCTCATCGGTGTCCTTTTGGGAAACCAGCAACATCACACAGTTAACCTGACGTGCGGTTGCATTATCTTCTGACTTTCTACGAGTTGGTCGCGCGCACAGATCGGAGCGCGCGCGGTAGTGGATGATCCCTGGGCAAAGAAGAAACCCGAGACGATCAATAGATGGGTCGACAGCAGGTCAAATCCCAGTTCCTTTAGCTTCGATTTGGACTTGGGCAATCGAAGCGTCACCGTCCCCGGCTCCTCCTTCCCCCTTTCGGTTTGACCCAGACATCCCACTTGCCATCATCTGTTCTGCACTTCTGCCCTTGTGGGGAACGAATTGAACACCCGGAAAGATCTTTAATTCTCTCCGCGTGTCATCGAATCGCCAAGAAAGAGAGGGAAAATAAAGGTTCCAAGAATCTCAATCACGCACAGCCCGGATTAGGAAGGTTAAACAAACCAAAGTGTCACACCCGATTTTGAGGACAAAACCGAATGCATAGCATATGTGTGCCAGGATCCGTTCTCACACATATTTTGATGTCATCAGTGAAAATATCATAAGACAGTGTTCAAAACGTACAAAAGAGAGTACATAACTTTTATTACACTCAACGATAATAGACACGAAGGTCTTAATCGTTCACCGACAACTTAACACGTAAAAAGCTTCACGACTTCTCCCACGGGCTTGACTGGTTGACGCAAAGCCTCAGAACTCCTCGAAGTCACTGAAGTACTCCACGTCCTCATTTTCTTCTGAACAGCAGTTTTAGCAAGGGTGAGTACACTTATGGTTGGTACTCAGCAAGCGGGGAAAAATGCAAGGCCATCAAGAGAGGTTTAAAGGCTTACAGCGGTTAGCATTTTTAGTTGGTCATATTTTATTAGCGAGCACCTATTTACTAGGTATAAGTTTATACCAACCCAATTAAGCAAGAGAGAACCCACAAATTATCCAAAAACCAAGGAACCACAATTTAATATATTTAGGTTCAATTATCATGTGAGGGTCCAAGCCGCTTTTAACCGTGAGCACGGCTGATATATCCGTTTGACACTCTGCAGAGGTTGTACACTTTACCCACAGCTCGTGTTCCCCATGTCGCCCGGGTTTGCAAGGCCCTTAAACACTTCCAAGGTGAGTGGCTAGGGGTTCACTACGAAGCCTTTACAAAGACTCAAAGCTAAACTAGCAGCCCGCTAGAGTTTCGGCCGCGGTGAGGTCCATAACCCTCCCTAATGAGGCCGTACCTTAGCAAAGGCTACTCCTCCAAGAGAACCGGGCTATGACCCCTTCACCGTCCCCCTCCTTGCCCTTTCGGTAAGGCCACTAGTCAACCCCAAGTCTAATTAATCAGCTAAGATTAGAGCCATATAACACTGTGGTTGCACTGTTTTCTTGGGTGGTTCTCCATGTTCCATTTAATCAGGATAATCTTGTAATTAAACATGTATAACAACAATTAAAACCATGTTTATCATATTCAAAAGTTTAATATTACCATCCCAAGATTAAGCAACTAAGCATTTCTACCCATCAAGGATGATTAAACCCGGTGTATCAAGGTTGAGGGAATAAAAACTAGGTATATCCTATGAATAGGCATCCCATCAAATTAATGCAATACATAAAAGTAAATGTGATTAAAATGCTGTTACTGGGTTGAAGAATATGAAGAAGGAGGCCACTTGCCTTCCTCTACAAACTGCTGTTCTTCTTCGATCTGCTGCTCCTGGCCTTCCTCGAACGGGACGTCTACATGATCACACACAAGTATACAACAAAATAAATAAAACAGTACAACAAACAGTACCAAAAGCACAAAACAAACACCTAGAACTAAAGGTTACGCAGAGACGATCGCGTGAACGCGAAAATCGCCCAAAACGGATTTAAAACGGCGAAGATACACTAATTACAAGGTTCAGGGACTAATATGCAAATAAACCTATGTTTTTGGGTTGTTTTGTAATAAAACCGAGGACTAAAACATAAATACACATAAGAACTCAGGGTTTAACTAGCAAAAAGACCATTGTGGACGGCGGGTTGTTATTATATGAAAGAGCAGGGGTCTAAACAGAAGATGTAAGGGTATGGATATAAATACTTTCTACTGTCAAAGGACTGCGGGTTAAATTGCAGAAAGTACAGGGGCTCTTTTACAAAATGGCCAGTGTTGACCGGTATGGGCCTGATTGACCCGGAATGGGATTTGATCTGGGCCATTGGTTTGAAAATGAAAGGCGGATGTGGGTTTTGGGTCGCCGGCGGCGGTGACAGGGGCGGCGCCGCCCTTGGGCGCGGCGGAGCTCGCCGGCGTAGCTCCGGTTCGGAGCTAGAGGGCACGGGGAGCGGCGGGACTAGCACCGGGAGAGAGATGGGAGCACGGGAAACTCACCCCGGGTGTCGCCGACGAAGGGGAGGCACCGGAGAGGCCGGCGACGAGCGGCGGTGGGCTTGCGAGCTCCGGTGAGCTCGGAAGATGGCTCGGGTGGCGGAATTGGAGAGGAAATGGGATGGGGATGTTCGGGGGGAAGTGCCGCGGTTTATATAGGGCGCGAGGGAGTAGCGGGAGCGGCACCGAGGGAGGGGAAAGGAGGCGGCGGCGGCCATTGAAGGCCATGGTGGTGCTCGGTGGGGCGGCCGTTGCGGGAGAGAGGAGCCGTCGGGGTGGCGTTCCACTGAGCATTGAACGCGGGCGCAAGTGGGAGGGGAGGCGAGCGGGCGAGGGGAAGGGCCGGGCGATGAGCTCGGGCGCCAAGGGTTCGGTTCGGGGGAGGAAAGGAGCCGGCGGGAGGTAGGAGGAAGGGCTGACGGGCGGGCCCCGCCTGTCAGTGACCGAGAGAGGGGAGAGTTGAGTGGGCCGGTTGTTGGTGGTTTAATGGGCCGAAAGAGAAAGGGTGACGGGTTGGGCCGAATGGAAGAGGAGAAAAGGGAAAGGGTTTGGATTTTATTTGAGGATTTGAAGTTTGAATTGAATAGGAATTTGAACTTGGAATTTTGAACTGGGATTTGAACTTTGGATAGGATTTTGGATTTCAAACCCAAACTCAAACAAATCACAAATGCAAACGGCATGAATGCAAACAAACACTTATTGATTCTAAAATTAATTCGAGTATCATTTGAATAATTAAGGCCAATGTTTTAATTAAACAAAAGAAAATTTATTTAAACCCTAAAAAGAAAACACAAGGGTTGATTAAGATTTATGTGATGGATTTTGAGTGTTACAAATCCTACCCCCTTAAAGAGAATCTCGTCCTCGAGATTCGGGAAGATTGGAAAACAACTGAGGGAACTCTGCATAAAGCTCATCTTCTCTTTCCCAAGTAGCTTCACCCTCTGAGTGATGCCTCCACTGCACTTTACACATTTTGATGACTTTGTTTCTTGTGGCTCTTTCTGATGTTTCTAAGATTTTGACTGGGTACTCTGAATAGGTCAGATCATCTTGCACATTAAG
This sequence comes from Alloteropsis semialata, assembly GCA_004135705.1. Classification (NCBI taxonomy): domain Eukaryota; kingdom Viridiplantae; phylum Streptophyta; class Magnoliopsida; order Poales; family Poaceae; genus Alloteropsis; species Alloteropsis semialata. The sequence goes on from CM014274.1 coordinate 72,920,315, forward strand.
CTCTTCCAATGGCAGTTGTTCCTCGGGTACTCTCAAGCACTTTTTCAGCTGAGAAATGTGGAACACATCATGAACATCCGACAATCGCTCGGGTAACTCTAGCTGATATGCCACTTCTCCTTTCCTTTCCAAGATCTGAAAAGGACCGATGTAGCGAGGTGACAACTTTCCTTTGACCTTGAATCTGCGGAGACCTCTGATAGGTGACACCTTGAGATACACATAATCTCCTACCTCAAAGGTCAATTCTCTTCTTCTGGTGTCAGCATAACTCTTTTGTCGTGACTGAGCTGTTCTGAGATTATCTCGGATTATCTGGACTTGTCTTTCGGCTTCCTGCAAGATTTCTGGTCCAAAGACTTGACTTTCACCTGTCTGACTCCAGTATAGCGGTGTTCTACACCTTCTTCCATATAGAGCTTCAAATGGAGCCATCTTGAGACTGGTTTGATAGCTGTTGTTGTATGAAAATTCTGCATATGGCAAGCTTTTATCCCAACTACCTCCATGCTTCGAGGCACAAGCTCTTAGCATATCCTCTAAAATTTGATTAGTCCTTTCAGTCTGTCCATCTGTCTGTGGATGGTATGCGGAACTGAAATTAAGCTTCGTATCCATTGATTCATGTAGCTTCTGCCAAAAACGTGATGTGAATTGAGTGCCTCGGTCAGATACTATCTTCCTTGGGACACCATGTAAGCACACAATCCTTGACATATACAGCTCTGCTAACTTGGCTCCTGTATATGTTGTTTTGACTGGTATGAAGTGAGCAACTTTGGTTAACCTATCCACAATAACCCATATCGAATCGTAGCCATCTCGAGTGCGAGGTAATCCAACAATGAAATCCATACCGATCTCTTCCCATTTCCATTCAGGTACTTTCAATGGCTGAAGTAAACCTACTGGCCTTTGGTGTTCTGCTTTTACTCTCTGGCATACATCACATAAAGCCACATGTGTTGCTACATCTCTTTTCAGACCATACCACCAATATTTCTCTTTCAAGTCTTGGCACATCTTTGTACTGCCAGGATGAATGGAATAAGCTGAATCATGAGCTTCCTTCAATATAAGCTCACGAAGATGGTCGATGTCAGGTACACAAATCCTTTTCCTGAACCAAATAGTTCCTTGATCATCTTCAGTGAATTCTAGAGCTTTTCCCAAACCAATTTGAGTCTTGATTTCTTTAATCTTAGCATCTTTTAATTGTCCTTTTGGGATGTCTTGTTCTAACGTAGGCTCAATTTCCATAGTCATAGCTTCAGTATGAGTGAGAATGCCTAAGTTGAGTCGTTCCATTTCCCAATATAATTCTTGAGGCATTAATCGTGCTATAGCCATATTAGCTTGACCTTTCCGACTTAAAGCGTCTGCCACAACATTTGCTTTGCCGGGATGATACTGGATATCCAAGTCATAATCCTTGATTAGTTCTAACCATCTGCGTTGTCTCAGATTAAGATCCCTTTGAGTGAAGATGTACTTTAAACTCTTATGATCGGTGAAGATTTGACACTTATTTTCAATCATATAATGTCTCCATATCTTTAATGCGTGCACAACAGCGGCTAACTCCAAATCGTGGGTGGGGTAGTTCTGCTCATGCTGTCTTAACTGTCTGGATGCATAAGTTACCACTTTTCCTTCTTGCATCAACACACATCTGAGACCTAGATGTGAAGCGTCACAATAGACATCAAACCCTTTGTGGATATCGGGCATTATCAGAACAGGAGCAGTAGTTAGTCTCTTTTTCAACTCTTCAAAACTAGTCTGACATGTTGTATCCCATTTGAACTCTCGTTCTTTTTCCAATAACGAAGTGAGAGGTTTCACTATCTTTGAGAAGCCTTCAATAAATCTGCGGTAATAACCAGCTAGTCCAAGAAAACTCCTGATTTCGGGCACATTCTTAGGTGGATTCCAGTTCAACACATCTCGAACTTTACTTGGGTCAACTTTGATTCCTCCATCAGTGATAACATGTCCAAGAAAAGAAACTTCCTTTAACCAAAACTCACATTTACTTAGTTTGGCGTACAACTGATTTTCTCGGAGCTTTTGTAACACTAATCTTAAGTGCTCTTCATGTTCTTCTTCGTTTCGAGAGAACACCAAGATGTCATCGATGAACACTACCACGAACTTGTCAAGGTATTCCATGAACACTTTGTTCATCAAGTACATGAAATATGCTGGAGCATTTGTCAATCCAAATGACATCACAGTGTACTCATATAGTCCATATCTAGAAGTGAAGGCCGTTTTAGGGATATCTTCTGGTCGGATTCTCAACTGGTGATAACCTGATCGTAGATCAATCTTGGAGAATACCTTAGCACCTCTCATTTGATCAAACAGATCCTCAATCCTGGGTAGGGGGTACTTGTTTTTGATAGTTGCATCGTTGAGAGACCTGTAATCCACGCACATTCTTCTGGTGCCATCCTTTTTATCGACAAAGATAACAGGGGCACCCCATGGTGATGAACTAGGACGGATAAAACCTTTGCCTAATAATTCTTCTATTTGTTTCTTCAATTCATTCAAATCCTTAACATCCAATCTGTATGGTCTTTTAAATATGGGTGCAGTACCAGGTAAAAGATCAATTCGGAACTCGATATCACGGTCGGGTGGCATACCTGGTAAGTCTTCCGAAATACGTCGGGGTAGTCACACACAACCTTGGTTTCTTCCAAAGATGTTCCCTTGACCTGATTCACAATTCCTTCTTCTTTGGATGAGTTGTTAACTGTGAACTCAATCTGCTCCCCTTGAGAGCTGGTTAAGAGCACTGACTTCTTGGCACACTGAATAACTCCATCACATTTAGTTAACCAGTCCATTCCAAGAATCACATCGATACCATTGGACTTAAGGACTATCAGATTTGCCGAAAAATCTACACCCATGATTTTCAGATTCACCCGCGGGCATATGTGACTAGCCTTCATCTCATTGCCCGGGGAACTAACTAGCAGATTTTTCTTCATAAGGCTTTTAGGTATGTTATGTTTTGCCACAAATTGCTCAGTAATGAATGAATGCGATGCACCAGAATCAAACAAAACTGACGCAGGTTCTGAGTTGACGAGGAACATACCGAGCACAACATCTTGAGCTTCTTGAGCTGATTCGGCCGTCACGTGGTTCACCCTACCACGCATGAAGTTTTGCTGGCCTTTATTGCCCTGAGAGTTCTGATTCCCATTGCGTGCTTGGGACGATTGCTGGCCAGACCTCTGAACATTGTTCTTCTGAGGCGTCTGCATGTTACGCTTGGGGCAGTTATTGGCGTAATGCCCCACTTCACCACATTTGAAACAACCATTAGGTTGGACCGGTGTGACTGGATTAGTACGCACTGGTGCACCTGTGGCATTGCCAGAGCGGTTCTGCTGGTGGTTGGGGGTACGCTGCACTTGTTGATTGAAGCGCGGCGACTGCTGAGAGGAGTGCTGGAATTGTTGATTCTGTTGATAATTCCCTTGTCCTCCGGAGCGAAACTGAAATCCCTGCCGCGAGTTATAGCGAGGGCGGTTATTGCTGCTGGATTGTCCCTGAGACTGGAACTTCCGCTTCTTTTCGCCAAGTTCCTTCCGAGTATTCTCGAGGCCAATAGCTTTATCTAGAAGCTTCTGGAAGTTCGGGAAAGTGTGGCTTTGCAACTGATACTTCAATGGTCCGATCAGACCATCCAGGAAGCGATCTTGTTTCTTTTCATCATCGTCGACTTCATTGGGTGCGTAGCGAGATAATTGAGTGAACTTATCCCGGTGCTCACTGACCGACATGTTGCCTTGCTTTAGCGCCAGAAATTCATTCTTCTTGAGCTTCATGACACCAGCTGGAATGTGGTGTGAGCGGAAGCTATTACGAAATTCTGCCCAAGTAATAGTGTTGGCATCAGCATGTGCGGCGACGTAAGCATCCCACCAGTCAGATGCAGATCCTTCGAGTCGTCCTGCAGCGTACAAGACCCTTTCACGGTCGTTGCACTGAGTCACATCAAGCTTTTTACTGATGACTTTCAGCCAGTCATCAGCATCCAAAGGATCCACCGAGTGTGAGTAAGTTGGTGGGTGGTGGCTCATAAACTCCCGATGCTTGTCTCTAGGCTGAGGGGGTAGCTGTTGCGGTGGTTGGTTCTGTTGAGCTTGAATATTATGCACGGTGTTGGTGAGGTCTTGGAGCAACTGCATCTGAGCTGCCAAGAATTGTTCCATGGCTGGATTTGGAGGTGGAGGTGGTGGTTGATTCTGTTGGTTGACTATATGAGCACGTCGGACACTTGGAATATCCTGTCATCCGCCTCTCCTGGTATTTACCATCTGATTGTTAGAAGATTGCTTCAGATAAGATTGAACAACTGATAAAGGTAGATAGAACAAAGCCGAGATTGGAACTAAAACAAACTTTAACTTAATTATTTTATTGATGCATTTGTGGCCATCACTCCACAAAACATCCCAGACAAAACATAAACTCCAAATCAAACATTTATTCAAACATCATTCATTATTACATCGCGCGTTCTCACAGGAACGGATCTATCGAGACAACTCATGGTAGGCATCCTATGATCCTAACCAAGAAGACCAGTGCTGGAGCCTGGTTCGCCATAGTGAAGCCTCTTGCGGGGAGGAGAGTCAGAAGGACAGTGGAAGTCATCCGTCTCCTCGGGTGGCTCCACTCCTGCAAGCTGGGCCTCAAGCTGAGCAATCCTGGCGTGGGCGTCCATCAGCTCCTCATGGGTCTGGATAAGCTCTGTAGTGGCACCCTCCAGATCAGTGTTGAGCCCTGCGACAACCTGAGCAAGGTTGTTGATGCGAAGCTCATCAGGCTCTCCCAGCATCACAACTGTCTCCTCTGTGCCACTGATACGGCGAGGAAGGTGACGGTACTCAGTGGCGCTCAACTCCAAGCGGTGGGCGTAGCAGAGTGACCACAGTGCCCTCCTGGCAGCGGCACTCACTGAGGCAGCATAGGTAGCATGAGGTGTAGTGGAGTCGTGCGACGAACGAGTCCTCATGCCACCGGAAACCTCAGGGCGCTCTCGGATATGGACCCGGGTGATGTAGTAGCTGTCGAGTGTCGGGGGAGAGACGCGCTGGGTGACGTAGAGCGGCTGCACCGTGTTGCCAAGCTCCTGTAGCACATCTTGGAGTAGCCTGGAGAAGTAGCCGGACTCGTTGACGGAGGTGCGAGTCTCACAAGTCGGTATGGCTACTTCAGGACCATCACCCTGGTTTCCACCAGCATCGTTGCCATTGCCGTTGTCGTTGCCATTGCCATGGCCATTGCCCAGACCATTGGCACCATCGGCGTCGTTGTCGTTGTCATCATCATCATCATCATCTCCGGAGTCATCCGGATCGCCTCCACCAGCTGCAGCAGGTGCCGGAGCATCTGGAGCAGGTACAACTGGCGGTTCTTCAGCTACTGGTGCCGGTGATCCTACCGGGGTCACCAGATTCCCATCTGGGCCGACCTCCATGATGCGGCCATCCTCCATCTCAACGAAGTAGTAGAGCTCTTCTGGCTCTTCTTCATCCACGGGTAGAACCGGGGAAGCAGGCTGAGCAGGAGCAATACGAATCCGTCCTCCGGTGCTTTTGCGAGCAGTCCTCTTAGTCCTGACCATCTGACAGAGCAAGAAAGAAAGCTGAGAACAAGCTCAAAAAGAGACAGAGTTTTGATAAAGAACAAGAAATAAAATAAGTTTTTATAAGGAACAAGGACAAATGAAAAAGCAGATAAGGCTTGCTAAGATAGTAAGTCCTATTTTCGACCATTTCTACCTAGGCTTGCGTCCTACAGTCAACACAGCTTTGATACCACTTCTGTCACACCCGATTTTGAGGACAAACCGAATGCATAGCATATGTGTGCCAGGATCCGTTCTCACACATATGTTGACGTCATCAGTGAAAATATCATAAGACAGTGTTCAAAACGTACAAAAGAGAGTACATAACTTTATTACACTCAGCGATAATAGACACGAAGGTCTTAATCGTTCACCGACAACTTAACACGTAAAAAGCTTCACGACTTCTCCCACAGGCTTGACTGGTTGACGCAAAGCCTCAGAACTCCTCGAAGTCACTGAAGTACTCCACGTCATCATTTTCTTCTGAACAGCAGTTTTAGCAAGGGTGAGTACACTTATGGTTGGTACTCAGCAAGCGGGGGAAAAATGCAAGGCCATCAAGAGAGGTTTAAAGGCTTACAGCGGTTAGCATTTTTAGTTGGTCATATTTTATTAGCGAGCACCTATTTACTAGGTATAAGTTTATACCAACCCAATTAAGCAAGAGAGAACCCACAAATTATCCAAAAACCAAGGAACCACAATTTAATATATTTAGGTTCAATTATCATGTGAGGGTCCAAGCCGCTCTTAACCGTGAGCACGGCTGATATATCAGTTTGACACTCTGCAGAGGTTGTACACTTTACCCACAGCTCGTGTTCCCCATGTCGCCCGGGTTTGCAAGGCCCTTAAACACTTCCGAGGTGAGTGGCTAGGGGTTCACTACGAAGCCTTTACAAAGACTCAAAGCTAAACTAGCAGCCCGCTAGAGTTTCAGCCGCGGTGAGGTCCATAACCCTCCCTAATGAGGCCGTACCTTAGCAAAGGCTACTCCTCCAAGAGGACCGGGCTATGACCCCTTCACCGTCCCCCTCCTTGCCCTTTCGGTAAGGCCACCAGTCAACCCCAAGTCTAATTAATCAGCTAAGATTAGAGCCATATAACACTGTGGTTGCACTGTTTTCTTGGGTGGTTCTCCATGTTCCATTTAATCAGGATAATCTTGTAATTAAATGTATAACAACA
>CM014274.1:72928167-72957955 GCA_004135705.1 Alloteropsis semialata
CTAGATTATTTCTGCTTCTAAATTAATTACATAGAATGCCATTCTAATTCATTTTATCATGTTTTTTGGTGACCCAATGACCCAAAATGTTTAGACTTGCATCCCGCGTCTTAAAGTTCAGGGGTGATACATTGGAGGTAGAATTAAACAGATCTCTCAGTTGCTCTGAATGACGTCGTTGAGGACTTAGTGATGAGGACATCCTCCACTGTTAACCGCTGGACCCTTCTTCTATTGAACTAGTCTTTTACACTGCGTTTGGAAGGTTGTATTGGAGCGAGGAATTAGGAATTGGAATTCGCTCTGGTCAATGCCGCTGTTTGGACGTCGAGAGAATTGGGAAACGGAATCGAGCATGAATACCGCGCGGCATTCGCGTCCCTGTCGCGTCTCCTCCTCGCCTTGACCGCAAAAAAGAAAAGAAAAAAAAAGAACCAGCGCGCCACCTAACAAGGAGGGGAAAGGGAGAGAGGAGGAAGAGGAGGAGGAGAGAGAAACCCTAATCGAAATGGGCAAGCTCCTCTGCGACCCCTCCGCCGCCGCCGTCGCTGAGGCTCTACCGCCGTCCCCCGCTCCGGCGCCGCCGCCGCAGCTCCTCACCTGGCCCTCCCCGGGCCCAGCCCCCGCGCTCGCCCTCGAGACTTCCACCTCGCCCACGGGCTGGGACGCGGTCTGGGCGCTCGAGGACCAGCAGCGCCGCCGCCTGCACCGGATCTGGGAGCGGGGCGTCGCGTGGAAGCCCGCCTCGGCGGGCGGCGAGGAGGAGGCGGCTCCGGCGCCGGCGCCTGTGGTCTTCCGCCTGGACCACGGCGGGGAGGTCGACGCCGACGGCAACTGCCTCTTCACCGCCGCGCGGACGGCCGCCGCCGCCAAGGCCGACGCGCGCGAGCTCAGGCACCGCGCCGTGCGCCGGTTCGCCGAGGTCTACGCCGCCGCGGGGGAGGACGACAAGGGCGCCGTTGACGCGGCCGTGAGGCACCTCTACGCGCCGGATCTCAAGGCCGGGTGGGGCGTCCACGTCGTGCAGGAGATCAAGGTGCTGGCGCCCAAGGCCCAGCGCGACGCGCTCGACGCCGCCATCCAGGAGCTCGTCGATCTTGGCATCCACAGGTACCGCACATGCGCCTCCTGGATCTAATCCCTTTGCTATAGCGCAAATCTTTGATTTTTTTGTCCCATTGTGTCATGATCTGAAGGCGTCATCTTTTCTATTCTTTTGCGGATTATTCCTTAATTTCTGCTCTTAGTCTCGTCAGAGCACATGCAATGTCCCGATCTCGCCTTCTTGAAAGAAAAGAAGCCCTGATTTTTCCCTGTTCTTAGTATAAAAGATTAGTCATTTCAGCTAATTTACATCTAGCAATTCGTGGTTCCTTTTAGCTCTTTTGCATGTTACCATACGCACAGGCGCTGATTGATGCAATCTTGTGGCATCATGGAGATGCAGGAAATCGCCCTCGACTTAACGAGGAGTCCTAGTATGGTATCCTTGATTAAATGGTCAAGGAAGGATGGAATCATTCTTTAAGTGCTGTGGCATGAGTGATGATGTAATGGGAGTTACTTGGGCAAAGTATCCAACTTGCGTGTGGATTAAATCCCAGTACACCATTTAGTACCAACATGCTTGACCCTGGTACAATTGTACACCTTAATCATTGAATCTCTAGTAGTTTTGTACTAAGTTTGGGTTTCCTGTACTTTGTATAATTTTGGACAACCTACAGACTACAGAGGCTGGTCACGGGTCCTCTGCGCTTTTGGAATCCAACTTATGTGCTCGTATAACATCTTTATGTTCTTGATTGCTTTGCAGGGAAATTGCAGCGGAAACTATCTACAAGGAGAGATGTATCGCTGTAAACAATGGAGATAGTTGGGCCAAGTATATGTCCATTTCTGGTTCTGCAGAGGATGAGCACGACATTATCACCCTTCAGTACACTGAGGAGGGCTTATTAACAATTGATGAGAACAGGGATGGCCATGCGGCAGCATTTGGTGATGATATTGCCATTGAATGCCTGGCAACCGAGTTCAAGAGAGAAGTTTACGTGGTAAACTCCATGTACATGTGAATATGTCATGTTGCTCAATCGCCTTAGAATTAGCCATTCTTGCCCAATTATGGCTCACCATAGACTAGCAAGTATTTTATATCTGTGCTGGGTAGCTGAATATAGAACATTATAATCTGATTAAGCCATTTTGTTTGTGCATTGATATAGGTGCAAGCTCATGGAGCAGATGCAATGGTTGATGAGGACAACTGTGTTTTCTTCCTCCCGCACCGCCCTAGAGGAGAAATTTGTGAACCACCAATTTTTCTGTTCATGAAGGGTACAGGTGTGTTGCAGATTGTGAACCTTGCTATGCCTTCTGCAAATTTAGGGACACATCCATACTTAAGTAGATTATACACATGTTTTTACTTGCAGCCTGGTGTGGTGCTGGTGCAGACCATTATGAGCCTCTGATTGCTACTGTCCTCCAGCATGTTACTCCAGACAAGGCAGCTGTTGTACTTTGAGGATGACTGCGGCTTCTTTTCCTTAGTTTTTAGTCAGCGGTGGAGTTGAGACAATTTTGTTATCGGAGCTAGGGTGCTGAAAGGAGGAGCAACATCTTGCCCCAGAGAGAAGAGATATCTGAGTATCTGACTGTGTTGCATGCAGGGTCTTGCCTGCTTCTAAATCTGTGTACCAGGATTCACTTTGTATGGTGATTCTGCTGTTGTATGTTTATGAATAGGTTCTGACTAGCGAGGATATTCAGAGAGTGGTAGAATACCGGATCTAGATTTTTGGGGGTCTGATGTTGTTTGCCATTGTCAGCCGGCATTTTTGTATTACCTCTTGTGAGGATTTTTCTTTTTGGTTGTCTGTTTTTAGGACATCATTATTGGACATTTGGAATGGAATCAATTCCTTTTTGGTGTGAGCACTTGTCTGCCAATATCTTATTGCCCAGCCTGTTCGCTTGGCTTATCAGCCACCAGCCAGCAGTACTTTTCTCTCACAACAAATCAGCACCAGCCACCAGCCAGCCAGCAGTACTTTTCTCTCACAACAAATCAGCACCAGCCGCCAGCCAACCGAACAGGATGCTTCTGTTAAACTTTTCTTGCTGTAAGTCATCATGTGGGATAGTTTGGTCTGGGTTCAACCTTATTGTGGCAGACCGCCCCAATTAATCCTGCTTAAGAGTATGGGACCACTATCACAGCAGTGCGCCACGCCTCTAAATTGAGTTAATCGTGCAATCCGTTGGTTACCTTTCCGATTACATCACGTTTTTCTCTCGACCGAAACAAAATAGCAGCAGTCCCACTCGAAGGTGGGCTCAGGCAGTACAACTCATCGCATATTTTACATCACACGGTTCACATAGATAATTATACAAATACAGTACATATGTTTTATCTTCTTACAAACCAGATTATTTTACAGTGGAAGTCTACACGTTGAAGCAAAAGACATTAAACGGAGCCCTCGCTTAACATCTACTCACCGCGGCCCGAGTCGGACTCGGACGGCACCCGCTCCACGGTCCAGCCGTCGGGCAGCACGCACGGCCAGGTCAAGGCAGCCACGGGGTCATAGCCAACAACACTATCTGCAATAAAATTAAGCCACAAGTAAGGCTGAGTACTAATTACTCAGCAAGACTTACCCGACAAGGATAAATTCTAGACATGCAAGGCTTTTTCGCTCTGGGTTTGTTTTGCCAAAAGCATCTACAACTTGAGCCTGTTTCCAATTTTTTAGCCAAGATTTTAAGTATGACTCACCCTTACTAAGTTTGCCAAGCTATCCAATAGCAATAAAAGTTGACAAACAACTAATTCATATTGCAACATCATTCCTCTTTTACCAACTTTCTACACATTGGTCCAAGGACACTGAAGTGTGAAAAGAGATCAAGCAGCTTCATGTAACCGCGAAGGACGGACAACTCGAGTCGATTTTAACCATGCATGGGGCAACCTAATCGCACGACCCGTGAGAGACACCCAGGACCTCACGGGGCAACCTTTCCCATCTCTCCCTGCCGTCTGCCATCAGAGCCCACTCCACCCGAGTGCACGTCCCAACGGACCCCAGGTGCCCCAGGCAAACCTGTGCCGCGGCCACTGCTACACTCGCCATCAACCCCTCGCCCAATGGAGTGGGAGTGTCCGTCAGACGTCAGTTTGCATCAAGTACTAGGTTTACCAGTTTACCATATTTCCTGGCATACGATTAGTACCTTCAAAAGCTTGACCAACATCGCCACACAATCAATGCCTCAGCCCACCATTTTCTGTGCAAGCGGGACATTCAACCAACATGAATATCGCACAAGCCCCGCTTGCCGATCACCATTCACTGAGATAAAGTAAACCCTATATCTCGCGAGTGACAAGCAATCACTCGACTTCTACCGGTCCTAATTAAGCATAACATTCTATACGACCTACATATACTAGTAGTATAACATAGGTACCTAGGGATCATGCAACTAAGGTTTCAATCAGTTCCTCAAACTTAAATGCACAAAAAATAAGGCACAAGCAATTAGAGTTAGTTTCACAGTGGGTTATGCTCCGGGGCTTGCCTTCTTGATCAACGTCGGCCTTGGGCCCTTTCGGATTTTGATCCGGGTCTTGCGTAGTGGCGTAGTTCACTTCGACGGCAGCGGGATCACCCTCGGGCTCGACGTCGATCTCGTACACGCCGTCGGTAATGGTGTGCTCTACACGATTCGCAAAAGTACGCATGAGATGCAAGAATGCCAAAGCAATCAACTATAAGAATACTCCTAACAAATCATAGCACTAGATGCACATTTATAGAACATCCATAACTAAGAGAAAATTCTTGCCCAGGAACCGGTCAGACCGGTTTTTGAGACCGGTTTGACCGGCCTCACACCCTACTATTTGAAATAAAATCTAAATCACCATTACAAAATCATATGTATTCAGGAGCTAATTCTTGTTGGTGTGGATTCCTAAACTTCAGGATAAACTTAACAAAAATTGTCTAATTCCCTTAAGTAGATATACATGAATTACTCTTTCTATCACATTAACTTAGCCACTCTCCTTTACCCCAAGGTATAAATACAGTCTAGTTATGGAAATACTTACTCAATCCACACCAACAACATAACCACTAGGGGTGGGTTGCACCTTTAGCTCAAGCCCAAGTTTATGAAACAATAACCAACTCCCTAGCTCACATTAATGCATAAAGCAATACATCCTTCAAACCATCCTTTTTGTACACAAGTCCTAGATTTCTATGGGAAAACCCTTCTATGCCTCGCAATGCTTACTCTAGAGTCCCTGGTTGTTCCTTCTTCTTCGAGCTCAAGCCCGAGCTCGGCTCAGGGGCGGCCGGTGGCGGTGGCCTGGCTCGGAGGAAGGCAAGGGGAGGGAGGTTTGGGCGAGGAGAGGGCGAGGCAATGGAGCTTAGGACGTGGGGAATCGAGCAATGGCGAGGTGGATGGTGGTGAGCCGGTGGATGAGCCTCTGAGCTCGGGAAAGGGGAGGTACGGGAGTGGTTCAACTGCCCCTCGAGCTGGGACGTGTCGCCAGGGCGGGCGCACACCACGGACGGGGCACAGGAGACCCGGACACGTGGTTAATGCGGCGCGGACGCCCGTACCGTCGCCGGGGAGGCCCATGCCGGCGTGGTGGTTGGGCACCGACTGTTGCGGTGGTGGGGTAAAACTCCCACCGCAACAGTCTGTGGTGCCGAAAAACACTGTGCCGATGAACGGAAATAAGAAATCCGCGGGCCACCGACTGTTGCGGTCCTGGCTTTAGCCTGGCACCGCAACATTCGGTGCTGTGAACCTTACGCGTAAGTAATTTAGCCATCTAATGTTGCGGTGGGGCAAGAATGACAGACCACCGCAACAGTCGGTCATGCAGTGGTGAATGGGTTTAAAAATTGCTAGGGCTCGGTTTGTTGCGGTGACCATTCCCTTCAGCACCGCAACTTACTGTCCTAGCGGCTATGGCACCCTTTTAAGTTTGGTTTTGATCCGAATTTTTGTGGAATTAAGCCTTATATCTTATGATGGTTAATTTGGCCACACATACACACACATATGTGCAAACAATATTATAATTATGGGGATGATGCATGCCATTAGTGATTTAATTAAGTTCGTTAGGGTGCTTAATTATGATAGTGACACCAGGAGTGTCACAGCCCTCCCCCCTTAAAAAGAATCTCGTCCCGAGATTCCGGTGCATAGTTTTAGCGCGGAAGGGAGGTTACCTGGGATGGAGCTCATGAAATCTGGATATTTGGACCTGAGATATGTCTCCTCTTCCCAAGTAGCTTCATCTTTGGTGTGGTTACTCCACTGGATTTTATAGAATTTAATAGCCTTTCTCCTTGTGACTCTATCTTTTTGATCAAGAATCCTGATAGGATGATCCTCATACGTGAGATCGGGTTCCAGGGGAAGTTCTTCATAAGGAACGGACTCTTCTGGAACTCGAAGACACTTCTTGAGTTGGGAGACATGAAAGACATTGTGTACGGCTGAAAGATTATCGGGAAGTTGAACTTTGTAGGCCACGGGTCCACACGTTTCTAGAATTGGGAAAGGTCCAATATAACGAGGGGCTAACTTTCCCCTCACACTAAATCTTTGGACGCCTTTGGTTGGTGAAACCCGAATATAAACATGATCTCCCACTTCAAAGGTCAAAGGGTTTCTTCTTTTGTCATAATAGCTCTTTTGGCGAGATTGTGCAGCCTTAAGATTTCGCTGGATGACCTGCACCTTATCCTCAGCCTCTTGAACTAAATCTGGCCCAAAGAAATTCCGTTCGCCGGATTCGGACCAATTCAAAGGGGTTCGACACCGTCGCCCATACAAGGCTTCAAATGGTGCCATCTTTATGCTTGCTTGATAGCTATTGTTATATGCAAATTCAGCCAAAGACAAGCATTGATCCCAATTTTTGTCATAATGCAGGACACAAGCTCTAAGCATATCCTCTACGATTTGATTCACCCTTTCAGTTTGCCCATCCGTTTGAGGATGATTAGTGGAGCTGCGGATCAATTTAGTGCCTAGGGAAGCATGCAAATGTTCCCAAAAGCGAGCAACAAATTGGGTGCCTGGATCAGAAATAATTGTTCTGGGAATCCCATGAAGGCAGACAATCCGATCAATGTAAATCTCGGCATATTTCTTAGTAGTATAAGTGGTGTTGACCGGAATGAAATGAGCGGTCTTGGTGAGTCGATCAATAATCACCCAAATAGAATCATGCCTCTGGGAGGTATTGGGCAAACCCACAATGAAATCCATGGATATATCATCCCATTTCCAAGATGGGATTGGTAGAGGTTGCAAGGTTCCAGCTACCTTGAGGTGACTTGTTTTCACCCTCTGACATGTATCACATTCGAACACATATTTTGCAATCTCCCTTTTCATTCTAGTCCACCAAAAATTTTCCTTCAAGTCTTGGTACATCTTATTGCTACCTGGGTGGATAGAGAATTTGGATAGATGAGCTTCATCAAGAATTTGCTTTCTTAACTCATGGTCTTTAGGTACCACAAGCCGTTGCTCAAACCAAAGAATTCCCTTCCAATCTTGTCGGAAGCATTTATATTTGGGCAACCCTTGAGCTAACCCCTGCTTAATATGAGCAACTCCTTTGTCTTTGGATTGTGCCATGATAATCTTTTCCCTCAAAGTGGATTCCACCACCATGTGGCCTAGTGAGCCTTGGGGAATAATCTCCAAATTCAACTTGGACATATCATGGCAAAGGGTGTCATTAAAAGACGTGATGGTGAGACAGTTGCACTAAGCCTTGCGGCTTAAGGCATCCGCTACCACGTTGGCCTTTTCTGGATGGTAATGCACCTCAAGATCATAATCCTTGATTAGCTCTAACCATCTTCTTTGGCGCATATTTAGATCTGCCTGGGTGAAAATATACTTGAGGCTCTTATGGTCGGTGTAGATGTTGCAACGAGTGCCCATAAGATAATGCCTCCAAATCTTCAAGGCATGGACCACAGCAGCTAACTCTAAATCATGAGTGGGATAATTCTCTTCATGAGGCCTAAGAGCTCGAGAAGCATAAGCAATGACTCGATCTTCTTGCATTAGCACGCAGCCAAGACCCGTGCCCGAGGCATCACAATAAACATCGAAGGGCTTGGATGTGTCCGGTTGAGCTAAAATCGGTGCTGAGGTTAAAAGTTTTCTCAGGGTGTGGAAAGCTTGCTCACATTTCTCGCTCCACACAAATTTCTCTCCTTTCTTGAGAAGTTCAGTCATAGGCTTGGCAATCTTGGAGAAATCCGGGATAAAGCGGCGATAATATCCAGCTAAACCCAGAAAACTCCAAATTTGGTGGACTGATTTGGGAGGCTTCCAATCCAGTACTTCTTGCACTTTTTCTGGATCTACAGCAATCCCTTCGGCTGAAATAGTGTGCCCCAAAAATTTTACANTAGCTCAAGCCCAAGTTTATGAAACAATAACCAACTCCCTAGCTCACATTAGTGCATAAAGCAATACATCCTTCAAACCATCCTTTTTGTACACAAGTCCTAGATTTCTATGGGAAAACCCTTCTATGCCTCGCAATGCTTACTCTAGAGTCCCTGGTTGTTCCTTCTTCTTCGAGCTCAAGCCCGAGCTCGGCTCAGGGGCGGCCGGTGGCGGCAGCCTGGCTCGGAGGAAGGCAAGGGGAGGGAGGTTTGGGCGAGGAGAGGGCGAGGCAATGGAGCTTGGGATGTGGGGAATCGAGCAATGGCGAGGTGGATGGCGGTGAGCCGGTGGATGAGCCTCTGAGCTCGGGAAAGGGGAGGTACGGGAGTGGTTCAACTGCCCCTCGAGCTGGGACGTGTCGCCAGGGCGGGCGCACACCACGGACGGGGCACAGGAGACCCGGACACGTGGTTAATGCGGCGCGGACGCCCGTACCGTCGCCGGGGAGGCCCATGCCGGCATGGTGGTTGGGCACCGACTGTTGCGGTGGTGGGGTAAAACTCCCACCGCAACGGTCTGTGGTGCCGAAAAACACTGTGCCGATGAACGGAAATAAGAAATCCGCGGGCCACCGACTGTTGCGGTCCTGGCTTTAGCCTGGCACCGCAACATTCGGTGCTGTGAACCTTACGCGTAAGTAATTTAGCCATCTAATGTTGCGGTGGGGCAAGAATGACAGACCACCGCAACAGTCGGTCATGCAGTGGTGAATGGGTTTAAAAATTGCTAGGGCTCGGTTTGTTGCGGTGACCATTCCCTTCAGCACCGCAACTTACTGTCCTAGCGGCTATGGCACCCTTTTAAGTTTGGTTTTGATCCGAATTTTTGTGGAATTAAGCCTTATATCTTATGATGGTTAATTTGGCCACACATACACACACATATGTGCAAACAATATTATAATTATGGGGATGATGCATGCCATTAGTGATTTAATTAAGTTCGTTAGGGTGCTTAATTATGATAGTGACACCAGGAGTGTCACAGCCCTCCCCCCTTAAAAAGAATCTCGTCCCGAGATTCCGGTGCATAGTTTTAGCGCGGAAGGGAGGTTACCTGGGATGGAGCTCATGAAATCTGGATATTTGGACCTGAGATATGTCTCCTCTTCCCAAGTAGCTTCATCTTTGGTGTGGTTACTCCACTGGATTTTATAGAATTTAATAGCCTTTCTCCTTGTGACTCTATCTTTTTGATCAAGAATCCTGATAGGATGATCCTCATACGTGAGATCGGGTTCCAGGGGAAGTTCTTCATAAGGAACGGACTCTTCTGGAACTCGAAGACACTTCTTGAGTTGGGAGACATGAAAGACATTGTGTACGGCTGAAAGATTATCGGGAAGTTGAACTTTGTAGGCCACGGGTCCACACGTTTCTAGAATTGGGAAAGGTCCAATATAACGAGGGGCTAACTTTCCCCTCACACTAAATCTTTGGACGCCTTTGGTTGGTGAAACCCGAATATAAACATGATCTCCCACTTCAAAGGTCAAAGGGTTTCTTCTTTTGTCATAATAGCTCTTTTGGCGAGATTGTGCAGCCTTAAGATTTCGCTGGATGACTTGCACCTTATCCTCAGCCTCTTGAACTAAATCTGGCCCAAAGAAATTCCGTTCGCCGGATTCGGACCAATTCAAAGGGGTTCGACACCGTCGCCCATACAAGGCTTCAAATGGTGCTATCTTTATGCTTGCTTGATAGCTATTGTTATATGCAAATTCAGCCAAAGACAAGCATTGATCCCAATTTTTGTCATAATGCAGGACACAAGCTCTAAGCATATCCTCTACGATTTGATTCACCCTTTCAGTTTGCCCATCCGTTTGAGGATGATTAGTGGAGCTGCGGATCAATTTAGTGCCTAGGGAAGCATGCAAATGTTCCCAAAAGCGAGCAACAAATTGGGTGCCTCGATCAGAAATAATTGTTCTGGGAATCCCATGAAGGCAGACAATCCGATCAATGTAAATCTCGGCATATTTCTTAGTAGTATAAGTGGTGTTGACCGGAATGAAATGAGCGGTCTTGGTGAGTCGATCAATAATCACCCAAATAGAATCATGCCTCTGGGAGGTATTGGGCAAACCCACAATGAAATCCATGGATATATCATCCCATTTCCAAGATGGGATTGGTAGAGGTTGCAAGGTTCCAGCTACCTTGAGGTGACTTGTTTCACCCTCTGACATGTATCACATTCGGACACATATTTTGCAATCTCCCTTTTCATTCTAGTCCACCAAAAATTTTCCTTCAAGTCTTGGTACATCTTATTGCTACCTGGGTGGATAGAGAATTTGGATAGATGAGCTTCATCAAGAATTTGCTTTCTTAACTCATGGTCTTTAGGTACCACAAGCCGTTGCTCAAACCAAAGAATTCCCTTCCAATCTTGTCGGAAGCATTTATATTTGGGCAACCCTTGAGCTAACCCCTGCTTAATATGAGCAACTCCTTTGTCTTTGGATTGTGCCATGATAATCTTTTCCCTCAAAGTGGATTCCACCACCATGTGGCCTAGTGAGCCTTGGGGAATAATCTCCAAATTCAACTTGGACATATCATGGCAAAGGGTGTCATTAAAAGACGTGATGGTGAGACAGTTGCACTAAGCCTTGCGGCTTAAGGCATCCGCTACCACGTTGGCCTTTCCTGGATGGTAATGCACCTCAAGATCATAATCTTGATTAGCTCTAACCATCTTCTTTGGCGCATATTTAGATCTGCCTGGGTGAAAATATACTTGAGGCTCTTATGGTCGGTGTAGATGTTGCAACGAGTGCCCATAAGATAATGCCTCCAAATCTTCAAGGCATGGACCACAGCAGCTAACTCTAAATCATGAGTGGGATAATTCTCTTCATGAGGCCTAAGAGCTCGAGAAGCATAAGCAATGACTCGATCTTCTTGCATTAGCACGCAGCCAAGACCCGTGCCCGAGGCATCACAATAAACATCGAAGGGCTTGGATGTGTCCGGTTGAGCTAAAACCGGTGCTGAGGTTAAAAGTTTTCTCAGGGTGTGGAAAGCTTGCTCACATTTCTCGCTCCACACAAATTTCTCTCCTTTCTTAAGAAGTTCAGTCATAGGCTTGGCAATCTTGGAGAAATCCGGGATAAAGCGGCGATAATATCCAGCTAAACCCAGAAAACTCCGAATTTGGTGGACTGATTTGGGAGGCTTCCAATCCAGTACTTCTTGCACTTTTTCTGGATCTACAGCAATCCCTTCGGCTGAAATAGTGTGCCCCAAAAATTTTACACTAGACAGCCAGAATTCACATTTGCTGAACTTTGCATATAGATGATGATCACGGAGGCGTTGGAGAACAATGCGAAGGTGCTGAGCATGCTCCGTCTCATTTTTGAAATATATGAGAATGTCATCAATGAACACGACCACAAACTTATCAAGCTCGGGCATGAAAACCGAATTCATGAGATATATGAAATACGCCGGAGCATTGGTGAGACCGAAAGACATCACTAAGTACTCATAGAGTCCATAGCGAGTTGAGAAAGCCGTCTTCGGTATGTCACTTGGCCGAATCTTGATTTGATGATATCCAGAGCGTAGGTCAATCTTCGAGAACACTCTGGCTCCAGACAACTGATCAAAGAGAGCGTCAATGCGGGGAAGTGGATACTTATTCTTGATCGTCGCCGCATTGAGAGGTCGGTAATCAACGCACAACCTCAAAGTTTTATCTTTCTTCTTCACAAATAGAGCGGGGCAGCCCCAAGGTGAAGAGCTAGGATGAATGTAGCCCTTGTCTAGCAACTCTTGGAGTTGGACCTTTAGCTTGGCCAACTCTTTGGGCGCCATTTTGTAGGGCCTTTTGGAAATTAGAGCTGTACCGGGCTGTAATTCAATCACGAACTCGATCTCTCGATCGGGTGGCATCCCTGGCAATTCATCCGGAAATACATCCGGGTATTCACCTACAACCGGAATCCTCTCCAAAGGAGTCTCTATTGCAGAGAAAGCACAAGAATTCCTGATGTCTTGACGTGGCAGGTATAAGGTTGAAGCACCATGGGTCGGAGAATTGATTTCCACACAACGGGAGGGAACATCTAAATTGACCCCATGATTTTCCATCCAATTCATACCCAGAATAATATCTATCCCTTGATTTTCCAGAAGAATAAAATTTGTCTCATAAACCTTACTACCCAACTGAAGAGGTATATTCTTCACAATTTGATGTGACCCGATTCTACCACCAGGTGTAGATATGATATATTGTCGAGTAGTATGCACAAAAGCAAAATTATGTTTGGTAGCAAGTCTATTGCTGATGAAACTATGAGAAGCTCCAGAATGAAATAGAACATATGCAGGCAGATTGCGGATAGAGAAAATACCCGACATCACTGGAGCACCAGCAGGGAGTTCATCCATAGTGGTGAAGTTGAGTCTGCCCTGCCGGACAACTGCCACTTGCTTCTTGCCTTTGTTATTATTGTTGGCTGGAGCTGGGGCATTGTACCCACCTTGCTTGGGAAGCTTGCAGTCCCTGGCAAAGTGACCCGGCCTACCACAATTATAGCAGGGAGCATTGGTAGGACGAGGCGGCTACGGTGCCTGAAAGGGAGCACGATACCCCTGATTCTGCGGTGGTGGAGGCCTGATGATCCATGACCCTGGCTGAGGGGCCCTCTGGAAGGTTTGAGGAGCATTCCTCTGCACCAAACGATACTTAGGCGGTGTGGAGCTAGATTGGCCAACTGGGGCCTTCCTCTTCTTTTCAGCCTTGTGGGCATTAATGCTGTCCTCTTGAGTAATGGCCATGTTTACCAAATCGGCATAGCTATCGGCCTTGACAAGAGAAAGCCTGTCCTTTAGCTTGGAGCTAAGACCACGGCGGAAGCGATCCTGCTTCTTGGCATCAGTATCAATATGATAGCCTGCATAGGGTGCCAGCTGATTAAAAGCCTGGGCATACTGTAGTACATTGCGGGTGCCCTGAGTGAGTGCAAGGAACTCATTAAGCTTGCAGTCCATTAGACCAGTAGGGATGTGGTGAGCACGAAAGGCGGTCTTGAATTCCTCCCAAGTCATCACATGATTATCCGGGAGCATTGCATAATGGTTGTCCCACCAGAGTCGAGCTGAACCTCGCAATTGTTGAGCAGCAAAGCGAGCCTTGTTAACATCTGAACATGGGGACACCAGCAGAGCAAACTTGGACTCAATGTTGCTGAGCCAAGCATTAGCATCAAGAGGATCCTCCGTCCTGGTGAACAGAGGTGGCTGTGTACTCGTGAAGTCCGAGTAAGTTGCCTCATGGGGATGGGGATTGTGATGTCCGCCATGTGGTTGCTGATTCACTTGCGCTTCGGTCAAGCGCCGAAGTAGCTCCGTCTGCATAGCCAATAGTTCCGAGACATTGGTAGGCAGAGGTGGCGGAGCAGGTAAATCACCATGGGGATTTTGCGACATCTGCATTGTTTCATAGCTCACATTAGTCACGCATTTCTTGGAAGGATAGAACAAAAGGACGATAAAAGGGGTACAAACAATCATAGAAACATTCATTGTAATGTTAGTACCAAACATCATTCCATTCATCGAAAGGCGTGACTCTAGCTTGCTAGGGCATTTAAGGAACTACCCAAAAATTTCCCATGTTTTGCCAAAAGAGCGTTTACATAATTATGTGACTCTTTTGGTATTTGGGTTTCAAACTATTTCCAATTGAAAAGTTGTGAAACTTGAAATTTTGCCAAAAGAGCGTTTACATAATTATGTTTTGAAAAGTTTTCTATTCATGCCTCACTCGAAAAACATCAGTTACTAGAAGTAACTTGAGGACATGCTTGTGGCAACAAAGCGGAAATTAGTATATATGCACAGATGGTTCTTGCATACTAGTGGCATATATACAATATCCATGAAATACTCTACACCATCCTTGCAGTAGAACAAAAGTCTACCTAGGCCCAAGGATTACATTTCATGGACACAAAAGAAAGTCATTTCCGAAGAACACTCTCTAGTCGGAATCAACAGGGTAGAGCTCCTCTGGATTCTCCTCGTCATCGGACCCGTCGTTCCCACCATTGGGAGGTGATGCCTGGTTGACTGAGCCTTCTCCATCTGACATGGCAGGATCATTCAGCGCAACCGGCAGGCCCGAAACGGTATCCAATCCTGACTCACCCTGTAGGGGTAGCTCTGGAGGTACAGGTGCTGGGGGAGGATTCTGCAACTGAGCAATCACTTCCTGAGCTTCATTCATGTCGTCCTCCAAATGAGCTACTATCTCGTGTTGCTCAACTAGCTCCTCATTGAGATTATGGACTTGCTGTCCCAAATCCCTCACTTGATCAGCTAGAGCTTGAGCGGCTACAGCCACCGAACGGTTCTGGTGGTTGAGCGTTTCTATGAGATCAGCAGACGCTCTCCCATAGCCAATTAAAGCAATAGTGGTAGGGTCATGAACTGTGGCCCTGCTGTCCCACCACAAGATGGCGTTCCCGGGTAGTGGTGGAAACAAGGCTGCAGGAGTGTGGTGAAGTTGCATTTGGTGCTGCTGTCCAAACTGCAACAAAGCTTGTTGTGCCACCATTTCGCAACCGGGCAAGAAAGAATGAGACCGTGTTGTCACCACCAAATCCTCTTGCCTCACTCCAGGTGGGCTTGGAATGGTGATTGTGACTTCAAATTGCATCACATTCCACTCATGATGGGGAACTCCAACGTAGCGGGTGGCTCGGTGTACCCGCACCGTTGCGCGGTTTCCCATAGAAGCACGGGAAATCCCCCCACATGGAGGCACGTGGAGTGATAATGCCCTTGGTCGTCGATGTGCATGGTACGGTTGCTCGGACCAGCCATCTGAAAGCAAACAACAACCAGGACGAGTTTAAGTACCAAGGCACCCAACCCCTCAAATACCTTAAGTGTAGACAAAATAGACAAATCTAAATTGAATGGCAAAACCGAGGTGATCTTATGGGTCGAAGATTTCCTACCATCTAGAGTGTCCCCAAGTGAGTGCACATTTTATTTTGTCCCCTTAACCCACAATTTATGTATTCGTGCATGATCATGATGCATGAATGAGCAACCTAGTCATCCTCACCAATGAAAATAATCGCCAAGTATTCTTGGACTTACGGGGTTAGCATCGGTGGCACATATATACGTCTCTCCTTATAATAGTAGTCGAGTTTCTAACGAGCACATACCCTATGGTTTCGTAGTTAGTGTACCTGCAGAAAATATTCATCGATGAACCGTTTGTGCCAGCACTCACAAACAGTTCCCATGTACCTCACGCCACATGGGTGACGCATATGCGGTTACCCGCATATGATGACCACACCCTGTTGCTCACTATAGAAGCAACAGCTCAACCAGAAAATTAAAGCATTACAGTCATTATAACACCGTGAAGATGTTATATTGACTGCACCCCAAGTAAGCCACTGCTTGGGGAACAGCGTCCAGTATTCACACCCTCTGGCAATGGGCGACCATACTTTACCTGGAGTCGTCGGTACAGAAAGTAACGTGCTGGAAGTTAGTCACATATATATACTACTATGCCACCTAAACATACCCATAATTCTCTCTAGGGCTCACGTTCTATTCTTCTCAAATCCTAGCGCAACCATCGGATTCCTAAGTCAAGATTAAATTTTTGCACGTCAAGAAAATGTTTTTAAGACTTGTTGTACCACCCGCTGCCTATTTTTCGGCTCTGATACCAGCTGTGGCAGACCGCCCCAATTAATCTGGCTTAAGAGCATGGGACCACTATCATAGCAGTGCGCCACGCCCCTAAACCGAGTTAATCGTGCAATCCGTCGGATACCTTCCCGATTACACCACGTTTTTCTATCGACCGAAACAAAATAGCAGCAGTCCCACTCGAAAGTGGGCTCAGGCAGTACAACTCATCGCATATTTTACATCACACGGTTCACATAGATAATTATACAAATACAGTACATATGTTTTATCTTCTTACAAACTAGAGTATTTTACAGCGGAAGTCTACACGTTGAAGCAAAAGACATTAAGCGGAGCCCTCGCTTAACATCTACTCACCGCGGCCCGAGTCGGACTCGGACGACACCCGCTCCACGGTCCAGCCGTCGGGCAGCACGCACGGCCAGGTCAAGGCAGCCACGGGGTCATAGCCAACAACACTATCTGCAATAAAATTAAGCCACAAGTAAGGCTGAGTACTAATTACTCAGCAAGACTTACCCGACAAGGATAAATTCTAGACATGCAAGGCTTTTTGGCTCTGGGTTTGTTTTGCCAAAAGCATCTACAACTTGAGCCTGTTTCCAATATTTTAGCCAAGATTTTAAGTATGACTCACCCTTACTAAGTTTGCCAAGCTATCCAATAGCAATAAAAGTTGACAAACAATTAATTCATATTGCAACATCATTCCTCTTTTACCAACTTTCTACACATTGGTCCAAGGACACTGAAGTGTGAAAAGAGATCAAGCAGCTTCATGTAACCGCGAAGGACGGACAACTCGAGTCGATTTTTAACCATGCATGGGGCAACCTAATCGCACGACCCGTGAGAGACACCCAGGACCTCACGGGGCAACCTTTCCCATCTCTCCCTGCCGTCTGCCATCAGAGCCCACTCCACCCGAGTGCACGCCCCAACGGACCCCAGGTGCCCCAGGCAAACCTGTGCCGCGGCCACTGCTACACTCGCCATCAACCCCTCGCCCAATGGAGTGGGAGTGTCCGTCAGACGTCAGTTTGCATCAAGTACTAGGTTTACCAGTTTACCATATTTCCCGGCATACGATTAGTACCTTCAAAAGCTTGACCAACATCGCCACACAATCAATGCCTCAGCTCACCATTTTCTGTGCAAGCGGGACATTCAACCAACATGAATATCGCACAAGCCCCTCTTGCCGATCACCATTCACTGAGATAAAGTAAACCCTATATCTCGCGAGTGACAAGCAATCACTCGACTTCTACCGGTCCTAATTAAGCATAGCATTCTATACGACCTACATATACTAGTAGTATAACATAGGTACCTAGGGATCATGCAACTAAGGTTTCAATCAGTTCCTCAAACTTAAATGCACAAAAAATAAGGCACAAGCAATTAGAGTTAGTTTCACAGTGGGTTATGCTCCGGGGCTTGCCTTCTTGATCAACGTCGGCCTTGGGCCCTTCCGGATTTTGATCCGGGTCTTGCGTAGTGGCGTAGTTCACTTCGACGGCAGCGGGATCACCCTCGGGCTCGACGTCGATCTCGTACACGCCGTCGGTAATGGTGTGCTCTACACGATTCGCAAAAGTACGCATGAGATGCAAGAATGCCAAAGCAATCAACTATAAGAATACTCCTAACAAATCATAGCACTAGATGCACATTTATAGAACATCCATAACTAAGAGAAAATTCTTGCCCAGGAACCGGTCAGACCGGTTTTTGAGACCGGTTTGACCGGTCTGGCCGGCCTCACACCCTACTATTTGAAATAAAATCTAAATCACCATTACAAAATCATATGTATTCAGGAGCTAATTCTTGTTGGTGTGGATTCCTAAACTTCAGGATAAACTTAACAAAAATTGTCTAATTCCCTTAAGTAGATATACATGAATTACTCTTTCTATCGCATTAACTTAGCCACTCTCCTTTACCCCAAGGTATAAATACAGTCTAGTTATGGAAATACTTACTCAATCCACACCAACAACATAACCACTAGGGGTGGGTTGCACCTTTAGCTCAAGCCCAAGTTTATGAAACAATAACCAACTCCCTAGCTCACATTAATGCATAAAGCAATACATCCTTCAAACCATCCTTTTTGTACACAAGTCCTAGATTTCTATGGGAAAACCCTTCTATGCCTCGCAATGCTTACTCTAGAGTCCCTGGTTGTTCCTTCTTCTTCGAGCTCAAGCCCGAGCTCGGCTCAGGGGCGGCCGGTGGCGGTGGCCTGGCTCGGAGGAAGGCAAGGGGAGGGAGGTTTGGGCGAGGAGAGGGCGAGGCAATGGAGCTTGGGATGTGGGGAATCGAGCAATGGCGAGGTGGATGGCGGTGAGCCGGTGGATGAGCCTCTGAGCTCGGGAAAGGGGAGGTACGGGAGTGGTTCAACTGCCCCTCGAGCTGGGACGTGTCGCCAGGGCGGGCGCACACCACGGACGGGGCACAGGAGACCCGGACACGTGGTTAATGCGGCGCGGACGCCCGTACCGTCGCCGGGGAGGCCCATGCCGGCGTGGTGGTTGGGCACCGACTGTTGCGGTGGTGGGGTAAAACTCCCACCGCAACAGTCTGTGGTGCCGAAAAACACTGTGCCGATGAACGGAAATAAGAAATCCGCGGGCCACCGACTGTTGCGGTCCTGGCTTTAGCCTGGCACCGCAACATTCGGTGCTGTGAACCTTACGCGTAAGTAATTTAGCCATCTAATGTTGCGGTGGGGCAAGAATGACAGACCACCGCAACAGTCCGTCAATCCAGAGAGGATTTTCACTGTTGCCCGAGACCACCGACTATTGCGGTGGTGACATGAAGGCCACCGCAACAGTCGGTCATGCAGTGGTGAATGGGTTTAAAATTGCTAGGGCTCGGTTTGTTGCGGTGACCATTCCCTTCAGCACCGCAACTTACTGTCCTAGCGGCTATGGCACCCTTTTAAGTTTGGTTTTGATCCGAATTTTTGTGGAATTAAGCCTTATATCTTATGATGGTTAATTTGGCCACACATACACACACATATGCGCAAACAATATTATAATTATGGGGATGATGCATGCCATTAGTGATTTAATTAAGTTCGTTAGGGTGCTTAATTATGATAGTGACACCAGGAGTGTCACACTTATGCATTGGATGTTCATTTGCAAAGGTGAGTGAGAGCTCAGTAGATATACACAGATGAGGGATATGTAATTTTCTCCTTTTGTCTCTAATGACTGATGAATCTGTAAATGCATCTGCTTGTGAATTTGTAGTGTATAAGATGGATGGAGTTTCATCGTGTCTGTCGTTTTATCTTCTGTAAAACCTCTAGCTCTGTCAAACAAATGTAGTTCTTGTGGTATGAGTTTTCATCATATCCTGTGCTGCTAAATTTGGATTGCAGCACATTCTAGTGCTTTCCATACTAGGACATATTGGCAATCCTTATTATTGTTTTCAACATGTCGCAACTGACTAGTTAAAGATGTCAGTCTAGCAATACTCGAGGAAGATTATAATACATCCAAGTGCAGTTTAGTTGCTGAGGTAAAATAGATAGCTCCACAACAAATGGTACCGGCTTACTAACTGAAAATCTATAGATCACAATGGAAAGCTGTACTAAATCATATCCCTGCTATTTAAATGGGATTAAATCCAACTGTGCAAGGTGAAAAAAATTCAGCTTACGGCTGAAATAGACTTATGCAGAAGCATCAAGTCAATGATCAGAATCACAGCTATTGTCACACTAGAATTAGCATCCATTTGGTTGGAGGGCAAAGCTTGGATGGAATCATACCATGTATTTGAAACCAAACACCTCCAAAAACACTGCCCTTTTTTTGCGGGGTGAGGTTTTCTTGAGTTAAGAGTACAAGAACATGCAAGGCATTTCCTGGTGGAACCTTTTATTATTTCAAACAAATAACCACAATCCTGTTTGATCTGGAATAAAACCACATTTTCTTGCATTACAAAGTTAAGCAAAGGGAAGCAGTTTTAACGAACACAAGAATTTCAGTATCAGGTCTGAGTTCTGACAAAATGGTGGCCAAGATTTTTTTTTATTTGGTCTTCACCTTTTCGGCATGAATTGCTCCACAGATCTTCTTCCAGGATCTCATGGCAATGAGCGTTGGTATCACAACCCACGAACTGTTTGCGCCAATGAAGTATGCCCAGAAGTAGAAGGGGCTGGCCCAGAAATTGAAGCCATCCAAGTAAGCGGTAATGAAGTAAACCAAGCATCCATAGAGCTGACCCAAGCAGACAGTGAACTGAAGAATATGGCTGTAGGACTTCCGGGATGCAATAGCGTAGCTGCAAGCAGCAAGGTTTTGGTGAGATGAAGTAAAAGCTACATTATTAACCCAAAATCACACAATCAGAATGACCATAAACTAAAATTCCTACTACTACAGGTTACTTAAATGTTCATAGTTTTGCTTTGTATACACTTTTACTATACAAGCAGACAAGGAGATTTCCAATTGTTGTAGCTATGTTCTAACATGCCAAGATGAGTTTTTTCCATGCAAGAAATTCACTACAAACAGCACACTGGTATTCAAGACAGTGCTACTACTACTAGCTCATGCTTTGCAGTTGGATCAATTTGATCAACGAAAAGCTAAAAACACAGAAGAACTGAGGCCTTTGGCTGATGCATCTAATTCCAAAACCTATCCAACCAAACTAAATAGTGTCTCACATGAAGACAAGGTCTGCTACCGAAAGAAAAGGTCAATCGACAGGTTCCCTAGTGCCTTATTTCCAAAAGGAAAATAAGGTATCCCAATACATCCTAAAATCTGAATGGGGCTTAACGCCATCAGGAGAGCCAGGTTTGACTGAATTTCATTAGCAACACATGACTAGAGAGGACATATATAAGAAGAAACGAAGCAGACTGCATATAGAGAAGTAAGTCGAGCATGACATGAGAAGACATACACAGCAAGCAGCGATGCAGGGCCTTCCAGTACCGCGGTAATCCCTTCAACTGTAACAGTTGCGGCGTCCCTAGCAACGTACCTAGAGTCCCCCTTGCTGTACTCTTTCCCTGAACAAAGCAGAACCCAGCCACTGTCATTTCAGCTCATCCACAATAATATTCTGATTTGGGATAGCAATGCCGACAAGAACTTACAAACTTCATCGAAGAAATTGGGGTTCTCCTTCATGAAGAAGTTAGGGGTGAAGACGAAGGGACCCTCGATCAGTATGTGGGTCAACCCTGTGAATGCCCACCAGCACATGAGCAACCGGTCGGTCTTTGATAGTCTGCCACATCTTCCTGCAGGCAAAGACGTGGCATGAGCTCAAAATTACAGTAAAGATTGGTGGAGATTTGCTGGTTTCAAATCACGCACAAGTCACTTTTTATAGCCCTTATATGTTGGGATGTTGAATTCTAGAATTGAAGGTTCACGACCGTGACTGGATTGGAAATTCTTAGTCATCTTAGATGAGACACCCACAATGTTAAAAACAAAGCAGAATCATGGTGCACACAAGCTAATGGATTTCAAAAATTCCAAAAACGCATCCAGTCCCACCAATCCTGGTTAACTTTAAATCTCTACAGTACCCCGAGCTAATTCCCGGTAGAGCCAAGGAGAGCACCGGGCAAGATTGCAACTTTGGACGCTGAAATTTCAATTCCAAGAGGAGGAAGGGAATCCCCAGTGAAGGAGGAAGGAACAAGCAGAAGGAGGTTTATACACAAGGAGGATAGAGTATGGGTACCGGAGATGAGCCAGACGGCGAGGAGGACGAAGAGGGAGGCGCCGATGTAGGTCACGAGGATCTGGCCCTGCGACAGCTGCAGCGGCACGAAGCCCGGCAGCTCCAGGTCCGCCGGCGCGTAAGGGTGGCCCATTTCCGCCGCCCGCCTGCTCGACCTACGACAGTGCCTTGCCGCCGCCGATCTGGGTTGAGCCGCCGCCGCAAACAGCAGCGCGACAGCTTGACTTACAGCGACGGGCACGAGGCGAGGAGGCAACAGATGAGAAAGGACTGCTGAGTGCTGACCAGGAGAGGCGGCATGGGATTGGACAATGGTCGATGATACGTGGGACTGGAATGGTGGGAATCGACTGATTGTCATGTTATACGACGGTGATCGGATCCGTGACTCTAGTTTGTACTAACTTTTTTTAATCAAGAACGTCTCCTTTACTTAATCAACGGGTTACAATCTTCTTCAAAACATGCAGCAAGAAGTGTGGTTGCTGTGATTCCCACAAGACGCTACACCTACCCATCAAAGCCTCCTTGACACAATAATGAGACGCCAGGTTTGCCTTGCGATTGACATGCACAAGATCAAAAGAAAAAAAAAAGAGTTACTAAACTCCTGAATATCAGCGATGATTGCCATGATCCAATGTTGCGAATAACAGGCTATGCATTTTAGCGGTACCCTTCCAAAAAGTCTATAGGGGCTATAGCGGGGCTATAGCGAGATTATAGCACTTAGCGTTTTGCATAAAAACGACCAGAATTCACCATGTCTTTGCACATGTTTAACCAATTTTAGCATATATTTAAGTGCAGTACATAAGAAAAAATGAGAAATAAGCCAAAACACACAAAATAGGTCACAAATTACAAGTTAATAACACACCACAACATAAATTGAGTTCATAACTTCATCAATTTATGGTTTCATGCCATCAGCGGGGCTATTGCCCACTATAGCACATGTCAGATAGCGGGGCTATTGCCCATTATAGTGCATTTAGCGGCCATAGCCCTAAAATAAGTGATATCGTCGCGGCACCTCTCTCTAAGGGCTAGCCCGCTATTCGCAACACTGCCATGATCTCCAACCTATGAGAAAGCCTGGAGCGCCAAAGATCAACGAGCTGTTTAGAATCTGTCTCTGCAATCACCTGCGCTGAAGTCCATCGCTACAACTTCTGAAGCTCAAATCTGCAGGCTTGTGCTTTTGCTGAAAGCACTGAACCCACGCTTGGTAGCCAGGTTCCAGCAGCTGCTATGAAACTCCCCTCGTTGTCCAGTGCAATGGCACCACATGCCCCCGTGCAATTCTCAGAGAGAAAGGCAGCATCCACATTCAGTTTGATATAGCCTTTCGTCGCTCTAGTGTGTAACTCTAGCCAGTCAATCCTCCACAGAAATTACATTTAAGCCAATTTTTTGCCTGAGTATCACGTATTTTCGGTATGGATGATGTTTGCTAATCTAGTAACATAGCTCCGTATATGTGTATTGCTCTTTTGAAAACTCTAATAAAATTTTGTGCTTGTCTATATCGCATCTAGAAAGCGTTTGGTTGGTGGCCATTGAAGGTGCATCTAGGCCCCTAATTCGATTTTGGAGATTAATGACAACATGATCATTGCGACTAACGTGTGTTTTGCAGCGGCATTCAATTAAGTTAGTGCAATAATGGGTTTTCATGGTATTCTTGGCCCCCATCATATGATTTATATACTTCGGATCAAAGGATATGCGAGAAGCGTAGGGACAAGCTAGTTCCAAAGTGCCGTTTGGAGTTGAGAGGCATTTGGATTAGTTAGGTCTTTATTTTCCTTTGGCCGTACTATAAAGGGGGCAAGAGTTGTAGCTTGACCTAAATAAGACTAGAGTATTAGGGTGATGCACACTTGTGAAATTCTAGCACTAGGTAGCTTAAGTGAAGCCATGGAACCTTAGAAAGAGTTAGAAACTCAAAGACATTTGAATTGGATGAGTTTCAGTAACTTAGAATAGGTTTTCTGTGTACCACAGACTGTTGCGGTGGTGACCAAGATGGTCACCGTAACAGTCGGTGATGGTAGGGCCATCAGGGCCGAGTGAAGGCAGACGCCACCAACTGTTGCGGTGGTGGTACTCAGGTACCACCGCAACAGTCGGTCATGTGAAGGCCAAATGGGCCCAAGTGATGGCAACCACCGAAAGTTGCGGTGCTCGGTCGAGCAGCCACCGCAACAGTCGGCCCTGTTGGGCCAGAGACGAGTTCGTCTCTGGTTTGACGGACTGTTGCGGTGGAACGGGGTTTTGACCCCACCGCAACAGTCGGTGGTTTGTCAGTTACCGTTGGATTTGTGTACTGTGGTACACCACCGATTGTTGCGGTGGTGGTCTCTATACCTGTGACACCCCTAGTGTCGCTATTGTAATTAAGAACCATAACGAATTTAATTAAATCAATAATAGCATGCATCATCTCATAATCATAGTGTTTGTTTGTGCATATACGTATATGTATGACCAAATTTAACCATCATAAGGAACTAGGCTTGGTTTAGCAAAGTTTAAATTAAAACTAAACCGAAAAGTGCAAATACTGTTACCTAAGGAAGTTGCGGTACCAGGGAAAGGGCCACCGCAACAGTCGGTCACCCAGGCATAATTCAAAAATGCTCTCTGGATTGACGGACTATTGCGGTGGATCCTCAGTTGTGCACCACCGCAACTTTTCATGTTTGATTTACCTATATTCAATACCCGAACCACCAGATGTTGCGGTCCTATTACAAGAGCACGACCGCAACAGTCGGTGATCCGAGTTAAACAGTAAAATTCCTCTCTGGATTGACGGACTGTTGCGGTGGTCTGTCATTTTTGCACCACCGCAACTTTAGCTGGTTAATTCACTTCCGTGCGAGGTTCATGGCACCGAATGTTGCGGTGCTAGTCCAAGGCCATGACCGCAACAGTCGGTGGCCCGCGAGTTTTAAATTTGACTTGTCGGCACAGTGTTTTTCGACACCACGGACTGTTGCGGTGGGTGTTTTACCCCACCACCGCAACAGTCGGTGCCCAACCACCGCGCCGGCATGGGCCTCCCCAGCGACGGTACGGGCGTCCGCGCCGCTTTGACCACGTGTCCTTGTCTCCTATGCCCCGTCCGTGGTGTACGCCCTGCCCTTGCGACACGTCCAAGCTCGAGGGGTAGGTGAACCACTCCCGTACCTTCCTTTTACCGAGCTCAGAGGCTCATCCACCGGTTCATCGCCATCCACCTCGCCATTGTTCGATTCCCCGCGTCCCAAGCTCCATTGCCTCGCCCTCTCCTCGCCCGAACCCTCCGCAGCCCGTGCCCCAGCTTCCACCGCCGGGAATCGGGGGATTGCCGGCCGCCATTGCCACTGCCGGTCGAACTTATTCCCTCACGTGTCGGTTTTTTATACCGGCTAGCCTACTATGGGGGGTCCCTAAGTAGTCGAGTTGTTCGTGGGGGCCTCGCCGGAACCAGAAGCACGATGGTGAACACGAGACGATTTAGACAGGTTCAGGCCGCCTCGAGTAGAGAGCGTAATACCTTACGTCCTGTATGGTGGATCTTCTCGTATTGATGGTTATGATTTTACAAGGGGTCCCTGCCTCACCTTATATACTCGGGAGACAAGGTCTACAAGGCAAGAAATACAAACTCCTAGTCGGATACAATACATAGAGTCCTAACATGAGTAGACCGGGTTGTTTCCCAGCACCCGACTAGTTTCCTTAAGCTGTACAGTCCTTCTTTGTATCAGTCAGGGTTGCCGGCCCAATTTCCTAACGGGACTATGGCCCATGAGGACTCCCATGGATCCTGGACCGTCAAGCCCCCGAGCGTCTTCATGTCTTCACGCCTGCCGGGTTGTTTCTCAATGATTTCAGCATCAGCCGAGTTGTTTCCTCGTCGTCTTGCCTGTTGAAAAACCTTCAGAAGTGAACATGATGTGCTCCTTTGCCGACTTCTTTTGCAGTCAGCCCCCGGGCCTTGGTTCATGAACCAAGATTGATGCAAAAACTTCTCCATTTACTATAATGGTGTCCAGCTTTTGAAAAAAGATGGACCCATTATGGGTCTAGCCCCCGAGCCTAGAAATATTTTCAAGGATTAAAAACAATTCCAGGGTCTTTATTGAAAAAACTTTCCAAAAGAAATATACTATTTCCCCCCAGCCCCCAAGCTTAAAGCAGATGACAATAAGCTTAAAGACTTCTGTTGAAATATGTATATTCTTTGATGTGGAAATAAATCCTATTAAGCATCAGCCCCCGAGAATGAAAATTCATCGGAAAATGACCTAGCTCGTTAGGAAATGGCCGCACAAATATGCATCTGGTTTGTCACCGCGAATACATAAGTGTTGGCGTATTTTTGGAAAACGGGTTACGGAGAATACGCTTAGGGTTACCGCTTCAATCTTATAAGACAGAGGGTGAACCGTTCGTATTCTCCTCCCCACCGCCGTCGCTTTCACTACTGAAATCCTCAAACTCTTTTCGCCTCCGCGCGCAATCTGCAATCCACTCAAGCCCCGTTCTAGAATCAATCGAGAATCTCGTCTGGCAAGATGGGTCGGAAACCTGCTTCCAGCAAGCCTACTGAGAGCAAATCCACCACAAGCAAAAAAAAATCCAAGATCCCAATCACCGATATGCCAGTGTTCAAAAACTCCCCTGCGCCGGCTCTCACCTGGAAGCCATCCAAGGCTACAGACGAGATGGTGCAGGGTCTTGTGGAGCAAGGCTATCTGCTGGATAAATCAATCTCTTGTTGGCGCACTGAAGCAGGTAAGGCCTGGCCTTTCGAAGAAATCCACGAAATCGTGGTTTTTGTAGCCTTTTATGAACGCGGATTTGCCCTTCCCGCTCATGATTTTCTCCGAGGGCTTCATTCTTACTATAAATTGGAATTGGTCCATCTCAATCCCAATTCTATTCTTCAAATTTCCCTTTTCATTTATCTCTGCGAAACCTTCTTGGGGATCGATCCACACTTCAATCTGTTCCGCTGCCTCTTCCGTGTGAAGTCCACCCCGGACAAAGTAGTCGGCGGGGCCGGATTTCAGTTGCGTCAGGGGATGAAGAACGTCTACTTCGACTTCAAGATGAACGACTCCATTAAAGACTGGAATGACAAGTGGTTTTATGTGGAGAATCAGCCCCCGAGGCTATCCAAGCACTCCGGTCATCGCCCTCGGCCGTAAGATTCATGGAATGAATCCCTCGATAGGGATAAGGTCGACGAAATCTCCAGGCTCATCAAGATGATCGCTTCTCTGAAAGATCAAGGCTTAACCGCCATCGGGATCGCCAGCTCGTTCTTGCGCCGGCGCGTACAACCCTGCTAGAAGCGGGTGCACGCTGGCTATGAGTATACTGGCCCCGAAGACCCGACCAGGATCTCGACCAGCGATTTATCGTCAGATGAAGTCGCCGTCCGCGTCCAGGCACTCTTTATGGATGCCCAGGATCTGCCACGCCGGCTACCCGAGTACTCGGCAAGTCGTCCGTCATTATTGGTAAGCTTGAAAACAACCCGAATATCAATTATGATATACACCTTCTTGCTTCTTGATAACTGATCAATTGCTACACTATCCAATGCCAGGAATTGCGGACCAGACTAGCTTCCTCACCTCCAGACATAGCAGAGAACCAATCCGGGTTGCCTGGATCTCCCCCGCCCCAGCAAACTGCTGAAAGTTCGGGGAAAGGGAAGAAAAAGGCGTCGCCAGATATGGACCAGGTAATTCTGGAAGAAGTATTCGACTCTGATGATGACACACCCCAACCTCCTCTTGGGAAAATACTCGGGCAAGGAGGATCAGGCTTGAAGAGGCCTTGTGCTGATGATGCCCCAAGTCCAACCGTCCCCAAGAAAAAACGGGGTATACGGAAGAAAGTGTCTCCTTCGGTGAAGAAATCATCAGATGCCATTCTAAATGGGGTATACGGAAGAAAGTGTCTCCTTCGGTGAAGAAATCATCAGATGCCATTCTTGATGAAGCAGAGGCACTTGAAGCAGAGCCTGAAACCAATGTGGAGATCCCAGTGGGAATCCCACTACAGTCTCCTCCGCCCAAGGTACCCCTATTATCTTGTTTGCCAAAAAATCTTGGTTTTATCCTCTTGCCGAGTTGTTTTCTGAATTGAATGTATAATTGCAGAATCCTCAACAAGAAGAACCCGCTCAGTCGGAAGAGCCTCAAGGACCTCAAAACAACCCTTCTGGCGGTTTTAACTTTGTTGTGAAGAGCCTGAATTCAACATGGAATTTGCCAGGTAGATGATCCAACTTCATGGAGCAAAATTCTGAAACGCGAATATTGCTAATCTTCAATTGTTTATGCAGCCGTCCGCCTACTCCTGCTCCTGCAGACGTACCAAAGACTCCAATCACGGAGACAGGAGGAGGAGAAGGGCCAAGCCCCCAAGCATCTTCACCGCTCCAACCTCAAGCAGCAAGCAGCAACGTCGCGCCACCACCCCCTGTAAGAGAGCAAGCCGCTCCGGGTACTTCTGCTCCTGGGTCTTGGCCCAAAGCAACAGAAAGTATCCGGATGGCTAGCCTCCGTTCTGAAGGATTGGACACCACCACTGGCCTGATGAAGGAAGCTGTTGTTGAAGAAATCATCCGGGAGCAAAAGAAACCCCGCGAGCCTTCACCAGAGCCATTCCAGATCTTCACCGGCACACCTGGCGTCAACGCAAATGAGGATGAAGACGCCTTCTTATTCAACTCTGAAGTTGACCACGAAGATCTGGAGAAGGCCGCCGAGCTGTACAAACAACTCTCCAAGCTCACAGAGGTTAGTATAAATAGCGTAGTATTGTAAATACTTATCTCCTTCGTACTGTAATCAACCCTGCTTCCTTTAATCTGGATGTAGAGTATACTTGTACGATCTCAGCAAAAATCTGAGATGCTTCGGAGAGCAAGCACGTCCATTGCCCGTGTCGAGAAAGCCACAGCCGATCTGGCCAAGGGACAAGCAGCTTGGGACCAAGAACGCGCCCAATTGCGCCGAGAGCTGGATGAGGCGTACAAGAAGATCAACTTGTACCAGGACCAGCGCGATGACATTGTTGAGAAGAATAAGTCTTTGCGACAAAAACTCTCAGGTGTATACGCCGAGTACTTTTTCTCTGCCTGCAGTGATCATATAATGAATAGGATCTGATGTGCTGTCTACAGAGAGTGAAAGGCGCGTTGAAGCTCTAAAAGGCGAGTTCATCGATATGAAGAACCGCTTTTATCGGGAGCAGGAGCGCGCAAACCAAGCGGAGCGGAGGGAGACGGAATGCATGGCAGATCTTGCTGAAGAGCAGAAAATGCGCCAGCATGCCGATGCCCAACTCATCGAAGACCTGACCAAGATCCGCAATCAAGAGGCTGAAATCCAGGCTCTTCGCGTGGAGGTCAATCGCCGTTGTGCAGAAATTGAGTCTTGGAAGGAAGCCGCCCTGCCCTTGGTTGATGTATATGCGAAAGTACCCGCCGGAAGTGTTGCTCCTCCTCTCCTTGATCGCCTTCGAGCAACTCCTGGGCAAGTGAAGCTGTATTGCCAACGGATCGCCCATTCGTGTACTAAACAAGTACTCGGGGTTGTCCGGTCATGGTTTCCTTCACAGCCATTAGGTGTTACTGAAGGAAGAATCAACCTGGCTTGTACCCGGGCCATGTATGATACTTACATGGAGGAGGAGAAAGACACTGTAGAAAAGATTGTATCTCGTCTTAAGTTCTAGAGTCTTTTTGTAAGAAAACCCTTTGTAAAGAACTTGGTTTCAGATGTAAATACTTA
>CM014274.1:72961111-73005038 GCA_004135705.1 Alloteropsis semialata
CTTTCCTATTTGGTAGGCAGGTCAGCGCCGATCAGCGCCGTCTTGGAGGGGTCGCCCATCCCTAGGTCGATTGCCTTGATTGGAACTTCCTGGGAGGGCTTCATGTTTGGCACGGCTGGCTTTTTCGTTGGGATTTCCAACTCAGCCTCGCCGAGTTGTTTTGCCATAGCTGCTACGATTGCTGCCTGGCTCGGTTGCTGCATGCTTGCAGCAATCGTCACTGCCTCGGTGTCACAATCGTAGGAGGTCTTCAGGTCGCCCTTTAGGGATAGGATCCCCTTAGGGCCTGGCATCTTCAGCAATCGTCTACTGCCTCGGTGTCACAATCGTAGGAGGTCTTCAGGTCGCCCTTTAGGGATAAGATCCCCTTAGGGCCTGGCATCTTCAGGACGAGGTAGATGTAATGTGGGATCGCCATGAATTTCGCCAGAGCGGGTCTTCCCAGGATTACGAGGTAGATGTAATGTGGGATCGCCATGAATTTCGCCAGAGCGGGTCTTCCCAGGATTGCGTGGTACGATGATTCGAAGTCGGCGACCTCGAATGTGATGTACTCGGTCCTGTAGTTGGCCTCGGTACCAAATGTAACTGGAAGTGATACCTGGCCAAGGGGCACGACAGCGTTGCCTGGAACAATGCCGTAGAAGGGTGAATCAGTGGGCTTGAGCAGGTTGGTGATGTCTAAGCCCATCTTCTTCAAAGTCTTGGCGAACAGGATGCTGAGTCCGCTTCCTCCGTCGATCAATGTTCTTGTGAGTCGCGCGCCAGCTACCACAGGGTCGAGCACCAGAGGGTATCGTCCTGGGTTCTTGATGTTGGTCCATTGATCGTCGCGAGAGAAGCTGATGGGGACTTCTGACCACTTCAGGAAGGTGGGGATGGCAGGCTCAATGCAGGCGATCTCGCGGTGAATAAGCTTTTGCTTGCGCTTTGATTCTGACTGAGTGATTCCCCCAAAGATGACGTTGACAACCTTGTCGGCTTGTTGGTAGCCGGTGTCTTTGTCACCCTTGTCTCCTTTGTTGTCAGGGTTGTTTTGTTTGGGAGCGCCCTCTGCTGAGAACGCTTTCTTAAGCGACCAGCAGTCCCTGCTTGAGTGCTTATCCTTTGGGTGGAAAGGGCACTGCTTGTCGAGTAGTTTTTCGAACTTCCTACGGGAAGAGTTCTTCTCAGCAACATTGACCGTGTCTTCAGGTTTGCGCTTCTTATCGCTGAAGTCGCGTTTGCTGTTGTTCTCAACTTGCTTGCCCTTGTTACGGTCGTTGTTGTTGTTGCGATCTCCTCCCGACTTGTTACGGTTGAATCTCTCACGCTGCATGTCTTCAGCATCTGACCAGCGGCTGATGAGTTCTCGCATCTGCTCTAGTGTCTTTGGCCTGTTCCTTCCGAAATCGAGGTGCAGCACGGGGTCTGTAAGGCCACCGTGGAAGCAATCAATGACATCTTGGTCGGATAGGCCAGCACAGGTTGAGCGTTTCTCCCAAAATCGTCGGTTGTAACTGCGCAGGTACTCGTTCTGGCCCTGTTTGCACTGGGCTAGGTCAAAACGAGTACCCGGCTTTTGCCATGAACCTTGGAAGTTGTTGATGAAAGCCTTGCAGAGTTCATCCCAGGAGTCGATGGAGCCTGGCTTGAGCCCTTCTAACCAGGTCAATGGGGCCTGATCGAGGACTACTGGGAGATAGGTGCACATGGTGTCGGTGTTGCCCCTTGCCGCCTTGATTGCCGAGTAGTAGATGCGGATCCACTGCTCGGGATCGCGTTTCCCGTCATATCTATCGATATGAGCTGGTTTGAACTTGTCGGGCCAGGAAGTAGCGCGGATGCGGTCTGA
Organism: Alloteropsis semialata; assembly: GCA_004135705.1. Classification (NCBI taxonomy): domain Eukaryota; kingdom Viridiplantae; phylum Streptophyta; class Magnoliopsida; order Poales; family Poaceae; genus Alloteropsis; species Alloteropsis semialata. The sequence goes on from CM014274.1 coordinate 72,962,946, forward strand.
GAAGACCGGGAACCCTTCGTACTTGTGGAGGTTGTGGTGATCCTGACCCGGCGCCCCGTAGACTTGGTCGTACTCCTGGCGTCTGCGGGCGTTCTTGTTCTTCGCGATCGCGCGCCCGTGACGAGATGATGGTGTGTGCGTCTCTGGGTGGCAATTGTTGTCGTAGATCCCTGTTGTTATCGTGATTCCCGGGGCGTCTGTCCCTGTTTCGGTTGCCATCACGACCGCCGACGTGGCTCTGCTGAACTTCGCGGTTGCTTGGTCCGGCGCCGTGGTCACGACCTCCGCCGCCGAGTACTATGCCTCCCTCATTTTGGTGTTGGCGTTGTTCTCTGCTCGGGTGGTGGGACTGGTTGCCTCGGTTTCCAACTTCAGGGTGTGCGCTGCTTGCTTGGCGGCTTGGTGCTCGAGTGATAGTCTTCGCCGGGTTGACTGCGTCATGCTGGATGGCCGCTGTCTCGAGCATTGTCTTCATCCTGAGGATCTCAGGAGTTTCTGGCATCTGTCCCAGCTCTGTGACGACAGCCATGATGTTGGCTGCAGCGCTGGAGTAGACGTCTTGGCCGGCAACTTGCCGGAACTTGGCGTTGAGGTCCTGTGGAGGTAGCCTTCGGCCGAGGCGGCGACGTCATTCTGCGCGAGCGACATTTCGCTCCCTGCGTTGGTTACGGTCAGCTTCAGCTTCGTTCTCCACAGTTGGCTCGTCGTTGGAGACTTCTTGTTCCTGGGCGATGATCACCATGGCTTGGCGCCCTAGTGAGTAGCTCCCTGTGCTTGAAGTTACTGGGATAGTTGAGCCGCGGTTGCTTGAAGAATTCAGGGGTTGCTCGTGTTGAAACGGGAGTGGATCGATGCACGCGATGATGCGAGACATGTCCAGGTCCTCCTGTGGTGTTGCTCCAAGTGCCGGCTTGCGTCCCGGCCAGTGAACAAATCATCCTTCGGGGGTTGAAGTAATGACGAGTCCGACTTGTTTCCCGTTCAGGGGAAATTCGTCAAATTCGACCAGAGATCGGAGTTGTTTTGAGGACGCCGCTTGGAAAGCAGAGGTGGGGCCCGCGAGTCCAAAGGGATATTGGCTCGGCCTTGTGCTTAACAGTGGCTAGACTCCTCTTCTTCTGGATTTTTGAACTGGCGGATTTTGGCATAGCCGATGGTTCAGAAACCGACTCGGGTTGCTTGGTCTGCTTTGGAAATTTCCCAGCCCGAGTTGAAATCGGGTCAGGAAGAGTGATTCCTTGAGTCCGAGTTGAGTTCGAACTCGAGGTTCCCCGAGCCCGAGTTGTATTCGGTCCCGGGGGCGCGATCTCGTCGAGCTTGTCGGCGAGTTGCTCCGGAGTCGGCGATTTGAGGGCGCGGTCGAAGTTGCCCGCGCCGTCCGCCGTGCAGACCCAGGAGCCGAAAACGAAGGTGGCGCCCTTCTCGAACGCCATGTCGCCGTCGCAGTTGATGATGACTGGTGCCATCGAGCTTGCTGAACGATTCTCGACGAGAGCCCCTACCTGGCGCGCCAGCTGTCGGTTTTTTATACCGGCTAGCCTACTATGGGGGGGTCCCTAAGTAGTCGAGTTGTTCGTGGGGGCCTTGCCAGAACCAGAAGCACGATGGTGAACACGAGACGATTTAGACAGGTTCAGGCCGCCTTGAGTAGAGAGTGTAATACCTTACGTCCTGTATGGTGGATCTTCTCGTATTGATGGGTATGATTTTACAAGGGGTCCCTGCCTCACCTTATATACTCGGGAGACAGGGTCTACAAGGCAAGAAATACAAACTCCTAGTCGGATACAATACACAGAGTCCTAACATGAGTAGGCCGGGTTGTTTCCCAGCACCCGACTAGTTTCCTTAAGCTGTACAGTCCTTCCTTGTATCAGTCAGGGTTGCCGGCCCAATTTCCTAACGGGACTATGGCCCATGAGGACTCCCATGGATCCTGGACCGTTAGACAGCCACACGCACGCCACCTCCACGCGAACCAATGCCTCCTCTAGCTTCCCCATGAACTCGTGATCCTCACCGGCCCGTTTCCCTTCCTTCTCTACCCCCACAACGGCCGAATCCCCACCGCCGGTCTCCACCTGAGCCGAGCTCGAACTCTGTCTCGAGGTGGAAGAAGCCAAAAGGACCCCGGGGTCAGAGTTGGAAAGGTTAAGGGGTTTGCTATAGAGTTCAAAGGCTTATGTATAAATTATTGTTGGAGTAAGGTGTTGCTTCATGCACAAATGTGTGCTAGGGAGTTGTCCATCGTTTCATAAATCCTAGTCATGAGCTATAAGTGCCAAACTGCTTTTGATGGTTCTATTATGAGTAATAGGATGGAGTTGGTTACTTAATAGCCAAGGTGGAATCATGATTTAGGGGGAATTTGGATTAGTGAAGTTAAAGGAATAGAAAAGGTAAATTCAAAATTTTGCTTAACGAACTTATTTGCTAAGAGTTTGGGTTCAGCCATAGGAACACTACTTAGGGCTAGTGGTCAATTGTAAATGGCAAATCTAGATTGTGCAATATTTAAGTTGGCCATAGGGATTTTTGGGCTGGCCAGTGCCAGACCGGTCTAACCGGTCTCCAAAACCGGTCAGACCGGTTTCTGTGCATGATGCTTCTCTTAATTGTTGTGCTTCATACAAGATTGACTAGTGGTGCAAGTTGTGTAATTGTTCTTGGTAGTGATTGCTCCTGCATCCATGCATCTTATGTATACATTTGCATATCGTGTAGAGCACACCATTACCGACGGCGTGTACGAGATTGAAGTCGAGCCCGAGGGTGATTCCGCCGCCGCTGAAGTGAACTGGACTACTGCTCAAGACCCGGACCAAAATCCGGAAGGGCCCAAGGCCGTAGCTGATCACGAAGGCAAGCCCCGGAGCATAACCCGCTGTTTGACTAACACTCCTTGCTTGTGCCTTATTTTTGTGCATTTAAGTTTTAAGGAGTTGATTGAAACCTTAGTTGCATGATCCTTAGGTACCCATGTCCTAATACTAGTATGTGTAGGTCGCATAGAATGCTATGCTTAATTAGGACCGGTAGAAGTCGAGTGATTGCAATCACCCGCGAGATGTAGGAGTTTAATTTATATCAGTTATGATGTTCGGCAAGCGGGGCTTGTGCGAAACTTCTGTTAGAGGAGGATTTCCGTTTGCACAGAGGATGTTGGCTAAGGCATTGCTTGGGTGGCGTTGTTGGTCAAGCTTTTGAAGGTACTAATCGTATGCCGGGAAATATGGTAAACTGGTAAACCTAGTACTTGATTCAAACTGACGTCTGACGGACACTTCCACTCCATTGGGCGAGGGGTTGATGGCGAGTGTAGCAGTGGCCGCGGCACAGGTTTGCCTGGGGCACCTGGGGTCCGTTGGGGCGTGCACTCGGGTGAAGTGGGCTCTGATGGCAGATGGCAGGGAGAGATGGGAAAGGTTGCCCCGTGAGGTCCTGGGTGTCTCTCATGGGTCGTGCGATTAGGTTGTTCCATGCATGGTTAAAATCAACTCAAGTTGTCCGTCCTTCACGGTTACATGAAGCTGCTTGATCGCTTGTCGCACATCAGTGGCTTGGCCAATGGGTTTAAAAGATGTGGTTAGTAGAGGATGGTTAATGAATGTTCAATCATTAGTTGTTATGTTGATGGATAGCCTATTGAATGTTTTTGGATAGCTTGGCAAACTTAGTAATGGTTAGTCACATTTAAAACTTGGCTAAAATATTGGAAATAGGCTCAAGTTGTAGATGCTTTTGGCAAAAACAAACCCACGAGCCAAAAAGCCTTGCATGTCTAGAATTTATCCTTGCCGGGTAAGTCTTGCTGAGTAACTAGTACTCAGCCTTGCTTGTGGCTTGTTTTTCAGTTATGGATGCTGCTGGCTATGACCCTACTGCTGCTCTGACGTGGCCTTGTGTGCTTCCTGACGGCTGGACCGTGGAGCGGGTGCCGTCTGAGTCCGACTCAGGCCGCGGTGATTGATTTTGTGCGAGGGCTCCGCGCAATGTCTTTTGTCCCGACGTGTAGATCTTCCGCTGTAGTATACTCTGGTTTGTAATAAGAAAAAACATATGTACTGTATTTGTATAATTATCTATGTGAACCGTGTGATGTAAAGTTTGTGGTGAGTTGTACTGCCTGAGCCCACCTTCGAGTGGGACTGCTGCTATTTCGTTTCGGTCGAGAGAAAAAGGTGGTTTAATCGGGAAGGTATCCGACGGATTGCACGATTAACTCGGTTTAAGGGCGTGGAGCACTGCTGTGATAGTGGTCCCATGCTCTTAAGCCGGATTAATTGGACGGTCTGCCACAGCTGGTATCAGAGCCGAAAAATAGACAGCGGGCAGTACAACGAGTCTTAAAAATGATTTCTTGATGTGCAAAACTTAAACTGGACTTAGGATCTCGTTGGTTGCGCTAGGGTTTGAAAAGAATAGAACGTGAGCCCTAGGGAGAACTATGGGTTTGAATAGGTGGCATAATATGTATATGACTAACTTCCAGCACATTACTTTCTGTATCGACGATCCCAGGTAAGTATTTGGTCGCCCATTGCCAGAGGGTGTGAATACTGGACGCTGTTCCCTAAGCAGTGGCTTACTTGGGGTGCCGTCAATATAATACCTTCACGGTGACTGTGATGCTTTGATTCACTGGTTGAACTGTTGCTTCTATAGTGAGCAACATAGTGTGGTCATCATATGTGGGTAACCACATATGCGTCACCCATGTGGCGTGAGGTACATGGGAGCTGTTTGTGAGTGCTGGCACAAACGGTTCAGTGATGAATATTTTCTGCAGGTACTCTAACCGCGAGACCCTAGGGTGTTTGATCGTTAGAATTCCGGCTAAATATTACAAGGAGAGACGTAAATATGTGCCACCGGTGCTAACCCCGTAAGTCCAAGGCTACTTGGCAGTTGTTTCTTTTGTGAGGACGACTAGGTTGATCATTCATGCATCATGTTCATGCACAAATACATAAATCGTGGGTTAGGGGATAAAGATAAATGGTGTATTCGTATTCTAGATGGCCCTTCGCTTGAATCTTTCGCTCAATGGGATCACCTCCACTGTAAGAATCCCATTTGGGAACATTGTTCCAAACCCCTTATTTAGCCCATGCCCAAGTTCTGAAATTCTCAACGCTCCCAATTTGGAGTTATGTCGGTTTTGTCCTTGCATTGAAATCTGTCTATACTAAAGGTATTTGATGGGTTTGGTGCATTTGTACTTAAACTTGTCCTGGTTGTTCTTTCTTTCAGATGGCTGGTCCGAGCAACCGTACCATGCACATCGACGATCAAGGGCACTATCACTCCACTTGCCTCCATTTGGGGGGATTTCCCTTGCTCCTATGGGAAACCGCGCAACGGTGCGGATACCCCGAGCCACCCCGCTATGTTGGAGTACCCCATCACGAGTGGAACGTGATGCAATTTGAAGTTACGATCACCATTCCAAGCCCACCTGGTGTAATGCAGGAAGACTTGGTGGTGACCACCCGGTCCCATTCCTTTTTGCCCGGTTGTGAAATGGTGGCACAACAGGCTTTATTGCAGTTTGGACAACAACACCAAATGCAACTCCACCACACGCCTGCAGCTTTGTTTCCACCACTACCCAGGAATGCTATCCTGTGGTGGGATAGCAGGGCCACAATTCAGGATCCTACTACCATTGCTTTGATTGATTATGGGAGAGCATCGGCTGATCTCATAGAAATGCTCAATTACCAGTACTGTTCAGTGGCTGTAGCAGCTCAAACTCTCGCTGATCAAGTGAGGGATTTGGAGCACCAAGTCCACAATCTCAACAAGGAGTTAGTTGAGCAACACGAGATAGTAGCTCATCTGGAGGACGACGTGAATGAGGCTCAAGAGGTGATTGCCGAATTGTAGAATCCTCCCCCGGCACCTGGGCCTCCAGAGCTGCCCGTGCGGGGTGAGTCCGGCTTGGATACCGTTTCGGGCCTACCAGTTCAGCTGAATGATCCTGCCATGTCTTTCGGTGATCAAGTCAGTGATGTCTTTCGGTCTCACCAATGCTCTGGCATATTTCATGTATCTTATGAATTCGGTCTTCATGCCCGAGTTGGATAAATTTGTGGTCGTATTCATTGATGACATCTTAGTCTATTCCAAAAATGAGGCAGAACATGCGCAGCACCTCCGCATTGTTCTCCAACGCCTCCGAGATCACCACCATTATGCAAAGTTCAGCAAGTGTGAGTTTTGGCTGTCTAGTGTAAAATTTTTGGGGCACACTATATCAGCCGAGGGAATTGCTGTAGATCCAGGAAAAGTGCAAGAAGTACTGGATTGGAAGCCTCCTAAATCAGTCCACCAAATTCAGAGTTTTCTGGGTTTAGCTGGATATTATCGCCGCTTTATTCCGGATTTCTCCAAAATTGCCAAACCTATGACTGAACTTCTCAAGAAAGGAGAGAAATTTGTGTGGAGTGAGAAATGTGAGCAAGCATTCCACACCTTGAGAAAACTTTTAACCTCAGCACCGGTTCTAGCTCAGCCGGACACATCCAAGCCCTTCGATGTTTATTGTGATGCCTCGGGCACGGGTCTTGGCTGTGTGCTAATGCAAGAAGATCGAGTCATTGCTTATGCTTCTCGAGCTCTTAGGCCTCATGAAGTGAATTATCCCACTCATGATTTGGAATTAGCTGCTGTGGTTCATGCTTTGAAAATCTGGAGGCATTATCTTATGGAAACTCATTGCAACATCTACACCGACCATAAGAGCCTTAAATATATCTTCACCCAAGTTGATTTAAATATGTGCCAAAGAAGATTGTTAGAGCTAATCAAAGATTATGATCTTGAGGTGCATTACCATCCGGGCAAAGCTCATTGCAATTGCCTCACCATCACGTCTTTTAGTGACACTCTTTGCCATGAGATGTCCAAGTTGAAATTGGAAATTGTTCCTCAAGGCTCACTAAACCACATGGTGGTGGAGTCCACATTGAGGGAAAGAATTATTATGGCACAGTCCAAGGATAAAGGAGTTGCTCATATAAAGCAAGGGCTAGCGCAAGGATTGCCCAAGTACAAATGCTTTCGGCAAGATTGGAGGGGAATTCTTTGGTTTGAGCAACGGCTTGTGGTCCCTAAAGACCATGCACTAAGGAAACAAATTCTTGATGAAGCTCATCTATCAAAATTCTCTATTCATCCTGGTAGCAACAAGATGTACCAAGAATTGAAGGAGAATTTCTGGTGGACAAGAATGAAAAGGGAGATTGCTAAATATGTGTCCGAATGTGACACATGTCAAAGGGTGAAAGCAAGCCATCTCAAGGTAGCTGGAACTTTACAACCTCTCCCAATTCCATCTTGGAAATGGGATGACATATCCATGGATTTCATTGTGGGTTTGCCCAATACCTCTCAGCGACATGACTCTATTTGGGTGATTGTTGACAGACTCACGAAGACCGCCCATTTTATTCCGGTCAACACAAATTATAATGCCAAGAAGTATGCTCAAATTTACATCGAACGAATTGTTTGTCTTCATGGCATTCCAAGAACCATTATTTCGGATCGAGGCACCCAGTTTGTTGCTCGCTTTTGGGAACAGTTGCATGCTTCCCTAGGCACCAAATTGATCCGTAGCTCCACTTATCATCCTCAAACTGATGGGCAAACTGAAAGGGTGAACCAAATAGTGGAGGATATGCTTAGAGCATGTGTCTTACATTATGACAAAACTTGGGACCAATGCTTGTCTTTGGCTGAATTTGCCTACAACAATAGCTACCAAGCAAGCATCAAAATGGCACCCTTTGAAGCCTTGTATGGGCGTCGGTGTCGAACTCCTTTGAACTGGTCCGAATCCGGTGAACAGAATTTCTTTGGGCCGGATTTAGTCCAAGAGGCTGAAGATAAAGTGCGAGTGATCCAGAAAAATCTTCAAGCTGCACAATCTCGCCAAAAGAGCTATTATGACCAAAGAAGGAAACCTTTAGCCTTTGAAGTGGGTGATCATGTTTATATTCGGGTTTCACCAACCAAAGGCGTTCAAAGATTTGGGTGAAGGGCAAATTAGCCCCTCGCTATATTGGGCCTTTCCCAATTCTAGAAACGTGTGGACCCGTGGCCTACAAAGTTCAACTTCCAGATAATCTTTCAGCCGTACACAATGTGTTCCATGTCTCCCAACTCAAGAATCTTCGAGTTCCAGAAGAATCTATTCCTTATGAAGAAATTCCTCTTGAACCCGATCTCACGTATGAGGATCATCCTATCAAGATTCTTGATCAAAAGGATAGAGTCACAAGGAGAAAGGCTATCAAATTCTATAAAGTCCAGTAGAGTAATCACACCGAAGATGAAGCTACTTGGGAAGAGGAGTCCTATCTCAAATCTAAATACCCGGATTTTATGAACTCTATTCCAGGTAACTTCCTTTCCGCACTTAAAATCTACGCACCGGAATCTCGGGGCGAGATTCTTTTTAAGGGAGGAGGGCTGTGACACCCCTAGCGTCGCTATTGTAATTAAGAACCATAACGAATTTAATTAAATCAATAATAGCATGCATCATCTCATAATCATAGTGTTTGTTTGTGCATATACGTATATGTATGACCAAATTTAACCATCATAAGGAACTAGGCTTGGTTTAGCAAAGTTTAAATTAAAACTAAACCGAAAAGTGCAAATACTGTTACCTAAGGAAGTTGCGGTGCCAGGGAAAGGGCCACCGCAACAGTCGGTCACCCAGGCATAATTCAAAAATGCTCTCTGGATTGACGGACTATTGCGGTGGATCCTCAGTTGTGCACCACCGCAACTTTTCATGTTTGATTTACCTATATTCAATCCCCGAACCACCAGATGTTGCGGTCCTATTACAAAGAGCACGACCGCAACAGTCGGTGATCCGAGTTAAACAGCAAAATTCCTCTCTGGATTGACGGGCTGTTGTGGTGGTCTATCATTTTTGCACCACCGCAACTTTAGCTGGTTAATTCACTTCCGTGCGAGGTTCATGGCACCGAATGTTGAGGTGCTAGTCCAAGGCCATGACCGCAACAGTCGGTGGCCCGCGAGTTTTAAATTTGACTTGTTGGCACAGTGTTTTTCGACACCACGGACTGTTGCGGTGGGTGTTTTACCCCACCACCGCAACAGTCGGTGCCCAACCACCGCGCCGGCATGGGCCTCTCCGGCGACGGTACGGGCGTCCACGCCGCTTTGACCACGTGTCCTTGTCTCCTGTGCTCCGTCCGTGGTGTACGTCCCGCCCTTGCGACACGTCCAAGCTTGAGGGGTAAGTGAACCACTCCCGTACCTTCCTTTTACCGAGCTCAGAGGCTCATCCACCGGTTCATCGCCATCCACCTCGCCATTGTTCGATTCCCCGCGTCCCAAGCTCCATTGTCTCGCCCTCTCCTCGCCCGAACCCTCCGCAGCCCGTGCCCCAGCTTCCACCGCCGGGAATCGGGGGATTGCCGGCCGCCATTGCCACTGCCGGTCGAACTTATTCCCTCACGTGGACAGCCACACGCACGCCACCTCCACGCGAATCAATGCCTCCTCTAGCTTCCCCATGAACTCGTGATCCTCACCGGCCCGTTTCCCTTCCTTCTCTACCCCCACAACGGCCGAATCCCCACCGCCGGTCTCCACCTGAGCCGAGCTCGAGCTCTGTCTCGAGGTGGAAGAAGCCAAAAGGACCCTGGGGTAAGAGTTGGAAAGGTTAAGGGGTTTGCTATAGAGTTTTAAGGCTTATGTACAAATTATTGTTGGAGTAAGGTGTTGCTTCATGCACAAATGTGTGCTAGGGAGTTGTCCATCGTTTCATAAATCCTTGTCATGAGCTATAAGTGCCAAACTGCTTTTGATGGTTCTATTATGAGTAATAGGATGGAGTTGGTTACTTAATAGCCAAGGTGGAATCATGATTTAGGAGGAATTTGGATTAGTGAAGTTAAAGGAATAGAAAAGGTAAATTCAAAATTTTTCTTAAAGAACGTATTTGCTAAGAGTTTGGGTTCAGCCATAGGAACACTACTTAGGGCTAGTGGTCAATTGTAAATGGCAAATCTAGATTGTGCAATATTTAAGTTGGCCATAGGGATTTTTGGGCTGGCCAGTGCCAGACCGGTCTAACCGGTCTCCAAAACCGGTCAGACCGGTTTCTGTGCATGATGCTTCTCTTAATTGTTGTGCTTCATACATGATTGACTAGTGGTGCAAGTTGTGTAATTTTTCTTAGTAGTGATTGCTCCTGCATCCATGCATCTTATGTATACATTTGCATATCGTGTAGAGCACACCATTACTGACGGCGTGTACGAGATTGAAGTCGAGCCCGAGGGTGATTCCGCCGCCGCTGAAGTGAACTGGACTACTGCTCAAGACCCGGACCAAAATCCGGAAGGGCCCAAGGCCGTAGCTGATCAAGAAGGCAAGCCCCGGAGCATAACCCGCTGTTTGACTAACACTCCTTGCTTGTGCCTTATTTTTGTGCATTTAAGTTTTAAGGAGTTGATTGAAACCTTAGTTGCATGATCCTTAGGTACCCATGTCCTAATACTAGTATGTGTAGGTCGCATAGAATGCTATGCTTAATTAGGACCGGTAGAAGTCGAGTGATTGCTTAATCACCCGCGAGATGTAGGAGTTTAATTTATATCAGTTATGATGTTCGGCAAGCGGGGCTTGTGCGAAACTTCTGTTAGAGGAGGATTTCCGTTTGCACAGAGGATGTTTATCCAAGGCATTGCTTGGGTGGCGTTGTTGGTCAAGCTTTTGAAGGTACTAATCGTATGCTGGGAAATATGGTAAACTGGTAAACCTAGTACTTGATTCAAACTGACGTCTGACGGACACTTCCACTCCATTGGGCGAGGGGTTGATGGCGAGTGTAGCAGTGGCCGCGGCACAGGTTTGCCTGTGGCACCTGGGGTCCGTTGGGGCGTGCACTCGGGTGGAGTGGGCTCTGATGGCAGATGGCAGGGAGAGATGGGAAAGGTTGCCCCGTGAGGTTCTGGGTGTTTCTCATGGGTCGTGCAATTAGGTTGTTCCATGCTTGGTTAAAATCAACTCGAGTTGTCCGTCCTTCGCGGTTACATGAAGCTGCTTGATCGCTTGTCGCACATCAGTGGCTTGGCCAATGGGCTTAAAAGATGTGGTTAGTAGAGGATGGTTAATGAATGTTCAATCATTAGTTGTTATGTTGATGGATAGCCTATTGAATGTTTTTGGATAGCTTGGCAAACTTAGTAATGGTTAGTCACATTTAAAACTTGGCTAAAATATTGGAAATAGGCTCAAGTTGTAGATGATTTTGGCAAAAACAAACCCACGAGCCAAAAAGCCTTGCATGTCTAGAATTTATCCTTGCCGGGTAAGTCTTGCTGAGTAACTAGTACTCAGCCTTGCTTGTGGCTTGTTTTTCAGTTATGGATGCTGCTGGCTATGACCCTACTGCTGCTCTGACGTGGCCTTGTGTGCTTCCTGACGGCTGGACCGTGGAGCCGGTGCCGTCTGAGTCCGACTCAGGCCGCGGTGATTGATTTTGTGCGAGGGCTCCGCGCAATGTCTTTTGTCCCGACGTGTAGATCTTCCGCTGTAGTATACTCTGGTTTGTAATAAGATAAAACATATGTACTATATTTGTATAATTATCTATGTAAACCGTGTGATGTAAAGTTTGTGATGAGTTGTACTGCCTGAGCCCACCTTCGAGTGGGACTGCTGCTATTTCGTTTCGGTCGAGAGAAAAAGGTGGTTTAATCGGGAAGGTATCCGATGGATTGCACGATTAACTCAGTTTAAGGGCGTGGAGCACTGCTGTGATAGTGGTCCCATGCTCTTAAGCCGGATTAATTGGGGCGGTCTGCCACAATACCCCACTGCAATAGTCGGTCGTTACGCAGTTTTCAACATGTGAAGTACCAACGGCTAGTTCTTTGGTTTGGAGTATAAATACTTGGTGTATAGCTCCAATTCAGCTCTCTTGCGACCTGGGGAAATTCATAGTCATATTTGGGAGCTAAGAGCAAACAAAGCTCTAGAAGTGATTGAAAAGTTCTTGATTGTGAGGATTAGGAACATCTTTAGTGCTTAGTGAGTAGCAAGTGTGCATCCACCTTTGTCTCTTGTCTTGTGCAGGTCAAGTGAAGCTATTGCTTGTTACTCTTGGTGATCGGCATCACCTAGACTTCTTGGTGGTGGTGTTCTTGGTGATCTCCCAAGGAGGCGACTTGTGGGAGGCCCAAGAAGGTGTGCACGGTGTTTGGAGTCCACCGTTCCGGAGGGGACAATCGACATCCACTAGAGAGCACTTGATCCTCGTGTTGGATCAAGGGAGAGCAACACCCTTGTGTTGGGTGCTCCAACGAGGACTAGGGGAGAGTGCCGACTCTTCGATACCTCGGGAAAAAATCCGGCCTCCTAACTCTCTCTTTACATTTGGCAATTTACTTTCCGCATTTACATTCTCTCCTTTACATTCCTAGAATTGCCATGCTAGACTAGGATTGGAAATAGGTTGCAAAACTCTTTTTTCGATTAGATAGTCACACTAGATAGGAATAGGCACATGGGGTGAATTGGCTTGAATAAGTGTTTAATTCCGCAAAAATTAGTTAGAAGCCTAATTCACCCCCCTCTTAGGCATCTTGATCCTTTCAATTGGTATCAGAGCCTCGTGCTCATTGGATTAGGCTTCACCGCCTAGAGTAAGATGTCTAATGGGGATGGAGCTCCTCCCATTTTTGATGGCAATGATTTTTCCTATTGGAGAATTCGTATGGAGGCCTACCTTGAGGCCGTGGATGCCGGTGTGTACCATGCCGCATTGTATGGCTATCCCGAGCCTAAGAAAGCCGATGCACTCACTCCCGAAGAGGCTAACACCGTGAGGTGGAATGCCAAGGCACGGAACATCCTCTTTCGTGGCTTGAATAAAGAGGCGTTCAATCGAGTGCGTAGTAGCAAGAATGCTAAGGAGATTTGGGATAAGTTGTGCGACATGCACATCGGATCCAAGGATGAGCGTGAGGAACGCCATAAAGTTATTATGGACAAGATTAATGCTTTCAAAATGCTTCCTCATGAAAATGCTAATCAAATGTATTCTCGCTTTGGTGTCCTTGTAGAGGATTTGCATGATCTTGATATGGGAAGAATGGAAAGTGTGGAGATCATAAGAAGATTTCTTAGTATTCTACCCAAAGAGAAGTATGCAAATATTGTCACATACTTTCATCAAGTTGATCTCAAGCTTGTCACTATCACTCAAGTTCTTGGAAAGATTGCCGGCCATGAGCAATATATGGGAATTTCCCAAGATCAAAGCTCCTCCTCCTCCAAAAATGATATTGCACTCAAGGCAAACAAAGAGAAGAAGGTGCTTGTCAAGAAAGATGCAAGTGATGATGATAGTGATGATGATGTTGATCTTGCACTCCTCATGAAGAGAACCAACAAGATGCTCAAGAAGCTTAACAAGAAAGGAGTTGACTTTGATTATAAGAAGAAAAAGTTCTTCACAAATGACAAGAAGAAGTCACTCAAGTACATGCCATGCTTCAATTGTGGTGTAAAAGGTCACTTGGCTAATGGATGCCCTCTTCCCGACAAGAGAAAGCAAAAGAACAAGAATCAAGAGGAAGAAAGTGATGATGAGAAAGATCAAAAGAAGAAGCATCACAAGAAGAAAGATGAGAAGAAAAAGCATCACAAGAAAGGCAAGAAGAAAGAAGCAAAGGCCTACATTGGAGAGTGGGTGACCGATGTTGAAGATTCGGATAATTCTTCCTCCTCTTCAAGTGAAAGTGAAAATGAAGGCATTGCCGGTCTTGCTATCAAGGCTTCTCTTCCTCCACCACCACCATCACTATTCTCTACATCAAGCTCCCACATTTGCCTCATGGCAAAAGGTGATCACAAGGTGAGCAAAAGCAACCATGGCTTTAGTGATGATGATGCTAGTAGTAGTGATGATGATGAGGATGAGCAACCTTCCTATAATGATCTTGTTGATACTCTCAATGAATATAATGAGACAATCATTAGCTCAAAGAAAAAGGTTGAAAAATTGAAGCTAGTCAAGAAAGAACTAGAGAACAAAGTGAATGAGCTTGAGGCTAGCAACTTAGAGTTCAAGGGTAACCATGATGAATTGATGAGGTCTTACAATGAACTCAAGTCAAGTTATGCAAAGTTGAACAATGATTTTCAAGAGCTCAACACTAGCTACAAAAATCTTGAATCCAACTTTGATGATATGTCCAATGACAAATGTGTTGAAGCCACTCAAGTAGAGAAAGTTGATTGCTCTACTTCTTGTGATGACTTGCCATTTGATGATATGGTTGATATGCTCAAGATCTCTTCCATTTGTGATGAATGCAAAGGCAAGTGTGTTGTTGTGGAATCTTGCAATGATGAGATCTCTTTTGATAATGATTTGGTCAAGAGAGAGAATGAAGCTATATTGATTGAGAATGCAAAGCTCAAGCAACAAATTATTGATCTCAAGAAAATCAAGCCACAAGTTGCACAAGTCAACAACAAGAATGAGTATGATCCTTTGTGTGATGGGAAGAGATTGTATGACAACTTGGTCAAGGCAAATGAGGGCAAGAAAGCATTCAAGTATCCCTCTCCCAAGGTCATGGCAAAGCGTCCAAATATTCCTTCCGGTCCAAGACCAAGATATTATGGAATGCAAGAGAGAAGGTCACTTGTCCTTTCAATGCAAGACACCTCCTCCTCCCAAGCTAGCAAGTCACCTAAGGCCCATGGCATTCAACACTCCTTATGCATTGTCAAGATTGGGAAATGGCAAGTTTGTTGTGAGGTTCTATGGCCGCAAGGATAATTCACGGCCTAGGCAAATTTGGGTGCCCAAGACTCTCATTGCTAGTGCACAAGCTCATCCTCATTGCTCCACTACCAATGTTGCATCTAGTTCTAGCTCTAACACTCAAGCTTCCAATAAGGTTTGGGTGGCTAAACCCCAAGCTTGATCATGTTTATGGATGTAGGTGAACTACAAGACCGATGGACACCATTGGGTACTTGATAGTGGTTGCACTCAACATATGACCGGTGATCCCCGGATGTTCACCACATTGGATGAAGATGTTAGTGGGCATGACAAGATCACATTTGGTGATAACTCAAAGGGCAAGGTTGAAGGTTTGGGAAAGATTGCTATCTCCAATGATCATTCACTCTCGAATGTTCTCTTGGTTGATTCATTGAACTTTAACTTATTGTCCGTGGCTCAAGTTTGTGATCATGGTTTCAAAGTCACATTCACCGATGAGGGTGTGGAAGTGACAAGAAAGTCAAACAATGATGATCTTATATTCAAGGGCTTTAGATATAACAATCTCTATCTTGTGGACTTCTCTTCTAGTGAAGCTAATTTTTCAACTTGCTTATTCACCAAAGTGTCAAAGGGTTGGTTATGGCATAGAAGGCTTGCACATGTTGGCATGGGTACTCTCAAGAAACTCTTGAAGAAGGATTTGGTTCGTGGTTTGAGTGATATTGTGTTTGAGAAGGACAAACTTTGTAGTGCTTGTCAAGCCGGCAAGCAAGTGGCAAACACTCATCCCTCCAAGGCCTATGTATCAACAACAAGACCTCTAGAGCTACTTCACATGGATTTATTTGGACCAACAACTTATGTTAGTCTTGGTGGAAATCTCTATTGCTTAGTGGTTGTGGATGACTATTCAAGATAAACTTGGGTATTCTTTCTTCAAGACAAGACCGAAGTGGCCAACACATTCAAGTCCTTTGCCAAGAAAGCTCAAAATGAATACAAGCAACCTTTGGTGAAGATTAGAAGTGACAATGTGTCGGATCTAATGACCGGCAGTCCACCCGGGGGTACCCAGATGGTTGATTTGTAGGCAAAGGGCGATCGCGAGACTAGGGAGCTCGAGGTAGCACAGGGACACAGGGATTATACAGGTTCGGGCTACCTGGAGGTATAATACCCTACGTCCTGTGCTCGGGGGTCTTGTATTGATTTGCTCGGCGTGGTTCCGGGGAACAACGGCGAGTTCTTGGTTACAATGGATGAGTGGCGTGGGAATCAGATGATGGAGAATTGGATATCTAGGGGGGTCGACCTAGGCCGCCTTATATAGGCCGACGACCTAGGGTTTACAAGTCGGTTTCCTAATTGAATCCGGTTACAACAAGGAAACTAATCTGAGTCGGCGTGTCTTGCAAGCTAAGTCATCACCAGTCTTGTTCATCAAGTCGGGGATCCTCGTGGGCCGGCCTGGAGTCGGCTCACATCCTTGTCAGACGTGGGGCTAGGCCGATTGGCTACCCGGTCNAGCCCCACTCCCCTCCTTTCTCCTTGTGCCTCTGACGACCGGCCCCCACTCGTCATCACCCTCCTCGGGTCGTCCCCGACCTGGACTCAACTCGGAGTCCGAGCCGAGCCAGGCTCGTGTGCGCGCGTGTCGCCCTGGAGCCCGCACACCGATGATCCCCGACCTTATAAACAGCAAACCACGTCGCCACCGCACCACTAGAAACCCTAACCCTAGACGCCGAGTGCCCTAGCTCCACAATCACGACATCGCCGCCCGAAGCTCCGGTTCGTGGCCGCCGCCGTCGATCTCCCGGTACGCTGCCTTTCGACCCACGAGAACACCATCAGGAAGTGCGCACGGATGTAAGGAAGCTCTCAGTGCCGTTTGAAATCGTGGTCGAGCCCTCATTGTGAAGGTATTGTTCACCGGAGCGCCGGCGTGCAGGCCGAGCCGCCACCGCGCGCCAAGCATCGTCCTCGTCCACCAACTGACGCCGGGATCCACATCAACGAGTTCGTGAAGTCCCCACGATCGTCCAGGTCCAAGCCGCGCTCGATTTGGTGAACCGCAGCGCCGAATCGCCCAACTCCGGCGACCCTCCGCCGCGGCGCCGCCTCTTGCCGCCGCCGTGCCCAGGTCCGGTGACCCCGAGCACCGTCCACCGTCCATCTGCGATCCGACGTCCCAGAACAAAGGTCAACCCGGGAGGATACCGGTCAGCGGTAATATTGCTAAAGAGACCCTGCAGAACTTGGATATAAACCCGCAGTCCAAGGTCAGTTGAAAGTAATTGCAAGTAGGTCCTTATATCTTTCGGATTATACCCTAGCTTTTCAATAAATTGAACCCGCCGTCCAGCCTTATCATTTTACGAGTTAAACCCTGAAGTTATATACATAATTATGTATATGCCCTCGGTTTCCAACAATCTAACCCCTGAAATTCCTGTTCTTCGCAGTTAAGTCCTTGGAACACCGTTTTGGCCCTATCTCGATCGTTTCAACTCCGATTCGAGTGATTCTTCAGCTCACGTGACCGTAAGGACTTGATCTATACCTTTATACCATTCCTTTGTACTGTTGCCCATGTTTGGTGTATTGTTTCTTATTTGTTGTATTGTTTCCTTGCATGTGTGACCCCGTGATTGCGTATAGGAGCAACGTTCGTGGTTCTCAAGGTTTTTTTCAAGGATCGTTCTTGGTGATCGAGTATTCAGTCGAGAAGACCCTAAGCCATAGCATTTATTAGCTGGATTTAAGGCAAGTGTATTCTTGATCATACTTTTTGTCCTAATAACCATATGACGTGCTTATACACTGTAGTTCGCTATTGCTTGCATGCTTATAATCATGATGGGTCCTATAATTAGGATGACTAGTTTTCTTTAATCCTACCTTGTTAACCTGGGTTTTATATTCATGTTGGGTAGCATTTGCTTAGTTGCTATACTTGGGTTTGGTTTACACTAAATGTGAAGATAATAATATTGTGATATCTTTTATATATACATGTTAATGATCTTATGAGAATGTTAAACAAAGACCACATTGATTAATCGGAACATGGAGAACCACCCGGGATTTTCCGTACAACCACAATACCACATGGCTCTGGTCTTAGCTAAGTAATTAGAAGATCCCTTTGTTGTGTGGATGCACTGCATGTTTGGTATGAGCTGGTTGCTACCGGCAAGGTTTGTGAGCAGAGGTGCGGGGGCAGGAAGGTGCGCCTTTTATAGACCCGTCTGGCAAGGGAGCACACACACTTTGGGAAATTCTTTGGAAAGGCTTCGTAGTGATTCTCTGGCCCCTCACCAAAGGAAGTGTTGAAGGGAGTAATTAACCCGGGCATAATGAGAAACACGAATTGTGGGGAAAGCTGTACAACCTCTGCAGAGTGTCTAAAATCTATTGCAATAGCCGCGCTCGCGGTCATGAGCGGCCTGGACCCTCACATGATTAATATATCGAAAGAAGAATTAAATCGATTTATTTATGGTGATGATGCTTATGGGTTACCATATGTTTAATTGGGTTGGTATATACTTATACTTTAGTAATTATGATGCTAAATAAAATTTGACCAACTTAAGTGCTTAAAGCAATTTAATTAGAAGCCAAACTATTTCCTTGTTAAGCCTTTGCATGTCATTTGCTTTTGCTCTACATTTGCTGAGTACCAACCATAAGTGTACTCAACCTTGCTTTATCTGCGGCTCAGGCTTAGACAGAAGTTTCAGTGGAGTACTTTGGAAGTTTCTAGGCGTACGCGTTTCCCCAGTCAGCTGCCTGTGGAGAAGTTTTGAAGATTCCGCTGTTAGTTATTCGCTTTCGTGAGTGTAATAATGGTATTTAATATTATTTACGTTTTGCACTGTCTTTTATATCACTGATGAAGTCTCATATGTGTGTAAACTTGATCCTGGCGCACATATGATAGTCATTCGGTTTTGTTTACAAAATCGGGTGTGACAGATTCAGAATGCAAAGCTCAAGCAACAAATTATTGATCTCAAGAAAATCAAGCCACAAGTTGCACAAGTCAACAACAAGAATGAGTATGATCCTTTGTGTGATGGGAAGAGATTGTATGACAACTTGGTCAAGGCAAATGAGGGCAAGAAAGCATTCAAGTATCCCTCTCCCAAGGTCATGGCAAAGCGTCCAAATATTCCTTCCGGTCCAAGACCAAGATATTACATGGAATGCAAGAGAGAAGGTCACTTGTCCTTTCAATGCAAGACACCTCCTCCTCCCAAGCTAGCAAGTCACCTAAGGCCCATGGCATTCAACACTCCTTATGCATTGTCAAGATTGGGAAATGGCAAGTTTGTTGTGAGGTTCTATGGCCGCAAGGATAATTCACGGCCTAGGCAAATTTGGGTGCCCAAGACTCTCATTGCTAGTGCACAAGCTCATCCTCATTGCTCACTACCAATGTTGCATCTAGTTCTAGCTCTAACACTCAAGCTTCCAATAAGGTTTGGGTGGCTAAACCCCAAGCTTGATCATGTTTATTGATGTAGGTGAACTACAAGACCGATGGACACCATTGGGTACTTGATAGTGGTTGCACTCAACATATGACCGGTGATCCCCGGATGTTCACCACATTGGATGAAGATGTTAGTGGGCATGACAAGATCACATTTGGTGATAACTCAAAGGGCAAGGTTGAAGGTTTGGGAAAGATTGCTATCTCCAATGATCATTCACTCTCGAATGTTCTCTTGGTTGATTCATTGAACTTTAACTTATTGTCCGTGGCTCAAGTTTGTGATCATGGTTTCAAAGTCACATTCACCGATGAGGGTGTGGAAGTGACAAGAAAGTCAAACAATGATGATCTTATATTCAAGGGCTTTAGATATAACAATCTCTATCTTGTGGACTTCTCTTCTAGTGAAGCTAATTTTTCAACTTGCTTATTCACCAAAGTGTCAAAGGGTTGGTTATGGCATAGAAGGCTTGCACATGTTGGCATGGGTACTCTCAAGAAACTCTTGAAGAAGGATTTGGTTCATGGTTTGAGTGATATTGTGTTTGAGAAGGACAAACTTTGTAGTGCTTGTCAAGCCGGCAAGCAAGTGGCAAACACTCATCCCTCCAAGGCCTATGTATCAACAACAAGACCTCTAGAGCTACTTCACATGGATTTATTTGGACCAACAACTTATGTTAGTCTTGGTGGAAATCTCTATTGCTTAGTGGTTGTGGATGACTATTCAAGATACACTTGGGTATTCTTTCTTCAAGACAAGACCGAAGTGGCCAACACATTCAAGTCCTTTGCCAAGAAAGCTCAAAATGAATACAAGCAACCTTTGGTGAAGATTAGAAGTGACAATGTGTCGGATCTAATGACCGGCAGTCCACCCGGGGGTACCCAGATGGTTGATTTGTAGGCAAAGGGCGATCGCGAGACTAGGGAGCTCGAGGTAGCACAGGGACACAGGGATTATACAGGTTCGGGCTACCTGGAGGTATAATACCCTACGTCCTGTGCTCGGGGGTCTTGTATTGATTTGCTCGGCGTGGTTCCGGGGAACAACGGCGAGTTCTTGGTTACAATGGATGAGTGGCGTGGGAATCAGATGATGGAGAATTGGATATCTAGGGGGGGTCGACCTAGGCCGCCTTATGTAGGCCGACGACCTAGGGTTTACAAGTCGGTTTCCTAATTGAATCCGGTTACAACAAGAAAACTAATCTGAGTCGGCGTGTCTTGCAAGCTAAGTCATCACCAGTCTTGTTCATCAAGTCGGGGATCCTCGTGGGCCGGCCTGGAGTCGGCTCACATCCTTGTCAGACGTGGGGCCAGGCCGATTGGCTACCCGGTCGGTAGTGGGCCCAGGGGTACCCATATCCCACACAATGGGAAAGAGTTTGACAATACTAGCATTGAGGTGTATTGTGATGACAATACAATCAAGCATGAGTTCTCCGCAACCTTTACTCCTCAACAAAATGGTGTAGTTGAGAGGAAGAACCGGACATTGATCACTTTGGCAAGAACTATGTTAGATGAATACAACACTCATGAGAAGTTTTGGGCCGAAGCAATCAACACTGCATACTATGCATCCAACCGGCTCTTTCCTCGCTGCCTATTGATGAAGACCCCTTATGAGTTGCTCATTGGGAGAAAGCCCAATATCTCTTATTTCCGGGTGTTTGGTTGCAAGTGCTACATCTACAAGAAACGGCAACACCTAGGGAAGTTTCAAAAACGTTGTGATATTGGTTTTCTACTTGGTTACTCATTGAAGTCCAAAGCATATAGAGTATTCAACAATGCCACCGGCTTAGTTGAAGAAACATATGATGTGGAGTTCGATGAATCTAATGGCTCCCAAGGAGCACATGAAAATTGTGATGATGTAGGTAATGAAACATTGAGGGAGGCCATGAAGAACATGCCTATTGGAGCAATCAAGCCAAAAGAAAAAGATGATGATGAAGTTCAAATTGTTGATCCTCCATCTTCTTCATCTATGGTGCCCCAAGTTGATGGTGGTGACAAGCAAGATGATAGTGTTCAAGTGGAAGATCCACCTCTTCCACTTGAGGACACTCATATACCACAAGATCAAGTTGAGGCACAAGCTCAAGAAGTTGATGCTCCACATGCCCCTCAAGAAGTGGTTGAGAGAAGACACAATCCAAGAATTCAAGCTCATCCACAAGACCTCATCATTGGAAGTCCAACAAAGGGGATAAGAACTCGTAGAACTCAATATAATAACTTTTGTGAGTTTAATGCGTTTGTTTCTTGCATTGAACCTTCTAATATAGATGAAGCTCTCAAGGATCCGGATTGGGTGAATGCAATGCATGAAGAATTGAACAACTTCACCCGCAATGATGTTTGGACTCTTGAAGAGCGACCCAAGAATGCAAGAGTGATTGGAACCAAATGGGTGTTTCGCAACAAGCAAGATGATCAAGGCATTGTAGTGCGGAACAAGGCAAGGCTAGTTGCAAAGGGGTTCTCTCAAGTTGAAGGATTGGATTTTGGAGAGACCTTTGCACCGGTGGCAAGACTAGAGGCAATTCGCATCCTTCTTGCTTATGCTTCAAGCCATAACATAAAACTATATCAAATGGATATGAAGAGTGCCTTCTTGAATGGATATATCAATGAGCTAGTCTATGTTGATCAACCACCGGGCTTTGAAGATGCAAGATATCCAAACCATGTCTATAGGTTGTCCAAGGCACTCTATGGTCTCAAACAAGCTCCTAGAGCATGGTATGAGCGCCTTAGGGACTTCCTTATCTCAAGGGATTTCAAGATTGGCAAAGTTGACACAACACTATTTACCAAGAAGATTGATGGAGATCTCTTCATTTGTCAAGTGTATGTTAATGATATCATCTTTGGCTCAACAAATGAAGACTTTTGCAAAGAGTTTGGTGAAATGATGTCAAGGGAGTTCGAGATGTCTATGATTGGAGAGCTCACTTTCTTCCTTGGGTTTCAAATCAAGCAACTTGAAGAAGGGACTTTCATTTGTCAAGAAAAATATACCAAAGACCTTCTCAAGCGCTTCAAGATGGAAGATAGCAAGGGCATCTCTACACCAATGGCTACAAATGGACATCTTGACCTAGATGAGAGAGGTAACCCGGTTGATACAACTCTCTACCGTTCTATGATTGGTAGTTTGTTATATCTTGCCGCATCTAGGCCCGATATCATGTTTAGTGTTTGTATGTGCGCTAGATTTCAAGCCAATCCTAAGGAGGTACACCTAGTAGCCGTGAAAAGAATCTTTAGGTACCTCAAGCTAACACCAAGCATTGGCCTTTGGTATCCCAAAGGAGCTAGATTTCAACTCGTTGGCTATTCCGATTCGGATTATGTGGGTTGTAAGGTTGATAGAAAAAGCACCTCCGGAGGGTGCCAATTGCTTGGTAGATCCCTTGTTTCTTGGTCCTCTAAGAAACAAAATAGTGTTGCCTTGTCCACCGCAGAAGTCGAGTATATAGCAGCCGGTTCTTGTTGTGCTCAAATCCTTTACATGAAACAAACCCTTTTAGACTATGGCATAGTTCTAGAAAGGGTACCTTTGTTGTGTGACAATGAGAGCGCGGTTAAGCTTGCTAACAACCCGGTTCAACACTCACAAACAAAGCACATTGATATTCGCCATCACTTCCTTAGAGACCATGTTGCTAAGAATGACATATCATTAGAAGGTGTTAGGACGGAAGATCAATTGGCGGATATCTTCACAAAGCCCCTAGATGAGAGAACGTTTTCTAGGTTGAGGAATGAGCTCAATGTGCTTGACTTTGCTAACTTTCACTAACTCACTAGAGTAGGTCTTGTTTGTGCTTGCATTGCATCTATAACTTGTCATATGCATTAGGTGCTTGTCTAACCCTTGCAAGATAGTGATGAGATTGGAAAGGCTAGAGCCGTTTGGTCGCTTGGTTGCTCTAGACTCGGGTGAGGCTCATCATGAGCAAGCTTGCAAGGGGATCAAATGTGACAAGATAGATTTAAATTTTTGTCTTAATGTGACACTCCTGATGTCACTATCGTAATTAAGAACCATAACGAACGTAATTAAAGCAATAAAGGCATGCATCCTTGCATAATCATAGCATTTGTTTGTGCTTATGCGCGTATGTGTTTATGAGTGACCACATTAACTAGCATAAGGAACAAGGCTAGCTTAGTAAAAATTCGAATTAGAAACGTCAGGCAGAAATCAAAATCAAAATCCAGTCGAAAAATGTAAATGCCCTTATCACCGCAAGTTGCGGTGGTCTCCCTGTCACCACAGCAATAGTCGGTAGTCTCGGGCAAAAGTGAAAATCCTCTCTGGATTGACGGACTGTTGCGGTGGTCTGTCATTTTTGCACCACCGCAACTTTAGCAGGTTGATTTACTTACGGGCAAAGTTCATGGCACCGAATGTTGCGGTGCTAGGCCCAGCCCTGACCGCAACAGTCGGTGGCCCGCGGGATTTGATTTTGAACTTCGTCGGCACAGTAATCTCGACCCCACGGACTGTTGCGGTGGGTGTTTTACCCCACCACCGCAACAGTCGGTCGCCAACAACCGCGCCGGTATGGGCCTTCCCGGCGGCGGTACGGGCGTTCGCGCCGCTTGGGGACGCGTGTCCACGTCTCCTGTGCGTCGTGTGAGGTGTGTGGCCCGCCCTTGCGACACGTCCGAGCTTGGGGAGCAGGTGAACCACTCCGTCGTCCCCTTCACCGCGCCCGGGAGCTTCTCCTTCGATTCCACTCCCCCGCCATTTCGTCCTCCTCACTCGTTCTTTCCGCGATTCACCGCGCCCAGTACTCCCCCACTCCGTCCTCTCTGCGCCCGAGCCATCCCCGGCCACTTCCCCTCTTTCCTCGCCCTTTTCCCCGAGCTGCATTGCCGCCGCCGGCCGCCCTTGGGCCAAGCTCGGGCCGTGGCTCAAGGAAGCAGAAGGCCAGAACCTAGGGATAAGAGTTTGGAAGGGATTAGGGGGTTATTCCATAGAAATCTAGGACTAGAGTGCCAAAGGGTTTGATTAGTACATTGCTTCATACACATGTGTGTGCTAGAGATTGTGTTAAGAATTTCATAAAGCTTAGGCTTGAGTTAGAGCTGCAAACCACTTTTAAATGGTGCTGTTGTGAATAGGGTTAAGTGAATAGCTAAAAAGCTAGAGTGTTTTATGGTTTGGGGAAAAGAAGTTTGGTTAGGTTAATATGGTGGAAAGAGTAATCCATATATACATACTTAGGGAAACTTGGAAATTCTTATTAAGTTTACCCTGAAGTTTAGGAATCTCTACAAAAGAATTAGCCCTTGATTGCATGTGGTTTAGTAGTGTGATTTGGATTTCTGTTCTAGTAGTAGTGTGAGGCCGGCCAAACCGGTCCAACCGGTCAGACCGGTTCTTGGGCACTGATCACTTGCCTCACATCTGTTAGGTATACTTCGTAAATGGGTGTTTAATGCTATAAGTTGTTATGGTGAATCTTATGTTTGATAGATTATGCATTCATGCATCTTATGTACCCATTTGCATATCATGTAGAGCACACCATTACCGACGGCGTGTACGAGATCGACGTCGAGCCCGAGGGTGATCCCGCCGCCGTCGAAGTGAACTACGCCACTACGCAAGACCCGGGTCAAATTCCGGAAGGGCCCAAGGCCACCGGTGATCAAGAAGGCAAGCCCCGGAGCATCACCCACTGTGAAACTAACTCTTTGCTTGTGCCTTATTTTTGTGCATCTAAGTTTAAGGAGTGGATTGAAACCTTAGTTGCATGATCCCTAGGTACCTATGTCCTAATACTAGTATGTGTAGGTCGTATAGAATGCTATGCTTAATTAGGACCGGTAGAAGTCGGGTGATTACTTGTCACTCGCGAGATATAGGATTTACTTTATATCAGTTAATGATGATCGGCAAGCGGGGCTTGTGCGATGTTCAGGATTGGTTGAATGTCCCGTTTGCACTGGGAGTTGTGGCTAAGGCATTGCTTGTGTGGCCTTGTTGGTCAAGCTTTTGAAGGTACTAATCGTATGCCGGGAAATGTGGTAAACTGGTAAACCTAGTACTTGATGCAAACTGACGTCTGACGGACACTTCCACTCCATTGGGCGAGGGGTTGATGGCGAGTGTAGCAGTGGCCGCGGCACAGGTTTGCCTGGGGCACCTGGGGTCCGTTGGGGCGTGCACTCGGGTGGAGTGGGCTCTGATGGCAGACGACAGGGAGAGATGGGAAAGGTTGCCCTGTGAGGTCCTGAGTGTCTCTCACGGGTCGTACGATTAGGTTGTCCCATGCATGGTTAAAATCAACTCGAGTTGTCCGTCCTTCGCGGTTACATGAAGCTGCTTGATCTCTCGTCGCACATCAATGTGTTTGGGCCAAGGGGGTAGAATTGTTGGTAGATGAGGAAGGTTAATATCATGTTAATCAATTGTATGTCAACTTTTATTGCTATTGGATAGCTTGGCAAACTTAGTAATGGTTGTTCACACTTAAAACTTGGCTAAAATATTGAAAATAGGCTCAAGTTGTAGACGCTTTTGGCAAAACAAATTCCCCAGAGCCAAAAAGCCTTGCATGTCTAGAATTTATCATTGTCGGGTAAGTCTTGCTGAGTAAGTAGTACTCAGCCTTGCTTGTGGCAAAAATTTTATTGCAGATTGTGCTGGCTATGATCCCGTGGCTGCTCTGACGTGGCCGTGTACCTTGCCTGACGGTTGGATTGTGGAGCGGGTGCCGTCCGAGTCCGACTTGGGCCGCGGTGAGTAGACGTTAAGCAAGGGCTCCGCTTAATGTCTTTTGCTTCGACGTGTAGACTTCCGCTGTAATATACTCTGGTTTGTAAGAAGATAAAACATATGTACTGTATTTGTATAATTATCTATGTGAACCGTGTGATGTAAAATATGTGATGAGTTGTACTGCCTGAGTCCACCTTCAGGTGGGACTGTTGCTATTTCGTTTCGGTCGAGAGAAAAAGGTGGTTTAATCGGGAAGGTATCCGACGGATTGCACGATTAACTCGGATTAGGGGCGTGGCGTACTGCTGTGATAGTGGTCCCATGCTCTTAAGCCGAATTAATTGGGGCGGTCTGCCACAGCTGGTATCAGAGCCGAAAAATAGGCAGCGGGTGGTACAACAAGTCTTAAAAACATTTTCTTGATGTGCAAAAGTTTAATCTTGACTTAGGAATCCTATGGTTGCATTAGGATTTGAGAAGAATAGAACATGAGCCCTAGGGAGAATTATGGGTATGTTTAGGTGGCATAGTAGTATATATATGTGACTAACTTCCAGCACATTACTTTCTATACCGACGACTCCAGGTAAAGTATGGTCGCCTATTGCCAGAGAGTGTGAATACTGGACGCTGTTCCCCAAGCAGTGGCTTACTTGGGGTGCAGTCAATATAATACCTTCGCGGTGTTATAATGACTGTAGTGCTTTTATTTATTGGTTGAACTGTTACTTCTATAGTGAGCAACAGAGTGTGGTCATCATATGTGGGAAACTACATATGCGTCACCCATGTGGCGTGAGGTACATGGAAGCTGTTTGTGAGTGCTGGCACAAACGGTTCAGTGATGAATATTTTCTGCAGGTACACTAACTACGAGACCATAGGTTGTGTGCTCGCTAGAAATCCGACTAATTATTATAAGGAGAGATGTATATATGTGCCACCGATGCTAACCCCGTAAGTCCAAGAATACTTGGCAATTACTTTCATTTGTGAGGACGACTAGGTCGCTCATTCATGCATCATGACCATACATGAAGACATAAATTGTGGGTTAAGGGATAAATCTAAGGTGGGAATTGCCAACAAAAATCATACACTCACTTAAGAATGCTCTAGTTCTTCTTTAGACTTCCCTGTTGGCGTGAATTTTTCACCCAACGAGAATTTTTCCGTTGTAAGAGTTTTCCCTTTTGAAAGGTGGTTCCAAATCTCCTTATTTAGTCTTTGCCAAAATTTCGAACTTTTGACACTACTCCTTTTAGAGTGTGTCGGTTTTATCCTTGAATCGAATCTATCTATACTAAAGTGTTTGATGGGTTTGGTATACTAACACTTAAGCTTGTCCTGGTTGTTGTTTATTTCAGATGGCTGGTCCGAGCAATCGTACCATGCACATCGATGACCAAGGGCACTATCACTCCACTTGCCTCCACTTGGGGGGATTTCCCGTCTTGCTATGGGAAACCGCGCAACGGTGCGGGTACATCGAGCCACCCCGCTACGTTGGAGTTCCCCATCATGAGTGGAATGTGATGCAATTTGAAGTCACAATCACCATTCCAAGCCCACCTGGTGTGAGGCAAGAAGATTTGGTGGTGACAACACAGTCTCATTCTTTCTTGCCTGGATGTGAAATGGTGGCACAACAGGCTTTATTGCAGTTTGGACAACAGCACCAAATGCAACTCCACCACACGCCTGCAGCCTTGTTTCCACCACTACCCGGCAATGCTATCTTGTGGTGGGATAGCAGAGCCACAGTTCATGACCCTACCACTATTGCTTTGATTGGCTATGGGAGAGCGTCTGCTGATCTCATAGAAACGCTCAACCACCAGAACCGTTTGGTGGCTGTAGCCGTCAAGCTCTAGCTGATCAAGTGAGGGATTTGGAACAGCAAGTCCATAATCTCAATGAGGAGCTAGTTGAGCAACACGAGATAGTAGCTCATTTGGAGGACGACATGAATGAAGCTCAGGAAGTGATTGCTCAGTTGCAGAATCCTCCCCCAGCACCTGTACCTCTAGAGCTATCCCTACAGGGTGAGTCAGGATTGGATACCGTTTCGGGCCTGCCGGTTGCGCTGAATGATCCTGCCATGTCAGAGGGAGAAGGCTCAGTCAATCAGGCATCACCTCCCAATGGTGGGAACGATGGGTCTGATGACGAGGAGGATCCAGAGGAGCTCTACCCTGTTGATTCCGACTAGAGAGTGTTCTTAGGAAATGACTTTCTTTTGTGTCCATGAAATGTAATCCTTGGGCCTAGGTAGACTTTTGTTCTACTGCAAGGATGGTGTAGAATATTTCATGGATATTGTATATATGCCACTAGTATGCAAGAACCATCTGTGCATATATACTAATTTCCGCTTTGTTACCACAAGCATGTCCTCAATTTACTTCTAGTAACTGCTGTTTTTCGGGTGAGACATGAATAGAAAACTTGTGTAAAACTTCATGATCTAGATCATATCCAAAATTCAACTCTTTTGGGGCTAAGCAACAAAAGTTATGGTCGAATTACCGAAACGCAGTGAGCACCGCAACAATTGGTGCTCGGCACCGCAATAATCGGTGACCATAACATTTGGGCAGGAAAAATCAAAAATCGAAGCCCAGGAAGTTGCGGTTCTAATCAGAAACAACGACCGCAACAGTCGGTGGTTCAGAGGAACAGTAAAATTCGTCTCTGGATTGACGGACTGTTGCGGTGCTGACCATGACAGACTGTTGCGGTGCATATGGCATGCACCACCGCAACAGTCGGTGCCTGATTAATACTTTGAAAAAAGGCTATTGGAATGACCGACTATTGCGATCGTGTTCAAAAATGAGGGACCGCAACAGTCGGTGGTGACCAGTTTCGCCGATAACTACCCCAGAAATTTCAAGTTTCACAACTTTTCAATTGGAAATAGTTTGAAACCCAAATACCAAAAGAGTCACATAATTATGTAAGCGCTCTTTTGGCAAAACATGGGAATTTTTGGGTAGTTCCTTAAATGCCTTAGCAAGCTAGAATCACGCCTTTCGGTGAATGGAATGATGTTTGGTACTAACCTTACAATGAATGTTTCTATGATTGTTAGTGCCCCTTTTATCGTCCTTTTGTTTTATCCTTCCAAGAAATGCGTGACTAATGTGAGCTATGAAACAATGCAGATGTCGCAAAATCCCCATGGTGATTTACCTGCTCCGCCACCTCTGCCTACCAATGTTTCGGAGCTATTGGCTATGCAGACGGAGCTACTTCAGCGCTTGACCGAAGCGCAAGTGAATCAGCAACCACATGGCGGACATCACAATCCCCATCCCATGAGGCAACTTACTCGGACTTCACGAGTACACAGCCACCTCTGTTCACCAGGACGGAGGATCCTCTTGATGCTAATGCTTGGCTCAGCAACATTGAGTCCAAGTTTGCTCTGCTGGTGTCCCCATGCTCAGATGCTAACAAGGCTCGCTTTTCTGCTCAGCAATTGCGAGGTTCAGCTCGACTCTGGTGGGACAACCATTATACAATGCTCCCGGATAATCATGTGATGACTTGGGAGGAATTCAAGACCGCCTTTCGTGCTCACCACATCCCTACTGGTCTAATGGACCGCAAGCTTAATGAGTTCCTTGCACTCACTCAGGGCACCCGCAATGTACTACAGTATGCCCAGGCTTTTAATCAGCTGGCACCCTATGCGGGCTATTATATTGATACTGATGCCAAGAAGCAGGATCGCTTCCGCCGTGGTCTTAGCTCCAAGCTAAAGGACAGGCTTTCTCTTGTCAAGGCCTATAGCTATGCCGATTTGGTAAACATGGCCATTACTCAAGAGGACAGCATTAATGCCCACAAGGCCGAAAAGAAGAGGAAGGCCCCAGTTGGCCAATCTAGCTCCACACCGCCTAAGTATCGTTTGGTGCAGAGGAATGCTCCTCAAACCTTCCAGAGGGCCCCTCAGCCAGGGTCATGGATCATCAGGCCTCCACCACCACAGAATCAGGGGTATCGTGCTCCCTTTCAGGCATCGCAGCCGCCTCGTCCTACCAATGCTCCCTGCTATAATTGTGGTAGGCCAGGTCACTTTGCCAGGGACTGCAAGCTTCCCACGCAAGGTGGGTACAATGCCCCAGCTCCAGCCAACAATAATAACAAAGGCAAGAAGCAAGTGGCAGTTGTCCGGCAGGGCAGACTCAACTTCACCACTATGGATGAACTCCCTGCTGGTGCTCCAGTGATGTCGGGTATTTTCTCTATCCGCAATATGCCTGCATATGTTCTATTTGATTCTGGAGCTTCCTCATAGTTTCATGAGCAATAGACGTGCTACCAAACATAATTTTGCTTTTGTGCATACTACTCAACAATATGTCATATCTACACCTGGTGGTAGAATCGGGTCACATCAAATTGTGAAGAATATACCTCTTCAGTTGGGTAGTAAGGTTTATGAGACCAATTTTATTCTCCTGGAAAATCAAGGGATAGATATTATTCTGGGTATGAATTGGATGGAAAATCATGGGGTCAATTTAGATGTTCCCTCCCGTTGTGTGGAAATCAATTCTCTGACCCATGGTGCTTCAGCCTTATACCTGCCACGTCAAGACATCAGGAATTCTTGTGCTTTCTCTGCAATAGAGACTCCTTTGGAGAAGGTTCCGGTTGTATGTGAATACCCGGATGTATTTCCTGATGAATTGCCAGGAATGCCACCTGACCGGGAGATTGAGTTCGTGATTGAGTTGCAACCTGGTACAGCTCCTATCTCCAAAAGACCCTATAAAATGGCTCCCAAAGAACTAGCTGAGTTAAAAGTCCAACTCCAAGAGTTGCTAGACAAGGGCTACATTCATCCTAGCTCTTGACCTTGGGGCTGCCCCGCTCTATTTGTGAAGAAGAAAGATAAAACTTTAAGGTTGTGCGTTGATTACCGACCTCTCAATGCGGTGACGATCAAGAATAAGTATCCACTTCCCCGCATTGACGCTCTCTTTGATCAGTTGTCTGGAGCTAGAGTGTTCTCGAAGATTGACCTACGCTCTGGATATCATCAAATCAAGATTCGGCCAAGTGACATACCGAAGACGGCTTTCTCAACTCGCTATGGACTCTACGAGTACTTAGTGATGTCTTTCGGTCTCACCAATGCTCCGGCGTATTTCATGTATCTCATGAATTCGGTTTTCATGCCCGAGCTTGATAAGTTTGTAGTCGTGTTCATTGATGACATTCTCATATAGTCCAAAAATGAGGCGGAGCATGCTCAGCACCTTCGCATTGTTCTCCAACGTCTCCATGATCATCATCTATATGCAAAATTCAGCAAATGTGAATTCTGGCTGTCTAGTATAAAATTTTTGGGGCACACTATTTCAGCCGAAGGGATTGCTATAGATCCAGGAAAAGTGCAAGAAGTACTGGATTGGAAGCCTCCCAAATTAGTCCACCAAATTCGGAGTTTTCTGGGTTTAGCTGGATATTATCGCCGCTTTATCCCGGATTTCTCCAAGATTGCCAAGCCTATGACTGAACTTCACAAGAAAGGAGAGAAATTTGTGTGGAGCGAGAAATGTGAGCAAGCTTTCCACACCTTGAGAAAACTTTTAACCTCAGCACCGGTTCTAGCTCAACCGGACACATCCAAGCCCTTCGATGTTTATTATGATGCCTCGGGCATGGGTCTTGGCTGTGTGCTAATGCAAGAAGATTGAGTCATTGCTTATGCTTCTCGAGCTCTTAGGCCTCATGAGGTGAATTATCCCATTCATGATTTAGAGTTAGCTGCTGTGGTCCATGCTTTGAAAATTTGGAGGCATTATCTTATGGGCACTCATTGCAACATCTAACCGACCATAAGAGCCTCAAGTATATCTTCACCCAGGCCGATTTAAATATGCGCCAAAGAAGATGGTTAGAGCTAATCAAGGATTATGATCTTGAGGTGCATTACCATCCAGGAAAGGCCAACGTGGTAGCGGATGCCTTAAGCCGCAAGGCTCAATGCAATTGTCTCACCATCACGTCTTTTAATGACACCCTTTGCCATGAGATGTCCAAGTTGAATTTGGAGATTATTCCCCAAGGCTCACTAGGCCACATGGTGGTGGAATCCACTTTGAGGGAAAGGATTATCATGGCACAATCCAAAGACAAAGGGGTTGCTCATATTAAGCAAGGGTTAGCTCAAGTGTTGCCCACATATAAATGCTTCCAACAAGATTGGAATGGAATTCTTTGGTTTGAGCAACGGCTTGTGGTACCTAAAGACCATGAGTTAAGAAAGCAAATTCTTGATGAAGCTCATCTATCCAAATTCTCTATTCATCCGGGTAGCAATAAGATGTACCAAGACTTGAAGGAAAATTTTTGGTGGACTAGAATGAAAAGGGAGATAGCAAAATATGTGTCCGAATGTGATACATGTCAGAGGGTGAAAGCGAGTCACCTCAAGGTAGCTGGAACCTTGCAACCTCTGCCGATTCCATCTTAGAAATGGGATGATATATCCATGGATTTCATTGTGGGTTTGCCCAATACCTCCCAGAGGCATGATTCTATTTGGGAGATTGTTGATAGACTCACAAAGACCGCTCATTTTATTCCGGTCAACACAAGATATTCTGCCAAGAAGTACGCCGAAATCTACATCGATCGGATTGTCTGTCTCCATGGAATTCCAAGGACCATCATCTCGGATCGAGGCACTCAATTTGTTGCTCGCTTTTGGGAACAACTGCATGCTTCCCTGGGCACCAAGTTGATCCGTAGCTCCACGTATCATCCCCAAACTGATGGCCAAACGGAAAGGGTGAACCAAATAATGGAGGACATGCTTAGAGCTTGTGTCATGCATTATGACAAAACTTGGGACCAATGCTTGTCTTTGGCTGAATTTGCATATAACAATAGCTATCAAGCAAGCATAAAGATGGCACCATTTCAAGCCTTGTATGGGCGACGGTGTCGAACCCCTTTGAATTGGTCTGAATCCGGCGAACGGAATTTCTTTGGGCCAGATTTAGTTCAAGTGGCTGAGGATAAGGTGCAGGTCATCCAGAGGAATCTTAAGGCTGCACAATCTCGCCAAAAGAGCTATTATGACAAGAGAAGAAATCCTTTGACCTTTGAAGTGGGAGACCATGTTTATATTCGGGTTTCACCAACCAAAGGCGTCCAAAGATTTGGTGTGAAGGGAAAGTTAGCTCCTCGTTATATTGGACCTTTCCCAATTCTAGAAACGTGTGGACCCGTGGCCTACAAAGTTCAACTTCCAGATAACCTTTCAGCCGTGCACAATGTGTTTCATGTCTCCCAACTCAAGAAATGTCTTCGAGTTCCAGAAGAATCCATTCCTTATGAAGAACTTCCCCTGGAACCCGATCTCACGTATGAGGATCATCCTATCAAGATTCTTGACCAAAAGGATAGAGTTACAAGGAGAAAAGCTATCAAATTCTATAAGGTCCAGTGGAGTAATCACACTGAGGACGAAGCCACTTGGGAAGAGGAGTCATATCTCAGGTCCAAATATCCGGATTTCATGAGCTCCATCCCAGGTAACCTCTTTTCCGCACTAAATTTCTGCACCGGAATCTCGGGGCGAGATTCTTTTTAAGGAGGGAGGGCTGTGACACTCCTGGTGTCACTATCGTAATTAAGAACCATAACGAACGTAATTAAAGCAATAAAGGCATGCATCCTCGTATAATCATAGCATTTGTTTGTGCTTATGCGCGTATGTGTTTATGAGTGACCACATTAACTAGCATAAGGAACAAGGCTAGCTTAGTAAAAATTCGAATTAGAAACGTCAGGCAGAAATCAAAATCAAAATCCAGTCGAAAAATGCAAATGCCCTTATCACCGCAAGTTGCGGTGGTCTCCCTGTCACCACCGCAATAGTCGGTGGTCTCGGGCAACAGTGAAAATCCTCTCTGGATTGACGGACTGTTGCGGTGGTCTGTCATTTTTGCACCACCGCAACTTTAGCAGGTTGATTTACTTACGGGCAAAGTTCATGGCACCGAATGTTGCGGTGCTAGGCCCAGCCTTGACCGCAACAGTCAGTGGCCCGCGGGATTTGATTTTGAACTTCGTCGGCACAGTAATCTCGACCCCACGGACTGTTGCGGTGGGTGTTTTACCCCACCACCGCAACAGTTGGTCGCCAACAACCGCGCCGGTATGGGCCTTCCCGGCGGCGGTACGGGCGTTCGCGCCGCTTGGGGACGCGTGTCCACGTCTCCTGTGCGTCGTGTGAGGTGTGTGGCCCGTCCTTGCGACACGTCCGAGCTTGGGGAGCAGGTGAACCACCCCGTCGTCCCGTTCACCGCGCCCGGGAGCTTCTCCTTCGATTCCACTCCCCCGCCATTTCGTCCTCCTCACTCATTCTTTCCGCGATTCACCGCGCCCAGTACTCCCCCACTCCGCCCTCTCTGCGCCTGAGCCATCCCCGGCCACTTCCCCTCTTTCCTCGCCCTTTTCCCCGAGCTGCATTGCCGCCGCCGGCCGCCCTTGGGCCAAGCTCGGGCTGTGGCTCAAGGAAGCAGAAGGCCAGAACCTAGGGGTAAGAGTTTGGAAGGGATTAGGGGGTTATTCCATAGAAATCTATGACTAGAGTGCCAAAGGGTTTGATTAGTACATTGCTTCATACACATGTGTGTGCTAGAGATTGTGTTCAGAATTTCATAAAGCTTAGGCTTGAGTTAGAGCTGCAAACCACTTTTAAATGGTGCTGTTGTGAATAGGGTTAAGTGAATAGCTAAAAAGCTAGAGTGTGTTTATGGTTTGGGGAAAAGAAGTTTGGTTAGGTTAATATGGTGAAAAGACTAATCCATATATACATACTTAGGGAAACTTGGAAATTCTTATTAAGTTTACCCTGAAGTTTAGGAACCTCTACAAAAGAATTAGCCCTTGATTGCATGTGGTTTAGTAGTGTGATTTGGATTTCTGTTCTAGTAGTAGTGTGAGGCCGGCCAAACCGGTCCAACCGGTCAGACCGGTTCTTGGGCACTGATCACTTGCCTCACATCTGTTAGGTATACTTCGTAAATGGGTGTTTAATGCTATAAGTTGTTATGGTGAATCATATGTTTGATAGATTATGCATTCATGCATCTCATGTACCCATTTGCATATCATGTAGAGCACACCACTACCGACGGCGTGTACGAGATCGACGTTGAGCCCGAGGGTGATCCCGCCGCCGTTGAAGTGAACTACGCCACTACGCAAGACCCGGATCAAATTCCGGAAGGGCCCAAGGCCACCGGTGATCAAGAAGGCAAGCCCCGGAGCATCACCCACTGTGAAACTAACTCTTTGCTTGTGCCTTATTTTTGTGCATCTAAGTTTAAGGAGAGGATTGAAACCTTAGTTGCATGATCCCTAGGTACCTATGTCCTAATACTAGTATGTGTAGGTCGTATAGAATGCTATGCTTAATTAGGACCGGTAGAAGTCGGGTGATTACTTGTCACTCGCGAGATATAGGATTTACTTTATATCAGTTATGATGATCAGCAAGCGGGGCTTGTGCGATGTTCAGGATTGGTTGAATGTCCCGTTTGCAGTGGGAGTTGTGGCTAAGGCATTGCTTGTGTGGCCTTGTTGGTCAAGATTTTGAAGGTACTAATCGTATGCCGGGAAATGTGGTAAACTGGTAAACCTAGTACTTGATGCAAACTGACGTCTGACGGACACTTCCACTCCATTGGGCGAGGGGTTGATGGCGAGTGTAGCAGTGGCCGCGGCACAGGTTTGCCTGGGGCACCTGGGGTCCGTTGGGGTGTGCACTAGGGTGGAGTGGGCTCTGATGGCAGACGGCAGGGAGAGATGGGAAAGGTTGCCCTGTGAGGTCCTGGGTGTCTCTCACGGGTCGTACGATTAGGTTGTCCCATGCATGGTTAAAATCAACTCGAGTTGTCCGTCCTTCGTGGTTACATGAAGCTGCTTGATCTCTCGTTGCACATCAATGTGCTTGGGCCAAGGGGGCAGAATTGTTGGTAGATGAGGAAGGTTAATATCATGTTAATCAATTGTATGTCAACTTTTATTGCTATTGGATAGCTTGGCAAACTTAGTAATGGTTGTTCACAATTAAAACTTGGCTAAAATATTGAAAATAGGCTCAAGTTGTAGACGCTTTTGGCAAAACAAATTCCCCAGAGCCAAAAAGCCTTGCATGTCTAGAATTTATCCTTGTCGGGTAAGTCTTGCTGAGTAAGTAGTACTCAGCCTTGCTTGTGGCAAAAATTTTATTGCAGATTGTGCTGGCTATGATCCCGTGGCTGCTCTGACGTGGCCGTGCACCTTGCCTGACAGTTGGATTGTGGAGCGGGTGCCGTCCGAGTCCGACTCGGGCCGCGGTGAGTAGACGTTAAGCGAGGGCTCCGCTTAATGTCTTTTGCTTCGACGTGTAGACTTCCGCTGTAATATACTCTGGTTTGTAAGAAGATAAAACATATGTACTGTATTTGTATAATTATGTATGTGAACCGTGTGATGTAAAATATGTGATGAGTTGTACTGCCTGAGTCCACCTTCGGGTGGGACTGCTGCTATTTCGTTTCGGTCAAGAGAAAAAGGTGGTTTAATCGGGAAGGTATCCGACGGATTGCACGATTAACTCGGTTTAGGGGCTGTAACACCCCAAAAATTTCTTTTCTAATATAGTAATTAAATTGCTAAGTTTTTGTGTGTGCATTCACAAATTTAGGTAAATATTAAAACCTTTTTGGTAATTAAAATCAACCATAGGTTTAGTAACTTGTTTTGTGCATTTCATGCTGATGCATTATTTTCTTGTCTGAGTGTTTTGTGTGCTAAGTATCCAAGCCCTAAAGCCCGGAAAACCCAACCCTAACTCGGCCCGGTTTTGTTTTATCTTTTCTTTCTTTCCCAGTGTCCGAGAACCCTACCCAAAAACTCGGGCCTAAAACCCGATCCAAGACCAAGACCAAACCCAGATCCAAACCCTTACCACAACCTTAACCCGGCCCGTTTCTCCTTTCTTTTTCTCCCTGAGGCCCAAACCTTTTTACCACTCCCAGCCAGCCCGTTCTTGCTTTCTCCTTCTTATCTCTCAGTGGCCCAATAAACAGGCCAGCCCAAACCTGGTAACCTGCAGCCTACCCTCACGCACGCTCTCCCATCCATGCACACAGGCAGCCCAGGCCGTCTCTCTCTCTCTCTTTTTTTCCACGCACGCAGGAGAGGACACCGTCGCCCCCCATCCCTGCCGCGCCCCTATCCCCCCTTCGCTTTTCTCTGCGTCGCAGAAGAAGAAACGGCGCCCAGCACCGTTGCCCCCATTCCCTTCGCCTCTCCCTCTGCTACTCTGAAACAAAAACTCCCGCGTCGCCTGATGTCCACCGAGCCACCTGCGCCCCTCCCCTTCCTTTCCCCTTCCTCCACTCACCCAATCTCTTAATTTCATCTCAGTGGCAGTAATGGAGGAACTGAAGTTCGCCCCCTCCCCTTCAAATTCAGGCCGGCCAGACCCTCTTCCCCCTTTTAAAACTCTGGATGAGCTCCTCCCCACCCTCCGTTGCCTTCTCCACTGCCCAATTTCCCGAAGGCAGTCCTCTTCTCGCCGGATTTCTGGACGCCGGAGTTCGCTACGGTAAGAGCCGTCGTCCACCGTCGCCATCGACCTTTCCGAGCCCGAGTCTCTCTGACCTCCCCTCTTTGTTTCCCTCTGGTGTGCAGGTCCACCCCAGGAGTACTCGACGCCATCCTGAACCGCGAACCAAGGTCCGGACCTCCTCTGTGCACACATCCGCCCGCTGGCCTCCATTGCCGCCCTGTGTTGCTGCTCGGTTGGAATCGAGAGCGCCCATCTCGAATCACGTTGCCGTCCTCTTTCCCCTGGGCTAAACCGTTCGCGGAACGGTGGTCCGT
This sequence comes from Alloteropsis semialata, assembly GCA_004135705.1. NCBI lineage: Eukaryota > Viridiplantae > Streptophyta > Magnoliopsida > Poales > Poaceae > Alloteropsis > Alloteropsis semialata. The sequence continues at coordinate 73,000,911 of CM014274.1, forward strand.
AGTCCTTGCGCTGCCCAAAAGCCGGCGAGCTGCCGCCACTGGTTGCCGTCGAGCAGAAACGCTCGAAGGAACAAAACAGGACCGAGCACACCGAGAAGAAAACAACCAGAGCCATTCGTCTTTTCATCAACGGCCCAGATTAAAACATAGGATACCTTTTCGTTTTTTGTTAAAGAACCCCTGGAATATCAGCAAAACAACCCGCCATCCCCCTGTGCACTGTTTTTCTTCTCTGCTACCCCCTGCAGTCTATAGATAATTGCGTTTAGGCCCTCAGTTCATCGCAGGATAGTCCTTAACCTTGTTTTTAGCGTAGTTTAATCATCCTTTTTTTTTGAGGCGAACAGCAGGGGAGGCCCCTACTGATATTTTTATATATATATGTAAAAAAGAATATGTACAGGGGTGGACCACAGGCCCAAAGAGAAAAGGAGAATAAGCTTAGTTGTGATTACAAATCCACTGATCTAACTCCAGCTTCAAGGAGGGCTTGGCGTAGTTTAATCATCCTAGATCCGATTAGAGTGATTTTCGCGTTCGTGTGATCGTAGAAATGCGTAGAATAGCTTTTTGCTTCTGTTTATGCTGTATGGTGTACTGTTCTAATAGAATTATAATTTTTTTTGCATGTAATGGCTTGTGGTGGATGTTTGTATGGTGATGGAACGCATGTGTAGACGGTGAGCAGTACGAGACCGGTTTTGAGCAAGAGTTTGAAGATCCGGATCAGCAGCAATACTTTGAGGAAGGCAAGTGTAACATGATTTATCCTTGATACCTATTCACCTATTAATCATGTTATTCATTCATGCATGTGTCTAATTTTGTTAAACCCTAGGAATGACTAGTCTTGTTTATCCTATATACCTTGTTACCCTGGGTTTATGCATATGGGTAGATAAGTTAGTTGTGCTTAGCTTGCTTGCAACCGCTAACGATCGATGAATAAATGTTAATCTTGACTAATGATATACTTGGAACCTTATTAAAATATGCTTTTTAGCAACTTGGTTTAGGGAGCTTGAGCATGTGTTTGGATTGCTCTAAGCGTCTCTCCTTAAGGTTCCGATTCTTAAAGCGGCCACCCAGGAAAACCGTACAACCACGGGAATCACATGGCTCTGGTCTTGACTAAGTACGCTGTACGGCTCTAGCTTGCTTAGTGGTTACCGAAAGGCGCAAGTGGGGCTGCCCGGTTTAAGTATGGACCTTGGCCTCCCTGGGGACGAACTCACGCTACGCCCTGAGTGTCGTTGGCATGTCTCACGTTGCGCCCTGAGCGCCACCGGGATACTCACGTTGCGCCCTGAGTGATCTCCGGTCCTAGGAGGAGGGTTCCATGCGCCTGTCAGGAAACCGTAGCGGCCACTAACTTGTTAGGGTGTCGGTCGAAAGGTTTCGTAGTGATGCCCTGTGCTCGTTTTGGGAGTGCATTGCCTATGGCAAAGGGGTGTCGCGACCGGTGGTGAAAGTGTACAACCTCTGCAGAGTGTAAAACTGTTATAACAGCCGTGCTCACGGTCAAGAGCGGCCTGGATCCTTTTTGAGCGGTTCCTTGTTTTTCGGATAAATGGTTTAATATGATGTTGTTCATTTATAATACTTCACATGTTTCCATAATGTGGGTTTCAACTGGGGTTGTTATATAATTGTAGTAATTCAGGTTAATTTTAAAATCAATCAATTAAAAGTGCTAACCGCAGTTCAGCCTTGTCTAGCCTTTTGAGCCTCATTTAATCATGTTATGCTTGCTAAGTAAGATGGATTACTTACACTTGCTTCATATCAACAAAATCCCGGATGGGTACTCAGATGAGCCGCCAGTGGATGCATTCCCCGATGAGTTTCTGGACTTCTAAGCAGTGCATTCCCCCAGTCAGAGTCCCTGTGGAGACGTTTTGAAGTTAGATTGTATCAGGCTTCCGCTACTTTGATAAACTCGATAATAATGTAATGCCTGTGATGTAATGACTTTATTCTTGTTTATGTATCGAGCACTGTTTTCTTCCTTTTGATAATCATTTCTGGAGCTATATGTGTGTAAAGACTTCCTGGGTACACATATAGTAGCATTCGGATTTCCTTCGTAAATCTGGGTGTGACAGGGGCGTGGCGTACTGCTGTGATAGTGGTCCCATGCTCTTAAGCCGGATTAATTGGGGGCGGTCTGCCACACTTAAATTCTTGTCTTGCATTTGCATGCATATGCATGGTTGTTGTTTTAGTCGTTTTGTTGGCATTTGGTTGTGGCACGCACTTAGGGGGAGCTTTCTTTGTCTTTGACAATTTCTGAAACTCCTAAGTGTGGGGTGCCCTCCTATGCTTTGGCTTTGGTTTTCTATTGAAAAATGTCTATTTAGCCTAATGCAAAGTATTGAAAATATTTTCAAATGAGAGTTTGAGAGAGGTTCCCTTGTTTCTGTCCAAGAATGTGTTTATTTGCCTTCTTTCGAACCCTTGGATATGAGACAAGACTTAGTTTCGCAAATTCCAAATCAAAATCAACTCAGAAAGTGAAAATGCTGCTTTGACAGTAAGTTGCGGTGCTAATTGGTGAGGTCACCGCAATAGTCTATGATCTGAGGCTAATAATCAAGTTTTCAGCTCTAAATTCAAGGAAGTTGCGGTCGCAGTCAAGTGGCTGATCGCAACAGTCGGTGCCCAGGCTCAATCTGAACATGCTCTCTGGTTTGACAGACTCTTGCGGTGCTCCATCAAAACCCGACCACCGCAACTTTCCATGGTGATAAACGTTTATGCAGACCTGCGTCTCAGGAAGTTGCGGTGGTGGATCGAGAAACCCACCGTAACATTTGGTGGTCTCGGCGGTTAAAGTTTTGTGCTCCTGGTTTGACGGACTGTTGCGGTGGGTGTTTTACCCCACCACCGCAACAGTCGGTCCATCGTGGATCTCGCCCGTTCATTCTTTTTACTGCTCGATCTCGACCGTCCGCTTCTCTCTAACCCTAACTGTCGCGGTCTTTTCCCCTTTTTCACTTTTCACCGCCGGCCACCGCTCTCACCCCGTCGGCCGCCGCCCTCCTCCTCGTCCATCGCCGGCCGCCGCATCCACTGCTCCCACGCGCCGCCGCCGCTCCAACAAGCCACCCACGCGCCCACATTGCAGCGCTGCCTTCCCTCCACGGCTGCGCCGCCGCAGCAGCTCCACAACCGCGCCGCCGAAGCTCCTCCACAGCCGCGCCGCCGAAGCTCACCGGTCCTGCTGTCTCCCACCTCCTCTCTGAGTTTCCCCCCACGGTGAAACCCCTTTCTTCAATGCTCAAATCCATCTCAATCTCTCAGCTCACACTCTTCTGTCAATGGATGGTTTCTAGATTTAGTGCTTGAGTATGTGACTGTCATATACCTCTCTAGAAATAGATGGAATCAATAAATGGATGCATGTGTTGGATTAGGCATTAAGTGATGAATGTATGGATGCAATCGATGATTGAATTTGATGATTGATGGGTTTCATAATGATCAATTTCTAGGGGAAATGCTGTCCAATTTTATCACACACACATCTACATGCCTCTCTACCACATCCCATTTACATCTCTTCTATGTGCTAGAGTTTGATCTCCAATGTCATATTCCTTTCAATTTCTCGTCAAATCTTAAATGCTCTAGGACTTGTATACTTTCTTGTCACACTCTCATATATCCATCAAATTACCTCACATGTCTCATGCCATATCCTTTCAATTGTTTTTCATAACAAAACTCTTGCTCACTACAAGGAATCATGCCTTTTGTGATGAACTATAGTGACAAACACATTTTTACTCACTAATATACGGATCAGCAGTGACAAATAAAGGTTTCTTCACAATTGCTTAAATAATTTGTGACAAGTTATTTTTTCATCACAATTTTGTACATAATTTGTGACAAACATAGTTATCATCACAACTGGAGTTTTTGGTGACCATTCACTTGTGATGAATCACCACGTTATCACTATTTCGCTAGTAAATAGTGACAAAATATTGTGTCGTCACATAGCATTGAAACAGTGACGATACAATGGTGATGATTTGTAAATTGTCACTGTTTAGCATATTCTAGTGAAAAATATTATATCGTCACGCTACTCTATTCAGTCTTGTGATGATCTTAATGTGA
>CM014274.1:73006038-73016631 GCA_004135705.1 Alloteropsis semialata
ACTCTTAAAATACAACTTTGATAATTTGTTTTATTCAAAAATTAGTACAATAAAGTATTTTTTAATAAAATAAGTAATAATGAAATAAATGATACTAAAGTAAATTTTTTAATAAGACGAATGATCAAATGTGGTGAACTACATTTTGGGCCTGGCCTCACTCCCGTGCCAGAGCTCCGAGCACCTGCCTACTTTCGCGCCCGGCCACCTTCTCTAGCTATCGAATCAATGCTTCAGCTCTTAGCATGAAACACAAAAAGGTATAACATGTGGTGGTATTAAATTCTAAGTAAACAGACTTAATGAGTAGAGTAGTAGAATGGAAAAGACTTGGGACTGCAAGAACAGTGTATCGATCAGACTAGACTCTGTTGGACTGCGGCTCCCTGTGCTGGGTTTTCTAGCTCAATTGACTCGTGACTCGTGAGTAGATCGCGAGCTGGTTCGAGCTAGCTCGTTAACAAAATGAGAAAAAAAGTTTCTAGTCTTGTTTAAGAATCAATCAAGTCGAGCCGAACTATAACCGATCCGAGCCAGCTCACAACATGTTTTGAGCTCTCGGTCCAGACATGACTTCATGGATAAATGAACTTCCATGTACAAGTGCTTTTGCCGTGAAATTGCTTCGTGCGTTAAAAAATAATGTTACGTGATTATTTTGTGAAACGAACCATGGGACCAAAAATAATAGTCCATAGAAAAAATAAGCTGTAAATAATGATACGTGTTGATTAATATGTGTCATGAAACCAAGTTGGCGAGGAATCAAATATTTATGTAAATAATGGGCATCTTGGCAACAACAATACGATGATCTTATCCTTGTATAACAAATAGAAGAAAATATACGCAAAAGCAGGATCGAAAAAACATTTTTCAAGTTGGAGAAAAAGAAAAAACAAAATTTCCCGCCAAGGCTATAACTCAGCAGCGCCAAATTTTCACTCCCGCGCGCCAAGGCAGGGTTCCCTCACAGCTATATAAGTCCTATCTAATCACCGGTTAGCGTAACCTAGCCGCCTAATCATCTCCGATCCATCCATCGCTCTCTGCGCCCGCCGCACAGGTACAACTAATTTCTATTTCGATCAAGGGTTGGGGTGGGTTTCTAATTCCATCTACTTAGTTCTGCACAGCGCCGCCTCCACATGCATTTTAGTCGATGATTTTGTTGATAGATTCTCCATTCTCTCCTCCTCATTGGCTGACCACAATCTAGCACTCAGTTGTCTGCGCCACTCTCCTATCTTTTATATTGTTTTGTGCATCCGTTGGCCCTTTGTTTTAGATTTGTTTCATTCATATATAATGTGTATGTTTACATTTCTTTTCATAAGTTAATCTCATGTTTTAATCTATTTGAGATCTCAACTTGTGGCAACGTAGGGCACTGATTTTTTAATCTTACTTTTGTGTTCCTATTCATATCCTGGCACAGGTTGAAATGGCACCCCAACTTCGCCGATCAGGTGAGATCTCAGGTGCTGCACGTGAACCTGCAACTGATATGGCCCTTAATGGTGAAGCAAACCATGTTGCTGAACCTAACCCAGGTTTGTCCATTTATTTTCAAACTGTTAAATCATTATTTTACGAATCTGCATAAGTTGAATTTGAAATGAATGATCACTCCAAATTTTATTATGAATCAGGCCGTAACCTTCGGAGGAGAGGTCGAGGGGTGACTATCAATGAAAAACTTTCAAAACTTAGGGCAAGAGGGATACCACTGGACCTTCACTTTCCTCGGCAATTTGGGAAAGTCTGTGGTAGGCATGCTAGTGTATTCAAAAGTGAAATTACTGTTTGTATTAGGCAAGAGGCGCCCCTTAGGGGCATGAAGTGGAAAGACATGGACAGATCCTTCCCAGGAACCACATCTGCTATCTGGAACTTCTTGAAGGTTTGTACTAAATTGATTCATAATATTTCTATATAGTTTTCTTACATTTGGTCAATCTAAAATTTTACTTCCATAACCTAGGATAAGTTTCCAGAGATCTCTGTTGGGGACTACGAATACGTGATGGCACAAGTTGAGCGTCAATACAATGTACGACGCAGCAGGCTCCACACGATATACCGCACAACAAAGCGACATCCTTCTGATGTTGCACCAGAAGACTGGCAGTGGCTGATTGAGAACTTGTGGAGTGATGAAAAGTTTAAGGTGCATATTAAGTTGTTTGCATGGTACAATTACTTCATCATTCATATGTCATTGTCCTTATGCAGAAAAGAAGCGAAACAAATTCTAGGAACAGAGGACAGCAAGAGATGAAATCTCTCGTTGGAACAAAATCCATTGTGCAGATAGCATATGAACATGTTAGTGTTACTCATTATTTAAATGTGTCTGTTGTTAATTAGAGTTATTTATTTCTACTGTCAAAAACTAACTTGATGTGCACATCACATAATTGTAGAGAGACCCAGTGACTGGTGAGTGGCCCACTGCTATGGATGTTTGGAAGGCAATCTATCAGAAGCCTGATGGAACTTGGTCTGTTCCAAATGGTGAAGAAATATTGGTACAAACATCATATATTTTAGTTTATTCTTTTTACATATAAATACTTTGTTTAGTGCTTACCATTTCTATTGCATAATTTGCAGAACAATCTTCGTGCAGTAGCTGAAACAGAGCAAGAGAAGATCTCATCTGCTCCAGTGCCATTAGTGGAGCATTTTGCATTAGTCCTTGGCAGGAAACCAAACCACTCACGTGGTGTTGGTGTAGCTGCAGTTAACCATGGGGCACAAGACACAGGCTCCATGCACAAGCTGAAGCTGCCAGGCAACATGCTGATGATGCACAACAACATGCTGCTGCTTTGCAAGAAGAAGTTCAAAGGCTTACCGAAGCAAATGATCAGTTACGTGAAGAGCTGCAGTCTCAGCGTGAAGAACTGACTTCTCAAAGGAGGACTATTCAAGAACAAAGCCTGGACATGGAGCGCTTGGTGGATCAGAAGCTTGAAGAGAGGATGAGAGCATATTTTACCCGTGTGTCCAATACAGCACATGCTGTTCCTTCTTCAACCCCCACATGTGCAGCAGCCAACCAAGTAAGATGAGAAATATTGTGGTATTTAATATTTACATATACAATTAGTAATGTCTTCCAATCAATAACCTAGTTAAATTATTTAAATTGCAGGGTACCCCAAATTGAGAAGAATGGGTCTCAAGGAATAAAACTTCAAACTTTGGTTCATCTAAGCCAGCATCCCAGACTCTTGCAGAGTTTGATTTTAGCATTGGCTTTAGTGGTTCAGAGGTAGAAACTTTTAGGAAAGTAGTTAATATATAATTTAGGGATTCATTGTCAAGTAGTTATAGTGCTCTATGTATGAGCACATCAATTTTTTATTCATTATTATAAAGGATGCTCAGCTATGCAGAAGACCTTCAATTCTTTGTATCCACAGTTATGATTCTCCTTTCAATATTATGATTGCATTTTCAGATAAATTGGATTTAATATTCTTATTCCTGTTCCTCGCTAAGTAATTAGTCAATGTATCACTAAAAACTATAGTTTTTTACTAAGAAAACTGTCACGCTTCCAATGGTTTTAGTCAGTGAAGTCGATTTTGTGCGATAATATTTTCACACAATATCTAATTTAGTTAAAAAAACTGGCTTTTGTGCCAAATATTTAATCACGTAGGGACTGCCTAATGACAATTTGTTGTCACTACCAGACCTACTTTGACACTAATGTGCCTATTTATTAGTGGAAAGGTTTGTCACATGCATATACGAAACTTGTCACAAATAAAATGGCTATGAGTGTTGACATATTGCCACAGAAAGAATTTGATTTTGCCACAATAAGTAATATTACTTGTGCACATACGTCATCACCACTAATAAAATGTCATCACTGGAAAACACAAAATTGCAAGGCCATATTCTTCACAATTAGATGTGCATATGTCATGATAGATTCGTCACTATCAGTCAACACAATAGTGATGCCTCGATTGCCACTAGTTATCACTAATTAGTATGAAATATATTTGTCACTATAAACATTTAAGATGATGAATATGGCGTCACAGAACTTAGACACAGTCGTGATAATATCAATTCCTCACTAAAAGCACTGGTTAATAGTGATGGTTTGTTATCACAAAAGCAATGAATATTTGTGCTGAAAAGAAAATCGTCACTATGTTTTTTGTGACACCAATATTAGTGATGACATTGTGACGACTATGGATTTCGTCACAAGGTGGTTATTGTGATGAATAATGGGCATTTAGTGACAAATTTCGTCATCACAAAAGGGACGATCCCTTGTAGTGGCTCTAGCTCCATGTCACATTCATGATTTTAAATGCCTTATCTATCATAGGTTTTTAGCCGTTTTCTGAGCTCTCACCTTATTCATGCTATTGGGGTTCTCTCATCTCTAGAAAATGCTTATTAATGTTTATATATCTCTTTCTATCTCTTTCTTGAGTGCAGGGGGAGTTTGGTCTGTGTCTGTGGCAGATGACAGTTGGTTGACAGATTCAGTGGCAGTTGCTTGAGGCCAAGCCTCAGGTACTTTCTTTGGACATTAAGGCCAAGCCTCAACAAAGGTCCATGTCAGGGGGAGTTTGAGCAGTCACAGTGGGTTTTCTGGCAGTATTTCTAGCAGTGGGTCAGTTTGACAGCGACAGTGGTCAGTGGAGCTCTTGTAGCCTTTCAGTGGTTCTTTTTCTGAAGCAGTGGATTTCTTGTCAGCTTAGTGATGGCCAGAACCAAGACTCCAGGTCGTCCCGGCAATGGGGACTCACCGCTTCGTCGTCCTCCACCCTCTGACAAGGGCAAGGCGAAGGCACCCCCAAAGCCGCCGAAGACGAAGGCGAAGAAGGGTGGTCCAGATGATTGGGAGACCACCATCGCAGTTGTCCGGGCACAGGAGCGCATTGAGGCTGGAGGCCGTTCAGCCCAGTTCAGTATCCGTGACCAGACAGGGTCACCGGTTGCTCCAGAGGGTCCACCTGCCCCTGCCCTCAGACGCTCAGGTCGTACTCGAGTGCAGGTGACCTCTCCACCGCCTGCTCAGCAGCGCACACGCCAGTCCGCTCCTTCTGGCAGTAGAAGGAAGCGGGCCCAGTCTCCGGAGAAGTCAGACAGCTCAGATTCCGATGTTGACCGGGTGCCTACTGTTGAGGAGGTCTCCAAAGCCTCCTCTCGCCTGGTTTGGAGACTCAGGATCGAGAACGAGACCAGGTGGTTCCCTGCTCGCCGACCTATCCAAGGCTCGTTCTGGACTCCGCTGCAGCAGACATTCTATCATGCGATGAACCTGGCTCGTATCACACTCTACAGATTCCACAGACAGATGGAGATACCCAGGATTGCCAGAGCAGTGCCACTTGAGCCTAGTGAGCTTCAGGCCTACTTCTCCTATATGCCAGGCTTGCTCGAGCTCTTCACGTTGCCCGCTCTTTTCGTCAGAGAGTGGGTGCGTGTCTTCTACGCCACCGTGTGGATGCCCTTGGACCGTTCGTCGATGACATTCATGTATAGAGGGCTCAAGTATACTTTGAGGCGTCAGGATTTACATGGACTTCTAGATCTTCCACTCTATGCCGACAAGCTCACGCGATTCCACCTCGACGACCTCTGTCCAGTGGGGTAGTGCCACCGTCAGCAGAGTTGATGGCACCGTGCTTCAGACAGCCGTTTGGGCCAGCTTCACCTCGCCATCCGATGGATTTGACGCCGCTAGCTTATGTTATATTGGAGGCTCTTCGTCGTTCTTTGCACCCCAGGTCAGGGAACCGAGAGACCATCACAGCTCTGCAGCAGTGGCTTCTGTGTCATATTATTGGTCAGCGACAGTTTGACATGATTGATTTTCTGATGGCCGAGATACAGGATGTTATATCAGATGGGATGAAGGTCAGGCGCACTTTGCCATATGCACACATATTGACTTATATTATGGCACGCTTAGCGGGTCCTCGAGAGGAGAACCTAGCTAAGCTAGAGGAGAAGGCCCTGACCTATCCGCTCTACAAGGCTGCTAAGCCTGATGACAGACGCAGAGGACAGAGGCCGATTGCTATGATTGTTCAGGCAGCTACTCCAGAGCAGCGAGCCCAGCACGTAGCAGAGGACCAGACCCTCCGAGAGGCAGAGCACGCAGCTGGACTCGAGCAGATACTCGACAGCTCTGACCTTTCAGAGGAGGACAGCTCTGACTCGGAGTACGTGCTCCCAGACTCACCTCCGTACTGAGGAGCTCACGACGCCGAGGCTAGCGGGTCCGGTACAGCAGCAACAGATCTTGACGACCCTCCAGCCTTCTCTGGTCAGCAGTCAGTGCCAGTGTCCGCCCCTCCTTCAGCAGCAGCACCACCAGCTATGCCTGACTTCAGAGCTATCGCTGATTCTATCATGGCACTTTGACAGACCGTCACGGCCATGCAGGCTGCTCAGACAGCCAAGGATGATAAGAACGATCTAAGATTTGCCTCCATACTTGAGCAGCAGCAGAGGATGTATGAGGAGCAGCGCCGACTTGCCGCAGTGCAGAAGCAGCAGCGCCAGCAGAATGAGAAGTACTTCCAGCTCCTCTTTCTGCAGATGGGGGCTCGGATGCCTACACTACCGGTGACACCAGCTCCACTACTTCCACAGTTTCTTTCGAGTCCGGCCGGTCCAGCACATGACCCGATCAGACCTATGGCCAGTGTTGGTGGATTCGTCCCGCCCCCTCCGGTGTCTGAGTCCCCGCTCCCTCATATCTCTACTCAGTTCTCGACACCGGAGCCCACACTGCTCACGGGGTTCGCCAGTCCAGGTGTTCAGGTGACCACTTCAGCTTCAGGCTCAGCGTCAGTGCCAGCCAGCTCTTCTACAGTGTCGAGGTCCCTTGAGGCCTCCTACTCACAGTTGACAGGCGAGAGCACACCTGACCCACAGCTGTTCGTTACAGATATCTTAGCTCCAGAGCAGCCCCAGCAGTCCGACGACCCGACACTCTCAGCTCCAGTGACGACAGACTCTACCTTAGTCACTGCAGAGGTTGCCGGCTCTTCTTCAGTTCCCCAGACTCAGGCTACCGGCTCAGAGACCGAGGACCCAGTTGATGCAGCCGCGAGGACTCTCACTCCTTCTCCCGAGGACACCTCAGCTCAGACTCCTCCCGCTCCAGATGCTTAGTCAGTTTTTGGTGTTTGACGCCAAAGGGGGAGATGTCAGGGGAGATGTGAGAGTTAGGGGGAGTTAGTAGCATAGCTTTTGATTCTTTGTTGTGAACTCTCATGCATCATATCTATTTTCATGCATTCGCTCTTCAGCTTGCTACTTTGGTTGGTGACATGTGCTTGTGCTTAATTTCATATATTTATGCCATGTCATGCTTGTTTTGCGTATGTGCTTGTCCTTAATATCCTTTTCATACGCGTTGTTTATAGTTACCCATCTCCTTTTATTCACAAATATACTATCTGAGGTTGTGTTGTCATCAATCACCAAAAAGGGGGAGATTGAAGGTGCATCTAGGCCCCTAATTCGATTTTGGAGATTAATGACAACATGATCATTGCGACTAACGTGTGTTTTGCAGCGGCATTCAATTAAGTTAGTGCAATGATGGGTTTTCATGGTATTCTTGGCCCCCATCATATGATTTATATACTTCGGATCAAAGGATATGCGAGAAGCGTAGGGACAAGCTAGTTTCAAAGTGCCGTTTGGAGTTGAGAGGCATTTGGATTAGTTAGGTCTTTATTTTCCTTTGGCCGTACTATAAAAGGGGGCAAGAGTTGTAGCTTGACCTAAATAAGACTAGAATATTAGGGTGATGCACACTTGTGAAATTCTAGCCCTAGGTAGCTTAAGTGAAGCCATGGAACCTTAGAAAGAGTTAGAAACTCAAAGACATTTGAATTGGACGAGTTTCAGTAACTTAGAATAGGTTTTCTGTGTACCACAGACTGTTGCGGTGGTGACCAAGATGGTCACCGCAACAGTCGGTGATGGTAGGGCCATCAGGGCCGAGTGAAGGCAGACGCCACCAACTGTTGCGGTGGTGGTACTCAGGTACCACCGCAACAGTCGGTCATGTGAAGGCCAGATGGGCCCAAGTGATGGCAACCACCGAAAGTTGCGGTGCTCGGTCGAGCAGTCACCGCAACAGTCAGTCCTGTTGGGCCAGAGACGAGTTCGTCTCTGGTTTGACGGACTGTTGCGGTGGAACGGGGTTTTGACCCCACCGCAACAGTCGATGGTTTGTCAGTTACCGTTGGGTTTGTGTACTGTGGTACACCACCAATTGATGCGGTGGTGGTCTCTATACCCCACCGCAATAGTCGGTCGTTACGCAGTTTTCAACATGTGAAGTACCAACGGCTAGTTCTTTGGTTTAGAGTATAAATACTTGGTGTATAGCTCCAATTCAGCTCTCTTACGACCTGAGGAAGTTAATAGTCATATTTGGGAGCTAAGAGCAAACAAAGTACTAGAAGTGATTGAAAAGTTCTTGATTGTGAGGATTAGGAACATCTTTAGTGCTTAGTGAGTAGCAAGTGTGCATCCACCTTTGTCTCTTGTCTTGTGCAGGTCAAGTGAAGCTATTGCTTGTTACTCTTGGTGATCGGCATCACCTAGACGGCTTGGTGGTGGTGTTCTTGGTGATCTCCCAAGGAGGCGACTTGTGGGAGGCCTAAGAAGGTGTACACAGTGTTTGGAGTCCACCATTCCGGAGGGGACAATCGACATCCACTAGAGAGCACTTGATCCTCGTGTTGGATCAAGGGGAGCAACACCCTTGTGTTGGGTGCTCCAACGAGGACTAGGGGAGAGTGCCGACGCTTCGATACCTCGGGAAAAAATCCGGCCTCCTAACTCTCTCTTTACATTTGGCAATTTACTTTCCGCATTTACATTCTCGCCTTTACATTCCTAGAATTGCCATGCTAGACTAGGATTGGAACTAGGTTGCAAAACTCTTTTTCCGATTAGATAGTCACACTAGATAGGAATAGGCGCATGGGGTGAATTGGCTTGAATAAGTGTTTAATTCCGCAAAAATTAGTTAGAAGCCTAATTCACCCCCCTCTTAGGTATGTTGATCCTTTCAGCCATATTCCTTTTTATAATCTAATAGAATTTATGTGTGGTTGGAGTCCAGAGGCTTCATAGTTATCTTTTATAATCTTACAGCCATCTTTTCTTTTTTGAAATTTTAATAAAAAGGAGATAAATCGTGTACTAGTCCACCGGGAGTACACTTCAATGGCTTCGTCCTCTATTGTACCATACCGATTGATTGTTCTTTGTAACTTAGTCTACGACCTTTCTCGTCCTCGTCTTATTGCACTGTTGAGGTTAATCTCTCTCTGCTCTTACTTTCTCAACCTAGGAATAGAGAAAAGCTTGCCAAAACAATGAAGCCTCTAAGTGGCTAAACTATAATCCTACAGCAATGCTACATGACGGGCATCTTATGCATTGGACGCTTGAACCTTGAGACGAATGTTGCGGTGGGATTTTTTTCACACATATTTTGTTGCAATAGATATGTGGTGATGTTGCAGCAAGAATGATGCTCTAACCACCAAAAAATGTTGTGGTGAAAGTTTTTACATGCATTGTTATTACAATAGGTATAGGGAGATGTTGCAGCATCAATTTTAATTTGATTGTTGATGTTGCAATAGTTGTTGTTAAGATGGTACTATTGGTTGATCCGGGATGTTTGCGGTAGTTACTTTCGGGTAGTTTGATGTATGATGTGAACTTTTACAATTGTTTAAAAATGTTGCAAAAGATGATTCTTGGTATTTCAATAATTAATTTCCATGTTGCACTTTTTAGCTTAATTAACCAAATTATTTGTTTCACTTTTTTTTAAAAAATAATTTGCTTTTAGAATGTTGCAACTATAGTAAAAATGTTGTGATTATAAATTTGAAGTGTTGTGAAGATTTTTTTCTATATATTGTTATCTCCTTATCAAACAGGTGTCTACGTTGCGGTGGAAACTTTTATGTACTATATTGGATGATACTAGTGTTCTTTATACATAACTTTTAATGTTGCAAGTGATTTATAATGTTCTAATAATTAACTTTTGGTGAGTGTCCGAGGGCACATTTTCCTTAGACATCCCGCACTAGCAGCTCATGTAAACCTAACGTCTTGCCGGAGAAGCTAAGCTATTAAAGGGTAAGTTGAATCAATTGATATAGTTGTGAGAGTAATTAAAGAAATAGTTTAGAAGTCAAACATACTTTGCCCAGTTTGAGATATAATTTTTTTTCCGTTACAAACCCTTTGCAGATCAAATTAGCCCAGTAGCAGCTAGCAGGGACCAAATCTCCGGGCGCATTTTGTTCAAAAAAAAAAAGAACTCCGGGCGCATAGCGTGTCCGTGTCGCTCCCAAATCTACGCCACCGCGTTGTCTCAAAAAAAAAAAAATTCTACGCCACCGCGAGACCTGTGCTGCAGCTGCAACTGTTGAACCTTGACCACCCGCACCGCACCAACGGGCCGCGGCCTGGCACGGCCGGCCCAAGCACGACCGCACGAGACGAGGCCCTCTCTGGCCGAGGCGGTGGCCGCGTCGCGTCGGTTCAACA
>CM014274.1:73016658-73048768 GCA_004135705.1 Alloteropsis semialata
CTCCCCTTCCGGCGGCACGGCGGGCAATTCGTCTTCGTCCCCGCGAGGCCGCGGCGAAGCAGAAACCAAACCCTATCTCGCAGCTGCGGAGAGGGAGGCGGATCGGGGCCGAGTTCGCTGGCGCGGGGGCAGGCGTCTCAAGTCCCGAATCCCCGCCTCCGCCGGCCTCCTCCTCCTGTGTAGTACTACTCGGCAAGCACGAGAGGGAGGCCGCCGCTCGCTCGTCCCTCCGCTGAGGACACTCCAACCTAGCGCCACTCGCCCCGTTCCCCTCTCGGTCGTCTGCCGGGTGGACTGGGGTGGAGTGGAGACCCCAACCGGAACGGACCCGGGCTGGATTGAATTGGATTGGTTTGGTGTTGGTCTCTTCCTCCCCTTTGTTGGTGGGTACTCCATCAATTCACCCATCCATCCGTCCTGGCTTGCAGCTTGCTTGGATGCATATCTTCTGACGAATTGAATTGCCTTTTTTTGGCCACCAATTAGATCCCGAGTACCGGAGGATCCCAGTCCGGCGCCGTGCCTCCTTCTTCTCCGCGCCACGCCATGGACGAAGAGGACGACGACCAGCGCCTGCTGCACAGCCTCGGCGTCACGTCGGCAAACATCGAGGACATTGAGAAGGAAATCCTTTCACAGGCGAGTCTAGTTTCTTCCCGCCCTCACGCCGTCCATTTTTGTACTGCAGCTCACGAACAGAACCATAGTAATCCCATTCCCACGCAATCTGTATCATCTCTTGTTGCGGCCTTTATGCTGTGTGCAGGCTCAAGCTGACCCAAAGCATGACGAGGAACAAGTCACAGCTGCCGATGACCATGAGGGGAATAATGCCGCACCTGTGGCTGATGCGCAGGCCAAGTTGCATCAGAAGCTGCGCTCTGTGCAGCTCGAGATCGACGCTGTGGCTTCCACCATCAAAAGAGCTAAGCAGGCGTCCGGGAAGCAGACTGACAGCTCGGACAGTGGTGACGCACAGGGAAAAAAGAAGCAGAAGCATGTCGATCGCATCGCTCAGGATGATCCTCATGGAGGAGTGCTCCAGCAGGCGCTGGCCACCGAGCGCCTTAAGAGCCTCAAGAAAGCTAAAGCTCAGATTCAGAAAGAGATATCGCTGTCGGATCCGTGCCCGTCAGGTTCGGGTTCGGGCAACCAGAAAGATAAAATGCTGGCCATGCTGGTTGAAGAGGAGCCGAAGCGTAAGAAGAAGACACTGTTGCCGCCTCAAGGGCCTAAGAAGATGGCGGCACCCAGACTGAAAACCATGAGTTACAATGACGACGACGACTTCGACGCTGTGCTTGATGGGGCATCTGCTGGATTTATGGAAACTGTGAGTTACTAGCCATACCGGGTTCTTATCTCCTACCTTATTTGTTGTGTTTCCCTGCCTTCTAATATTTCACGCTTTTGCTGTAGGAAAGGGAAGAATTGATCAGAAAAGGCTTGCTGACACCCTTTCACAAGTTGAAGGGCTTTGAGAAGCGTGTTGAACTACCTGGGCCTTCTCATAGGCAAGATGATCCCTCTGATGAAGTTGAAAAAGCCATGGAAGCTTCAAGGATTGCTAAATTTGCTCAGTCGATGCAGCAGATTGCACAAAGCCGCCCAACGACCAAATTGCTTGATCCAGAATCTTTACCTAAACTAGATACACCTACTGCTCCATTTCAAAGGCTAGGAAGACCTCTAAAACGCCCTGTTTCTCCCACTGAAGAGCAGGAAAAGAAGAGACGAAGGAACAAGACCAGGAGACCCTTGCCTGACAAGAAATGGAGGAAAGCCAACTCAACGAAGGAATCGCTATTGGAAACCGATGGTATGTCTGAGTGTGGTCTACAGTGCGTGACTTTTGCTACTATTCTATTTTTATGCGCATAGCAGACGCCTATGAATTTCTTTTTGCCTTTTGTGTAAGTTGCTACAGTGAACTCTTTTGACTCACAGATGAGGATGTTGGGGACATTGCGACATCCGTTTCTGAGGATGAAGATCAAGCAGCAGAAGGTTTTGATGGGCAGCCTCCTGTTATCCTTGAAGGTGGTTTGAGAATTCCTGGCACAGTTTATGAACAGCTATTTGACTACCAAAAAGTGGGAGTGCAGTGGCTGTGGGAGTTACATTGTCAAAGGGCTGGTGGAATTATTGGTGATGAAATGGGCCTGGGAAAGACTGTGCAAGTCTTATCATTTCTTGGTTCTTTGCATAACAGTGGCATGTACAAACCCAGCATTGTCATTTGTCCTGTAACACTTCTGCAACAGTGGCAAAGGGAGGCCAGTCGGTGGTATCCGAAGTTTAAAGTGAAGATCTTACACGATTCTGCAAGTAGTTCAAGTAAAAGGAGCAAGGCATATAGCGATTCTGACAGTGAAGCCTCTTGGGACAGTGATCAGGAAGAGGTTAGACGTGCAAAGCCTGCAAAGAAGTGGGATGACTTGATTTCAAGTGTTGTTAATTCAGGATCAGGTTTGCTTTTGACTACATATGAGCAGTTAAGAATCTTAGGGGAGAAGTTGCTTGATATAGAATGGGGATATGCTGTGTTGGATGAGGGTCACCGTATAAGGAATCCAAATGCTGAGATAACACTTGTGTGCAAGCAACTGCAGACTGTGCACAGGATAATCATGACAGGTGCACCTATTCAAAATAAGCTTTCTGAACTCTGGTCCCTTTTTGATTTCGTGTTCCCTGGAAAACTGGGTGTGCTGCCTGTATTTGAGACTGAGTTTTCTGTGCCAATTACTGTTGGTGGTTATGCTAATGCAACGCCATTTCAAGTGTCAACAGCATACAGATGTGCTGTTGTCCTACGCGATCTTATCATGCCATACCTTCTTAGACGCATGAAAGCTGATGTCAATGCACAGCTTCCCAAGAAAACAGAGCATGTTCTTTTCTGTAGTCTGACTCCAGAGCAGCGTGCTACTTATCGTGCTTTCCTTGCTAGTTCAGAGGTGGAACAAATATTTGATGGCAGTAGAAATTCACTGTATGGGATAGATGTCCTAAGGAAGATATGCAATCATCCTGATCTACTTGAGAGAGAACATGCTGCTCAGAATCCTGACTATGGGAATCCTGAAAGAAGTGGGAAGATGAAAGTGGTTGAGCAAGTTCTTAAAGTCTGGAAGGACCAAGGCCACCGTGTTCTTCTTTTCACTCAGACTCAACAAATGCTTGACATTTTGGAGAACTTCTTGACAGCCTGTGACTACCAATACCGAAGAATGGATGGACTAACACCTGCAAAACAAAGGATGGCACTAATTGATGAGTTCAATAACACAGATGAAATTTATGTTTTCATTCTGACCACGAAAGTTGGTGGACTAGGTACAAATTTGACTGGTGCAAACAGGATTATTATTTATGATCCTGACTGGAACCCTTCAACAGACATGCAGGTATGGTTTTTGAGTATTTTCTGTCTGTTTAATATCTATATTTTTTTAATTGTGCACCTATTAGCTTTTAACTTTGTGTGTGCGCGCGTGTGCGTGCGTGCATTGGCTAGATTATCAGTATGCTTGTTGAGTTGTGGTATCACACCTAAAAAAACTGCTGACATGAAAAACTGGATGCCAGTGGGCGATGACATTGTAGATGAATAATTTTGGATTGTTATCTGCTAATAAACTTGCAAGCATAATCTCCTGTTTATCATTTCCTAAGCCATGTGTACAATTTCATTTTTCCTGACGCAATGTTCTTTGGAAACTTGCATCAATGTCTTATCACCACTGATCTGATTAAACTTTGTGTGATGTAGGCTAGGGAACGTGCATGGCGAATTGGACAAACTAGAGATGTGACAGTTTACAGACTGATCACACGTGGGACAATAGAGGAGAAAGTCTATCATCGACAGATCCACAAGCATTTCCTTACTAACAAAGTACTGAAAAACCCTCAGCAGAGGAGATTCTTTAAAGCCAGAGACATGAAGGATTTATTCACACTACAAGATGATGAAGGAAATGGTTCAACTGAGACATCAAATATTTTCAGCCAATTGTCTGAAGATGTGAATATTGGGGCTCCAAATGAAGTTCAAGAAGATCAGGTACATATTGCTTCAAATATGCCAAGCACCAGCGACTCTGAGCCATCTAGTGTAGCGAAAGGGAGAGTGTCAGAGAGCTCTGACCAGGCAGATGAAGAATCGAACATTTTGAAGAGTCTTTTTGATGCCCAGGGCATTCATGTAAGCGATAGTTTCTCATCCCTAATGAAAATTCGAATTCAATACGCTTCGATTTTCTGAATTAACACCCTGTTTTTCTGAATTTGCTCAGAGCGCAATTAATCATGATGCCATAATGAACGCTAATGATGATCAGAAGGTGCGCCAAGAGGCAGAAGCTTCTCAGGTGGCCCAAAGGGCAGCTGAAGCTTTACGCCAATCACGAATGCTCAGAAGCCGTGACAGCTTTGCTGTCCCCACATGGACTGGAAGGTCTGGTGCCGCTGGAGCACCCTCTTCTGTTCGCAGGAAGTTTGGGTCCACAGTCAACAGCCAGTTGACCAGTTCGTCACAGCCATCAGAAACTTCAAGCAGCAGGAGCCAAAGTCTTCCAGTGGGTGCTCTAAATGGCAAGGCGCTGTCGTCTGCTGAACTTTTGGCCAAGATTCGTGGAACTCGCGAGGGGGCTGCTTCAGACGCATTGGAACATCAACTCAACGGAGGGTCAGGTTCCAATCATGTATCTGGTCCATCTGTGAACGGCAGCCGCTCATCTAACTCTTCTAACAGAAGCACAATCGTGCAACCTGAAGTCCTGATCCGTCAGTTGTGCACCTTCATACAGCGGAACGGCGGGTCTGCCAGCTCCACGAGCATAACAGAACATTTCAAGAGCCGCATACAGTCCAAGGATATGCTTCTCTTCAAGAACCTGCTGAAGGAGATAGCAACTTTGCAAAGAGGTGCCAACGGTGCCGTTTGGGTGCTGAAACCTGATTATGAGTGATTGTAGCTGTAGTTTGCAAGAGCAAAATTTTGGTGGAGTCCTTTTCGATAGGGAATTGCTTTTTGGAATTCAGTATGGAGATCTTTATTGGTGGCTGACTGATTCTTTTTGTAAGGAAGAACTTAACGTAAGTCTTAGCAGATGATGTGAAATTGTGAATACAAGAAATAGGGCTCTTCATGACTAGTCTGTGTGGTCGAGTGCGGTGTGTTTGTAGTTGTTGGCGCTGTACCTTGATGCAGCGGTATCGAACGTTGGGTTTCTTTCTTCTATTCTGACCGTCAGTCTAGCTGGGTGCTGATTTTTGCAGGAGTTTCTAGCATCTGAAAGGATTGTGTGAGTATTTGTTCCCTGGAAAAACTAGCAAGAGATGAGCATTCACCAGCACATATATTTACACAGAAATCGTGCTGTTTATTTTACGAGTTTAATTTTCTACCATGGGAGTCAAAATTAGAGCAGTTTGACTTGGAACAAATTTAGACTTTTAGAGGACTAGCAATTTGAAAATGTGGGGGTGTAGCGAGGGTGAGAAATTTTGCATCCCATTGCCATCCAGCGGATCACGTGGCTAGACCGTAGAAAGGCTTTTAGGCGGTTGACCGTTGTAGTAAAGCGAGTCCCTATCGAGTTGTCACTCCGTTCCATCTTCTGGCACAACAAAATAACAACACCACCAGTAATATTCCATATTCAGTTTCTACAAACAGGCAGAGCTGACACGACCCAAGACATACACTTGTACACATGCACATGGCACACACATGGGCCCTGCTTGGCTGCTGTTATTCTGTACTGTAAGTACGTACATACGTACGCACGATAGTTCCCCCGGCATCTACCACGTATGTATCACACTATCACCTATACGTAGCACGGACAGATCGTCAACCCATCGACTCGACCGTGAGACCAAATCGTTTGGTGGACGGAAGACGGACGGATCAGGGCTTCAGGCGTGCGCCAGCTCCCTGGACACGCCGGCCTGGTACGGCGCCTCGCAGAACTCGGCGCCGAGGTCGTCGCACGCCTCGCCGGGGAACACCCTGCAGTTCAGTCCATTCATCACAGTCATCAGTCATCCGGTTTCAAGAACCAATCAGCGGCGGTGGCGGCGGCGGTGGCCGTGCTCGCTTACGTTTTGGGCTCGTCGTAGGAGAGGTAGTCCCTCTCCACCTCCTCCTGCCTCCTGCTCGCCGCCTCCGCCGCGGCCGCGGCGAGCTTGGCCTCCGGGTACATCTGCGCGCTGCACGCGTCGCCGCCGATCAGCTCACAGGCCTCCATGGGGAACACCCTGCAGGACATGATCTGTGTCATATACTTATCTGGCAACCAAATCGAGAGGTAAACATCGAGTGGTCATGAGGGCTAGCACGCTTACGAGAAGCTGGAGCTGTAGTCGACCTCGGCAGGCTCCGCCGCGAGGACGGCAGCCGCGGCGGCGCGGACGCTCATCCTGGGGGCACGAACCGCCGCCACGCTCCTCGCCGCCGGCCTGCTCTTCACGGGCACCACGGCCGAGAACCCGACGGTTGTAGCGGTGGCCTGCATCTTGGTTCTGAACTTCTTGTGCGATCAAGTGTTGCAGTGGAGTGGCAGCTTGGTTCAGTATGATCTGGAAGGCTTATCTATCCTGTGTGGAGCTTCCAAGCTTGTGTGAGACTCCCTTATATACTGCAGGGCCACTTGGTTTGGATAAGATTCTGGTATGTGGTATCCCCTTATTGGTGATCAGAATTGTTCTTGGAGCAGAGGGGGGGACCCCACTCCCATGCCGGATCTTTTGAACCCTTTTGTACCCTTGTAAAGATATTTCTACCTTTGATCCTGATAGTTATCTAACCTCGATTGTTGCAAAAAGGAAAAGGAGCACAAGAAAAGGGTATTGCAAGAAGACAACATGCTCAAGATATTTTCACTCCTTTTGTTGGTTTTGTTTACATAAACAGCTATCGGTGTATGGTGATGTGTAATTCCAAACCAGCACAATTCTAGTGACTGTTAATAGATGAAAATTCGAGAATGAAAGGAAAACACCAGGAACAGGGGGCGATTAATCTTTTTGCAGTTACTCTACGTTAAACAGCCACGATTGTATTCAATCATCGCTTTAACAAGGGGGCAGGAAGGGGGCAGCAGTGACAGCAAGTGTAATAAACTGAAGCATTAACATTAAGAAAAATAAGGCAACATCAGATTGTCCAGACTCAGACCCAGACAACAGAGTTTTCGCATCAAACTAAGATCAAGGTACAGCAACATTTCTAACTGCGGAGAGATGCTCGAGGCACCGCTGGCAATCCTAGTTCATCCTCCTGCACCACATCAGATAAGAAGCAAGCAACCCTTAGCACCATATCAACCAAGCAAACTTCTATCCAAATAAGCAATTCGTGTAAAACTTCCTTTGTTTTCTTTTGGCAAACAACCATAAACTGAGCCAAAAACATTGTTGTACAGGGCATCAAATTCTAGATGGTAAATGCATGGGACCTTCAAAATATAATTTGGTATGTCCTTCACTCAACCCAATACTGTACCAGAAAAAGATATTTTGAATTGTGTATTCAATTGTTCTCATGGGAAAAAAAAACATCAGAACAATAATGTGTTAAGTTGAGAATGTCATGCAAACAAATCACCTGGTGCCCGCCTGCTGGGACTGCTGCAGGACGTGTTGGTGCAGCAGGTAAGTTGAGGTCAGCATCAAAATCAGATTCTGGTTGAAGATAAGATGGGACTGCAGCTGACTCAAACTCCATATCAGACTCCAAAGCATCCAGCTCTGCAATATCCAAGGAAATCAATAAGGACAGCAAGCCAAGATCTCTCTCCACAAAGTATGCAACAAACATCACCAACTAGACAGTAAGGAAGAAATTTAGGCCATTTAGAATTCTATATGATCAATTAGAGTTTTAGACCATTAGCAAATAACCATATTGCCAAGTGATGGAGCAAAAACCATGGAAGCCTTAAAACCAGATAGAGTTGTCATATTGCTAAAATGAAATTACAGCTTCTGTACCCCCCATCAGTTCTTCCTCATCAACATCATCAGGGATGTTGTAGCTTCTACCAAGAGTTTCTTGTATCTCATTGCTCACGTCCATCAGATCCGTCATTTCATCTTGCATATTCTAAGAAATTTCAAGAATAAGTAAGTACAACTCAATGTACTGAAAAAAGGGAAGGGTGAGTACTGAGTAAGAAATAAGTGAATCAGCAAAGCATTCCATCAAGTATTTCACACAATCTGGATGATGATGCAGGCTTGGAAAACTATACTGTAAGCCCCGAAAGAAAAAGAAAAAAAAGAAAGCTGATGGATCCAGGATACAGGCAGCATAAGGGTTACATAAATTCAATAATATTATGCTCTGCCGTTGATCTTTCGTATACACGAGTACTGCTAGGAAAATTTATCCTAAAAGAGCCAAATTCATATGATTGGCACAAAACATTAAAGGGCCCTGAAGCTAAATAACTTGTTTAGTTATTTGTACAAGGCCTGCGGTAAATACCAATAGAAGCTAAAAATCCCCCAAATCTTGACTTTACCCAGGTCCTGACCAACAACGCTTTGGGGAACTCTTTATAACGAATCAATCCACATGTGGATAGAAATGGATATCACAAAATCTGAAAGTGCTGGGAGCAAGAGAAGGGCTCAGAGACATACATCAATGTCCTCAATCTTGACGGTTTTCATCATTCCCTTGAGCTCCTTGTTCGCTGCCTTCATCGCATTCATCTGACAAAAAAAAACACTCAACAAATCTGGGTATTGCGAGCAAGAATGAACTTCCTAGCGGAGAGATTTGAGGACATTACAGTCTGCTGCGCGTCCTTGAGGCCATCGGCAGCAAAGGAAACTTGGTCCAGATTGTAGGTCTGGTTGTACAACATGTTGCGCTGTTCCTCGTACCTGGAGGCAAAGGGGCAATCTTAAATCCAATGGGTAAAAATGGATAAATATTTCCGGTGACGTTGCAACTAGCATGATAATATCAAGTAGGAACAGTAAACCAGCAACAGGCAAGAGAGTGATTGTAAAGGAATTGAAGGGGCCGAAATGGGGAGACAGGGAGCAGAGTACGAACATGCGCTTGTGCTTGAGGAGTCGGATGGCGCGCGCCTTGATGGCCTCCTGGGACGGGCCGGGACGGGTCTTGCGGATCTGCTCCTTGTACCTGGCCAGCTCCTCGTCCAGCTTCTTGATCTTCTCGTCCACCGTCTCGCCCCGCTTGTTTATCTGCCGGATCGAATGATTGGTCGCGCATCGGAGACCAGATCATCAAACGAGGGTCAGATTAGATTGCCGATTGCCCGCGAACCAATGCGGTTACTGCTGCGATAGAGAGAGAGGGAAGCAGGAGCAGGGCAGCAACAGCAAGAGATTGTTAGAGAGCAGTGACTGACTCGCTCGGTGGCATCCTGGATTGAAGGGGGCGGCCCCTTGTCCTTCTTCGCGCCGAAGATTTTCTTCATCGCCGCTCTGCTCCGGTCGGTTGCCGGCGCCGCCGCAGGACTCAGACGAGGAGAGGTCGAGAGGGGGAAGAGGGTTCAGGCGCAGAGGCGCTTGCGGAGCGGGGTCGGTTTTCGAAATCGAGATGTTGACAGGGGCCTACAAGTCAAACAAGATTTCAGCTGTTTTGTTGGCATCGGCTGGACTTCCCGTTGGTAGTGGGCCCATCATTGGGTTCAGCATTTCAAATTGGGCCAGATCGGCCTGGCGTGGCCCATTGTTTGGGCCTGGAGGAGAAAACCGATTGTTGAAAAGAACGAGGACAATTAACCAAGTGGTTCACCAAATTTTGCCCGAATACGGGCACAACGACATCCTTTGGTCGACGGCGAGCTGGTCGGATGTGGCGACATTACGACCAGTCGACGACGGCGGCGCGGCGACGAGCGCGGGCGACGGCTTCCCTCACGGCCGGCGTCTAGCGGTAGCGGTCTAGCGGAGCTGCCTGCGGTCGGAGGTCGGCGGGACAGGGGGAGCGTGAAGGGAGAGAGTGAGTGGGACCTACGTATCAGCGTGAAGGGAGAGAGGGAGTGGGATGAGCTTCCGTTTTCATTCGGGCTTAGATTCTGACCATAGAACAAAAAGCCGAATGGTCATTGAACCGGTGGGGTGACCGGTTCAGTGGTTCAGTGGTCCGACCAGTGGTTTGACCGGTCGAACCGCGTATGACGGAATAGCCCTACTTTAACTGACTCAGGTGTGATCTGTAGTGTGAAACACTAACACGTCACACACCTGGGTCAGCATAAGTCCGAGGTTCCACCGAGTTCTCACTATCAGCTGTTCTCATCACCAATACTCAGGATCCCAACACCAGAGGAAACATCACAGATATTGCACAGGTAAATTATACAACACAGACAGGTAAGATTTATACAAACCAGAGTAGCTCCATTTAAAGTTATTACACACAGGTTCTAGGTTCAGCAACAGTTTACAAGGTAATTAAACACTAACATCACACTATGTCGTGCCCTGACATGTCTGGATCTACGGACCTCCACAGCGCCAGCAAAACCTACTCCACAGGCTCCACTGCAACAAGGGTAAAAGAACCCTGAGTACAAAGGTACTCAACGAGACTTACCCGACGAACTACTCTAAAGGGAGAGCAAGGGCATGTAAGGCTGTGAAGTTAAAACAGAAACAAACGGACTCTTGCAAGGCATAGCTTACTAAGCTACTGCTCTAATTGCTATGCTTTTAGGTTATCTGGTGATTATCCTATGCAGCTAGGTGAGCCAAACAAGTATTGCCAAACAAAAGGATTAGCGAGTAACAATACAGATATAAGAGCTTAATCACTGAATAATCACACAAACTAAATGTCTGTCAGGCTCAAGCATGTATCAAAACCGTTGACACTCGACGATTCAAATCGATTTCAAACCCTGTAGGGGAAAACCTGGGACACACGCCGCGTGCGCGCCCCGTCAGGGCACACGAAGCTACTTCTCCCGCTGCGGCCACCATTGCCTGAACTGTGCCCACATAGCCCGGGGTCGTATCCCCAATCCCTACACAGTGCCCGGGCAAAGGCATGTGGGTTACTGACTACGACCCCGCCCACATTCCTCGCCAGACACGGTGAGTCACAGTTCAACCGTTGGTACCACAGAAGTACATCAGTTTCCCGGCTCCCTATACCAGTATGTGCCCAGTACGTTCAAAGCTTGACCACAGGCAGACCACAGCAACTCCTACACTTATCCAGTGGGCAGGACCATCTCAACACCAAAGCGTCCAACATATTCTCTTATCATCATCCATATGTCCTGCCCAACGCTTTCAAAGACTTACTAAACAGATTTAGCTCTCTAAGCCAACATTACCTAGTGGCAGGTGATTGGGATAACACCTGATTTACTACTATTGTGAGCAGATCTAAGCAACTCTACTCTATCTTTTTGAAAAGGTGGCAGAGATGCTCTAACAAGGATGGATAATGCATCAAAAGTAGGATTCACTTTATCCTAATCTAATGCACAAACATGGGCTCAACCATAACAACAGTAGTCAAGTTGGCTTGCCTGGCTCACAGATCTCCGGCTCTGCAGCAACAGGGGCTTCTGGAGCTTGCGGAACTGCCTCGGCCTTCACCTCGAACACCAGCTCGACCCCTCCTGGACGACGCCAGGGACCTTCACCAGCTCGGGCTGCAACGGATTCTGGTCTACACGACATGATGCAAAAATATGGAAACTTCAAATTAGAGACCCTTAACCATCCTAAACCTTGATAAACCACCTAATTAGCAAAAAGGAATTAATTAACGTATCCAAGGATTATAAACAAGAGAATAACTAATTAAAAACCCTATTTTCTAATTAAACAAACCCTTAAACCCATCCTAAAATCAAGGATAATAATTATAAAAGCATCTAATATACTAAACAATAACCTAGATGCATAAAGAAAAATGCAACTACTGCAATAAAATTTACTTCATTAATTTTAGAGCTTCCTAAAAAAAGATATGAAATTCTAAATATTATCCTTATTAAAATGCATTTCTAAAAACCTAAAAACCTATTAAAACCTAAAATTCCCCGATTTTACAGAAAACCCCCTAGCTTTATCCAAATTCCAACCCGCAGTCCTCTTTTTCTCCTCTTGGGTCGTCCTGCGGGCCCGGCCCATTTTCCCTCTCTCTTTGCTCTTTCTCCTCCATCTACCGGCCCGGCCCATCTTCTTCTTTTCTTTTTCTTTTTCCCCGGCCGACACAGGAGGCCCGGCCCAGCTTCCTTTCTCTTCTGGCCGCCGGACGGCAAACCAGGCCTGGCCCAATTGTCCTCTCCTCTCTCGCCAACTCCCAGGTCCAGCCCATCGCCGCCCATCCTCTGTCTTCCTCCCCGCGCGGACGCGCCCGCGCGCGTCGCGGACAGGACCGGCCAAACTCGCCGACGGCGAGGCCCCCAAGAACCTGTAAACCCACGACTCTGCGTCCTTGGTTCACGCGCATCCAACTCCGACCAAACCCCCTAACGGACGAGGTTCGGACGGCGGCGAACGGTTACCGTGGCGACGGCGGCGCACAGACTCGGTGGCGAAGCGCCGAACCGACCCAAAAGGGCGAAGATCCAGGGCAACAAGCGATTCCTACAGCTGCTATGCAACCTGAGACACGCGTTGCTCAAGCTTCTAGGGTCTCTAGAGGACTGAGCGGCCGTTTCCGCGGCGGCGGTCGACCGGGCGGCGCTCCGCGGCGCCGCAGCGGCGTTCTGGTGGAGTTGCGCCCGGACCGGAGCAAGAAGCGGCTCGAAGAGCGTCACTAGACTCAGGCGAACCCTACCTATGCTAGGGTTAGGCGGGAAAAGGTTGGGAACCATGTGCTCACCGTGGGCGGCTTCCATGGCGGTCGACGATGGCACAGCTTGGGAGAACGGCGATTGCCGGAGCTCGGTTGGTTTTGGTCGAGGCTAAGACGGGCGGGGTGAAGAGCGGACGGCTAGGGGTCTCACAGGCCGGAGGAAAAGGCCGAGTGGCTGCGACGGCGGTGAAAAAGGCGGCGGCACGACGAGAACAGAGGACGGCGGTGGCAGAGCAGGAAAAACAAGGAAAGGAGTGAGGCTTCCGCGGCTGATCCTCATCCCGGTCTCGACGGCTCCCGCGGCCACCTGCTGCCCACGCCCGCGCTGGAACTGAGCTCGCGCGGTGCGTGGCACGGCCAAGCGGCAATGCGGCAAAGCGGCGTCGCTGCACCGGCTCGAGCTCGACTGCTCTGTCTGAATGTCTGTCGTTTTTCTTTTTCTTGAATCCAGTCAAATGGTCCGAATTCAACTCGAGTTTCCTCCAAATTCTCAATTCAAACTCAACACTGAGCAAAAACAAATATTGCAGATGGAACTTCAGGCTACAAAAGTACTTATAGAGCTTTGATCCAAAACTCAATAGATCAACAGATCAGAGGCCCTGAACATCCACCATTTGGTAAGTTTAAAACTGAAACTCCCTTTAAAACTCTTTCAAACCCGCAACGTAACTCGCCTTTTTATTCAAACTTCGTATGTAAACTCTTGGAGCTGAAATAACGAAAGTTGTAGCCCGTATATTGAACTTCATTTGCCTTAATATAACCTTGATCTATATCTCAACATATCTTGAGATACCAGCCACTGAATGTCCTGTTCTCCCAAATTCGGCATTTCTGATCCTTATGCAAACCAGCAGATTCAGATCAACTTTACTCCATATTATGAATGTAAACTCTCCAAACTCCAAATACAAAAGTTGTAGCTGAATGTTAGAGCTTCAATTCCCTTATAAACATTCTGCCCTAAAACTCAAAGGATAAAAAGTTACAAGGCCTGGAGTTTGGACCTAAATTCTGAATTTTTCTGAATCCTTCCAAATCTGTCATCTTTAGGCCAGGTTTTCTCCAAAAACCAAATGTAAACTTTTGGATCTTCAATAACCAAAGTTGTAATCCTAATATAGGGCTACATTTCCCCCAATATGATCTTGGGCTAAATCCTTTTATATTGAAAATTACAAGCCATTGAATATTGACCAAAATCATCATCAAATGTGGTTTAAACTAACCAAATTTGATTCTCAAAGTTTGAATTCTTCTCAAACTTGATCATTCCAAACATATCTGATTATTTGCTATCTTTTGGAGTTGTCAACTCCAATTTGACTTGGTCAACCTTTTCATGGTGAGGAATTACCAAAATACCCTTGGTCCATATTTGCTCTCTTTGAGTAACTCTTAAACCTTAATTTGTATACATCTATCCTCATTAGTACTTTAATGATAGTCTCTTAGGCTTAAGTAACACCTGGGGTGTTACAGCCCTCCCCCCTTAAGAAAATCTCGTCTCGAGATTTAGTTAAGGCGGGTAAACACTTAACTTAAGCAGCGGCAAGGAAAATGTGTCAGAATCTTAAGAACATAACATCTTCATTAAGAGCACAGTGTAGTTGCATGGTAAATACACACAAGGTTCTGTCTAATACTTCCAAGGATTGGTTTAGCAAGAAAACAATCTTGCTATTCCCATATTGTCCCATCTTCTGAGTGGTTACTCCATTGAATCCTTATCGAACTTGATACTCTTCCAACGAGTACTCCACTTTTTCTCACACAGATTCTTAATAGACCTCTCCTCCTAGGTCAGATTTGATTCTAATTCCATATCTGAATCTTCATTCATTTCTTTAGGAACTCAGTCACCTCTTGAGTTGAGACACATGGTACACGCCATTTCAGTTCAATAGCTGATCAGGTATGGCCTATACGTAAGTATAAAACCTCTCTGCTCAAGTACCTGATAAGGCCAACATATCTTGGAACTGTTTTGTTTTGACCTCCAAAGCTATGGATTCCTTTTAAGGGTGACACTTTCATGCACACTTCCAAAGCAAAACTTTCCACATTTACCCATTCTTCTTCTTAGGTGTTTCATGCCTAAGTCTTTCTTCTGAGCTTCGGCAAAAATTGTCGAAGAGTTGAATCTACCACCAAATTTGCAACCTTCCCTTGCATTAATATCTATCAAGGACTTATCCATACTCAGATAGCACCGTTTGGCTTGGAAAATGTCGTCTTGGATGTATCTTGAGGCTTTAATCTTAATCCGGTGATAATTTGACTTCAAATCCAACTTGGTAAACACCTTACCTCCTACTAGTTGATTAAACAATGAGTCATTCCGAAGATGTGGATACTGGTTCTTAAGGATTACAGCATCGAGAGCTCTATAGTACATGCAGATCCTCAAACTCCTATCTTTCTTCTGTGCAAACAAAGTAGATCATCCCCTAGGAGATAAACTGAGCCTGATAACATCTTTACCTATTAGTTCTCGCAATTGCTTCTTTAGTTCTACTAAATCCTCGAGTAGCATTCTGTAAGGTCTTCGGTAATTGGTAATGTGCTAACTCAAAAGTAAACTCAACTGCACTATCTTAAGACATTCCATAAATTCTTTAGGCACATATCACAACACTTCCATGGCATAACTATAGACTCAGACTTGTTACTTCCCTTTTAGCCAGGATTCTCGGTAACTTTGACTCAGCAGATAACTAATCTTCTGGATGGTTATCCTCCAATTTTTTTTTGAGAATCACTATTTGGATGTCCACACTTATCTGCATCTTACTCTACCTCATCCAAAACTTGTTTTTCTTAACCGGGTGTTTGGATATAACTAATCCATCATGAAATTAGTTGCTTCTTGGTTGGGACATCAATGTCGTACTGGTAAACTTGTCGAACATCCGGCAACATAATAATAGTAATATGTATAGTGATTCACAGATTTAGCTTAGTTCCTCTCGGTTGCGCACTCCGGATAATGCGCCATCCGTTTGGGACAAGCCACATACATTCCTCACAAAATTTCAATTAAAAGCACCGTCTCCAAGCTATACTTTCAGTTTTTGGACTGCGCCTGGGCGAACCGGCAC
Source organism: Alloteropsis semialata (assembly GCA_004135705.1). Classification (NCBI taxonomy): domain Eukaryota; kingdom Viridiplantae; phylum Streptophyta; class Magnoliopsida; order Poales; family Poaceae; genus Alloteropsis; species Alloteropsis semialata. The sequence continues at coordinate 73,032,577 of CM014274.1, forward strand.
AATTCAAAACTTCTAAAAGTATACCTTGAAGTTGCGCATTCAATTGAAATTATTTCACATAATCCTAACCATAAAATGCCATGATGTCAAATCCACAATGTCTCTAACTAAAGTACCACTATACTAATCCTCCTCCTGTTTTTGGCATTCGATACTCTTTCTAGCAGTCCTTGGACAATATATTCCAACCTTTAAAACCAACTCTTTGAGTACTTCCAGTCATGTCCTTACTACAAACTTGCTCTAACTCTCTTCCTAAAAGGGTAATGTCTAGATCATGACTAACTATCTATAACCTTATTAAAGTAGTACTCATCTTCTTCTATCATTGTCATCTTCAGCATTCTTGTCATCGTCCATTCGTAATTGCAGTGAAGACTCTAGTACTGGAACTTCTTCCTAATCTTTAACTCCCATGAGAGCTACCATAGTCTAATATTCCTCAACTTATTACTGAAGGACCATGATTATATGCAACCAATCTAACTTCTCGACTTCAAGTTTGATATTCATGGCACTTAACTCCCATCAGGTCTCCTTAGCAGTTCACTTATTACCATTTGCTCCATCATATACTTATCTGAATTGCTTCCCAAAATGTTGAATGGTACTCATCATGGCGATGGTCTCTCTAACATAAGAATTCACTAGTGAAGCTCAAGAATCCTGACTTACCTTCAGATCCATTATTGGGGCCTGCTTTCTAGCTTGAGTATTTGCAAGCTCTTTCTTCTTCTTCAAACATCCAGATTCGTAATCTTGATGGAAATTGTACATTGAACTCATGTACTGGGAAGACGCTATAGGGACAGGATTGTATTCCTTGTGTCCTTCAGTGATTAGATCCTCCTGGCGATGCCTCTAAACTCCACCATTGTATTGTACAAAAGAATATACTTTGCTCTAGTAGTACTGATGTCAAACTTATGCCTCTCTGACGAGGGTCTGGATTAGGGGTACCCAATCAAGCCCTTAACCCGGGTCCTCACGATAATCCACCCCTCAAAAACAAAAGCCGAAGACCCAAATCAAGCGGGTTCTCCATGCCCCGACAGCTCGGAGGTTGCCCGACGAGTCTCCGATTCGGCCGAGGAGTTCTCCGCCTCCGAGTGGTTCTCCGATTCGCCCGGGGAGTTCTCCGCCCCCGGGTGGCTCTCCGATTCGCCCGGGGAGTTCTCCGCCCCCGAGGAGTCTCCGGCTCGCCCGGCCAGACTACTCGGCTGCGTCCCGTCCCGGCCCATCCGGTGCCGTACCAACTTGGTACCCGCCGTGCCAGAGCATGATGGGCGTCCGTCCTATGCCACGGCAGCCACAGTGGCACCCGTCTCGTCCAAACAGGAACGCTACAGTCCCGGGAGGAACGCATGCGCAACACCGGGCGCCCAAGGACGACCCCAGGCGCCCAAAGACGACACCTGGGGCCCGAGGAGGACACCTGGAACTCCCGAAGGCCCAGAACAAGTCAACCACGACCCAGAAACTACCCGAGAGCTTACCCGAGAAGTCATCTACATCAACCACCCGGGATGTACGATCCCGGGTCTGGCGGGGCGCCCACTTCGTTAACACCTGCTCCCTGTACGGCTCGGCATGCAGCACAAGTTAAAGGCCTCGGGGCCGAAATTCCCATTGTAATTCTCTCTTTTTTACCTCCCCGCCTCCTTCTCCCCCTTGAGACTATAAAAGGGGCCGAAGGGACACCAGCGGGGAGAGAGACGGACAACAGACGAACATTCGAACACAGGACGAACAGAACACTCACTCACACAAGCACAGGGACTTGGGACCCTCTCCCTCTCCCGACTAGTTTGTACCCCCTACTACAGACTTGGACTTGAGAACATCGGCACTCACTGGACGTAGGGTGTTACTCTCCGGAGGCCCGAACCAGTCTAAATCCCCTGTCTCTTGAGTCACCATCCGGACCCTGACACGCGATCATAGAAATTTACTTGCCGGCGGTAGAGAACCCCGACACTCTCACAAATGGTCGTTAAAACCTTGCGAGGGCAGTTTCCACCAACTCCGAATACTAAGCTTCCTTTCTATTGGTACAGTGGCTCCCATTCAGGATTAGCACAACTAAGACATTAACCATCATGAAAAACTTATGTCTGCACTCCAGCATGCACTCTTTCACATACTCCTAATACTTTATGTAGACTAATTGCTGTAGTGTGTCCCATAACAGCTCCAGAAACCTTGTATGCTAAACAAGTACCTGTAGGTCCACCCTTTATCTTCTACCCAACTGGTAACCACCTTTAACAACTAGTGAGCACAACCTTAAGCCAGGGTACAAACAAGAAGTTTTGAAAACTACCCAAAACCCATGCATCAGGTATCCAATGCACATGCTCGGTTCCTACGACCTGAAAGGAACACACAACCTCTCGTATAGACACGGTGGCTTTTTCGTACATCTCTTAACTTATAATAATCTACCGATTCTAAGCGTAGCGAACGAAGTTAGGGTACCAGCAGAAGACCATACATTACCATTCACTATAGAAATGGCACCCGTGCGTTCAACACTGCATGGACAGTGCTTCATACGTTTACACGTATTCACTTGTCCCATACTCACCACTGTATGGTCAGCGTTTGCGTGCCCCATATCATTGCCATATGGGGTGCCCCTGAATAAGCCACTCCCCAGGGTTAAGCGGCCGTGATTAGTAAGATCACACGGTAGGAACTTCGCACTCCACATCAGGCGGCAGATGTCGACAAGCCTCAAAGACAAGCCCAACGGGCTAGCCAATGGACAGGTCGCCCCCGAACAATCAGTGAACGGGCCCCTCACACAAGCAAGCTTGTGCAAGTCAGAGTCATAATATTATATCTTGCTGAATTTAACTTACCATCATACCTGATCGGAGGTGCGTCGTTACAGAATCGCAAGTTTAGCAGAAAGTAAATACACAACTCTAGAAGTTAGTTTACTAGGGCCACCTCATAATAACCTCATAACTACCCACTAGGGCACTCTAACTGGGTTCAACTCAACACCTGTGATGTCATGAGGATATAAGCTCTGATACCAGCTGTGACGGAACAGCCCTACTTAAACTGACTCAGGTGTGATCTGTAGTGTGAAACACTAACACGTCACACACCTGGGTCAGCATAAGTCCGAGGTTCCACCGAGTTCTCACTATCAGCTGTTCTCATCACCATTACTCAGGATCCCAACACCAGAGGAAACATCACAGATATTGCACAGGTAAATTATACAACACAGACAGGTAAGATTTATACAAACCAGAGTAGCTCCATTTAAAGTTATTACACACAGGTTCTAGGTTCAGCAACAGTTTACAAGGTAATTAAACACTAACATTAGACTATGTCGTGCCCTGACATGTCTGGATCCACGGACCTCCACAGCGCCAGCAAAAGCCTACTCCACAGGCTCCACTGCAACAAGGGTAAAAGAACCCTGAGTACAAAGGTACTCAGCGAGACTTACCCGACGAACTACTCTAAAGGGAGAGCAAGGNACTTAACTCCCATCAGGTCTCCTTAGCAGTTCACTTATTACCATTTGCTCCATCATATACTTATCTGAATTGCTTCCCAAAATGTTGAATGGTACTCATCATGGCGATGGTCTCTCTAACATAAGAATTCACTAGTGAAGCTCAAGAATCCTGACTTACCTTCAGATCCATTATTGGGGCCTGCTTTCTAGCTTGAGTATTTGCAAGCTCTTTCTTCTTCTTCAAACATCCAGATTCGTAATCTTGATGGAAATTGTACATTGAACTCATGTACTGGGAAGACGCTATAGGGACAGGATTGTATTCCTTGTGTCCTTCAGTGATTAGATCCTCCTGGCGATGCCTCTAAACTCCACCATTGTGTTGTACAAAAGAATATACTTTGCTCTAGTAGTACTGATGTCAAACTTATGCCTCTCTGACGAGGGTCTGGATTAGGGGTACCCAATCAAGCCCTTAACCCGGGTCCTCACGATAATCCACCCCTCAAAAACAAAAAGCCGAAGACCCAAATCAAGCGGGTTCTCCATGCCCCGACAGCTCGGAGGTTGCCCGACGAGTCTCCGATTCGGCCGAGGAGTTCTCCGCCTCCGAGTGGTTCTCCGATTCGCCCGGGGAGTTCTCCGCCCCCGGGTGGCTCTCCGATTCGCCCGGGGAGTTCTCCGCCCCCGAGGAGTCTCCGGCTCGCCCGGCCAGACTACTCGGCTGCGTCCCGTCCCGGCCCATCCGGTGCTGTACCAACTTGGTACCCGCCGTGCCAGAGCATGATGGGCGTCCGTCCTATGCCACGGCAGCCACAGTGGCACCCGTCTCGTCCAAACAGGAACGCTACAGTCCCGGGAGGAACGCATGCGCAACACCGGGCGCCCAAGGACGACCCCAGGCGCCCAAAGACGACACCTGGGGCCCGAGGAGGACACCTGGAACTCCCGAAAGCCCAGAACAAGTCAACCACGACCCACAAACTACTCGAGAGCTTACCCGTGAAGTCATCTACATCAACCACCCGGGATGTACGATCCCGGGTCCGGCGGGGTGCCCACTCCGTCAACACCTGCTCCTTGTACGGCTCGGCATGCAGCACAAGTTAAAGGCCTCGGGGCCGAAATTCCCATTGTAATTCTCTCTTTTTTACCTCCCCGCCTCCTTCTCCCCCTTGAGACTATAAAAGGGGCCGAAGGGACACCAGCGGGGAGAGAGACGGACAACAGACGAACATTCGAACACAGGACGAACAGAACACTCACTCACACAAGCACAGGGACTTGGGACCCTCTCCCTCTCCCGACTAGTTTGTACCCCCTACTACAGACTTGGACTTGAGAACATCGGCACTCACTGGACGTAGGGTGTTACTCTCCGGAGGCCCGAACCAGTCTAAATCCCCTGTCTCTTGAGTCACCATCCGGACCCTGACACGCGATCGTAGAAATTTACTTGCCGGCGGTAGAGAACCCCGACAGTTGGCGCGCCAGGTAGGGGCCTTTTCGCATGTCACGACATCCCACCAGGGCCCGGATGGCCCACGGCGGCGCCTCGCTGGCGCCGGGCGATCACCTGCGGTTCGGCTCCCTCGACTTCGTCTTCGGCAAGTCGGTGGAGCCCATCATCGGGGCTACTTTCGTGCGCCCCAAGCGTACCCGCGACGACGACGGCAAGACGGTCCATGACAAGGGGCCCAAACCCTCCTGAGCCACCACGGGAGCCACCGCCTACGTCTTCGACCTGCTAGGTAAGGATCTGGCGGCCGCCCTGGGACGGAGCCCGACCCAGGAACACTTCCGCAACCTCTCCTACATGGTCACCAACCTCGCCCTCCAAGTTGGAGGAGAGGAGCAGCTCCTCTGGGACGAGTTCCTCGACTACTATGGCACCATGTACCCGGGGGGACAGCCGGGTCTGCCACGCGATCCGACGGTCGCCCCGGCATCGACGGAACTCAGCTCTTCCACCTCTCCAGCCGCCAAGGGCGCGACGAACAGGCGGAACCCGTGCCCGCGGTTAAGGTGGGCTCCGCCAAACTTCGACCCTTCCCGTGAGTGCTTCATGTGCCACACCCCGGACGGGGACGTACAGACTGCGAGCAGCTCGACGGGCGACAAAGCGGCGCCCAAGGGCGCCAAGGCGCCACCCAAGAACGACCCCGCCGGCGATGCTCGGCGGACCCGGCTGCGGGAGCTCGATGAGGCACAACGTCAACTCGAGGACGAGCGCGGGCGACTTCACCGTGAGCTTGGCAAGAACGCGGATGGAGGGGCCGCCCGCGCGCGCGCACGGGAGGTGCACCATAACATCGTCGTCGACAACAACGACGCGCCGGTCTTCAACCGAGCGTCCCAGAACCTCGCAGTGGCTGCAGTCCTGCTCCGCGAACACCCTGAACCAGCGGCGCCTGAAGATCGGAGATTTCATCAACAGCTCCGCGCGCTTCTGGAAACCGCAGCAGTTCAACAAGCAGAAAGCTCCGCGTCACGCCAACGGGGCCCCAGGGAGCACGGACAGGAGCAGTCTGCGCGCCATCACGAGGTCACGGTGAACAGAGACGCCGGGCGACGAGACGAACACCGGGAGCCCCGGGAGCACCGCGAGCACCGCCCACACCGAGCTTACAACAGGCGGCGCGGAGGCCGCTACGACAGTGGCGAGGACCGAAGCAGGAGTGCGTCCCCCGACCCTAGGGGGCCGCGCGCTTTTGGACCCCGTGTCCTCGGCGCTCACGTCCCTCCACGCTTCCGAGCCCCGACGACGGTACCCAAGTATGACGGGGACACGAACCCCAGCGTCTGGCTGGAGGATTACCGGCTAGCATGCCACGCGGGCGGGGCGCAGGACGACTACTTCATCATCAAGAGCCTCCCCCTCTACCTCGCTGACTCGGCGCGGACCTGGTTGGAGCACCTCCCCGACGGCAAGATCGACAGCTGGGCGCAGCTGCGCGACGCGTTCATCGGCAACTTCCAGGGCACCTACACACGCCCCGGAAACCCGTGGGATCTGCGCAACTGCCTCCAGAGGGAAGACGAGACCCTGCGCGACTACATCAAGCGCTTCTCCAAGCGGTGCACCGAGCTGCCGAACACCGCCGACACCGACGTCGTCGCGGCATTCCGATTCGGAACGACTTGCGCGACCCTCATTCACGAGCTAGGGCGCAAAAAGCCGCGAACCATCCGAGACCTCCTCGACATCGCCACCGACTACGCCGATGGGGAGGACGCCGTTGCTGCAACCCTTGATCGGCCTCAGGGCAAGGGCAAGCAGTCGGAGGCAGTCGGCGAGGGCACCTCCGCTCGACCCGACAAGAAGAAAAGGAAGGACAAGCGGAGGCGCGATAGCGGCATGGTGGCGGCGGCCGAGCGGAAGACTGCTAAACCCAAAGGGAACCCGGCACCAAGGGACCACTTCGAGAAGCTCCTCGAGGCGCCTTGCACCAACCACGAGGGCCCTGTCAAGCACGCTCTGAAGGACTGCAAGCTCATGAAAAGCTTCCTCGCCGGTACCCTGAAGAAGAAACCCCATGAGAACACCAAAGACGGGGTCGGAGGCCCGAACGATGACGACGGCTACCCCAGGGAGGACGGCGCAGTCCTGATGATCGTTGGGGGGTCGGCGGCCTGCCCTTCGAGGCGCGACGAAAAGCTGATCCGACGAGAAGTTTGTCGCGCGGAGCCCGTGGTGCCCTCCTACCTAAGATGGTCCGAGGCCCCGATCACTTTTGATCGCTCCGATCATCCTGACCATGTCCCACAACCTGGAAGGTACCCGCTCGTGGTTGCTCCTCTCTTCGGGACGAAACGCGTCCACAAGGTGCTGATGGATGGCGGGAGCGGCCTCAACATCCTCTACGTCGAGACTCTTGATGAAATGGGGATCTCGCGGTCCCGGCTTCGGCCATCCGCGGCGCCGTTCCACGGGGTTGTCCCCGGGGCGGACGCAATGCCGCTCGGGCAGATCGACCTGCCCGTCACGTTTGGGACTCCACGGAACTTTCGCAGGGAGACCCTCACTTTCGAAGTGGTCGGTTTCCCTGGGACGTATCACGCCATCCTCGGGAGGCCGGCATACGCAAAGTTCATGGCTGTCCCAAACTATACGTACCTTAAACTAAAGATCCCCGGACCCAAAGGTGTCATCACGGTGGGGACTTCGTTTGAGCACGCGTACGCCTGTGAAATCGAGTGCTTCCAATTCACGGAAGCGCTCGTCCAGTCCGAGAAGCTCGCCGCCGAGCCTTCGCCCAGGGACCCGGATATCCCCGAGACCTCCAAGCGTGCTGCATGCTCCTTTGAGCCAGCCAAGGACGTCAAGGAGGTTGCCGTGGCCAACGATGGTCCCACCCTCCGTGTCGGGACGGCGCTCGATCCTAAATAGGAAAGCGCGCTCGTCGACTTTCTCCGCGCAAACCTCGATGTGTTTGCATGGAAGCCCTCGGACTTGCCGGGGATTCCAAGGGAAGTCGCCGAGCACAAACTTGATATTAAGCCTGGCGCTCGACCGGTCAAACAGAGGCTTCGACGATACGACGAGGACAAGTACAAAGCCATCGGCGAAGAGCTCAAAAAGCTCCTTAGCGCCGGCTTCATTAGGGAAGTGTACCACCCCGAGTGGTTAGCAAACCCTGTCCTTGTAAAAAAGAAGAACGGGAAATGGAGGATGTGCGTTGACTATACCGGCCTTAACAAGGCATGTCCAAAAGACTCCTTCCCTCTTCCGCGCATAGATCAGGTGGTCGACTCCACCGCAGGGTGCGAAACCCTCTGCTTTCTTGATGCGTACTCCGGGTACCATCAGATCGCAATGAGCCTGGCCGACCAGCTCGCAACGTCGTTTATCACGCCTTACGGCACTTTCTGCTATTCGTCGATGCCATTCGGGCTGAAAAACGAGGGCGCCACGTTCCAAAGATGCATGCGTCGCGTCTTTGGCGACCTTATCGGCCGACTGGTCGAGGCGTACGTAGATAATATAGTAGTAAAATCCAAGCGCACTGGCAACATGGTTTCCAACCTCGCGGCTGTCTTTGAAAAGCTCCGGCTGAACAAAGTAAAGCTCAACCCCGAGAAATGCGTTTTCGGGGTCCCGAGAGGCATGCTCCTCGGCTTTATCGTATCGGAACGAGGCATCGAGGCAAACTCCGAGAAGATAACCGCCATCACCGATATGGGGCCCATCCAGAACGTAAAGGGGGTCTAACGCGTCGCGGGATGCTTGGCCGCGCTCAGCCGTTTCATCGCCCGACTCGGGGAACGGAGCCTGCCCTTGTACCGACTGCTCAAGAAGTCGGACCACTTCGTCTGGAACGCCGAGGCGCAGCAGGCTCTCGACTCGCTTAAGGCGTCGCTCAAAAATCTGCCGATCCTGACCGCCCCGGTGGAAGGAGAGCCCATGTTGCTCTACATCGCGGCGACCACCCATGTGGTAAGCACCGCCCTTGTCGTCGAGCGCAACGAGCCCGAGAAGATCCAAAAGGTGCAACGCCCCGTCTACTTCATCAGCGAGGTCCTGTCCGACACCAAGGTACGGTACCCCCAGATCCAAAAACTTGTCTACGCTGTCCTCATCACCAAGCGGAAGCTTCGGCATTACTTTGACGCCCACCCCATCACGGTGGTGTCAAAGTATCCACTCGGCGAGGTGATCCAGAACCCCGAGGCCGAGGGGAGGATAGCCAAGTGGGCGCTCGAGCTGATGGGCAAGAACGTCACCTACGCCCCTCGGGACGCCATCAAGTCACAAGCACTGGTCGACTTCGTCGCCGAGTGGACCGAGGCCCAAACCCCCCCGACGTCCATCGAGCACGAAACATGGGTCATGTACTTCGACGGATCGCTCATGAAGGAGGGAGCCGGTGTCGGCCTTGTCTTTGTCTCGCCTTTGGGCGTGCGCATGGAGTACATGGTTCGACTGCACTTCCCGGCCTCCAACAACGCCGCTGAGTACGAGGCCCTCATCAACGGACTCCGTATTGCCCTCGAGCTTGGCATACGGCGTCTCGAGATCCGAGGAGACTCGGAGTTGGTCGTCGATCAAGTGATGAAGGAGTCGAGCTGCGTCAGCCCCAAGATGGCCGCCTACTGCCGGGCGGTCCGCGAGCTGGAAGACAAGTTCCTCGGCCTCGAGCTCAAGCACGTCCAACGACGATACAACGAGGCGGCCGACACCCTTGCCAAGGCGGCCTCCAACCGGAAGCCTGTCCCCCATGGAGTGTTTGCCAAAGACCAGCACGCCCCCTCCATCCGACTAGACAACAAGCTACCCGAACCCCCATCACAGGAGGAAACGGAGGCGATGGAGATCGACGCAGCATACGAGCCAACCTCGAGGATCCCGACTGGAGGATCCCGCTCCTCGAGTGGATCGTACAGGGCAAGCTCCCTCCCGACAAGACCGAGGCTCGGCGGATCGCTCGCTGGGCCAAGACCTTCACGCTCATCGAGGGAGAGCTTTACCGGCGAGGCACCTTTGGCGTCCTAATGCGCTGCATCCCGATCGACCAAGGCAAGGAATTGCTAAAGGACATCCATGCAGGAGCATGTGGGCACCATGCCGCGCCGAAGACACTTGTCGGGAAAGCTTTCCGGCAAGGTTTCTACTGGCCAACCGCGCTCGCCAATGCTAAGGACATCGTACGCAGCTGCGAAGGCTGTCAGTTCTATGCAAGGCAAACTCACCTCCCGGCGCAAGCCCTGCAGACCATCCCCATCACCTGGCCCTTTGCCGTATGGGGTTTGGATTTAGTCGGGCCACTGAAGAGAGCACCCGGGGGCTTCACGCATCTCCTCGTCGCCGTCGACAAGTTCTCCAAATGGATCGAGGCAAGGCCCATCAGGCGGGTTCGCTCACAAGAAGCTGTCCAGTTCTTCACCGACATCATCTACCGCTTCGGGGTCCCGAACGTGATCATCACCGACAACGGCACTCAGTTCACGGGCAAAAAGTTCCTCAACTTCTGCGACGCCAACAACATCCGAGTGGATTGGGCCGCCGTCAGCCACCCCAAAACCAACGGACAGGTGGAAAGAGCCAATGGCATGATCCTGCAAGGACTGAAGCCGCGAATCTTCAAACGCCTCGAGAAGTTCCGAGCAAGGTGGGTCGCAGAGCTCCCGTCGGTCCTCTGGAGCTTGCGAACTACTCCAAGTCGAGCCACTGGCTGCACGCCCTTCTTCATGGTCCACGGATCCGAGGCGGTCCTCCCGACTGATCTCGACTACGGCAGCCCAAGAGTTCGCGCCTATGACGACGAAGGGAATCAAGCCTCCCTGGAGGACGCCATCGACCAGCTGGATGAAGCACGCAGCGTCGCACTACTCCACTCGGCCAAGTACCAGCAGGCCCTACGGCGATACCACGACCGCAACATTCGAAGCCGGGCCTTTCAAGTCGGCGACCTCGTCCTCCGACGAGTTTAGAGCAACCGCGGCCGCCACAAGCTGTCGCCACCATGGGAAGGCCCCTACATCGTCGACCAAGTCCTCCGCCCGGGGACTTTCAAGCTCAAGGACGCCAACGGCCAAGTCCTCACGAACGCTTGGAACATAGAGCAGCTACGTCGCTTTTACCCTTAAAAGTACCTGTACTTTTCAATTCGCGATAGTGAATAAAGTGCTGCGCTGTTCCGAGTACTTTATTCGCACACGGTCGTTTTCCGAAATGTACCTTGCGAGTTCCCAAAGCTAAGCGGCGGGCGACCCCTTCCCTGTGCAGGATCGCCCACCGCTCGGGGGCTCCACCCGGGGCCCAGTGCCCCTCCTTTTTTCACAAAAATTCGACAAGTGATCGCTCCCACGCGCGGTCAAGCGGTATACTTTTGTGCTTGCGGGAAAGGAACGTCAGCTCGAGTGGCTTTGCGATTACGCTTGTCCAAGTTCCAAGTACTTACGCCCCTGCGGCTACGGCGCTGACTTGCAAGCAAAATCCAAAGTCCTCGGACCGACGTCTTTTTCCCGAGAGCAATAAAGGAATCGCCTCGATTAGTTGTTGCTTTCAACGTAACAGGCTGCTATTTGTCATTATTCGAACCTTCCGAAACTACTCGGGGGCTGCGAGTCCGAGTGCCCAAACTCCCGAGTTCCTACGCCCCGGCGGCTATGGAACAGAGTCCGACGGGCAGGCCTCCGCGCCTTCCCATCTCGACCTATGACCCCAAGCTTTCGGAAGAAAACGGAAATGGCAAACAACAGATAAAAACACGAGTTTTTTAGCAACAACGGTTACCCTTTAAAGGGAAATTGAGTTCATTACATTACAAAAATGACTAACTCCCCTATTTCTATTCCACCCCGAGATCCTTCAGGGCGGCGGTCAACACCTTCTCGGCGAACGAGGAAGACTCGGCTTCAATTTCATCATATTCGGCATCCTCGTAGCCGGGGGCCCATCCGCCTTGCAGGGACTTCCGATCCATGGTCGGATAATGCGACAGGAACATGGCAACGATCTTCCGCGCCACACTCCGAGCAAGATCCGAGGCCTGCGCCCGAGTCCTCCCTGCAACAAGGGCGAGGCGATCCACCAGGGACGGGCCGCCGCCGACGTTGAGCTCCTCGAACAGGTGCTCGACCGCCTGGACCAAAGCCTGATGGACCTCGGACTTCTTCTCGAGGGCCCTCTGGCTCTGCTCGCCCGCCTCCCTGGACCTCCGAAGGTCCTCGACAGCTCCTGTAGACAATTCTTCGTCAGGAGTCATCTCGCAGGAAGGAAAGCAAGAAGAAGGATAAGCAGAAACACAATACTTACTGGCCAACTCCGCCTTCAGGTTGCGACCAAGCTCCACCAGCTCTTGGTTGGCAGCGAAGGCCTTGGTCACCTCGCGCTTCCCCGACTCGAGCTTGGCCTCCAGGTCAGCCTTCTCTTTCCGCAGGGCTACATTGGCGAACAGGCTTAAGCAAACTCGCGGCCACCCGAGAAAAACGAAAAGCAGCTGCCCGACAAGAAACAAGAAAGGATAACTTACCAAGGATCTCCTCCTCCCGCTTCTGGGCAACTTCACCGAGGTGGGCCCCCTCGACCTCTGCGGCCTTCAGCTTCTCGGCCAGCCCGACCACCTGTTTGTTGGCCGTCTTGAGGTCGAGGTCACGGTGCTGAAGGTCTTTCTGAAGGTCCACCACCTTTTCCTTCAGCCCCTCGACCTCCTGCACGGCGGCAGCCTTTTCCCGATTAGAGGCGTCGGCGGCCGTCAGCGCCTCCATCACCGTCTTCTCGGCCTCCTCCACCTTCGCCTCAAGGGCGGCCTTCTCCTCCTCGGCGTCGGCAAGCACCTCCGCCCTGGCCTCCCGGGCCTCGGTCAGCTGGGCCTCAAGCTGCTCCTTCTCCGCCTTCAATTACTCAACGGCGGGCCATAGCCCAGCCTCCCGGCGGAGGAACAGAGACTTCTCGGAGCTGCGCTCCATGATTTTCTGAATGAAAGCAGAAAGAGGAGCGGTAAGGCACACCCCAATACGGCGCCAAGACCAGAAGAAGGAAATCCGAGAACTTACCCGGGAAGGCCTGATGATCATCTCATTGAAGATCTCCTTCATGTTATTAAGGCCCTCCGCGAGAAGATGGCACTGCTCCCTCTCCGACTTGTCGTCCAGCTCGAAGACGGGATCCCCCGGGTTCTGACGATCGTACCACAACAACCGACCCTCGCACGGCAGGTTCGGGTTGTTCTCGATGGGTACGATGGTGTGGAAACGACGATCCATCGTCATCATCCCCGGAGTCTCCCGGAGAGAGTCCAGGCCCTCGCTCGAGGGGCTCGAAGGGCTCGGGGACTCCACGATCGGCCCCCTGCTGGGCTCGCCGTCGATCCTCCGCGAGCCACCCTCCGGCGAGTCCTCGAGCACGACGACCTCTGGGGGAACCACCCCGGAGGAGGACTCGGGGGCTGCGGCAGCTGCCGCCGTCGGGATGGCAGCGTCTTGGAGGGCGCCGGACGTCCCCGCCTCTGCTTCCTTGGGGCCGGCCGCGGTCCCCGGAGGGGTAGCAACCCCGCGACCATCCCCCCCGACAGCAACCTCTTCGGCCCCGGCTACGGCCGCGTCACCAGGTAGGGCGGCCTCCCCCGCCCCAGGGTGGCTCGCCGCCTCCTGAGGGGCAGGAGGGGCCGTCCCCGCCAGCTGCTGCTCCAGCTCGGCTTGGAGCGCCGCGACAGCCGCCTCCGTAGGGACAGTCTGCGCGGCGACCAGGCCCGTCGGGAGCGCATCTCCCGGGCTGTCGCCGTCTCCCTCCACCACCTTCTCCCCAACGGAGGACGTCACCCTCCGTGTCTCCTCTTCGGCCCGCTCCGCCGCGGGCACCAGCGTCGCCTCCTCGGCCTGCTCCGCCGCGGGCACCGGCGTCGCCTCCTCGGCCCGCTCCGCCGCGGGCTCCGGCGTCGCCTTCTCGGCCCGCTCCGCCGCGGCCCCCGGTCTCGGCTCCTCGGCCTGCTCCGCCGCGGGCCTCGGCGTCTGCACCGCCGAGCGTAGCGTCTTCTTCGGCGCCACCACAAGCGGAGTGTCGGCCCGACTGGTGCATCACAGGTCAGGGAGCCCGGCTGAGAAAAATGGCAACCATAGAGAAAACAAAAACCACTCGAGAAGGACAGATCATCGCTCACCTCGACGAGATGGTCCGAGTCCGCTTGGAACCCGTCGGCGCTGGGTCCTTCGGGGATGCGGGCCTCTTGGACCCCGCGAGCGCCGTTGGGGCGGGGGCCACCTGCGCGGTTTCGGCGCCCCTGCCCGAGTGGGGCGCCGCTTGACCAGTCGGGCCTCCTCCTTCGACCGGGCACGGATCCGGCCGCCCCGTCGTGGCCCTCACCGGGGCGGAAGGGGCCTGCGCCTCCACCACGGGCGGCGCGGGCGAGGCCCTGCCCCCAACAGGATCTGCCCTTGCGGCAGGAACGGGCGTCCGGGGCGCGTCCCGCCCTTCGCTCTGCGCCCGCGTCGTTTGAGGGGCTGGCGGCGGCCGCCTGTCGTCTCGTGGCGCGAACCTTTTGGGGGAGCGCGACGCCCCCGACGACGAACCCCCCTTGTGGGCGCGCTCCGACAGGTCCCGGCTCCGGCTTCTCTCCCGACGGGGGGAGACCGTGTCCCGTCGGGAACTCTTTCCCTCCTCGGGCACATGACGGGTGGACGGAGGCGTGCGGCTGCGCCTCTCGCGCTGGCTGTCCCCGGAGGACCGTCGATGCCGGTCCGACCGAGAGCTTCCGCTCCCCCCCGCATCCGGCGGGGGCGTTCTCCCTCTCCCGCTGGACCTCGGCTTCTGTGCCGAGGACGAGGCGGTCATCGCCGCAACCGCCTTAAGCTTCCTGGGGGGCGCGTCCTCGTCGTCGCTCTCCTCGTCGTCGTCGCTCCTCGAGTCCCCCTCCGCGGGCTCCGACTCGGGGTCCTCATCTTCGGAGACTCGGTCTCCCTTCCCCCTCCGCTTGGCCCGCTCGGCGTTTCTCTCGCGCTTGGCGATCTCTCGTTTCTTCCACTGCTCCCGGCGGTCTTTCTTCGCCTTGGCCCGTTCGGCCTCGGCCCGATTCTTCGCCCTGTCCTCGGGAAGCGGCGGCAGGGAGAAGGAGCAGTCATGGCTCTTCACCTAAAGAACTCGGGATCAGCAAACCAAAAACTACTCGGGGTTGAATTCAAGGCGGATGAAGGAAGCCTTACCAGAGCCTTGGTGTGGGCGTTCGGGAGCATGGGGAGAAGGCCCGGGGGAGGATATGCGTCGTGGGCCTTCCCCACCGCTGCCGTCACCCGGCGCTCCACCTCGGCCTCCGAGGGCAAGGGGTTCATCGTCACGGTCCCCACGAAGGGGGCCTTCGCCGGAACCATCTGCCAGATTTGGAGGGTGCGCCGCCTCAGCGGTACGATACCTCTCGAGAGGTACCCGCCGATGACCTCCGCCGCGGACACGTTCGCGTCGCGGAGTCGCGCGAGGGCCTTCCAGATGTTCCCGAGGAGCTTCCCCTGCAACTTCTTCTCGGGCCCGTACCCCCAATGGTCGGGCGCCTTCTCGAATGACCTCCCGGTGTACTCCGGAAGGGGGTTCTTCGGGTCATTCTTGAGGTAGAACCACCCGGGGTGCCACCCCTTGTTCGAGCTGATCAGGGTCCCCGTGATGTAGTCCTTCGACCGCCCCTGCTTCGCCTTCAATACAGCGCACCCGAGCGTCGCGGGGACGCCACCCTCGGCGGCATGCAGCACGAACTTAAAAAAGTACCGGAAGAGGTCCCAATGGGCCTCCATCCCCAAGTACCCTTCGCAGAGCGCGACGAACACCGCCATCTGCTGCACCCCGTTGGGGTTGATGTGCTGGAGCTCCAGTTCGTACTCGTTGAGCACGGCCCGGATGAATCTCCCCGCGGGGACGGAGAACCCGCGCTCATGGAAAGCGGTGAAGGAGACCACGTACCCGCGCGGCGGTCGGGGGTAGTCCTCCGCACCCGGAACCTTCCACTCTTCGGCCTCCGTCAGCGGCGGCAGCGAGCCGTCCCGCGCGAGCCCCTCCAACTGCCTCTGCGTCACCCTGGAGCGCTCCCAGACCGACATCGTGAGGTCGCAGGACGAAGGTGACGTGGGCGGTGCGGGGATTTGGTCTCTCCTCCCTCGGAAAAGCGCGGCGGCGGAGAACGCGAGAGGGCAAGCGCAGCGGCGAGGAAGACGAAGCGCGGCGGAAGGCGAAGCGATGGGAATAAACTAAGCCCTAGGCGGCCGCAGCTCAGGCCTATAAAAGGG
>CM014274.1:73050843-73083190 GCA_004135705.1 Alloteropsis semialata
GAGAATTTCTTATAATATTCTACTTTAGATAAAAGTTGACAAACAAACCTCTGCCGGAACTTCTGGTATAATTTGGCCGGAACTTCTGGCACAAAACCGAGTCTATCGGACTTTCGGGTCGGAAGTTCTGGAGCCGAGACAGAGGCTACCGGACTTTTGGGCCGGAACTTCTGATATGGGACAGAGGCTGCCGGAACTTCATTTCAGCTAACTGGGCCAGAACCGGTAGAACCGGTTTCCCAAACTGGTGAAACCGATTTTTTCTGGCAGCTCACATGTAAGTGAAAATATATCTTTACATGATCCAAGAAATTCTTTCTCCATTGATTAATTATATTCCTGCACTTCAAATCAATATGCTCTGCTAGAGAGCCATTAAAAGCATCTTATGGCATATGGGAATTAAATAGTAGAGATAAATAACTTAGACATATCCAAGCATTCATATCCATATATTAAATACTTGTATTCACAAAGAGGAATATGTATAAGTCAACCAATTAGAATACGTTACCGAGATGTCATTGGAAATGATATGTAGTTCTAGTAATGCTTTGGCAAGTTGATGGAGTTCACAAAAATTGTTTAATTGCCAAAGTTCCAATGCATCTCTCTTCCCTTGCAAGTCTATCAAGTGCTTTTAGGTACCCAAGCCATGTTGGGTCCTTTAAGGTTAGTGACAAGAGACTTGGGAACCCAAATAGCTCTTATGCTAGTTTGAGGTGAACTCATCACTCTAGTAGCATAAGTGCCGGCTTTATCCTTCCCAAGCTTAGCAAAATCATAATGGACAAGATCAGATTTTGGAGCATTATACCCATATGCCCCTTTGAGCGACAAACATAGCAAATGCGGCTTTTGATCTTGCTTGATGATGATTTGCTCTTTTTCTTGATCTCTTGCTTCTTGCTAGCCTTTTTCTTTTACAGACTTGGCTTGATCACTCTTCTTGTGGAGTTGATGCACTGCCTCAGGCAGAACCGGTTTTACCGGTTCCTGTAACCGGTTAAACCGGTTTTGCACATGCAGCTCCACCTTCTTCAAAGGACATGCATCAATCAAGTGTCCAACTTCCTTACATTTGTAGCATGCCCTCTTCTTGGATCCTCTTTGCTTCATTCCCTTTCTTTTAAGCTTGGTAGGGCACATGGATGCGTAATGCCTCATGTTTGAGCATTCGAAGCATTGTATGTGATCAAGTCCCTTTTTTCTCATTTCTTGAGTCTTGTTCTTGTTGACTTGCTTGTCATGCTTAAGGATTAAACCAGTGACCATTGATCCCTTCTCAAGCTTATTCACCATGTGTTCACGGTTATCTTGAGAAGGTTGCACTTGGCCCTTTCCCTTAAGCTTGACCAAGTCATTCTTGATCTTTTCTCTTTCTTGCTTCAAATCTTCCAATTCTTCAGCAAGGAGATCATCACAAGACTCTACAACAACATGCTCACCACAAGATTTGGTTGCTTGGGAGCAACACGGTTTTTCACATAATAAAGTAGAATTGATGTGAGAGCATGTGCATGTGTGTGTATGAGGTTCAAGATACTTTACCGATGTAATCATGACCTCATTAGATGTTTCTAGCAAAGCATATGAATCAACAAGCATCTCATGGGAATATTCAAGTTCCTTGTGATTGCCTTGCAATTTCATATGCTCACTAGTGAGCTTCTCGAGTTGAGCACTAAGCATTTGTTTTTCTTGTTCTAAGGATGCTACACAAGTAGATAAATCAGTAGCACAAGCATAATCCTTTAACAAGATTTCATACTTACTGACCAAGGAGGCATGTGATGATTTGAGAGCCTCTAGTTCTTTGGTCAAAGAACTTAGTCTCCCATCAATTTGACCTTTGCCTTTCTTGGTCTTCTTCTGCTTCTTCTTCTTGGCCATCAAGCACATTATGCTTTCATCACTGGAGGATGAACATGTTGATGTGGAGGCTTTGCTTGAGTCGTCGCTTGTGCCTTGAGCAGAGCTGCACATGGGCTCTCTGGCAGAACCGGTAAAACCGGGGTTGCAAACCGGTAAAACCGGTTCCTGCACAGGAACTATGTTTTGCTCATTGTTGCTCTCTTGCTCCATAGATGAGGTCACCTGAGACTCACAAGATATTGTTGATGTAGATGAGCATTTTTCAGGTGACTCCATGACTTCTTGCTCCTCATCATCACTTTCAAAATCTTCGAAAATTTCCATGATGAGAGACCAAATGAGATGGGCATCTTTACAAATTTCCCTTTTGCTAGAGATGATGTCCCATATATCTTCACAAACAGATCTTCGCAAAAAGTCAGTAACACAAGCATTGAGTTGCACGCATGCTAACTCCTTTTGAGTGAGTTTTGACAAAACAAAATTGTCATAATCAAACTCAAGGGGTAGAATGCTAGCAACTAAGATATGTTCAAGTACAGGATCTACTATTCTGAGTGCATTATGAACATTACCACACCAAGAAGCATAGTTTGAGCCATCGAGCTCAAGTGGCTCAAATTGTACCTCAATCGACATCTTTTCTTCACGGCGGTTAAGCTTTGATGTGAAGCCAAGCTCTGATACCAATTGAAAGGACCTTGATGTCGACTAGAGGGGGGTGAATAGGCGAATCTGCAATTTACAAAAACTAATTCCAACTGTCAGCACCAAAACCGGTATTACCGGTTTCCCAAACCGGTAAAACCGGTTCCTGCACAGATTGCACTAACAAGTATATTTCCCCTCTACGAATTCTAGCACAAACCACAAATGGTGTTTCCAAGTGTTCCAATGAAGCTCCTGCACACAGCTCAACACACCAAAGTAGATCGTAGAGGAAGCACAAGTAATATGCTAGGAATGACAAAATGAGGAAAGAGCTCAAACCAAGAGACAAAGAGATTTTTCTCCCGAAGTTCAGATTCACCGCTCGCACCAAGCAGCCACCAAGGCACGGTGAATCCTACTCTCTGTTGAGGAAGCTTATACGACCACCCAAGGTCAAGCTATCTCCTCCTTCCACTAAGTGACCTCTTCCCTTGCGGAGGCGAGGTGAAACCTTCACAAACGATCCCGTGGCTCACCACACACTTCGGTAGCTCACCGGGCAACGCCTAGCCGTCTAGGAGGAAGAACCTCCAAGAGTAACAAATGCTTCAACGATTGCTTGACGAAACCACAAGTGCTCAAGGGATTGGATTGCTCTCCAATGCTCACACACAAGTCACTCTCTCAACCCAACTCAAGAATCTCACAAGGATTGCTCAAATCTCACAAAGAGAGGTTGGGGAGAGCTCTGCTGGCTTCTAGGAGGTGTTAAAGTCGAGCTGAGCCAGCAGCTCCTTCAAGAGGAGCTCATGGGTATAAATACCCATCCCACCAAAAACTAGCCGTTTTTCTGTCAGAGAAAACCGATTTCACCGGCTACCAAAACCGGCTTCACCGGATTTCAAATAAACTAGCCGTTAGACGCTCAGGCCACATAAACCGGTTTAACCGGTTCCCAAAACCGGTAAAACTGGTTTACCCAGGGAACCCCCACTAAGTTAGAATCTCTCATGGTTAAACTCACAAGGGTTCACTTGAGCACTTTTGGAGATTGTCATTCAACCAATGTTGCATCCCTCTTGATAGTACGGCATACCTACACTCAAGACATAAGATAAATCATAATTCAACTACTTGAGCTTGTATGTCAATGATCATGCCATTACTTGATCAATCACTTCTTTGAGGGCTTTTCAACATTGTATCTTCAACTGAGCATATCCACCTTGAGCTAGTGACTTAGGATTTTCCATAACTTATATTTGAGTTCACTTTAATCCTTAGGTCACCCTCCTTATCAATCATAACATATATGCATTGCATTGCTTTTCTTGATGAGACTTGGATATGATACTTCGAACACACCCCGGATACTAGATGCTTCATCCTAGCAATTTGCACCTTAGCTTGCTTAGTCCCTCGCTCTAGTCATCTCGATTTGCTTCTTCATCACTTACCCTTGTATCATCAAGTCAACTTTGCTTTGCCCTTGAATGAATTCCACTTGAAAGAATCTTCAAATGCTTGTTCTTGATTGACAAAGAATATCCCACATAATGCAAGCTTCTAATTGAAGACCAATATGTAACACATATGCTCATGTCATTTTTATCATACATACATGAAGTCTTGTACTATCCAATCTTATTGCAATATCCAATCTTATGCAATAATTCTTCTTTTCTAAACTGATCCATAAGTTTCTATCTTTATCATAGTGATAGTGTCTCATGTCTTGTACAAAGAGCATCCATGACATGAGACCAATAATGATCCAAGCATACTTCTTTGAAACTAACATCCCAATATTTTAATGACTGTCCATCTTAAGCAATTAGAGACCATATATGAATCATAGAACTATGTCTCCATCATGAATACCAATGACATGTCATTTTCAACATTCTAGAAATCATGGGATCATACTTGCTTGCTTTGATTAATAAACACATATATATCATGAGCATATAAACCGTAAATGAACTATAAGAATAGATCCCTGCTCATGCACTTAAACAAACAAGTTAGTCCTTTAATCGTTTTGTCACTCAATTCACCAAAATCTACTTGAGGGCCTAGATGCACTTTCAAGTGGGCAGGACCATCTCAACACCAAAGCGTCCAACATATTCTCTTATCATCATCCATATGTCCTGCCCAACGCTTTCAAAGACTTACTAAACAGATTTAGCTCTCTAAGCCAACATTACCTAGTGGCAGGTGATTGGGATAACACCTGATTTACTACTATTGTGAGCAGATCTAAGCAACTCTACTCTATTTTTTTGAAAAGGTGGCAGAGATGCTCTAACAAGGATGGATAATGCATCAAAAGTAGGATTCACTTTATCCTAATCTAATGCACAAACATGGGCTCAACCATAACAACAGTAGTCAAGTTGGCTTGCCTGGCTCACAGATCTCCGGCTCTGCAGCAACAGGGGCTTCTGGAGCTTGCGGAACTGCCTCGGCCTTCACCTCGAACACCAGCTCGACCCCTCCTGGACGACGCCAGGGACCTTCACCAGCTCGGGCTGCAACGGATTCTGGTCTACACGACATGATGCAAAAATATGGAAACTTCAAATTAGAGACCCTTAACCATCCTAAACCTTGATAAACCACCTAATTAGCAAAAAGGAATTAATTAACGTATCCAAGGATTATAAACAAGAGAATAACTAATTAAAAACCCTATTTTCTAATTAAACAAACCCTTAAACCCATCCTAAAATCAAGGATAATAATTATAAAAGCATCTAATATACTAAACAATAACCTAGATGCATAAAGAAAAATGCAACTACTGCAATAAAATTTACTTCATTAATTTTAGAGCTTCCTAAAAAAGATATGAAATTCTAAATATTATCCTTATTAAATTGCATTTCTAAAAACCTAAAAACCTATTAAAACCTAAAATTCCCCGGTTTTACAGAAAACCCCCTAGCTTTATCCAAATTCCAACCCGCAGTCCTCCTTTTCTCCTCTTGGGTCGTCCTGCGGGCCCGGCCCATTTTCCCTCTCTCTTTGCTCTTTCTCCTCCAGCTACCAGCCCGGCCCATCTTCTTCTTTTCTTTTTCTTTTTCCCCGGCCGACACAGGAGGCCCGGCCCAGCTTCCTTTCTCTTCTGGCCACCGGACGGCAAACCAGGCCTGGCCCAACTGCCCTCTCCTCTCTCGCCAACTCCCAGGTCCAGCCCATCGCCGCCCATCCTCTGTCTTCCTCCTCGCGCGGACGCGCCCACGCGCGTCGCGGACAGGACCGGCCAAACTCGCCGACGGCGAGACCCCCAAGAACCTGAAGACCCACGACTCTGCGTCCTTGGTTCACGCGCATCCAACTCCAACCAAACCCCCTAACGGACGAGGTTCGGACGGCGGCGAACGGTTACCGTGGCGACGGCGGCGCACAGACTCGGTGGCGAAGCGCCGAACCGACCCAAAAGGGCGAAGATCCAGGGCAACAAGCGATTCCTACAGCTGCTATGCAACCTGAGACACGCGTTGCTCAAGCTTCTAGGGTCTCTAGAGGACTGAGCGGCCGTTTCCGCGGCGGCGGTCGACCGGGCGGCGCTCCGCGGCGCCGCAGCGGCGTTCTGGTGGAGTTGCGCCCAGACCGGAGCAAGAAGCGGCTCGAAGAGCGTCACTAGACTCAGGCGAACCCTACCTATGCTAGGGTTAGGCGGGAAAAAGTTGGGAACCATGTGCTCACCGTGGGCGGCTTCCATGGCGGTCGACGATGGCACAGCTTGGGAGAACGGCGATTGCCGGAGCTCGGTTGGTTTTGGTCGAGGCTAAGACGGGCGGGGTGAAGAGCGGACGGCTAGGGGTCTCACAGGCCGGAGGAAAAGGCCGAGTGGCTGCGACGGCGGTGAAAAAGGTGGCGGCACGACGAGAACAGAGGACGGCGGTGGCAGAGCAGGAAAAACGAGGAAAGGAGTGAGGCTTCCGCGGCTGATCCTCATCCCGGTCTCGACGGCTCCCACGGCCACCTCCTGCTGCCCACGCCCGCGCTGGAACCGAGCTCGCGCGGCGCGTGGCACGGCCAAGCGGCAAGGCGGCAAAGCGGCGTCGCTGCACCGGCTCGAGCTCGACTGCTCTGTCTGAATGTCTGTCGTTTTTCTTTTTCTTGAATCCAGTCAAATGGTCCGAATTCAACTCGAGTTTCCTCCAAATTCTCAATTCAAACTCAACACTGAGCAAAAACAAATATTGCAGATGGAACTTCAGGCTACAAAAGTACTTATAGAGCTTTGATCCAAAACTCAACAGATCAAAAGATCAGAGGCCCTGAACATCCACCATTTGGTAAGTTTAAAACTGAAACTCCCTTTAAAACTCTTTCAAACCCACAACGTAACTCGCCTTTTTATTCAAACTTCGTATGTAAACTCTTGGAGCTCAAATAACAAAAGTTGTAGCCCGTACATTGAACTTCATTTGCCTTAATATAACCTTGATCTATATCTCAACAGATCTTGAGATACCAGCCACTGAATGTCCTATTCTCCCAAACTCGGCATTTCTGATCCTTATGCAAACCAGCAGATTCAGATCAACTTTACTCCATATTATGAATGTAAACTCTCCAAACTCCAAATACAAAAGTTGTAGCTGAATGTTAGAGCTTCAATTCCCTTATAAACATTCTGCCCTAAAACTCAAAGGATAAAAAGTTACAAGGCCTGGAGTTTGGACCTAAATTCTGAATTTTTCTGAATCCTTCCAAATCTGTCATCTTTAGGCCAGGTTTTCTCCAAAAACCAAATGTAAACTTTTGGATCTTCAATAACCAAAGTTGTAATCCTAATATAGGGCTACATTTCCCCCAATATGATCTTGGGCTAAATCCTTTTATATTGAAAATTACAAGCCATTGAATATTGACCAAAATCATCATCAAATGTGGTTTAAACTAACCAAATTTGATTCTCAAAGTTTGAATTCTTCTCAAACTTGATCATTCCAAACATATCTGATTATTTGCTATCTTTTGGAGTTGTCAACTCCAATTTGACTTGGTCAACCTTTTCATGGTGAGGAATTACCAAAATACCCTTGGTCCATATTTGCTCTCTTTGAGTAACTCTTAAACCTTCATTTGTTTACATCTATCCTCATTAGTACTCTAATGATAGTCTCTTAGGCTTAAGTAACACCTGGGGTGTTACACCGCGGTTCGATAAGAGCTATATTCTATACATACTCATCCTCATCACACGTGAAATAGCAGTCAGATGGCTAGTGGCGGTGGGATTAATTCTATCGAACAGAGTTCTAACCCCATCCCCGTCTCTTTTTCTTGCATATTTTACCTATGTTATCTCAGACTTGCTATTTGGGCCTGCTGCTAGCCCATTACACAAGCAAATTAAGCCCAACAGAGCAGAATATGCCAATTTAGATCCGGTTTTTTCCCCAGCCGATCTTTTACTCGAACCGGGCCTGTTGCTAGCCTATTACACAAGCAAATTAAGCCCAACAGAGCAGAATATGCCAATTTAGATCCGGTTTTTTCTCCAGCCGATCTTTTACTCGAACCGGATCGATGAGATCATCGGTTCACGGTTTTTTCGGTTTGAACCCAGTTCTGGTTCGGTTTTTTCTTCTATGATTCTAACAACTCTTCCTCTGTCAGCTAATAGGCGTTGAAGGGACCGTGAGCTTTGTTCTTCAACGAAAGACTGGAACTTTTGCTTTGTATGTCTCCATAGTTGACTTCACCCTTTCCCGGATCAACACAGGTGCCGCTTTGAATTTTATTTCAGAATTGTTAATGCCTATTAACAGATAAAGTTTTTAAAATTCTTTTGCACTGCATTTCATCACTCTGCAAATTCGGAATGTTGGAAATAGGATAGCGGTGATTGGTGCTATGTGAATTTGTAGATGAGTGGCACTTAAGGTTGGTGGGTCTGAAGGTTTAGAAAATGGAAAGTAGTGTTTTCTGTTACGAAGAAGCTGAAGTGATGGTGATAGGAGTTGAGATGGTGTTGCAGTGGTGATAAATACTTTCACCTCGAAAGATCGGGAGGAATTGCTCTATCCTTTATTTAATAGTCTCTATGATTTTCGATACCCATTACGAACCGCTGATGATGGGTATAAATTAATTTTCTATACAAATATTTTTTATTTTTATATTATTTTTTGATATTTTTTCTTTATCTAGGAGCATGTAACGGACAACCACAAAAAATTACAGCCTGATCGGACTTTAGTTGTGGTCTCTAGAAATTTATAAAAGATTCAGAGATGTTAATATAAATAGATTGCATCCCCTATTCAATCACAAGTGATGGTATGGTGCAGTGGTTAGGTGCCTAACGCACGAAGGCAAAAGTCATGAGTTCGAATCCCACAATTTGCAAAAGTGCAAAAAATTCTGGTGTTACGAGTGGAGGATGGCTGGTTCCTAGGGGCCTCTCCCATTCAAATATATGTTTTTGCTATCATTTGATATTTTTTACGCTGTTTTTAATGCGTTCTTTAAATTAAACCGCTGGTGATGCCCTTTAATACGAACCGCTGGTGATGTACCCAGGATCTTCACAAGCGCCTTTTCAGCAGTGCTTCCAAAACCGCTGACGAAGACCTTTTACGAACCACCAGTGATGCCCCTAGCTGCTGTAGTGGAAGAATCTGCAATTGCAGCCAAAACAACCTTCACTACAGCCGAGTCTCGCGCACCCTATCAGCGATGCAGTCTTGAGACAGAGACACAGAGCCCTGCGGTGGATGGAAACAAGAAAGGGATAGAAGGAGACGAGGCCGAAGAAGACAAGGAGACCAGTGTTTAGGCCATGTTTAGTTCGGTGAAAGTTACCAAAAAGATAACTTTCTTTACACTGACAAACAACCGTGCTTTCTCTCACAGAACACGTTTTTCAATGGTAATTTTCTTTCCAAACTTTCTCAAACTTTTTCAACTAAACAGGCCCTTAATTCCAGTGAATTGGTGAAAAGTGGTGAAAATTTTGCATTGAAAAACGTGCCCTGTGAAAAAGAGCACGGTTGTCAGTGTAGAAAACTTTTTGGTGATTTTGAAAGTTGGGGGAATTAAACAGGGCCCGATTCCAAAACACGAAGCGGGCGTCACGTCGTCCCGTCGTCTTCTTCCTGCTCCCTCCCTCCTCACCAAATTAACTCGCCAGGAGCCGAGATCAAAAAAAAAAAAAAAAAACTCGCCAGGAGCCGTTGGTACGTGGGCGACTCGCTGGTCGCCATCTCAACATCCCGGCACGGCGGCACCACAACAAAGCCCACCTCAGTAATAGCGAATTTTGTTTGAAAATGGCGAATTGGCGATGGCGGGCGCCGGGGGTTTAATGGCGGGCGCCCGCCTCCTCCTCCTCCTCCTCTCCCAATCCTCTTCTCCAGCCGGCATTTGCCCCCACGCCACCTCGTCGTCCTACCCAAAGGTAGCAAAAATAGGCAGCCAGTCCCAGGCGGCCCATGCCCATGCCCTGGCGCTCCCCGTGGGCCGTGGCAGTGGCGCGTGCGCGACCGGATCTCCCCCTCCGCTTCACCCCCACCGCCGCATGCGCTGCGTTCTACGGCGTCTCCAGGCTCTGGCACAGTGGCACTGCAGCGAGAACGCACGGCTCGACCGATCAGAGAGCAAAGCAAAGCTACCAGCAGGCAGGCCACTGTGCTGTCGTCCCCTGCCCCGTTCATTAATTCCCCCGCCGTAATCGGAGACCGCCCGACCCGGCGATCCCACGGCCGATCCGATCCATCTCGCAAAGCTGGTACCAGTGCCAACCAGCAAGCGCGGAACACTAAACACACATGACACATCGAAGCAGCTTCTGGACTCTGTTAGAGGTGAACGTGTGGTCTCTGCCTCATCGCCATCCTTGGGGCCGGAAACATTGAAGAAATCTACACAGCCATTAGCCACGCAGAAGCTCCGATCCCACTACATCGCTAGTGGAGCTTTACACTCCACACGCACCACTTGCTACACACTGCCACACTGGTTTTTGCATTTACAGGTGTTGGCGAGTGGAGTGGAGGAGACTGGCGGGCGGCTCCTTTCTCCGAGCCCTAGCGTTTTGGCACTTGTGGTGGCTGACTGGCCGGTTGCCACCTTCGGTCATCGAGATCATGCGATTGCGACGGTCGTCTCGGCCTCGCCGTACCGAGCAGGGCAACCGATTCCGCGGCAGCTCGTTAGGACCTCGCCGACCGATTAGTTTAGCGCTCGTCCTTCCGTCGTCCCGGCCGGCCCGCACTCCACTCCGCTCGTGATCGATCGACCACCCACCCACTCTGTCCACTCGCGCGGCGGCTCGCCCTGCCTTTTGCGGTGGCCGGCCCGTCCGCCCGGGCTGCGTTCAACCACCTGTGTCTCAGACCGTACCGCTGGCTTGTCTTCTTCTCCGGTCCGGAAAGAAGCTGGGATCTCCCGGCCAGCAGCCTACCCTGCTCCGGTCTGGAAAATTCACTCGTCTGTTCAGCTGTACTGCGCCCGCTGTTCATGGAGCCAGCATGGATCAGCGCTGAGATATTTTAGGGCGTGTTTGGTAGGGATTCTCCGGCAGCTTTGAGGAAGAATTCGCATGAATCTGTACCAAACGCTGCCTCAAGAACCAGCTTCGGGGGTGGAGCGGGCGGACAAATAGGCAGGCGAATCCACGGAGCGGCCGAAACCGTGCTCCCCGCAGCTTCTCCTCCGGCCCCCTGAATACACGGACTACATTGCCCCTCGCGCGCGTCTCTCGTCCGTCTCTCCCTCGCGCAGCTCGCCGGCGCCGGCGGAGCTGCCGAGGAACGACACCAGACCGGGCACCAGCGGCAGCGGCAGCGGCGCATCGCACTGTCGGGCACCAGCGGCAGCGGCGGCGGCGGCGCGTCGCAAGGCCGGGCACCAGCAGCCGCAGCGACGACTGCTCGTCGCGTGGCCGGGCGGCGGCTGCGGCGGCGCGTCGGGCGGCGGGGCACCAGCAGCCGCAGCGACAGCGGCTTGTCGCGCGGCCGGGCAGCAGCAGACGCGGCGGCTGCGCGTCATGCGGATGCGGCCGGGCACTAGCGTCATGCGGATAAGGAAAGGAATAGATAAATGAAAAATAAAATTCATGAGAGAAAGAGGAAAACTAGAAAGGAAGAGAGCAAAAACAATAAAAAATAAAAAAGAAGGGAGGAAAAAATAAATTATTGCTAATTCATAATTTTATTTCTTGATCTTTTTTCATTTCATATGAAATTATATTATAAACAAGTCACATAGCTATGGGCATATTGGACTTTTGTCCTCCATCATTCATTCATTACAAACAGGAGAATCTGTTTTGCCAAACGATTTTCAGAACGGATTCAGCTCCTCCAGAAAATCTGCTTATGCAGAGAAATCACAGCTGGAGCTGTTTTAGCCACAGCCACAGCCATGCCTTAGTTACTGCAGTGTGAGGCGCCAGCGAGACAGGAAGAGGAGGAAGAGGGGTCCCCGTCGCCGTCGCCTCCCCGCTTCGTCCTTGTCTCGCTTAATGCTGCCATTAAATGGCTGCTGGCTGCTGCAGATCAGCCGTGCCGCCGAGCTCCGCTAATAAATGCGCGCGTCTCTGTGCGCGTCTCTGCAGCCAGACTGACTGCCCCAAGCGCCCATGCTTCGCTTCCGCTCCCGGTGACGCCGCCGCCCGCCCAATTGGTCCTGCGATCGATCAGGGCTAAGCTTCACCAGTCACCACCCCTGCTCGAGCAGATCCTCGGATGGCTCCCGCGTCAGCGATGGAGCTGGAAGCGCCGCCACCGGTAGGGGCGGCGGCGGCGGCGGCGGGAAGGAGATCAGGTCGCCGGAGGTGCGGCCGGGCACGCTGTCGTCGCTGCAGCGCAAGAAGCTGGGCGCGCACTTCATGGAGAGCGACGAGCGCCGCTTCTCCGGCGGCGCCAGGACGCCCCTCGGCGGCGGGTACGAGCCGCCGCCGCCCTCCGCGGTGGGCACGACGCCGGTCAACATCCGCGGCGAGCCCATCGCGGACCTGTCGCGGACCGGCGGCTGGGTGGCCGCCTTCTTCATCTTCGGCAACGAGATGGCGGAGCGCATGGCCTACTTCGGCCTCTCCGTCAACATGGTCATCTTCATGTTCAAGGTCATGCACCGCCCCTTCACCAGCTCCGCCAACGCCGTCAACAACTTCCTCGGCATCTCCCAGGCCTCCTCCGTGCTGGGCGGCTTTCTCGCCGACGCCTACCTCGGCCGCTACTGGACCATCGCCATCTTCACCACCATGTACCTGCTGGGGCTCATCGCGCTCACCGTTAGCGCCAGCGTGCCGGCGCTCGTGCCCTCCCAGGAGGGCTGCGACAAGCTCGCCATGCTGCTCGGCGCCTGCAAGCCCGCCGAGCCATGGCAGATGGCGTACCTCCAGACGGCGCTCTACGTCACGGCGTTCGGCGCCGCGGGGATCCGGCCCTGCGTCTCCTCCTTCGGCGCCGACCAGTTCGACGAGCGGAGCGTCGGGTACAAGCGCCGCCTCGACCGCTTCTTCAACCTCTTCTACCTCGCCGTCACGCTCGGCGCCATCGCCGCCTTCACGGCGGTCGTGTACATCCAGATGCACCACGGCTGGGCCGCCGCGTTCGGCACGCTGGCGCTCGCCATGGGCACC
Source organism: Alloteropsis semialata (assembly GCA_004135705.1). Classification (NCBI taxonomy): domain Eukaryota; kingdom Viridiplantae; phylum Streptophyta; class Magnoliopsida; order Poales; family Poaceae; genus Alloteropsis; species Alloteropsis semialata. The sequence continues at coordinate 73,063,982 of CM014274.1, forward strand.
TCCAACGCGCTCTTCTTCGTCGGCACGCCGCTCTACCGCCACCGCCTGCCGGGGGGCAGCCCGCTCACGCGGGTGGCGCAGGTGCTCGTCGCCGCCTTCAGGAAGCGGAACGCGGCCTTCGACAGCGGCGAGTTCGTCGGCCTCTACGAGGTCGCCGGCGCCAAGTCCGCCATCCGGGGCAGCGCCAAGATCGACCACACCGACGACTTCAGGTACGCACGTCACGTCCGTTGGATGCGCAAACGGACGCTCACGATTCGGCCACCACTGATCCGATCATCCCGTGCACGTCTCCAGGTGGCTTGACAAGGCGGCGCTGCAGCTGGAGGGCGACCTCGCCGGCGGCGAGGAGGCGGTGGACCCGTGGCGGCTGTGCACGGTGACGCAGGTGGAGGAGGTGAAGATCCTGCTGCGGCTGCTGCCGGTGCCGGCGTGCACGGTGATGCTCAGCGTGGTGCTCACCGAGTTCCTCACCCTGTCGGTGCAGCAGGCCTACACGCTCAACACCCGCGTGGCGGCGCTGCACCTGCCGGTGACGTGCATGCCGGTGTTCCCTTGCCTGGCCATCTTCCTCATCCTCGCGCTCTACTACCAGACCTTCGCACCGCTGGCGCGCCGCCTCACGGGCCACCCGCACGGCGCCTCCCAGCTGCAGCGCGTCGGCCTGGGCCTCTTCTTCTCCATCCTCTCCGTCGCCTGGGCGGGGCTCTTCGAGCGCTACCGCCGGGGCTACGCCGTCCGCCACGGCTACCTCGGCCTCTTCCTCACGCCCATGCCGGACCTCAGCGCCTACTGGCTGCTCATCCAGTACTGCCTCATCGGCGTCGCCGAGGTGTTCTGCCTCGTGGCGCTGCTTGAGTTCCTGTACCAGGAGGCGCCCGACGCGATGCGCAGCGTGGGGTCCGCGTACGCCGCCGTCGCCGGCGGGCTCGGGTGCTTCCTGGCGTCGGCGCTCAACACCGCCGTGGACGCCGCGACGCGGGACGTCAAGGCCGGGCGCCCGTCGTGGCTGGCGCAGAACATCAACGTCGGCAGGTTCGACTACCTCTACTGGCTGCTCGCCGTGCTCAGCGCCATCAACCTGCTCGTCTTCGTCTGCGTCGCCAAGCGCTACAAGTACAGGGTCAGGGTCGACGCGCCGGCCACAGTTGTGAATAAGCAGTAGCTATTGGCGCGATAAGGATTTGAATCTGGTTTGGACTTTTGTTTTTTTGTTTCACTGGATTTGCTGTACCAAAGCATTACCAGGAGTACCATGACATTTGTCATTTTTGCAAATACCAGTACGGTAGTACCTAACGAAAACATATTTGCCAAACCTCAACTTTCCCAAAAAGAGTCCACTCTACATGTTAGGTGTGGCACAATTTGCCGTAGTCTTCTCGGCAATTCGAGGCTGACAACCAAACACGCCCAGGTGAAATTCCATTTTCGAATAACAAGTATAAATTGAGTGAGTTCCATGTGTTCACGCCCTCTGGAGGCATGGCCTCAAGAGCAAGGCATTCTGGCTCTGTGTTCCTGCTTAATCCCTGAAGCAACTTCAACTTCAAATCTCCAGTGCCATGTGCCGAAAAACAGACCAGTTGGCCTGGCCACCCTGGGCCTCAATCTGGAGATGCAATCACGCGGCCACGCCATTCTTGAGATCATCGAATAGCCTTAGCACGCCATATTGATGGTATCTGCAGTTTGGAAGAAATGAAGACAAAAACATTAGGATTAATAATTCAAATGACTTCAGATTGACAACACAACAGTGTGTGGGCACAAAAGATGTCAACTTTTGCAATTGTTATCAACTTCTACTACCTGATGTTGCAGGTGCTGTTTAAGCTGAAAACCATATGAATGCATAGTGATACAGTCAAGAATTCAGCTCAGAAATGGTGACAGGAGTGTATGTTCCAACTCCTTGGACACAATCAGTATTTCCATGGTAATGCTACTCTAGTATTATCAGTTCATAGCCAATTATACTGCGAACCGAATGTTCAGTCTTCAGTACACAATAAGCATGTGGAGTGGTATCAGTTCGTGGTCATTTGATCTTCCTTAAATATATCTAGAGAAATGTAATAATGGTTCAGCACTAAAGAATGTGTACTAGAGAGTTCATAATATCACCTCATTGATGGTCCAAAAATTTGGTGACACAAAAATAACTGGATGATAGTACAAAGAACCACCATTGTACTGCTGACTGTTCATCAGTCATTCCCCAATTGCTTCAGCGTACTGCTCATCAGTCATTTCCCAGTTGCTTCAGCTTTGCTGCAACTTGCCTCATAGATGGACGAACAGCTACAGACTCTGAAGTGCATGATAAAGCAACCTTTAGCATTTCAGTTAATCTATCCTTTCGTGTTGCATCCAGTAGTCCTGGAGAGAAGAATTCAGTGGTTTTGTCTTCCTGCATCAGCATCCGTCCCCATGATACAATTGTAAATCCATTGCCAAACTGTGAGAACGAGGGATCCAAAGACCACTTGCCTGACATCAACTCAAGGAGAACAACCCCAAAACTGTAAACATCAGCCTTGTCAGAGACTCTGCAGGTGGTTGCATACTCTGGTGCGACATACCCAAAGGTACCTGCAACATCTGTTGTGGCATGCGTCTGTGTAACTTCTATCAGTCTTGCCAAGCCAAAATCTGACAAGTATGCATTAAGATCCTCATCAAGGAGGATGTTGCTCGGTTTGATATCTCGATGAATTATCCGGGGTGTGCAGGAGCAGTGAAGGAAAGCCAATGCTTGTGCAACATCCACAGCTATCTTGTAAACCTCAGTCCAGGACACATTTCTGCTCCCCATTTCATGTATGAACGTCTCGAGGTTCCCGCCAGAGAGATAGTTGTAGATGAGGAAAGTGTCCGATTCTCCCATATGGTACCCAATAAGTGTAACAAGATTTCTATGCCGAATTCTTCCAAGAGTTCTGATTTCTGCATCGAACTGCTGGAGACCTTGGAAACGCCCCATGGCTAGCCTCTTCACTGCTACAAGAAATCCAGGAGCCAATTCAGCCTTGTAGGTGGCACCAAAACCACCAGTTCCAATCAAGTTCTGGATGCTGAAATTGTTTGTTGCTTGGATAAGGTTTTCATAAGTAAGCTCAGGAGGTGCATCAGTGAAAGTCACGACCACTTTTGTCCTCAAATTTGAAATCTTCGCCTGTTTCCTTCTTTCGCACACAAAGAAGAGAAGGATCACAAGAAGAAAAGATATTACAGCAGTTGAAGCAGCAACTGAAATCACCATAAGAGACTTGAATCTAGCGCCCCATTTTTTCGTCCCTTTCGAGGAACTGGTTGCTTCAGTTGGTGGTAGAGATGCATCTGTACCCAAACATTGGTCCAGTAGGGAATTGCCAATGAAGAAACCACAATCAGCAGGGTGCCTGAGATTAGGAATGCTGCCTGATAGGTTGTTGAATGAGACATCAAGAACTGTGAGCTGAGCTAGTTTACTGAAACTGGGAGGGATGCTTCCTGAGAGCCTATTGTGATCAAGCCTCAATACTTCAAGGTGTGAAGCATCAGTTAAATGTAATGGTATGCTGCCTGTTAGAGAATTCTTTGATAAATCCAGAACCTCAAGAGAAGTCAAATCGCCAAACTGCCCTGGAATCTGACCTGACAAATTGTTACCCGTCAAGACCAAGCTCCTCAGAAAATGCAGACCACCTACTCCAGCGGGTATTGACCCACTGAAGTTGTTATAACCAGCATCAAAATTGTGAATAGAGATACAGCTTGAAAGCATGTCAAGACTTCCTGATAACTGATTACTACCCAAATTGACTGCAACGCCTGTTGCAGACTTGCAGAATCCAAAAAAACTGGCAGAAAGAGTGGTGTTGAACATATTGCTATTAAACCACAAACCATAAGAGTAATTTTTATCTAGACTGACAGTGAGAGTTGGCAATGCCCCGCCAAATCCATTATTGCTGAAGTCATGGAGAGCAACATTAGCAGTGTCCCCCAACTTAGAACCAATAGGGTTTCCAATCAGCACACTACCAACTAATTCATCGTAGTACTGCATTACAATATCGTTACCATTCGAACGGCTTGAGCATTGGCTCTTGTTGGACAGAAGAAGCGCACCTGACAGAGAATTTCCACTGACATTGAGATAAGTCAGACATCCAATTGTCAATTCTGCTGGCATTGATCCCTCCAAGTTGTTGGAGCTCAGATCAAGAAATGTCAAGCCCTGGCACTCTGGGAACCAAGGAGGCACAGTACCAGCAATGTAGTTCTGCCCCAGGTTCACGGCACGAAGGCTGCAGGTACCATTCCTCGACAATGGCAACCGGCCATCAAGGTTGGCCCTAGGCGCCCAGAGAACCTCCAGAGCCGGAATGATCAGCACTTCTGCCGGCAGTCCCCCAACGAAAGCATTGAACTCCGGCTGCTCCCCAGGCGATGCCGTGAGATTGGTGAGCACGAGCACCGCGAGTTCCCGGCAGTTAGCAAGCTCCAAGGGGATCCGGTCGGTGAGGCTGTTGCGCGAGACGTCGAGAACGCGGAGCGCGGCGAGGCGGCCCAGCTCCCGCGGGATGGCGCCCTCCAGGACGTTACGGGAGAGGTCGAGGACGCCGAGGGAACGGCATTGCGCGATCTCCGCGGGGATTTGGTCGACGATGAGGTTGCCGGAGAGGCGGAGGTGGGTGAGCGCGGCGCAGGGGGGCGACGAGGAGTTGGCGAGAGGAGGCGGGATTTTGAGGGGCCCCGAGAGGCTGTTGAAGCTCAGGTCGAGGTAGCGTAGGGAGGTGGACGCGAGGAAGGCGTCGGGGACGGGGCCCGAGAAGTTGTTGGCGGCGAGGTCGAGGCGGCGGAGGCGCGGGGGTAGGGGCAGGGCGGCGGGGAGCGCGCCCGAGAGGGAGGCGGCGGGGAGGTCGATGGCGGCAACGGATAGGGAGGAAGGGTGGCAGGTGACGCCGCGCCAGCGGCAGTAGCTGGCGGCGGAGGCAGCGGACCAGGCGGAGAGGGCGCCGCCGGGGTCATGGGTGACCGCGGCCTTGAGCGCGAGGAGGGCAGCGAGGTCGGCGGCCGAAGAGGACGCGAGCGGGATTGGTACGAGTACGAGGAGGAGGAGAAGGAGGATGAGGGGTGGGAGTGGGGCCGCCATGGCGGCGGCCGGGCGGGGCGGCGGCGGCGGAAGCAGCGGGGATGGAGTGGAGTGGATGGAGAGAAGACGACGGAGGCAAGCGTGCCGGGCCGTGCCGTGGATTTTAAAATTGTGTGTTCGGTTCGTCTTTTTGACCGTGGACCATGGTTTACTACCGGCCCGCTCACTAAAATTTGGGAAAAACTCCAAATCATTCCCCCAATTCTGTGGTTCTGTCTGGATAATCCTTTAAGGTACTTTTTAAATTTCTTCCATAATTATATGGTTTGTTTCAATTTACCACTGGACAAGATTTGTCTTTTTTGCATGCATAAATGGTGTCAAGTTCTTGTGGGATGATTGCAGACATCATAATTATGTAGAAAAATATATCATTTATTTTTATCATTATTTTTTAAAGATAAGATATAGTATGACACTTAATAAATAATTAATCCATGGATAAAAAATATATATAAAATACTGATGAAAAAATCATAACATATTTTTTTAATATGCGTTGCAATATCAACTCCACCACGCAAAACTTGAAATTAAAATTTCACTTGTATAGAGAGGGGAAAATTATTAGAGGCAAATTGAACCAATAGGAAGTTATCTGAAGATTTTGGCTAGGAGAGTAGTGAAGGACACTTTCACGACATGAAGGTTGAAAATTTTATTAAGGGTGCGGGTGGACTCTTGTCTTTTTTCACGCTCCTGGTCTCGTTCTAGATTGGAGTAACGGAAATTGCCTGACATTCACGCAGCACTGCGCGGGCCATACGTCTGTCATTTCACTTTCAGAGCGGCATTGCCCTGTTTTTTCCTGTGAATTTTGGTTAAAAAAAACAGAGAACGCGGCTGGTTGTACCATCAATTATCAAACCTAATCGAATTGAGGCGCCGCTCTTTAGGCCTTGTTTAGGTCATGTTTAGTTGCATCAACTTTTCAAACTTTTCATTATTTATCCGTCACATCAAATGTTAGGACAATAATTAAGAGTATTAAATATGGATTAATGACAAAACTCATTCCATAACCCGGGGTAACTTCGTGAGACGAATCTAATGAGCCTAATTAGGTCATGATTAGACAACCTCGTGCTACAGTAAACAATCTCTAATGACAGATTAATTAGACTTAATAGATTTGTCTCGCGATTTTTCGTCCATCCGTGTAATTAGTTTTATAATTAGATCATGTTTAGTTCTCTTAATCTTTGATTTAAAATTGCTACAGTAAATTTCGCAAACTTTCCACCCAAACTAAACAGCACTTATAAATGCCTTTATCAACACATGAAAAGAGAGCACCAGAGATGGAATGACGATAGAGATCGCGGGTAGGAAGGACCGAAGGAGTCGGTAGGCTTTTGGAATGCGCGGGCACGAGCACGTGACCTGCCCCGACCGTTGTCGCTTCCGTCGGACAAAGGGCCAGTCAGTCAACACGGCTTGCAGTTGCACCGCGCTCTCGGGGCCGGCAACCCCTCCCCGCACTGCGCTCCTTTTTCATTCCTAATCGCTGGAGCAAACAATGTTACGTCTGAAGTTAACAAAAAATTAGACCAGGAATCCTGTTGGTCAACAGCCAGTGATCCTGTGTCGGTTAACAAATTCGCTGGAGTATCTGGAGCTTTTGCAGCGTTACTGCAGGCAGATTTCCTTGGCAACTTCAGTGGTGCACAATATTTTTCGGAACCATCTATCGTCTTCGTCTCTGGTAGAAACTGTAGAGGTGGTTGGCTGACGGGATCGTCATGGGAGTGGAGATGGAAGCGTGCAGATGAAGCGGCCGAGCTTTTAATCATGAAATAGTATGCAGTGGAGAGAGTGCCTTTTGCGTCATTTTCACCTTCTCGATCGGTCGTCCAACCAATGCAAATTCCCCATCGCCAACTTTCTTTTTTTCTTTTTGATCGATCGGCGCCTGCACGGACAGCCAAACAGAGTACAGAGCCGGTGAATTCCTGCCCGGATCCAAGAGACGGGTATTTGCTCTTCTGGCAGCAAACTGCCCAGCAAAACCCAAAACACTCGGCGTGGATTGTCTGACGTCTCTGAAGGAAAGTCACACCAAACTTTACCTCCCTTGGATGCCACACATTTTTGATCCAACGGCTGCTGCGCATTTAAGCTTTCTCAGTGCCCAGCCCAGCTTCTATCTGAGCCCAAAACAAAGCCCAATTCAAGGAGAAAGCCCAGACCGAGGACAGAACAGAGGGATTTTGCCTCCGCAGCCGCCAGACTCATTTTTTTTGGCGCGGAACACCGACGCGGAACGCAGTTTTGGCGGGGATTCGTGCTCCTCCGCTCCGTCCAGTTGGGCGCGAGCTCTCGCCTCTACTGACGGCCCGGCGAAGGCCCGACGAGTTCATCGATCGTTGGGGCGGCGTCATGGCCGGGGCGTCGCCTCTGCATCTGCAGCCGCAACACCCTGCTTCTGATCAAGACTCAATCGCCCAGGGACAAGCCAACAAGTAAGTAAGGTTTGCATTCACAATTGCATTTGGTTTATTTGTATCCAGATGACTAGCAACAAGTATATTTTTGTATTTATGTAGGGAAAATGTGAGTCCTAGTTGGTTACCTCGGATTGGTATGAAATTTAGAAATCTGGATGATGCTTGGTCATTTTGGGTTAACTATGGAGGTCATGTAGGTTTTGAGGTCAGAAAAAGATACACAAATGAAAGTAAATCTGATGGAAAGGCAACTTCAGCTAGATATGTGTGTGCCAAGGAGGGCTGTCGATCACGAGATAAGAGGGATCATGTCACAAAGAATCCACGAGCTGAAACAAGAACATGCTGTCCAGTTCGGATGGGTCTAACATTAAATCGAGTGGAAGGAAATTATGAAGTGTTTGATCTGATACTTGAACACAATCATGTTCTTTACTTGCCACAAACCTTCCATTTGATGACATCACAAAGGAAGATTTCAGAAGTGCGGGCTTTTGAAATTGAGGCAGCTGATGATTCTGGTATTAGGCCAAAAGCTGCACATGAATTGGCTTGTCGGCAAGTTGGAGGACCAATGAATCTTAGCTACACTTGTCGTGATCACAAAAATTATTTGCAGACCAGGCGCCAAAGGGAGTTAGCATATGGTCAGGCAGGAAGCATGTTGAAGTATTTTCAAGGCAAAATCTCTGAGAACCCTTCTTTCCACTACACTTTTCAGTTAGATATTGATGAAAATATAACCAATATATTCTGGGCTGATGCTAAGATGTTAATTGATTATGCACATTTTGGGGATGTTGTGACCTTTGACACTACTTTTGGCACAAACAAAGAATATAGGCCTTTTGGTGTTTTTGTTGGATTCAATCAGTTTAGAGAGACTGTTATTTTTGGTGCTGCTCTTCTTTTCGATGAAACAAGTCCCTCTTTCAAATGGCTATTTGATGCTTTTTTAGCTGCACACAATGGAAAGGAACCTAGAGCTATATTTACTGATCAAGACATAGCAATGGGAAATGCTATTAAGGAGGTATTCACAGAAGCATGGCATGGATTGTGCACTCACCATATAATGCAGAATGCTGTGAAACACTTATGCAATAAGAAAAAGGATGATGATCCTTCCAAGAAAAAGAAAAAAGATGAAGAACCTCATATTCTCTCAGATTTTAGTGCTTGCATGTATAACATTGAGGACAAGCAAGCCTTTGAAGAAGCATTTAGTGCCATGAAAAATAAGGTGGAGAAGAAGAAGATACCATGGCTAGAATGCATCTACAAGTTTAAGGAAAAATGGGCTGAATGTTACATGAGAGATATTTTCACATTAGGAATGAGGAGCACACAATTAAGTGAGAGTTTCAATAGTGACATAAAAAATCATCTGAAATCAGATTTTAACATCATTCGGTTCTTAAAGCATTTTGAAAGGGCGGTGCAAGGAAAAAGAAACAAGGAACTGAATGAAGAATTTGAAGCTAGAAAAAAGGCACCTAGAATAAAAATGAAGATTCCTATGCTACTGCAAGCAGGCAAACTTTACACAGCCCCCATATTTGAAGCATTCCAAACTGAATATGAAAGATCCATGGCTGCATGTGCTAGAGAATTGGATGGAAATAACACATATGCTGTTTCAATTGTGAGGTCTGATGGGGATTTCAGTTCTGAAAAGGAGCGCATAGTTGTTGGTGATCCTTTGGAGCAAACAGCTTTATGTAGCTGTGAGCAGTTTAAAAGGACAGGGGTGTTATGTGCCCATGCTTTGAAAATTCTTGACAAGATGAATATCAAGTTATTGCCGAACCATTACATTCTGAAGCGTTGGACAAGGGAAGCAAGGTATGGAACTATACAAGACAACAAAGGCAGGAGCATTATTGAAAATCCAAAATTGGATGCTATGCTCCGCTATAGGTCTATGTCTCACAAATTTCTGAATTTAGCATATCAAGCTGCAAGTTTTCCAGAATGTTGCATCTTGGTGGATGATGCACTCGATTGCCTTAGTAAACAACTACAAGAGAAAATATCTATTAGTGCATCTCCAAGCATTTTGTGTGATTCATATAGTGTCCAGCCTCAAATTCCACAAGATGAAGATATGCTTATTACTGCACGCTTAAAGAAAAAAGAGGTTCAACAAAAAAATTCAAAGCGGCATCAAAGTTGGCTAGACAAGACACGGAAGTACACAAATAAATCTAGCGTATGTTGCTGAAAATCCTTGCAATATATTATCTGTATTCATTACTACTTGTTAAATGACAAGTCTGAATGCTTTTATGCAGCAAGAAGAGAGGGGTGTTACAGAAACTCAAGTGCCAATGCAGATTCATAATCACAACAATGCTTTCACTAGCTTCACGGATCTGCTGAACGTAATGTCCATATGTCTCTAATGCAGCTACTTTGAACTAATTTCAATATTGCCTTGTTTCAATTTTTTCCATTGGTTTTGCAGGGTCCTAGTGAAATTGATGACATGTCTGTCCAAGATCTTCTTTAAATGCTTGATTGAGTAGCCGCTGCCACATATGGAGTATGAGGCTATTTTATTCTTTTGGGTTGAATGTGTTGAGCACTTGTAAAAATTCAGTGCTAAACTATGCTAGCTGATGGCTTTTGGTAGAGATTAAATGGTGGTGAAAAAATCTATGGTTAGCTGTACATGCTAACTTTTAGTGGACATTATTTTGGTTATTTAGAACATGTGCTTATTTAAAATATGGTTAGCTGGCCATAAAATTTTGTTTTTTTATAGTTTGTGAATTTTTCCTTTATTGATTCTCGTCTTCCTCCCGAGCTGGGCTTGTTTCGCACCCGAGCTGGGCCTTTATTTGGGCTAAGCCTTCAATTGGGCTGGCTGTGTGCACGGAAGAAGTTGGTGAATGCAGCAGCCGTTGGATCAAAAATGTGTGGCATCCAAGGGAGGTAAAGTTTGCTGTGACTTTCCTTCGAGACGTCAGACAATCCACGCCGCAAAACACTTGTTCAGTGGAGAGAGATCACTTGTGTTACCTCCTCGATTTTGCTGTTCGGGAGCCTGTGACGCCCCCACACACCAACCACGGGCGTGACAAATGGACAAGAACGCCGTGGCATTTCTTCTCCAGGATGAAGCGGCGGGGACGCACTGTTGGTTGGCTTCACTTTGACAGCATGTGGTGCAGCATGATAAAAAGGAGCTTTGGCCGCTGGAGGCCAGAGACAAAGGGCCATGGGGATGGTCGGCAGGCAAAACAAAAGAGATGACACCGGCCGCCACCGACCGAACGGCAATCGGCCTAGTAGCAGCAGGCTAGGCCTTGAACGGACCGAGATCGATTCACGTGCTCTGCTCTCTCACCGTGGCGTAGTAGAGATGTGAGATGTCATCATGAGAAGATTTGTACAAAAGATCTCAGGAGGCTCAGTTAACGTCGAAGTTGAGATGGCCGAGTTGGTCTAAGGCGCCAGATTAAGGTTCTGGTCCGAAAGGGCGTGGGTTCAAATCCCACTCTCAACATCAAAAAACTTTTTACCAGCTTTTTTTCCTTTACTAATTTATAATGGTATTAATCTGTCAGAATTAACATCAGCGTGGTCGTGCCGGAGTGGTTATCGGGCATGACTAGAAATCATGTGGGCTTTGCCCGCGCAGGTTCGAATCCTGCCGACCACGATTTACTTTTGTTTTCTTCGCCTCTGTGCTCTTTTTTTTCTGTTTTTCTTACTTTTTCTTTAACTTTTTTTGTTTTTTCGTCTGTGTTGAGGCTGTTATACTGACAGCTACGGAGTACTCAAAATGTTCTTTGTGCATGTAGTCATGTACGGTGATAATGAGAGATTGATCAACCAATAGAGATTGACTAGATACCAACAGCATGTCGTCATCAACCAAAGCCAAGAACACAAGCAGGTCCTTGACTGTCGACCTCAGAGCATGGTTGAAACTTGGAACGTCACAAATCATTCATGCATCCATCGACATAACGGCATTGTCATGGACGACAGGACGGGTGCTGCACGGAAAATAAGACAAAGAAGGATAGTTGAGGTAGCTCCAGTCATCCAGCTCAAGTTGATATGGCTATTTTTTTTTATTTAATGGAAGGCAATAATCTTAATGATAGCTTTCTTAATCTTAGGATCAGCTGGCTCAATTAATCTTACCCGTTCAATCTAGATATTCAGGTGGGCAGAAGAACATATACGCATGTGAGTGTCCATGTATATATCGTATTTTTTTTTTTCTAGAAGATTTGAATGGCGAATGGAGCTACTTAAACATGGTTTTTGCTTTAAGCCTAGGCTATATTCAACTCCGTGCAAACCTTAAAACACATGGCAACGAAGAAACATTCATTATTTCCGTTCATTCTTCATTTGGTTCTCCTCGTCTTAGAGCGCCTTTAGGAGAGGGCAACATTTCGGATTCTTTATACTCGCTAGAATCGCTGAGGGAAATGTTTCAGGAAATCAGTTGCGATTGCGAGCGATTCTCATTTTTATGCGAGAGAAACAACCATAATCCCTGTGCGTGATTATGCAATGGCGGAAAAAGTAGACCAAACCGTGCAACTACTTTCGCACTAGTTGACTTTTTGGTTACTTGTTTATTTTTAAGGCTTTAATAAAGAATATAGCATGCTAGGCCATCCGTTTTTTAATGTGATTCTAATTCTTTTTTTTTGCGGGTAAAAAAGAGCTTTATTAACTAGGGAGTTAAGAAATTACAATCGTTTTTGACAAGGTCAAGTACGCACGCAGGCGCCTGCCTTAGCCATGTCGCAGTATGAACATTCTCCCTAGCTAACTTAGCCAATTCATTTGCTACTGTGTTACTCTCTCTTTTCACCTGAACAATCTTCAGTTCCGCCAGCAACTGAGCATGTTCCTTTGCTTCCGCGGTGATGAAACCAAGTTCAGACTTGTCTTCCTTCCGCTGCAGTGCTTTAACCATCCTAGCACAATCAGACTCCAGAATGACAGGCCCTGGTGCCCATTGCGCGGCTAATCGGAGGCCCTCCACGCATGCTTTGGCTTCAGCTTCAGCTGCATCTGCACAACGAAAGAGAACCCGCCAAGCAGTGAAGATGATCTCACCTTTACAATTCCTGGCCACGACACCCACTCCGGCGCCCCCATTCTGCTCAACAAAAGACCCATCAACATTAACCTTAGTCCAACCATTGGGTGGAGGTTCCCAATTTGTTGATCCGTGCTTTCCAGGTTTACTTTTTGCTCTCATAGACATCTTGTCGGAACCGCTACAGGGTTTTTTGCCTTTTACATCCCCCGGTCCTTCCTGCCTCCTTATCTGCTCTGCAGTCTCCCAGAAATTCAGCAAGAAATGAACCGAATCAGATATACTAGTCGGTCATGCTTGATGGGTTATATTGTTGTGAACTGACCACGCCTTCCACAGGATTAGTTTGGTCATGTCTCTCTGTTCCCTAGAACATCTATCCAGAAGTAGCAGAAACCAATCTGGCCCTGTGAATTCAAAAAGGGACTCATCCGGCACTGGCCAATGCTCCCTCATAGCCTGCCTAATATAAGTTGCCTATGGGCAGGCCACCGTAGCATGGTAACTTGTTTCTACCTCCTGACCGCACAAGGTACAAATGTCTTCCTCTTCCAATCTTCTGATAAACTTGCATCTTCGGGTTGGTAAGATATCCCTGGCAAGCTTCCATGCAAAGATGTTTACCTTTGGAGGTACATTCCCTTCCCAAATGCGGCTCCATATTTTCCTCTCTCCATTTGGCTCCCTGCTTGAAGCTGTAGCTGACTGCACACCCTGCAGTTTTAGAGCTAGGTTATAGGCACTTCTAACTGTAAACACTCCAGTCTTCTCCATTTGCCAAGCTAGAAAGTCCTCGGTCATCCTGCTAGGCAATTTTATTTTCGCGATGGCATCAGCATCCGCTGGATTGAAAGTATCGATTAGCCTATCAAAATCCCAATTTCGTCCAGTTATATCAAGGAGTTCAGAGACCCATTTCAGACGGCTTCTTCCTTTTCTTGTTGTAACCTTTTGCGAGTATTCCCTGGGTATCCAGGGGTCTCGCCAAATCCGCACTTGGGAGCCACACCCAATTCTCCAAATGATCCCATTCTTGAGAAGGTCTAGCCCATGTAGAATAGCTTGCCAAGTGGGCGATGATCTAGAGCAGAACGCCGTATCCACCAAGCTCCCACGCGGGTAGTATCTGGCCTTCAGTAATCTAGCACAAAGGCTCTCTGGGAATTCTACAAGCCTCCAAGCTTGTCTAGCAAGCAGAGCCTGATTGAACAACCGGAGGTCTTTGAACCCCATCCCCCCACAACACTTCTTCTGAATGAGCTTCTCCCAAGCAATCCACGCAGTTTTTCGCTTTCCTTTTTCAACCCCCCACCAGAATTCTCTGATAATACTTGTCATGTCATCACACAGTCCAAATGGCAATTTAAAGACACTCATCATATAGGTAGGAAGAGCTTGAGCAACCGCCTTAATCAAAATTTCCTTTGCCGCAGAAGACATATTTTTCTCTGTGTAGTCTCGTAACCTTTTCCCCAGTCTTTCCTTTACTGATTGGAATCGTTCACCCTTCATTCTTCCGTCGGTGTTGGTAGGCCTAGGTATTTTGCGTCAAACGCAGCAAGCCCGACTCCCAAAACCTGTTTCACCTGATCTTGATCCCCTTGATTTCCTCGCTCATTAAACATAATTGAGCACTTTGCTGGGTTAATAAGCTGCCATGTGCATCTCTCATATGTATCCAGTACCTCCTTCACTTTGACAGCCTGATCTGCATTTGCTTTAAAGAACAGTAAGGTATCGTCCGCAAAAAGAAGATGAGAGATACCAGGAGCTCCTCTGCAGATTCGCAACTCCTCCAATGCCCCTTCTTGTACTTTCCTATTGATCAACTCAGAAAGACCATCAGCAACAAATAAAAAGAGATAAGGCGACAAAGGATCACCTTGGCGAAGACCACAAGTTGGAGTGAACGGTGTCGACATGACACCATTGAAGCGAACCGTGTAGCGTACAGATGTCACGCAAGTCATGACACGTTGTACCCATGAGCTTTGAAAGCCTAACTTCAACAAAACATTGTTCAGAAAACTCCAATCAACTCGGTCATACGCCTTGGCAAGGTCCAACTTGTACGCACAAAATTGGCTCCTATCATCTGAGAAGGAATTAATAGAATGAATGCATTTAAAAGCAATAAGTGCATTATCTGTAATCAGCCTTCCAGGGATGAAAGCACTTTGATTTGGGGAAATGATTCCCTGGAGAAGTGGTCTCAACCTGTTGACAATGCACTTTGATACTACCTTGTAAATCACGTTGCAGAGACTTATGGGCCGGAAGTCTTTAATAGTTTCTGGATAGGCAATTTTCGGTATTAGCACAATGCAGGTATCATTGACTCCATCCGGCATTAAACCTGTATCAAAAAACTCTCGAACAGCGCACACTACATCCTCCTTTAGCAACCCCCAATTCCTTTGAAAGAACCGGGCAGGGAAGCCGTCTGGGCCGGGCGCTTTTAGTGGTCCTATTTGAAACAGTGCGTCGCCAATTTCTTCATCCGTGTACGGCTTGCACAGATCCTGGTTCATTTCTTCAGTAACCACTGGGTTAAAGAGCTTAGTAATAACATCTGGGTTTACTCCTTCATCCTTGAGAAAAAGAGTTTCAAAATAATGAGAAGCCATACCTTGTAACTCAGGTTGATTAGAGCACCAACTGCCGTCATCCCTTTTCATCGTATTTATCCTGTTTTTTCTTGCCCTCCATCTCGCCTTCATGTGGAAGTATTTTGTATTTCGGTCACCCTCTTTTAGCCATGCGATTCTAGAGCGTTGGAGCCACATCATTTCTTCTCTATAAAGGACCTCATTGAGCTCTCGCTTTACTGTCCAGATCGAGTTTCTGTTCTGGACCGGGTCTTCAGCTTCGAGCTGTTCGAGTTCCCTTCTTAACTCCTCAATGCGCCGTGTTACATGACCGAATTTCTCTTTGCTCCATACTTTCAGTTCAGCAGTAACCTTTTTCAGCGATTCTGCTAGAGCACCCAAGTCACTACCTAGATTCTTCTTTTGCCACGCCTTCTCAATGATCAGCTCTAGTCCCTCTTCCCGCTCCCACATAATTTCGTACCTGAACAGCTTGTTTCCCCGGCTTGTTTCTGCCTGTGGCCTCACCTGCAAAAACAAGGGTTTATGGTCTGACCTCGGCGAAGAAAGGTGCTGAATGCTAGCGTCAGGAAAACGAAAGGACCAATCCGTATTCGCGACACCACGATCAAGACGGACACGAACATTTCTGTGGCCTGCCTGATTATTATTGTAAGTCCATGGCAGACCAGAGAAACCAAGATCGTGCAGATCACAATGACTGAGTACCTCCCTGAAATCCATCATTTGACGCTCCGGCCGTGGAGTTTCAGAGAAGTGCTCGTATTGCCAGAGGGCCTCATTAAAATCCCCAATAAGCATCCATGGGCCATTCCACGCCCCGCATAAATCACGCATCAAGTCCCACATTCTCCATCTATTCTCCACACGAGGCTCACCGTAAACAAAAGTCGCCCGCCAAGGGGCATCGTCTGGTTCCTCTTTTATTAAGACATCGATATAACGCTCACCCATCGAGAGCAGGGTAACATTTATTGAATCATCCCAAAATAAAGCAAGACCACCACTAAGGCCGACACTACTAACTGCTAAACAATTACGAAGACCTAATCTCCATCTAAGATTACTGACTCTTCGATCACACATTCTAGTTTCTGAAAGAAAGACAAACTTGGGGCGAAGTGACTGAACAAAGCCACACAGCTCACGAACTGTCCGGGAGTTCCCCACCCCCCGGCAGTTCCAAACTAAAGCATTCATTGCCCCTGACGGGGCTCGTCATGAGCTCCCGTCAGGTTTGCCTCCTGCTTGTGACTGATCTTCCCACGCTTCGCCGGAGATTCTTGAATTTCTAGCTTAACATCGCGCCCCAACAAATCCGCTGCGTCCACCATTTGGTTCTGGTCCTCCACAGTTTGATCTGCAGATCCCCCTTTTGTACCATCCTGGGCGAGTTCCAGTTTGCCAAAGTTTTGAGCTGCACTGGTTCCTTCCACGAAGCCTTTTTTATCTTGTTGCATCATACCCAAACCTGAAAGTGAATCCCCACTGGAGTCCACAAATGAGTTAATGCCGGACACTCGCTCTTTGCCAGTGGCCACCGAGACCGGCGGGGTAGCTTTCAGGTCAGGAGCCTTCTCCTCCATGGCCATGTCCTGCACACGCTTAACAAGATCATTTGTAACTGCAACCAGTAAGCCTTCCTGCCGAGTTCTCTTCATACCCCCACTGCCTTTGGTAGGATTGACACCACCACCCATCGCATCCTTATCAAGGTTCCTGGACGAGCTTGACGCAGATGTCACCTTATCGCGTTGGGCACCACTAAAATTGATGCCTTTCCTGATATTTGATCTTGCAGCTGGGACAGAAATCACCTTGCCTGCATTCCTCTTATGTGGCGATGTGCGCATCCCCGTCCCAAAGCGAGGACCATCATCCTCATCATCCTCCTCTGGACACTCTCTCTCAGCGTGTCTAATATGACCACAGTTGAAGCAGAAAAAAGGAATATTTTCATACTTCACTGTAAACTCCATGACTCCTCTCCCTTTAACCTTGATCTGCACAGTAGGCTTCAGAGCTTCTTCTAGGGGAAAATCAATCTTCACCCGTTTATAGTCCTTGACAGCTTCACCCAGCTCTAGCACTGTACCCACCTTTGAGGCTAAAGCCTTCACGAAGCTACTAGTCATCATGCCAACCGGGATATCGTAGATACGAATCCACAACGCCATAGATTCTATGAGCACCTCCGACAGCCGCTTCTGTCCATCATAAGGGACAAATATTAAGGCATCCCCCCGATGCTTCCATGGGCCGCCCTGTAGAACATGTTTCATGAGAGCTTCAGATTTAAACTCCACCAGGAACCTATTATCACCAAGTGCTCGCGCCACCACCTCCTCCTGCGTGCCCCAAGCAATGCTCATCTCGGCGAACATAGGTCCCATCTTTCCATTATGGCTCGAGTAGTACCTGGCAACTGCCAGCCATTTGTTCTTCATCTCAGCTTTGATCTCCTCCTCCTCGAACTCGAACTCCTCTTCTGAGACGCCGTCAGCTTCCTCTCCCTTCTCCTGCAAAATCAATCTCCTGTCCTCATTCTCCTTGGATAGTGGTACTTGGTCCTCACAACCGTCCACTGCCGGGTTCATCAAGTTGTTGGAACCACGGGGCAGATCGGTCTGGTCATCCTCCTCACGACCCATCTCCAGCGCATCCTTCTTCGCCGCCACTCCAGGATTCGTCATCCTGCCGAGCCGAGTCCTAGCTTGCCGTCGACCAACCTTGGCTTCGGGTAGGCAACCTCCTCACCGGAGATCCCGTATCACCCCCACCGCAGTATGGACAGAGCGAGCGAGATCGGAAAAGTAGCACCGCAGCTTTGACGACGGGAGGAAGCAGCGAAGACAAAACCTAGACCCCAAACTCCTTTATAGTCCAAACCTGGATCTGCACCAGAAGGCGTGAAACGCACGGATCCCTGCAGAGGTTTCCGTAACAGGTAGGGGCCTAGATCAGGTTTCCACCCGTCCACCAGATTGAAAACTCCACCCAAGGTTCGGTGGTGCACAATCCGCTCCCAGCGAAACCCTAGATGGGAAACGATGTAGCGGTAAATACCCGGCGAAGTCCCGATGTGGTTCCACGGCGTAGGCAGCAGTGGAGTATCTCCGATGTAGTCAGCGAGATCGAGCAGGAAGGTTAATTCCCGGCGGTGATCTCCCGATCGCCCAGGAATCGCCCCGCCGCCGCCTCCGTCATATCCGTCATATTCTAATTCAACAGAGAAACGTTTTCGTAAAGTTGTAGATTCAAAAAGTGTTTGCGAGAATCTAAGGGTCTGTTTGATGCTATCCTCAGATTGCCACGACACAGTTACGACGCGCCATAACCGCGGCGAACAAATCGTGCGCTAGAGATTTGGCGAAAAAAATCCAGCTGGAAACTGAAGGAAAAATTTGGGCACGCCGAACTTGCGGTAGGCTACGGACATAATCCAAACAACTGCCCAAATATCTCTGACGAGTTGTGGCACGTTGTGGAAGCCATCCAAAAAAACTCCTAAAATCATACTTGGACACACCCTCAAGACCCATAGCGTTTCACTTTTCAGTTTTCATGAAAGAATTTCATCTTTCACTTGATTGAACCAATGATTGTAAGCCTGCTGCAAAGGAAACTACTCCAGCAAAGACGGTTGCAAGCTGACTTTTTTAAACCAGTTAACGGAGCGCTCGATTGAAAAAAAGAATTTCATCTTTCACCTGCATTCCGTTAAACACAACGAATTAAAAAGCGAAGGAAACTAGCCTAAAAAAGAGAGGCCCCACCTGTCTGCGGCTCAATAGAGGCAACGCTCCGTCGCCATGGCCACTGACGTGTGGGCCCACAAAACGCGCCGCGGGCCCTTCATGCGTCAGCGGAGAGCTAGCAAACTTTCCTCTCGTCAGCCCGGCTGTTTGTTTAGGGGCAATTTACATTGCCATTATA
>CM014274.1:73085772-73155536 GCA_004135705.1 Alloteropsis semialata
AGGCCACATGTTTTTTCCATAAACATCACCACTATAGTACTTCTTTAGGTTCTCCATTAAGTGCCTAAAGCATTCTCTCTTCTCTGCATGAGGAAAAACAATCCTCACTGCTGACTCTAACCCTTTGCATGCATCAGTGCATATTGCCAGCTTCTGCATGGGTCCAATGCATTTCCTAAGTTGTTCCATAAACCAGATCCAATTCTCCTTAGTCTCTGAGTCAAACAGACCATAAGCTAGAGGAAACATCCAATTGTGACCATCTATACCTAAGGCTGCAGGCATATGGCCATTCCACATCCCATTCAGGGCAGTGGAGTCAACACTTATGTAAGGCCTGCAGCCATTCAAAAAACCATCTATACTTGCTTTGAATGCACAGAAAAATCTGCTAAATCTAATGTGGCCATCCTCATCAGTGACAGTGTCAATCTCTACAACACTACCAGGTGATCTTAATTCCACCTCAGCTTTGAACCTATACAACCAATCAAATGAATCACTCCACTTACCAAACAATTTGTCAGCTGCTCTCTTTGTCCCATTGTACACTGTTTGATAAGGAATGTCAATATTGTACTTGTACATCAGCTCATCCTTGACTGCTTTAGGCCCCATGTCTGGCTTCCTCTTCAGCAGTGGGATTGCTCTCTCTGCCACCCATCCTATAGTTGCCATTCTGCTTACTAGCCTCTGTGTAGATGGGCAAACATGCACCCCATCATGAATCTGGATCTGCATATACAAAACAAAAGGTACACATGAGCCAAAAATAAAAGTAGCAGCACTTACACAAACATCACATAATAAACATATATCTACAAAGAAACAAATTGTATACCCTGACACTTCCATCGTGTTGGGTTTTAGCTCTAATGCGCCATGGGCATCCTACAGTTGCACAGTTAGCTCTGAATCTGTCTTTGTCAGATTTTTCTGTGTCATACTCAAACTCATGGACTATAGCATATTGTCTAACAGCTAGCCTGAACTCACTCATGCTGGGATAACAGGTGCCAACAGCCATCTCTGGATTGTCTCTGTCCCATTCAAACATTGGTTCATCATCAACAATGTCATCAACATTGACAGCTGCTTCATCCATGTCTGCATGCATCTCTGCTGACATAGCAGGAATGTGAACATCTTCTGTTCTGGCCTCTTCTTCTGTTCTGGCCTCTGCTTCCTTGAAACCCATAGCCTCATACACTTGGTCCTCATCAGCAATCTGGTTTGGTAAACCATCATCATCAGCCTCTAAAATAGTCAGAGTTGTCCAATCAATCACTAAAGGGGCAGGGTTAGGTGGGTTAGGCTGAGTGTCTGGTGCTGGGGAGCTGCATGTATCACCACAACCTTCTACCTGATCAGCCACAGCACTTGGTCCACTTTTTGAGGCATTGGTGACACCAGAGAAACACATGGGCTTAGAACCACCAGAGCTGCCATTTTCAATGCCTGCATCTTTGTAGACAACATCAACTGCAATCATAGCCATCCTCACATCCATTCTGTCCCTAATCATTTGCTGGAAATGTTCATCCCTCCTAATCTTCCACTCTGACCCAGTGTCCTGGTCCATAACCCAGACTGCAAGTGTTTGAGATGGACCCCATATGATCTTTGTGGCTAAGTCTTCATGGAATTGAGCCATGGAGTACTGACAGTTCAAATCCAACCAGACATCATGCTGTTGCTCTGCCATGTCCACTAGCCCATACTCGGCATCAGCCACATACTTAGCAACCTTAACAACTAGCCTAAACGCACTGCCAGGATCCATCCTGGCATCATGATAAACAACAAACGAGTGGTTATACGGTTTAGAACTCACACAAGCCTACTCAGACACAGGGGAAAAATACATACCAAGGAGGGCAATCACTGTTGTCCATTGTTGCCCCACCACCTACATCAACGCCCTACGAAGCATAACATCGTGCAAGCTAAATCAATTCCTGGACATGGACATCGACCCTAACCCTAACCCTAACCCTAACCCACGAGATCTGCCCTAAACGAGTGAATGGAGGGGGGCAAGGCAAGCAAAGCCACATACCTTCAATCTCGGCCCAGGTTCAACAGGCTGGCCCGTGGGTGGCAACAGGTCCGGCCACCGCGGAGCGTGGGCGACGAAGCTGGAGGAGGCGGCGTCGGGGATCCAGCAGGACGCGGCGGCGCCAGCGGACGGGGGAGGAAGAAGAAATGAGGGAGGAAGGGAGAAGGTTAGGGCGGGCCCAGGTCGTGTTGAACAGCGGCAGGGGCAATACGGGTTTTTCGCACGCCGCGGCCAGCGTGGCTTGCCTTCGTGGCGTGCGCTGGCGTGCCACCTCGGCGAAAATGGCGTTTTTGAATGCGTTCTCAAACAAAAGTGGCAAATCTGTAGAGGCAATCCTAAGAGTGGTTTTCGAGCGAGCGCCATTCGTTATAATGGCAAATATGTAAATTGCCCTTTGTTTAGGACTTGCCCGGGCCGGTGCGTAGGCCAAACCCTCTCCTGTGAGCGGATCGGGGTCCCGGCTCGGGTCGCGGGGGGCGTGTGGCTGCGCTGCGTCGGGCGTCGGGCGATTCTCCCGGCGAACCAACGACGCCAGCGGCCAGCCACACCCGAGCGAGCGGGGGAGAGAGGGAGCGCGTGGACGACGCGCCCACCTCAGCCCGAGGGATCAAGGGGGGGCCTTCCGTCCGCGTGGCGGCGCCTCTCGTTTTCGGCTCCCAGCCGTCCAGGTGAGGAGGGCTTCTTTTCGTTTCGTGAGGCCAGTTCTTGGCCGTTTTGGCAGTTTATCCGGTTCCTTCTTCTTGGGATTTAAGTTTGCCCCCACGTCAGTTAGTTTTGGGATTCGCTTGCGTTTGGGTTTTGTTTCGGTGGAAGTGGAACCTAAACGTCAGGTAACTCTGTTCTTGTTTCTTTCCCCAAAGATTTGTCTGCCAATTTTGGTTTGATTTTGAGGGCCATCGGTGACCTCGATTGCACGGCGGTTCGTTTGATGTTATTTTTGCAGAGATCCCGCGACAGATTTTTCAGAGAAACACTCTGTTCGGTGTTGAAATTGATGAGCTCATGCTAATTTCAGACGTTTTCCCCTAAAAAAAAAATCCATTCTTTCTCCCATCACAAGCATTCCGCCCCTCAACAATTCATAGCCTCTCGCACTGCTGTTTCAAGATCTGTTTGTATTAGGTTATCTGGGGTACAGCTTTAAAACTAGTCCCTCACGAAAGGGGAAAAATAGAAAGAAACACGAGCTTTTTCCCACCTTTTGATGCCGAGCATTCCTTTTTCTCCGATTGGAATACAATGCCGTACAAGAAAGAAGGAAACTTCTTTTTCCCACCTTTTTTGGTGCAATTGCGGTGTTGATAAGGAAGGCAAAAGCTTCTCTGCTAGTTTTGTTTTGGTGTTTTTTCGCCGTTGATTTTCTGCACGCATTGGTTTCCGTCTACTTTCTCCACCCGGTCACTTCCTTTCCAATTTAGTGAACGAAAACCTCGTGACTTGGTTTCAGGACGCCGTGAGCCTTAGGGATGGAACACTGCTATTTGAGGCAGCCCCTCTCGAGGGCTGAAGCGATACCCGAGAGGAGGACCAGGTTCTGGCCGATGGATGCGCCGCCGACGCCCCGTGCCGAGGTCATCTGCCCCCAGCCTCGCCGCCCCACCAGGCCTCCATTTGCTGTGGAAACCGTGAACAGAGCCAGCCCCAGGACGAACGGGTTAGTTCTTTGATTATCTTCTGTCTTCTTTTGTTTACTTATAACTGGATGAGGTCCAATTAGCTATCCAGTGCCAAGTCTGATGCAAATGCTCGCTGTGATTGGCCTGGTGTATGTGGATCCAAGATTATATCAGCGATTTGGGTGGCACCTAAGTATATAGATCTGAATGTTGTATGGGTTTTGTTGTGCAATTTGTGAAATATATGCCGCTACAAAGTGTAGTGTTAGTGGAATTGCACAGGCAGGTCTTTTCTTCTAGACACAATATAAAGCTCAATGTGGTTAAGACAGAAAACGATTCACTTGTAGCACAAATAGAGGGCACGTGTAGGAATACATCACTATTTCTAGTTTGTTTTGTACGTTACATTCACTTTCAGCTTGTTACGTTACATTCACTTCCAGCTTGTAGCACGAACCAAGCGCACGTGCAGGAATACGACGTTATTTCTGGCATGCTTTGTTCGTTATGAAAGAAATCCGTTACAAGGGTAACTGCCTGTCTATATATTGTAATTTATCCTGCTGGATGTGTTTGATGATAATGATTAGTCTGGTACTGATCATGTCGTCCTTTGCTTAACCTTTACTCTTCATGACTGCAGTGCATTACCATTGTACAGATCAGACTCCACTTCTGATATGCTTGATCTTATCCTCAGTAAGGTAATTATTTAAAAGTTCATTTGGTTGATTGAATGAAAACAACGTAACCTAAATTGATATCCAACTTTCTATTTTTCAGAATGACCCAGATGGAGACTCAAGCAGCCAAGTGGGCTTTTTATGTGGCTCCCCTCCAGTACGCACTAACAACCCTGTCATCCATGATCCACAATTTGGTAAAAGAGTACCATCCTTTTCTCCTTTAGTGAGCCCCTACAGTAAAACGCCAGCAGGAAGAGTTGAAGTAGGTTCTCCGTCTTGTGGGGCTAGCAGCAGCCCAAAAGTAAGGATCGAAGGTTTTGCTTGTGGGAACTCGGATACCCACTATGCAGTTACCTTTGTCTGAGCATTTCGTTGTTCTGTTCCTGATTTTGCTGTCGGACTGCCCTTTGCTCCTCGTGAATCACCATGGCGGTGCATGATATAAGTAGTACCTTTAAAATAGCCTGATTAGAGTTGCCTTTGCCCTTCTGATTGTGGCATTTGAAGCTGCACAATCGCAGTGAGTTGTAAGATGTATATAAACGAGGTCCCCGCATATGTAAACATATGATGTATGTGTCTAGTAAACGTAGCTAGAGTTCTGGTATTTTGATGGATGATAAGCCTGTGAATAGAGCACCTTTTTTTTTGCATTTGAAAGCAAGATCCAACATGAAGTTATCAGCTGTTATGAATGTCTTGTTTTGTGTCACATATTCACATGAGAGGAACTTCTGGTGATGGCCAATTCTCCCAATTTTGTTTTGGTATTTGATATGATTAACTGTTAACAATTTAACATAAGATTTGCCGGCTGCCACTGGGTAGTCTGAATCACGGTACATTTCGGTTGTTCTTTCCATCCCATATGCTCAAAGTTTGCCTGTCACCGTTCTGCTATTTGAATGGTGTGCAGTTCGGAAAATCAGTTTTTGTGAAAGTACTTGCTTACAATAAACGCAGAACCGTCTGTGAATAGAGTCAGCTTTGCGGTCACGGGCGGTATTATGATAGTGTTTGGTTCAAGTAATTTATCACTGCCACGCTAGTGGTTTCTTGAATTCTTGTATGCGTTGTTAAATATAGGCCCTTGAATGGAGAAACAAGACCACTACGTTTATTAAATAACATAACTGTATGAAGTGATTGCCAATGCAATGAGGTTTACAAGGTGATTTTCAACAAAAACACAATAGTCCTGGTACCTGGAACAGATTTCCCAACATTACAGTGAGTATTAGTTCCTGCCAAACTGTGGCTATTGCAGCCTTACTTGGTCTTCTTCACCTTTACAGCTTGAAACGCTGCACAAATCTTCTTCCAACTCCTCATGGCGATGAGCGTTGGGATCCAAATCCAGAAACTGTTTGCGAATATGAAATATGCCCAAAAGTAGAATGGACTGACCCAGAAGTTGAAGCCATCCAAGTATGCAGTGATGAAGTAAACCAAGCACCCGTATAGCTGGCCCAAGCAGACGGCGAACTGGAGAATATGGCTGTAGGACTTCCGGGATGCAATGGCATAGCTGCAAACAGCAAAGTTGTTATCAGATAGACTAAAAGCAACATTATGATTCTAAATAACATGATCGGCATGTGGAAAATCATATAGTGAAAATCTGTCAGATTATAATCTCATACCAAATTTGTATTACATTACATAATTTGACTTCAGATTCTACAAGAAGCATAGGCCATTGACATATTTACATCTAAGATACATCAACAAAACACACAGAGACAAAAAGAACTTCACCAAACATTTCATCTTTGGAACAAATTCACTAGAAATTACCACAGACAGTACAAAAAAATAACCATGCTAGTGTATATGTTGCTGTGCTTTGGGCTTCGATCAATTGAATTCGTGAAAAACATGAAAGAGGAAAGAGAAACTTTGTGGATACATTTGATAATAACCCTCAAGAAACCAATCTGTTATACCAACTACGTTTATGTTTCGCAAAGAATAATGACAACAATGATTAAGTTGAGGGAGCCACTAGTTCACATAGATTCTTTTTGCAAGCACATTAAGCAGTCAGCACTTGGTAGACCAATCACAAATATTTACTCAAACTATTAAGAGCTACAATGAAGACCAGGAATGTTACTCAGCATTCTTTCACTATTTCTCTGACTTTTGTGCATTGCATTTTTTTTCTTAGATATTCCTAAGGCACCTTAAATGTTATATCTTGGTGCATCTGAGACTACCGCGCTGAAGAAAATAATGAAGATGCATGTTGATTCAGACTTTCAGAGGACGTTGCTCCGACATAAAGATCAACCCCTGACACACTACCAATAAAAGAGGTTAACCATCAAGCCCTCTTTCGCATCATCTGTAGCATGGTATAGTAACAACAACAAACAAATTCCCAGGGTAGTATGATCTGAATGAGGCATAAGCGAATTGTAGCACCGTGTTTACACTCTAAATACACATCTGAAATGCATTTTGTGTGTCTGGTAAAAGATGAGAAGCGAGTCATACACTGCAAGCAGTGATGCAGGGCCTTCCAACACGGCTGTTATCCCTTCAACTGTGACCGTTGCGGCATCCCTAGCGACATACCTGGAATCGCCTTTGCTGTACTCTTTCCCTGAACAGGGCACCAGCATTTGGTCTGTCAGTCACTGCCAGTTTTGTAGCAACGCGCAGGAGGCTCAGAGAACTTACAAACTTCATCGAAGTAATTGGGGCTCTCCTTCTTGAAGAACCCGGGGGCGAAGACGAAAGTCCCCTCGATGATGATGTGAGTGAGGCCGGTGAACGCCCACCAGCACATGAGCAGACGGTCGGTCTTGGATAAACTGCGGCATCTTCCTGCAAGGGCGATCACCGATGAACAACAATGAGCTGAGAATTTCAGATTTGCAGAAAAGGTGAAAACGGATGGGATTTTGAAATTGAATTCAAAACTGCAGACTTAGTAGATGCAGTACGGCGACTGAATCGAACAGAAAGGGTACTACGAAGAGTCGAGGCAAATACGGCAATTATACGCAGAGACATTGCAAGGGTAAGGGGCCGCGGCCGGGGGCGGCGGGCAGTGACGGAATTCAGCGGGAGGGAGGAAGCAAGGACCCAAGAAATGGTGGGTTTGGTGACGCTGGATGGAACAAGAAGCAGCGGTCAAAGAGTTACCGGAGATGAGCCAGACGGCGAGGACGACGAAGAGCGAGGTGCCCAGGAAGGGCGCGAGGATCTGGCCCTGCGACAGCTGCAGCGTCACGAATCCCGGCAGCTCCAGCTCCGCCGGCGCGTAAGGGTGCCCCATTGCCGCCGCCTCCTGGTCCACGTCTCCGCGAGGCGTTGACTACTTTCGACGGCCAGAGGGAGAGAGAGAGAGACAGTGAGCTCGCGTGCTGCACCAGCGGCGCGCGCGGCACGTTCCTTATAATAAAGAACACGCCGGCGCGAACCAGATCGAGATCAGAACCGGATGGGTTGGCCGCTGCAGCGAGGAGCGGGATCGGTGATGGGTCGCGATCGCGATGCTGTAAGGTGAGGTAGACCGTTGGAGTTTTCTAATGAGGAGCACGAGCACCGCGCGTGATGCAAGTGTGGGAGTCCATGTCACGTGGGCCCGAGCACGGGAGAGCTGCAGAGCCGAGACTAGAAAGCTGCAGAGCCGAGACTAGAGAGCTGAATGGATTTGGGTGCGATGCGAAATTATGAACCGGAGCCATTGAGATTGGCTAAACTACACCTTTTTCGATAGTGTGAGGGAATTTTTCCGAATTTTGTTACAAAGAAAGTGTAGTTTTATAAAGATGGAGATATAAACACAGTAGTAGATGCAAAACCTAAAAGAAAATGAGTTTTTTTATGAAAAAAACAGAAAGTACTTGTACTCTTCTGAAATTACATAGGGGGGAACAAAGTTCAAACGAAAAGGAAGTGAATAGTAGATAGAGCTGTTAAATAGGCTCATGAATTGTGAATTACTCGGGCTCCAAATTTTGGGGTCAAAATAGCATTGCTCACTGCATGGTCAGTTCATTGTTTGTTTCAGGCTGTTCTGCTCCTTGTCACGTAGGCCCTCAGCCCTCATTTGTGGTCAGAGACTCAGAGTATTTGTCGATTTCCATTGGTTGAACTATCTAGACTACAGCACATTATATCCCTCTTTTCATGCTCAGTGAGCTCAATGTAAAAGAAAAAAGTATTACTGCATCGAATAATTGCACAAAAGCGGCCCATGACAATGTTGTTTTTAAAAATACATGTTTTTTTGTTTTTGCGAAAGACAGACACTGACACGCACGCACACTCACTCCTATTAATACAAGTAATCAGTAACAACACGAGAATTCCAATTTCAGGAGCAAATGAATTGCCCATTGTTTTTTACGAAGTACAGTATGTATAATCTCCAACCAACCTACCGAATTGCGGCAAAAACAGGATCATCTATCCGGTCTTCACCTTTTCAGCTTCAAATGCCGCGCAAATCTTCTTCCAGCTCCTTGCAGCGACGAGCGCTGGTATGACAACCCACGAGCTGTTTGAGCCGACGAAATATGCCCAGAAGTTGAACGTGCTGGCCCAGAAGTTGAAGCCAGCCAAGTACGCGGTGACGAAGTAAAAGAAGCATCCGTAGAGCTGAAGAATGTGGCTGTAGGATTTCCTGGATGCAATCGCATAGCTGCAAGCAGCAAATTCGTGGAAATTGTGGTAAAAAAACAACACAAGCATTATGGTGAATAGTATGAATACCATTTTTTCG
This sequence comes from Alloteropsis semialata, assembly GCA_004135705.1. Lineage (NCBI taxonomy): Eukaryota > Viridiplantae > Streptophyta > Magnoliopsida > Poales > Poaceae > Alloteropsis > Alloteropsis semialata. Next base: position 73,094,875 of record CM014274.1, read on the forward strand.
TGCTTGGAAACTGGAAAGAGATGCAGGTTTGTTCTTACACTGCGAGCAGCGATGCAGGGCCTTTCAGCCCGACCATTATCACCTCGAGCGCGATGATCACCGTGTCCCTGGTGGCGTATCTGGAGTCACCCTTGCTGTACTCTTTAACTGAAGTGAACACCATTTGCTCCGTGGTCAAACACCAACTTGGTTCGAGAAGATCGATGAGCTAGTCCAGCGATGTGGGGAACTTAGGCCAGTCTCAGTGGGAGTTTCATAGGCATTAAATAGGCTGCCATGTCAGCATTTTTGATGATGTGGCAGCATATTAACGAAGAGAGAGGTGAAATGAGTTTCATGGTGATGAAACTCTCTGTACACAGTTACCTAGACAGCTTGTGTCTTGCATGTAGTCTAGGGAACAACAAGAGATGAAACTTTGCATTGAGAGAGGGTGTTTCATCATAGTTTCAAACATCTTTTAGATGATGTGTCACTCTAGGTAATTGTGTCCATGAAACTTCCACTGAGATTGGCCTTACAGAGTTCGTCGAAGTAGTTGGGGTTCTGCTTGCTGAAGAAATCGGGGGTGAAGAGGAAGGGCCCCTCGAGGACGGTGTGAATCAGCGCGGTGAACGCCCACCAGCACATGAGCAGGCGGTCGGTCTTGGATAACGGCGATCTGCCGCCGCATCTCCCTGCAAGCGCAATGGACGCGATCGCCAACCGTGATCCGTACGTGCCAGGTGAATTCTAGCTAGGAGGGGATGGGATCGAACGGCGGTGGGGTTACCGGAGATGAGCCAGACGGCGAGGGCGGTGAGGAGGGAGGCGCCCAGGAAAGGCGCGAGGATCTCGCTCTGCGACAGCCGCTGCGGCACGAACCCCGGCAGGTCCAGCTCCGCCGGCGAGTAAGGGTGCCCGTAGTGTGCCGCCATAGCCGCCGCGCCGCTCGCCTCGTGTTCTAGCCCAAGCCTAAGGCGCTCGCTCTGCTACGATGTGGGAGTCGTCGGGGAAGGCGACGACGTGACTGCAAACGAGAATACTCGCCTGCTGCAACTGAAGATTATTCGGTAGTTCGGTTATAATAGCATGGCGGCGGATCAGATGAAGATCGGATGAGCGCAGCGCTGAGCAGAGACGGGACGGGGTGATTGGTTTGGGGCCGTGGACCTCATCCTCGTGGTGATGTGAGCTGGAGCTGCCGGAGGTTTTCTAATGCCGAGCCGGCGACGAGGAGGAAGGTGCGGATACTGATGAATGGAGGAGCGCGTTGGTCTGAGTCTGAAGTCTGAACCGGAACTACTGAGTTCGGATGGTTTAAGAAAATAATGCAACTGCCCTGCCATACGGATTGCAAGGTTTTGACCAAAGTTTTAAGGCCGTGTTCGGCAGCCGGGACATTTTTTTTTTTTTTCCTGGATTACTGTCGCATGCATGAGGGCCTAAATGAAGTTTATTTACAAAATCTTTTCACAGATGAGTGCAACTTTGCGCGACGAATCTACTGCACCTAATTAATCCATGATTTGCTACAGTAATGCTACAGTAATCATCCTCTAATCGCGTGGTCAAAGGCCTCATTAGATTCATCTCGCGAATTTGATAGGGGTTGTGGAGGTAGTTTTGTAAACTGGCTTTATTTAATACCCTTAATTAGTGGTCAAAGTAGCATTTAATACCCTGGACAATTTTTTTACCTCCTATCCGAACATGGCCAAGATATTCAGAATGCTTTTGCACAGCCAGCCACGCCACAGTTTTATAGCGTCGTCATGTTGTTATCTAGTGGAGGACAAAAGTTATTGTGGCTGCTTTTGTTTCACGATTCCAGCCATGGTGGTGGCACCGAAAACTGCCGTGCGTGGCATGGCCCTATATGACTTCCATCAAAGCAACCCATCAATGTTTTGGAATGCAAGTTAAAATAAAATTTAGGCAAATTTCATCTAAGATTCAAGTTCCATCCATGTTTGTGTAAGTTCCGCATCTCACACAACTTGTTGGTCACATATTGTCATGCCGTGCATGCGGCTGCACCTAACCTGCAGCAGCAACTTTCGGCCCCACAACCCTAATTGGAATCGCGAAGGGAAAAACTGTCATAGCTTAACTTTTGGTTTTGGCCCCAACCAAACAACGGCGTGAATTCTAGGGCGTCGCCATAGTTGTGTCATAGATGGCCAGCAAACAGGTGCGTGTGCGTCCAAAGATATATACGAGCCAGAGAACTTTTAAAGAAGAAAAAAATCTTTTAATATGTACCAATGTCTTTGTGAAGGCCATGTTCGTAACAAACTACTATATACAAAGAAGGTACTTGGTGGTGAAGATATTCTATTATAAACATAATGGAGAGAATTGTGAATGGATATATAGCTACCTTAGGGCTCCTCACCGCCTAGTCCATAGGAAGGGTTTGTGTTAGAACTCCAATTGCCTTGAAAATACAGGTTATGATGGTTCATTAATATGGATAGCAACCATTTGCTTTTTCTATTCGAGCTTGCTCTACTTTCAACTGTGTCAACTACACTCGAACTCTGGCTGCCTGAGATCATGACCTTAGGTGGCTCAAGATCTGGGTTGTTTGGTTCTAACTTTGGACAAACACACATGACTAGAGTGTCTATATAATCGAAATCCAATAGAAACCTACCACACAAAAAAGTTACAAAACACAATTTTAAATGCTACATAAAGAAATGCGCAGGGATTCTAAAACGCAAAGGAAATAAAATATAAGGTTGGCTATACTTATTTTCTAAAAAAATCATATGGAAGAGCCCATTCAAGAAAAATTTCAAAGGAATCCATACAATCCAATTCTTTGTTCCAAAGGCTCGTGGAATTTTTTTTAATAGAATTTGAATCCTTCACAACCGGTTGAATTTTCCACTGTTCGGAGGCGGTCTTAAATGGAGGGAAAGGGGTTATGGTGATGGAAACCGTAGGATCAAGATCGAACGTCCTTTCTACGTTCTAAGCCTCCGTGCGGCGGTGCGGCAAACAAAATGCATCCGCCGAAAAATTGAAAACCGAAACCCTCCGGCGAGCGGCGGCGGCGGCGGCGATGGAGAGGATCCCAGCGGCGTACGCCATGGACTGGAGCATCGACCTCGACAGGGGCCTCCGCTCTCGCCACCATGGTAAGCTCAACCGCACTTGTCCCCTTCTCTTTCCTCTGTCCTCTGTTCCCTCGTTCACCTCCGCTCCCGTTCGGCCGCAGCCACTCGCGTCCGCGCCCTCGAGGCCGCGGGACCGCGCCTCCGCCAGCTCTGCGCTTGCGCCACCGCCCCCGCGCCCGTCGCCTCCGCGTACGGCGTCATGCCCGGGGAGGCGCGCGTCTTCGCGGAGACCATGCTCCTCCGCCTCGCCACTGAGTTCAGGACCGGTGACAGGGCCCGCATCGTCAGGACCCTCCTCGCCGCCGCCGGGGGACGCGGCGCGCTGCCCGGGGCGAGCGTCGCGGAGCCCGACATGCTTCTCAGGAGAGTCAAGGCGGTCTACGACACGGGGAGCGCGCGGGACAGGGCGCTCGCGCTGCGCGTGTTCGGCTGCCTGGCGGAAGTCGCCAAGGACAGCGTGCACGTCCGCTCTCTCATACTCTCCAGCTTGGGCGCCTCAAGTGCCCTCGAGGTCAGTACATTTCTTTAACAATGCAATGAACCATGTGCCGGAGACGAACTTCCTATTTGATTGGATAGCATGTAGTTGCTATAAGGGTTAGCATTTTCTATAACTATGACTGTATGAGGATATCCAATTTTAAAGATTTACATGTGTGCTTGCCCATTGGCAGGTCAAGGCAGCAATTTTTGCGGCTGGTTGCATTTGTCATCTGTCAGCGGACTTCTCATGGATCATTCTTGAAGTGTTCAAAAGACTGATATGTTCTCAGACAACAGAACCACAAGTTATCATGGCAGCAATTAAGGCTTTGTCGAAGTTTGATTGTACGTTGGCTGTTATCCATAGAGTTCATGAGGTGTTTATGGATATACATTTGTTCTTTAAAGATGGAATTTTATTCATTTACTTTAATTTTGGCCAATATTTGTGCCACCCTGTGCAAACTTATGTGACATGATTATTCATACCCACACATATTGAACTAAAGTTGCATTCATGGCCAAGCTGACATAGATGCCAATGATTTAAATTACCAATAGCTGACATAGATGCTAATGAATAAGATAATAACAGGATAACATGGCATCCTTCTTTCACATTCCTAAAGGAACTATTCTTCATATTTTTGCATGCTGTTATTCTTGCTGAACTTTAAGTAGTGATTTTTGTTGTTAATCTCACAGGCTGGAAAGCAGATGGTTTTAGGCACACTGGAAGATGTATTCAAGTCTGAAATGCTCTATTCGCTCTCAAGATTGGTATCCAAGTCCATTTTGTTTTGTGACCAGGTAGTGCAAGCAATGTCCCTCGTCCCTGAAACTGTGTCACCTGTTATGTCATTATGTTCATGTTGCAACAAGCATATAATTGTTTATATTGAGATAACTCAAGTTCTCCTTGAAGTGATGTTTGTGAATTGCAACCTTCAAAGAATAATGGCAAGAATCTATTCAGCGATATATGGTTCCAAACTTTATTGAAGATTTCTTACCTTCATCAACGAATAATGGCACGGATTGCATATTTCCTTTTCAAACAATATTAGTTTGCCTATGCTTTATCCTTTTCAACTTTACTGAAAGATGGCTTCTGCTTCCAAAAGTAGAATCACTACATACAAGATAAGGTTCGAATTATGTGCCAACGATATGCATAACATTCATGAAACTTTGATGTTACCCCAAACCTCTTCCTGTTCTTTAGCACTAACATTTATACTGTTGCAATCTTCTGTGTTAATAAAAGCTATCCATTTATCGAATCATCTGGATAAGAGATCCTGGTAGCAAGCAATGGTCCATAATAATGAATGTTCTACAATTGTTGATTGATTTTGAACTAACTTTATTCCTTTGGTCACCATGCTATTGCAGGTGGATCTACTGTTACTGTTTCTGAATCATGATTCCACTCCTATGAAGTCTATGGCGTTAAAATGCATGTGTTTTATGTTTCAAAGAAATACCTACCATTTTCCAGTTATTAGGACAGTTTTTGGCAAATTGTTGCCACTAATTGATGATGAGGATTTTTCACTTGACTGTAAGAGCGATGTGTTACGGATTCTGCAGAAGGTGATGATTAATTGCCTCTGTGCTTTCTGATTTATGCCTCATTTTCCTCTTATTATCTGATTGAATGATATGTTTTCAGATTTTCTGTGGTAAATTATCAGGCACTCATCATTTCAATGGTTCTGAATTGTCTAAGCTTCTTCTGACTGCTGAAAGTTCTTTACATTCTTCTTCCTTGGAGATGCAAGGTACTGCTCTAGAGATAATTGTGGAAGTCTTTTGCATTCTCAAGCAAGCGAGGCCAGATCTGAATATGACCATTCTTAAGGGTTCATCATTTGCATATGCTGAGTGCCAAGGAGTAACCAATGACATACCACTAACTTCTGAAGAAAATGCTATGAACAGAGCTCTGTATAAGATCATAACAATGATTGTGAATTATATCATATCTCTGGTCCATCAAGTAATCAGCAGTGAAAAGGAAAATATTGCTAACGGAAATATTTGCATGTCATCTGAATTGGATAAAAAATATATAGCTCCTTTCAAACATATGCTGAAGCTTGTTACATGTTACCCTTCTGCTGCTACTGTTGCTCTTGGTAAACTAACTGACCTGGTAAAAGAACTATCTCAAGTTAATGGCAGTGATTACTCTGAAGTTGCTGTTACCTCTGTTGAATCATTCCAGACAAGTGTTGCTCTTGAGGAATTGAGCACTTCAAATGGCAATGCTGAACTTTTAGCTAAAAGTATTGAAGCTTCTCACATTGAAACAGATATTGGTAAGGGAAAACTGGATTCCTCCCAATTTGATCGCAAGAATAGGAAGTCCATTACCCGCAATCTTACTCTTTGCACGCTCAAGTTTGCCACTGCTTGTCATGATGTCCTTTGTAAAACATCTGGTGCTAGATACAATCTTCATGATAGCATTGGGGGTCTAATCAAGTGTGTCCATCAGAATGACTCTCAATACTGGAGCACATATGAAACCTTCCATCTGATAATGTGTGCTTGTATTGCCAGGGATACTTGTAAAGTCAGAGATACTAATCAGGATCCAGATGATTCAGAAGAGGAGCTTAACTTCTCTGTAACTCCTTCTGGTTGGATAGCTCAGGAATTATGTGCACTTCGAGTGACCAAAATGCTTATAAAAAAGCAGAGATACTGGGAAGCTTATAGGTCTTCCATGTACTGTTGTCGTAAAGGTCTCTGGTTCACAGCTTCGTTTGTCTTCAGGAAACTGGCAGATGCATTTAGTCCAGGTTCTTTCAGTTGTTGGCTCAAATCATTGCTACTTTTTTCTGCTGGTGAAATCGAGATGAAGCTATTGCTTTTTCCCTCAGCAACAATGAAGTTAGTTGGTGAGCTAAAAACAGACAGTGATCTTTGTGATGACCTTTACTGTGCTGAAACAGACGCTGACAGTATTCTTAGTGGATCTCAAGAGTTGCATGGTCGCCAAGCAAAAATCACTGGTATTTGTGACAGAACATGCTTAGCTAATGGCACCCTAGAATCAAATGCCTCTTCAGATTATGAATTCCTTTTCCAGAGATGGTTCATTAGCCTCAGGTCATCATTTCTTGAGGTCTTAACTGATGTTCTTGATATTCTTAGTGCCAGTTCTACATATGAAGAAAGAGAAGATAATTTGGATGGATCTGGAGAGCTTATCCAAAGCCAAATACTTGCTTTGGCTAGTTGCTCTTTAAGACTAAGTGATTTGGCAAAGAGTTATGATCTCCTCGCCGCATCCCATATGGACATGGATCGCCAGAGCTCTAGTAGTTTAGCCAGGCTTGCTTTCATGTGCTCACTTTTGGCGTTTTCTACTGCATATTCTGTGGATTTCTCAAGAGCCTTTAGTGGTGTAGAGCCGTCCAAGCTTCCAAAGAGGTTTTGTCATGCTTCTGTCCTACAAGATTTACATGGAAGAGTAGATGGGTCAGACAGGCAGATTGTTTCCCAACTGCAACAATTCATGCCCACCTCTATTGATGCACAGGTCTGTTTGCAGTCCAGCAGACGAATGAACTGTTCAGGTGATCTCGAAAAGGATTCTTATTCTCTTTGCCATTTTGCTGTGGCATCGTTGCTTTGTGAATGTGGGAATGCTAAAGCGAGTGGAAGGTTGCAACTTCTGTGCCGCATTTTACAGAAGTTTATGGAATTGCCTTTTGTGGTTCCCAAGTATTTCTTCAGAGTAAGGTACATATTCTGTTTCACTGCATTGATAATGAAATACCTTTTTCACCTTGTTTGGTGACTGAAATTCTAGACAATTTCTGATTAAAAAGAGTGTTTTTAGTATTAATTTTGTTGTAGGACATCCTTGTTGTCTTGCCTATTTATGTCATAATGTTCAGATATCAAACATCATCCAGAGGTTTGTTGCTGCAAATGGAGCTTCTAAACATGGGATAACATTTTTCTTTTGTATATATGCAGGCCTTGCCTTGGCGCTGAACTTTACATGTTTGTTTCAAATCCTGCAGACACAAACAGAATGTCAGTAGAGCCTGGTTTCCAGTTGTCTCTGACCCTTTGCATGCAGTGGAAGCGTGTGCTAGAGAGAACTGCCGTTCGCCCCGTGAAATTGTACTGCATTCTAGCTGCAAGCTCAACACCCTGCCTTGACACAGCAGGAACAAGAAGCAAACAGTTTGAACCGCACAAGACAGCTGAAATGGTTCATCTTAATTCCAAGCTGCTGTGGTACATAAGGAGGGATTTGAGGAAGGGCAGAGACAAGAAGGACTCCCAGTCCGGCTCAGATATGGTGACGGCGTTTGCACGCTTTGAACCAGCTGACAGCGGGCAGGCATTCTCGGCTTGCCTGCTGGATGTCTCCTCGTTCCCTGAAGGTTCATATCAGATAAAGTGGCACGCGTGCTGCGTCGACGAGAACAGCTCCTATTTCAGCCTCTTGCCTCTGAACGATGGCGCCATCTTTTCTGTCAGGAAGTCCTGACTGTGTGGGCGCTGAGTGTTGTTGAGCATATTCATTCCAGAATTCAGAAGTTATGATCTGGTAGTGGTGGTCGGTAGTCTATCAAGGTGAGACCAATCTACATTGAGGAAGCAACGCTGCCATAGCTGAATCAAGGGCGAGTCTGAGGCTATCTGCCGAGTTCGCTGTCGATCTTCACTTTCTGGCTTTCTGCTGTTCTTAGGATGAGCACCATGTTGTCTGTTGTCTGCTAGAAGCATTGGCATTGGTGTAGCTGTGTAGGTAATCTCAGTTTTTATTTTTATTTTTTAAAAAAATCTGGGACTGAGTGCTCTAACTGGTCAATGCTTAGTTTGGTTAGATATTGGGAGCAAAGTTGTAGTAGCATGTTTTGAACACACAGATTTCAGTACCCCCTGGCCCTGTAACTTTGATGAGAAAGATTATATATCAATGGTGCTGGATCATGATTTGTGCGGTTGTGCCTCTCGAATGCCTCTTCGAAACTTCGTTTCATTTCGCCCCTGGGGCTGCCACCTGTCAATATATACGGGTGACTCGTGCGTGCGCGGCGCGTGCTGTGCAAGCCAACCATTCAAATTCGCTACTCGCGGCGCGGCGAGGGCCGTTTGGGCGAAGCCACCCGCAGTTCAAATTCGCTACTCGCGGCGCGGCGAGGGCCGTTTGGGCGAAGCCACCCGCAGGCGTCGCCAGGTCGCCGCCGACGCCGGAGAAGAGGGCTAGCGAGGGAGGAGGGGGTCATCGGAGGCGGACGCATGTGGGCGGGCGGCCATGGCGCTGCTCTGCTTCCTGCTGGACCTGCGCAACATCCCCCCTCCCCTGCTCCACCGCCTCAAGCAGGTACCCACCACGCTCCCGCTCACCCGCTTCCACTCCGCCGCCGACCTATCCGTCGGGCTGAGCTCCGAACCCCAATTTGATCCCTTGCGCCGCCGCGGTATCGTGCGCCCGTGCAGTGCCTGCTCCACCTCGCCAACCTCTACGCCGCCACAACGCCACCGCCCCACCCCCACGCCGCGTACTCCTCCGACGCCGGCGCGCTCCCCGACCGCCTGGCCCTCGGCTACGTCCACGCCCCCTCCTCCAAATCGCCCTCCTCGTGCTCCTCCTCTTGGCCTGAGGTCCGTTATCCATCCTCTCTGCTGTTGATCGGAGCCTGTTTGTTTTTAGTGTCGCGTGCACCGCATGTTCGCTGATTCCGAATTGACTACAACACCAACTGATTGCGTTCACCACTGCATAGGCTGTGCTGTTCAATGTAGTGTCCTCATTGTTTGTTTTGGCTCCAATAGGGCATTTCTGCCTGTGCAGGTCCTGTAATCAGTTCCCTGTTGACTGTGGTGTTTTGAGTTCCTTGGGGGTGAAAAATCGTTACCACAGCTGTTTGCAATAAGACAGGGACCAGTTTATACATGTTATACAAACAATTGCGGGTGCTGCCAAGCAAGTAAGATTTGGGATTACTTGAATCACCCTCCTCCCCACCCCACATTGTCAGTATGTCACCTTTAGCAGTAACTGAGGCAGATGTTTTTCAGCTGTTGAAAGTAGGATTCACATGATCTGTTGCCTCTGTGGACAACTTTTTAGGTAAACTGCATGCAAACGCAGTGACATTAGCCGACCCTATTATCACAAAGTTGACTAGTTGAGTCTGTTTGCAGAGCTGATTAGTTTTTTCAATCCAGATGCTTTGGATGCATTCCTGCTGCACTGTTATGACATTGCTATATTTTCTAACATCTGAACTTCAACCAGCTAAAGATTGGGTATAGACCTGGTGAGAAATTCAACCTTCGAGATTTCCACCATGCTGTAAATAACATACCTCTGGATGGCTTTCTTCTTGAGCAACATGGTGGATCTCCGTCTACTGGAGGTAACAGCGATTGTGCTGGTCCCATAATTTTCCAATTCTTTGTGCGATGGGTACAAGATTAAAACAAACTCAGAAGTGATAAATATTGTGATTATGTGTGAAGTTTAACAGAAGAGTGATCTTGGATGGAAACTTGCCTGACTCTGTTTCTCATGTGCAGATGTATCACTGACGAACCTTTTTAGCAATAGAGCCATCTATTCGTGGGCCACTGATGACATCTCCAAGAAAGTGGTTGCTATATGTATGTCTGCACAAAACACAGAAGCTCTTCGAAGATCTCTTATGGTATTAGCATATTAACTTGAAGCTTTTCTGAGTGGGATTAAGCTATGCTTTTCGGCCTCTAATTCCTTGCTCTTGATGAAGCATTCCTTTTATTAGTATCTTGTATTATCATCAGGATGCAGCAGAACAGTGTGTTGCAGTGGATTTTATAATGTTGGAATCGGAAGCTGCATTCATGTATGGCGATGTTTCTGAAAATGTCAATTCTTTTGTAAACAGAATTTGTGATCTCGAGAATTGTGTGGTACGGAGATACAATCCTGGTAAGCAAGTCTCATGGTATTTACTAAGTAGTAAACATTTTTTGGTTTTGTTGTTTATGTTCAGATAGTAACACTGAAGCTGCATTCATGGTCATGCTATTTTCTTTGTGGTAATTTCAATAATATGCTGAGATCACACTATTACTTTTTGGGGAATGAGATCTGGCAGTTATCACTGCCATATTGGTTCTTTACACTCTGGTTCACATTCAACGTTTCTGTCATGTGAGGTACTCCCTCCGTTCCAAATTGTTGGTTTTCTAGATTCATAGCTTTTGCTATGCACCTAGATATACATTATGTCTAGATACATGCCAAAAACTATGTATCTAGAAAAGCCAAAACGGCATACAATTTGAAATGGAGTAACAAACACTATATATGTTTGCTGTATATTTGGAAATGTAGAGACCGAAGTTTTACATGGCCTAGTGAAGAGATGGTTAGAAGAGCTGAAGGATGACAAGGAGACACTGCAAGCTGTATTTCTGTTCAGATATCCCATTATTGGCGCTGTTAAACACATATATTGCAACCTGTATGCATCAGCCAATCAGATAACTGATGGGTTTCCATCTTGTCAGGTGACAAAAGTTATTTATATCACCTCCCGCTATTTAATTCTAGAAGCTCATGACAGAATATATCTGTGTGATGTATCCCGTTCACTGTTCAATGTTCCATCTTGTGATTTACTAGTGAGTTAGTTCTATATAACTTGGTTAGAGGAAGAATATGTGACTGATAAAGGAACCTTTTCATACCGTTTCAGTGATTTCATCATCTCCTTTTTAACTCCTTATTTCCTTCGGATAATAACAATTATGTCTCCATACTTCCTAATGCCAATTCTGTAACCTCTTCAAAAGCTATGCTAATGCAGAACACACTGATTGAACAGGCATGCAAGTGCCATGGTCACCCTATTGACCTTGTGACCCCTAATAAGGCAAAATGGACGTGTCCAATAACTAGTCGACAACTTGCAGCTTCTGATATTACTGATACTGCTGTGAGGATTGGAGAACAGACTGTATTGTTTCTGCCTACTTCAGAAAGCGGATCAAACTTACAGCGAGTCTCTACTGCCATTTATTTTGATGTAATTGAGCGCACTGAGTTAGCCTCAATGAATGAAGGTAACCACGACTGACTATTCAGATACACATATTTTGTAATTAAATGACAATGTCTGTTAACAGGAGTCATAATGGGGAGGTCTTATGTTGTGATTCCCAGTTCAAATGATGCTGAAGTTGCTCTAACTGATGAGAGTTCAGACCAGAACACCCAGAGTTAGTGTTGCAATTTAGGCATGATGTGTCTCTAGCTTCTCAAATGATTCTGATATGTCAATATTATATATTTATCTGTGATGTGCAGTTTTCTATGGTCTATGTGAAACTCTTTTCAAGCTTGACCAGGGTCTTGTTTGCTCTTCATCATGCAATACTGAAACGATGAAAATTGGAACTCTTCAGTGTTACTATCTTCTTCAACCATCTGAGAAGGGGTCAATGCTTCTGAGGGTATAGGCAACACTTCCCCTGTCCTGTTTTGATCTGCGATATAATTAGAGGCATACTGCACTGCTTGTAGTAGTTAGCATAAAACCCTTTTGTATTGGATTTGGAAAGCTGGATAACTATCTTTGTCATAAAGCTCTGATTTTAGATGCTCATCAGTTGCCAGAGAAGGGATTTGTGGTCTGTTATTGGCTTGCACTAATGATTAGAACATATCATATTGTAGAGGCTTGCTGGATCTGAAGAAATATTGCCTCTCCCAGGTGTGAGTCAAGATTGCAACTCTAAGGTTACCATGGAAATCAAGAATTCAATTGAAACCTCCTTATCTAAGGTTTGTCGCTGTATCCCTCTATCTTTTCTGTAGTTTCTGACTTGCGATCAGCTGAATGATTTCCATTCCTTATTCTGCATGCTATATGCTATTAGCAGCTTCCTTGCTCCACAAACTTGTTCTGCATAGTATTAGCAGCTTCTTGCTCCACATACTTTTTCAATTAATACTTGGCAAACTGACAACTTCAGATTACGCTCAAGGTTTACAACCCTCTGCAACATGAAAGAGGTTTTCATTCGAAACTGAATCGCCTGGTGAAGGACAGCCTGCAATTTGGGTACCTGCTCGATCGCTACTTTATACAATTACATAACGCTTTCTTCAAACGCACGATTCAGTTATTGGCTTGATTTGTGTTTCCTGCTATCATGATTGGCCATGGACGATGTCCCATGATCAAATCAACTTCGTTTTGCAGATCAATTGCTCCAGCCTGTGCCCCAGAGGACCCTCACCACGTTGATTCATTCAGGGAACCGCAGGTACCAACATGCCAGGGCCTTGAAGAAAGCAGGTGCCTGAACCAACCCGAGGAAAACACTGGAGGTCTCAACGGCCATCCCCACTCATTTAGCGAGCCACAGACATCAACATTCAGAACCCCAAAGGAGAACAAGCCTTCGAGCCAGCCCAAGAAGGTGAAGGCTTCCCCTAGCATCAGTGAGGAGTGGGAGAAGCTCATCATCATCGACGACCTCGACGACGACTTCACCACCCCTGCCCCACCCAGGCCAGCTGCCAACAAACCTCCCCGCGCCAAGCTGCTGTCTCCGGTGAAGCCGCTGGACGAGAAGACTACAAGGATTCTGGAGAGGCTGGAGGCCCCCAGGGTGAAGAAGCAGAGGCCGGCTAACGCTGGAAAGGCCAGCGCCAACGCGGCACCGGCACCCAGCCGTGTTGCCAGTACACAGACCAAGAAGCCGCCGCTGCCACTAGAGCCGAGCGCAAGCCAGCCGCTGAGACCTTCCTTCAGCAGGCTTAGGAGAAAGCTCCCTACCTGACCTGACCTTGGCGCATGCTCATGCTTAGCTCCAGCCATTTGTGCAGATCAAGAACACGTTTGTGGTTTGACTGACTGAATACATCGCGAGAGATGCTACAAGCACGTGCAGCCCTCAAGTGTTCATACAGATAGTTGTTGTCAAATGTAAATATGGTAAAGTCCATTTTCGACCATCCAACTCTTGTCTCAGTTTGGTTTTGGCCATCGAACTTCAAAACTGGGTATCTTTGGCCATCCAACTATCAAAACCATTCAAATTTGGCCATCGGGCTGTTTTGATGAGTGGTTTTAAATTTTTTTATTTATAATTAAGTCCTTAGATCTTAAAATGATTATTACTTTTTGTCCGTACCTCCGATTTAGGTAATTTTTGCGGTCACGCGTTCATAACGGTGAGCTTTATCTTTTAAAATGGTCTTTATACTATTTTGTCACTATTTGTTATATTATTCTTATGTTGTTGTGTAAAAACAACAATATAAGAAAAGTAAAACAAACAGTTACAAAATAATATGAACAACATTTAAAAGATAAAGCTCATCGTTACGAACGCATGACCACTAGAATCACTTAAATCAGAGATACGAGAAAAAAATAGTAATTATTTTAAAATCCAAGGACTAAAAATAGTAATCATTTTAGTCCTTGGATCTTAAAATGATTACTATTTTTTTCTCCTATCTCCGATTTAAGTGATTCTAGTGGTCATGCATTCGTAACGATGAGCTTTATCTTTTAAATGTTGTTCATATTATTTTGTAACTGTTTGTTTTACTTTTCTTATATTATTGTTTTTACACAACAACATAAGAATAATATAACAAATAGTGATAAAATAGTATAAAGACCATTTTAAAAGATAAAGCTCACCGTTATGAATGCGTGACCGCAAGAATCACCTAAATCGGAGATAGGGGCAAAAAGTAATAATCATTTTAAGATCTAAGGACTAAATTGTAAATAAAAAAATTTAAAACCACTCATCAAAACAGCCCGATGGCCAAATTTGAACGGTTTTGATAGTTGGATGGCCAAAGATACCCGGTTTTGAAATTTGATGGCCAAAACCAAACTGAGGCAAGAGTTGGATGGTCAAAAATGAACTTCTCTAAATAGAATTGTTGGTGTTGGTTTGTGTAGATCGTAGTATCAAGAACTGGTGGGCATTAGCATCTACTCTGTCAAAATATAGATGAATTGCTTCTTCAGAGTATAGGATACAGCTTTTGCAAACTAGAACCGACTCATTAAGATCCCTAGCAGATTAGAGGTCAACCTGAGCACAAATGAGTACAACTTGCCCCTTCAGCACTTGGGCAGAACTAAGCTACTGATTACAGACAACGGTGGCTCTTGGGTCACCATACACCCCCGATGAATAAGCTACCTATTGAGAGCTACTGACGATGGAACTACAGAAAAGGCTCTCACAATTTTTGGCACTGGATTTCAACGAGGAGTCCTGACCTCCAATGGCAACATTGGTGATGTTGCGCTGGTGCTCGTCCCGCTCCTCAGCTGCTGCTCAGACGCTGCCGACTTCAGCTCAAGCTGCTGTAGTTGATGCACAACATGCGACATCCTTGGGCGCACCGAAGGGACATGCTGGGTGCAGGAGTACACAAGATCAACAACCTTCTGGACGACCCCCACATCTGGCAAGTCCTGGATGAGTGGGTCTAGCAGGTCAAGATAGCGGTGCGACTGGACCAAAGGAGTCGCCCATTCAAATATGGTCTGCCACCCGACAGACTCGACTGACTGTGCAGGGCGGCGACCGCTGATAATTTCTAGGAGCAGCACGCCAAAGCTGTAGACATCGCTCTTTGTTGTCAACTCATTCCTGTATATAAATTCAGGGGCAAGGTATCCATAGGATGCAGCCTTTACAGTCCTCTCGTGCATTACTTCCCATGGCACAAACTTGGAAAGGCCAACCCCCATCAGATGTGAGCCAAATTCCTCATCAAGCAAGACATTACTTGCACGAATGTCACGGTGCACCACCTGGGGCTTCACCTTGTCGTGCAAAAACCTGTATTAAATGAGCACTAATAAATACATTTTAAACAAATAAGTCTTAGAATACTGATTGCACTTAGTGGGGATGAACTGTATATGAAAAGTAACGCTCCAAGAACAAAGATAGTAGATCCAAATAAGTAGCATTAAGTTGTATTTTGAGTTCAGTGCAATTCCAGTAGAAACCAAACAATACTTGTTAATCAATAGTCTCGAAATAAGCGAGTTCAGAAAACTTCCTCTATTTCCGCTACACCACAGGTGGTTTCTACAGTAATCGCTATTTATAGGTTATAATACAAGTCAAGAGCAATCATGCCAAGCAGTTTTCCTATGCATAGTCGTTATGTAAATGATTGCAGCCCACTGATGCAAATTAATAAGAAACAACTAATACAATCGTGTATGTGGGAGCCATTAATGACAAAACAAAGTACCAATTTTAATATCTAATTGATTGGCTTTGTGTAGTATGGCAAAACAAACCAGCCAAAGTTGCTTGCAGATCAAGGTACACCACATTTTTAATGTGAGCATCATGTAACGTCTGTATGCAAACTATTGCACAACAAAATGCAAGTCATAAGTCTATGCATGCATCAAATGTTACTGGAAACTAAGAAAGTGAGTGACTCTGAGAAAAGAGAAAGTATGATCTCCCAGAACTAACATAGAAGAAATGTAACACATTACACATGCATTAATTAATGTCAATCTCCCAGAAATATAGTATGATCTAAGAAAGTTCATAGCAAGAACAAAAATCTTGTGACGACAACTTACGCTATTCCCTGGGCAAGAGTTGTGGCAGCTCTCATTCTCATTGCCCAATCAAGGCTCCGCCCACCTCTGGGAATATGATGCAGCCACACATCCAAAGGACCATTTGCAACAAACTCATAGACAATAAACCGATCACCATGATCATAACAACATCCTTTTACAGCCACCAAATTAGGATGGTAAAGCTTTGCGACTCTCCGAATCTCAGAGTAGAAGTCTTTTTTCCTTTGTAGGCTGGATCTCTTCAGTCTTTTAATTGCTACTTTGGACCCATCTGGCAAGATTCCACTGTAGGTTCCTCCGGTTTTCGCATTACCAGGAAGCCGGTTTCCCTCACTGAAATTCTTTGTGATCGATCTAAGTTCTTCACTGGTGAATACTTTCCATTGCGGCGCCACCAATGCAGCAGCTGAAGTACCTAATGTTTCTCGTGATCTTCTTCTTTTCTTGCTTCGCCTGAAGACAAGCAGCCAGACCACAACACCTAAAGTGGTTGCCAGAATGAAACCACTCACAGCAATGAGGGCTATGAAATACTCCTTGTGGCAGTGATCATGGTAGCATCTGTCAACTAACACCAAAAATAGAGACTGTCAGTACAAATATATTGAATGCCATAAAAGCAAATTACCATTTTTTAGCAAAAAGGGTAAAACCTTAATAAATTACAGACTTACCGTGATTCACCATGCAAATCAAACCGTGGGACTCACTGCACCTTTTTACGGTGATTGAAGCACGACTATTGGTCACCAAAGTGCACAAATCATTGCTGGTGGCTACACCGCATCCAGTATCACTGCAGTTGGCATGCAACAGACCAGGAAAGACAGTGTCGTTCCAAACAGATGAATCGTCGGACCATTTCCAACCATTCCCGGTACTGGTGTTGTAGCGATGCCCTCCAACCCAACACCCTGAGGTTGATGATCCACAAAGAGACTTTGCGAAGCTTAGTTCCTGAACTGATGATAACACAGCCAGATGCCCGCTGGAGTTACGGCAGAGAGCCTCAGATCTATCCCAAGAAAGGGAGGCCGACACGTACATGAAACATTTGTTCTGAACAGGACTGATTTGCCAACCCTCAGGGCATGACGCTGCACAAAATCGAAGTCATTGATGTCACGACTCAAAAATTTACAGTTCAGAAAAAAAAAAGATCAATATCTTAAATGCAGTGTGGTGTTTCGTGTGCTAGCAACTATTACTAGTTTTAATTAACAAAGTGTAAGTTTTAATTAACAAAGTGTAGTAATGTTTTGCCAAGTGCAGCACCAGAAAGCAGCAATCACCGTGGAGAAATTTCAGGTCTGGAATGCAAAATCCTAAAATGAGGTCATGACCACAAGTGTCAAAAAGAGGGAAATGGCAAAAGAGAGATTTCTTTTGCCCCTCTTGCAGGTTCCTTGTGTTGAGGCAAAATTCCCATCCCGAACTGGAAGCCTGGTAGCATCTCCATATTTTTCGATGATCGAACATAATTTATTTTTCTCTATTCCCATACGGTATCATAGAGAGCAGGTACCATGTCAGTAAACGAACATCAAACAAGCAAAACATGTCGATTTGGTTTTGGTCACCTGGTGCCTTAGATAGAGTGTAATTCATGACGACAGAAAAAATACCGCATCAAACCTGATCAAACAATCTAAGCAACGAAGCAAGCAACCCCAAGCTCCCTCCCAACAGTCCTCCCCGGAACTGACAAAGAAATCAAGAAACGGTGGATCTATAGCTGGCTGCCTACGCTGCTACGCAGGGGGGAGAAAAAAAAAAAGAAGGAAAGTAGAAGGAGACTCACAGCTCCGAGCCAGCGCCGGGGTCCCGACGGAGAGCAGGAAGGCGGCGAGGAAGACGGGGAAGGTCAGGAGCGCGGGCGGCGGCATGGCCGTCGCTAGCCGCCGGCCTTTTCCCATCGGGGGAGGGGGGAGGGGGGAGGGGAGGAAGGAGACTGGTGTGAAGACTGGGCGCGTCATAAATGAGAGCGCACTACTGCTGGAAAGGGCTGGCCTTACCGAACCCCGGGACCCCACTCGCAGAGTCACAGTCCGCCCGCCTTGACTTCCGGGCAGCGCATTAAACCCTGCCCCGTCCTTCCGGTCCGCCGGACGGAGGACGGGAGGTCCGATGGAGAAGGCACGCCAAATGGGCTGGACCTAGACCTGCGGTGGGCCTATCATAGAGCGGCCTTGGGCTCCTTTTCCGTGGGCTCTCCCCGTAGTAATAATGGTCCTGTTTGGCACCACTTAAAATTAATTTTAATCAGCTTTTCTGGTAGCTGTCTAAAGAATCAGCTTGTCCGAGAAGCCGACGCGGGAAAAAGTTGCATGTTTGACACTCCAGCTTTTCCATAACTTTTCTTAGGTGCTGTCCTATTGGGTCCACTCGTCATTGACAGAGGAAAGGATGTCGTTGGGCACAGAGCGCCATCGAACGCCGCGGCCGTCCTGGGCAGCCACGCCGGAGCCGAAGGGTGGCGAGATCGAGGGTGGGACCTCCGCCGCCGCGGAGGAGCGCAGGGGAATCCATCACCGGATCGGAATCGACGCGAGCTGCGGAGGGCGGCGCGGCGGCGCCGAGCGCGGGACTGCGCGAGGAGAAGAAGCACGCGGCGGGGGCGAGGAGGAGCGGGCCACGACGGAAGGCAGCAGCACCATGCGGTGGAGGCCGGGAGGAGCGGACCTCGACAGAAGGCCAGCAACGCCCCATGGTGGAGGGCGAGGAGGAGCGTGCTGCAGCCGCGGTGGAGGCAAGGTGAGCGGCGTGCGGTGGAGAAGGCCGAGCCCCGCCGGATCCGGCACATCAGCGCCGCCGCCGTCCTGGAGGTTTGGGGTGCGGCCGTCGATCTGCGAGGCACAGCCGTCGCGGAGAAGAAGGAGGTGCAGGCACGAGACCAAAGGCGCGGTGTGGAGAAAAAATAGCAGGCGGCGTGGGTGGGGTTCGAACGCGGCTCGTGAGGGAGGTGAAATGGTTTTTTTTTTTTTCCAGTTATCCACATTTAATACTTCTAATTAGTATCAAACATTTAAATTTACTGTATCAAAATTTATCTCGTGGAACTAAACAAGCCTTTGTTTACAACACGAGTGCCTTGCATTCGTCAGTCGTACCGTATACAAGAGCTATTATTCGATATATAATCCTGCAGGATGACGAGGAGGAGAAAAACTAGAAAAAAAGGACTTTTACTAACGGTTTAGCGCACGACGTGAGGAATAAGAAGACCACTCATCATTACCCGATTTACCGGCGTTTACCTATTCTCTGTTACGGCTCTGTCATGGTGCGGGGAAAAGCTTATCTACCGTCTGAACTCTGAAGTCCCATGCTACCGCTTAGACCTGAGCATTTCCGGCCCGACGGCCCGGCTCGGGCCCGGCGGGCTTTGGCCCATCCACGACACTCAATGGGACGGGCTTAGGCAAAGGAAATGAAGCCCGAAAAAAAAATTCGGTCCGAGCCCGGCCCGAACTATTTAAATGAGTTATTTTTCTATTGAAAAAGAACGGGAAGCCCGCGCCCGACCCGAGCCTGGCCCGAAAAAGGGGCCCGTTGCTGCCCACGGGACGGGCATGGGCGGGATTTTAAAGGCCCGAAAAGACCGGGCTTTTTTAAGGCCCGGCCCGAGCCCGGCCCGGGCCGCCATTTGCTCAAGTCTACTACCGCTCATACAGTCATGGACTCGGCGGTGTTACTTGTGTGGGCACAAAACTCGATACCCAAAAAATCCGATCTAAACCCGAAGAACCTGAATCCGAAATAACCCGAAGCTAATTCGAGTAGTAGTTTATAAAACCTGAAATTATTTAGGGTAATTTGGGTTTAGAACCCCGGTACCCGAATAGCCAGAAAAACTCGAACTTTAGTGTCATTCCAGAGTGGGAGGAAATCTCTCTGTGCAAATCTTTGTTTGATTTGTGTGGATTCATTGGATCAAATCTTGGTTCGAGTTATCCTTGTTGTATGTGATATTTGTATGCATATCAATTAATTAGATCTACAAAATTGTTTGATTAGTCACCATATTTTTTTTGTTCTCTTAGTTGAGATACGCAATTTTGGGTAATATGGGTACCCCAAAACCCGAACCCGAATTTTTGGGTACCCAAAATATCGGGTAGCAATTTTTTTAATAAACTTCAGGTTTCAATTATGAAAACCCGAACTTTCTAAAACCCGAAAAACCCGATCCGAAATTTTCGAATAACCCGAATGCCCATCTCTACTTGTTAGGTGGGGTGGGCACTTTAAATCCGAGAACCGGACTATGAAATTCCTGGTTTTTTTTAGTTTTCGGCGTTTCGTTCTTTGTAGGTTCGGTTCTCGTCATCTCGTGTCGGTTTTCCTTTTCAACACCGGTGTACCAAACAAACCAACCCACCGAACTTGCATGCAAGCAGCGGCAATTCCGTGGTCCACTCCTCAACTTCAGCCCACCTCGGGAGCTTGGCCCAGGTCGGCCCAGCGACCCACGCCACCACCCTCTGCCTATCCTCCAAGAGGATGGGCTGCACGACCCAACACCCAACCCGGCAACGCTTCCGGAAGATTTTTACTCAACTTATCTTCTAGTGTTTCAGATTCGTGCAACAAACATTAATGGATGAGATTCATTTAAACCGGAGAGCACCAAGCGAAGCGAGCGCGCAGCAGCTATTGAACGGAGGGATAAGGACAGATGTCGCAACGTGAGAGAAGGGCGGTGGATGGGTTGAAAACAAATTCCAAACTTCAAATGCTCGGTTCTCTTAAACCACACATCCAAATCGAAATCCGTTTGAACTATGATATTCACTGGAATTAATGCGACGATATAAGATTCAATATGTTATTTTTTAAAAAATTATTTGAACATTCAACATTTCAATAACTAGTTCAACATTTTCAATATGTAGCACTCAATATTTGTAATATGTTATATCAACATTTTTAAAAATAATGGCTAATCTCACGAGAAGATACATTAGCTAAATAACATTTTTAATATCCTTCCTTTCTAACTATAATATAACAATAATGAATTTTTGAAAATGTTGAAATTGTAATTTCAAGATATTGATCTAGTTTTGAAAAAATGTTGAACTAAATATCTCATAATGTTGATATGTGTAAGATTATTCAACCTTGAATTTATCATTTCGACATTTGAACTAGTTTGACATTTTGGATGGACTCGCTCAGCATTTTCTACGAACTATTTTAACATTTTTATGAACTATTTCAACATTTCTTTAAAAATGTTGAAATGGTTTCTTTGAAATGTTAATTTTGATTTACAAAATGTTGGATCCAGTATTTTAAAATGCTAACCATACTAGTTTAATAACGTTTTGAACGTGGTGCGGTGGTGCATGGAGCTTTGATTGCGGTGGCCTCTCGTCATAGAAGGTTGTACTGGTTAGGGCCAACCATGCTCCTAGTCATAGAAGGTTGTACTAGTTAGGGCTGACCATGTCCCCTGCCATAGAAGGCTAAATTGCTTCTACTTCGGGCTCCTGCCATAGAAGGTTGACTATCGGGTTCATAAACATGTTCGGGGTTTGGGGCGGCCATGTACCCCCGTCATAGAAGACCAAATTACTTCGGCTTCGGATATACCGGTTAGGGTTCAGGGTTGTTGGGGGGCGACTCCGTCCTATCGGGTTCAGAAACATGTTTGGGTTTTGGGGCGGCCATGTACCCCTTTCATAGAAGGCCAAATTGCTTCGGCTTCGGTCCGTTTGCCATAGAAGGATAAATTGCTTCGGCTTCAGGCCACCTGCCATAGAAGTCTAAATTGTTTCGGCCTCGGCTATACCGGTTGGGGTTCAGGGTTGTTGGGGGTGACTCCGTCCTATCCGGTTCAGAAGCATATTCGGGGTTTGGGGTGGCCATGTACCCCCTGCCATAGAAGCCTAAATTGCTTCGGCATCAGTCCTCCTGCCGTAGAAGGCTAAAATGTTTCGGCTTCAGGCCCCCTGCCATAATGTCTAAATTGCTTCGACTTCGGCTATACCGGTTAGGGTTCAGGGTTGTTGGGGGCGACTCCGTCCTATCGGGTTCAGAAGCATGTTCGGGGTTTGGGGTGGCCATGTACCCCCTGCCATAGAAGCCTAAATTCTTTCAGCTTCAGTCCCCTTGCCATGGAAGGCTAAATTGCTTCGGCTTCAGGCCCCCTGTAACACCTCAGTGTTAATGAAAGTTCTAACTGTTGCTTTGGTTGTGTCATATGGTCACTAAAGTATAGTTTGGATATTAATAAGGATTAAGGAAAAGAAAGAAGGAATTAAAAGAGAAATGGTGGTTTCTATGTTTAAGCTTTAAGGTTAAATTTTTGTGTCACATTTCAAGTTTGGACTTTCAAATTTGGATCAAATGCCATGCAAATGTTGGGGCAAATATTGGAATTTGTATTTTGGTTTCACAAGGGCATTTTGGTAATTTCAGTTTGGGGAAAAATCAAAGAAAAAGCAAAAGAACAGGAAGGGGAGTTATGGGTGTGCAGGGCGGTGGAGCAGGCCAGGGCGCCGCTCGGCGCGGCGGTGCCACGCACCAGCTCGCCGCCGAGGGCGTGCCCCGAGGTCACGCGCCGGTCGACCGGGTGCTAGCGCGGGTGGTGGCTGGCTGGACGTGGCCGCGCGCCTGGTTATAGGCTGCTCCGCGCCGGCTCTGTTTCTCCCCGCCGAGCTTGCCATCGTAGCCACCGACCCCTGTTCGCCGCCGTCTCACCGTCTCTCCCTTGCCACCCAACTCCTCTGCTACCTGAGCCTCCCTCGAACATCCACACAAGCTTCCAAGCACCCTCCACCCGTTCCTTGCAGCCATACTCCGGTATTTTCCCCGAACAGAGCCGCCACCGCCGCCATTCCTCCGTGGTCGCATGGTGAGCTCCCACTTCCGGGCCTCCTCGTCCTCGTCCAAGTGTGTGTCTGTGCTCTGGTGATCCTTGCGCTGCTCGCCGTGGCATTTGTTGCCCAGGGCCGTGGCCTGTGTGGCCGGAACGCCACCGCGCCACCATGGCCGTTCTTCGGTTTCCGCCGCCGCCGCTAGTGCTTTGGCCGCCTTAGTCCTCCAGAGTTCCGGAGAAGGAGAGCGGAGTGTGTCCCTGAGTGTGTTGGAGCTCGTGGTGCTGCTTGTTGCCGTGGGGGGTTGGTCTAGGGGCTGTTCTAGGCGCGCCACCGCCGCGCTCTTGACCTAGCACCGCCGCCGAGTTTGGGATTTGATGCGCGGGGATGTGGAACGCGTGGTCGTGGAGCCTCGGGCCTCGCCGCCGGCGTTTGCCGCCTTGGGCCAGGACCGCCGCGGCCGGTTTTGTTCAAGCGGCGCGCGGGCGTGTCCCTATCTTCGCGAGGAAGAAGGGGAAAACAGGGGTGGGCCGGGCCCGCTTGCCAGTCAGATGAAGAGGGGGAGAGAGAGGATGGGGCCGGGCCCGCCGGTCAGTGAGACAGGACAGAGAAGGAGCGCGGGTTGAGAAAGGGAAAAGCTGGAGGGGGTTTTTGTAAAGTTGGTTAGGTTTTTAGGTTTTTAGGTTTCTAAGGTTTTATTTAATGCATTAATAGGTTAATAATTCATATCTTTTTGTAGGAGTCTCCAAAATTTATGAAATAAATTTTGGAGGAATAGTTGCATTTTTGTTTATGCATTCATGCTTAGTAATCTAGGTTTTTCATAGTTTTAGTAATTAGATAGCATTAGTTTAGTTTAGGGTTTTTGCTTTGTTAATAGGTTTTAAAAGCTTAGGTTGGGAAAAGGGTCTCTAATTTAAATCTTGCATGTTCTTGCATCATGTCGTGTAGATCAAGATACGTTGCAGCCAGAGTTGGTAGAAGTTCCTGACGACGTCCAGGAAGGTGACGAGTTGGTGTTCGAGACCGAAGCAGAAGCCGCACCGCAAGCCTCCCAAGCCGTCGAACCAGAAATCAGTGAGCCAGGCAAGCCCCGGAGCATACTTGTCCCTGTTTTACTAAAATGCATTGCAGTGTGATTGAGCCTTTGATTGTGCATTGGAATAGGAGTTGATTGAATCCCAGTTTAATGCATGATCTGTCCTTGATTAGATTGATCTTTGCCACCTTTTCAAAAAGATAAAGTAGAATTTGCTTAGACCTGCTTACTACAATAGAAGTCAGGTGATTTTCCGGTCACCTACAATCTAGGATGACTTGTTTATGAATTAAAATTTGATGAGTAAGGCTATGAGCAAATATTGGGCAGGACAAGCTTGAGGGATTAGTGATGTGTTGGATGATTGATGGTTTTAAGATGGTCCTGCCCAGTGTAATAAACTTTAGGAAGCATGATGTTTGCTTGGGGTCAAGCTTTGAACGTACTGAGCGCATACCGGCGCTAGGGACCCGGGAAACCGATGTACTGCTGTGGTACCAACGGCTGATCTGTGACTCACCGTGTCTGGCGAGGAACGTGGGCGGGGTCGTAGTCGGTAACCCACATGCCTTTGCCCGGGCAATGTGTAGGGATTGGGGATGCGACCCCGGGCTATGTGGGCACAGTTCAGGCAATGGTGGCCGCAGTGGGAAAGGTAGCTTCGTGCGGCCTTCCGGGGGCGCGCACGCGGCGTGTGTCTCAGGTTACCCCTGCAGGGTTAAAAATTGATTCGAATCGCCGAGTGTCACGGTCTTGACACATGCTTGATCACTACCAAACGGATTAGGTGTTTCTTACGCTCACTTAAGTCCTTCACCTTGTTTGTTAGTCTTATAATTGCTTGTTTGGCTTAGTTTTGGCATGGCTAACCTAAAGGTCTAGGTGATTATTTATCGGGTTAAAATTTGATAAATTAAGAAGTCTAAGTTAGTAAGCTGTTTTCTTGCAAAAGCTTGTTTGTTCCTTGTTAAACCTCAAAGCCTAGCATATTCCTTGATAATTCCTTTAGCTCTAGGTTGTCGGGTAAGGCTAGCTGAGTATCTTTGTACTCTGGGTTGTTTGACCCCTGTTGCAGTTGAACCTGAAGAGTAGTTGCAGATCCTGGAGCGAAGGAGGACCGGAAGACGTAGGTCATGTCTGGGCACGACATGATTTACCTAGTTAGTTTGTTTAATTATGACCTAAGAGCCACTTGCTGAACCCTGTTTATCTAGTTGTGAGATAAAACGTACTACTGAAGTTGTATAACTCCTACTCATCTGTGTTGTATATATGTGTTGTTCGATATCTGTGATGTATCCTCTGGTGTTGGGATCCTGAATATGTGTAACGAGAAGGTTGAACGTGGATGATTCGGGTAGTTCCCGGGACACTCGACGGAACTCCGTACTTATGTTGACCCAGGAGTGTGACGTGTTCAGTGTTTAACACTACAGATCACTCCTGAGTCAGTTTAAGTAGGACCGTTCCGCCACAGCTGGTATCAGAGCACATATCCTCGGGACATCACAGATATTGTGTTGAACCCAGTAGAGTGCCCTACTAGGTAGTTATATAAGTTTTTCAGGGTGGCCTTAGTAAACTAACTTCTAAAGTTATGTATTTACCTTCTGCTAAACTTTCGATTTTGTAACAACGCACCTTCGATCAGGTATGAAAGGTAAGTTAATTCAGCATGATATAATATTATGACTCTGACTTGCACAAGCTTGCTTGTGTGAGGGGCCCCGTTCACTGATTGTTCGGGGGGCGACCTGTCCATTGGCTAGCCCGTTGGGCTTGTCTTTGTGGCTTGTCGACATCTGCCGCCTGATGTGGAGTGCGGAGTTCCTGCTGTGTGATCTTATTAATCACGGTCGCTTAACCCTGGGGAGTGGCTTACTCAGGGGCATCCCATATGGCAATGATATGGGACATGCAAACGCCGACCATACGGTGGTGAGTATGGGACAAGTGAATACGTGTAAACGTATGAAGCACTGTCCATGCAGTGTTGAACGCATGGGTGCCATTCCTATAGTGAATGGTAATGTATGGTTTTCCGCAGGTACGCTAACCGCGATCGTAACGTATAGATTCGATAGATCTATTATAGGTTGAGAGTCGTACGAAAATGCCACCAATTTTATTCGAGAATTTGTTTGTTCCAGTCAGGACGTAGGATTCGAGCATGTGCATATCATACCAGTTGCATGGGTTTTGAGGTAGATTTTAAGGTTTTAGTTTCCTCCCTGGCTTAAGGTTCTGTTTTCGTTGTTCAGATGGCTGGTAACTGGGTTGATGAAGAAGGGTGGACCCATGGGTTTTGTGCCAACGAGTCTGGTTTCCCTCAAATCTTGTGGGAAACAATGCTGAAGTTGGGGTATGAGGAGCATCCGGAGTATGTGGCTAAAGAGACCATCACTGAAAATCACTGCCTGTGTGAGATATATCTCCACTTTCCACCAAATCCTAAGTACCCAGAGTGGCCCACCAGAACTGTTTATGCTCAAGGCATAGAGATGGATGACTCAATTGCTTTAGTTGCATACAAGGCTTTGACAGAGTTGTGTCATGAGCACTCTGTTGAAATAGGTCAAACTAATGCCAAATACTTCCCATCCGAAGGGAGAGAGTATGACCTGTGGGGATCCAGGATAAGGAAGGTGAGTGAGACATCCAAGGCACAATACCATGACTTCATGGGTGCCCAGAGTAGCTATATGCAAGCCCTGTTTAATATGAACCAAGAGCAAGAGAGAATATATAGCCAAAGTAGGAAGGAAGTGGAGCAATCTGCCCAGAGAGAGGCTGAATTTGAAGCACAAATGAAGCATTATCAAGATGAGGCGGATGTGAGGAATGTAACAGTAGGGATCCTTCGGGATTCCTATGAGAAGCGCATCAATGATCTCCAAGGCCAAATTCAGCATCAACAAGAATATATTCATAACCGTAATTTGGAATATGAGAGCTCAAATGTGGAATAATAATATCAATAACCTCCAACAAGAAAGGTTGCAGAACCTTGCTGAAATAGAGGGTTTAAGGGCTGTTCTGGAGGAAGCCCAAGCTGAACATCAGGAACCTAATCAAGGTGAGGAGCATGCAATGCCAGAGGATGGTGACGAGCAAGGAGGAGATAATTTTGCGGAGTTTGGTGAAGAGCCTACGATGCCAGAGGGTGATGAGGAAGAGGATCCCGAAATGGTGGGTGATTGGTTTGAAGTTGATTCTGATGAGGAAGGGGAGGAAGAGGATCCAGCAGAACCCAGTGAACCGATTAGTGTGGCAAATCAGTCTTCAGCGCCATACCTTGAGGACTCCGTTGCTTCCTTCGGAGAATACAAGGGAGATTGCGGAATCTCGGGTGGTTTTAACCTGGGGTATGACGATCTTTTTGGTCTGGTTAGAGATAATCAAGATGAAATTTGTGAGATGCTCCGGCGACTGGGTCATAATGATAATGATGCTTTTTGAAGATGTGTTGAGTGAGTGTGGTTGTTGTAAAAGCTGTAAGGAATAAGTGAGCGGAGTGTACGCTCATGGGTTGTCTTTTGGAGTTTTCTTGTGTACTTTTCATGTATAATTAAGTGGGTACTATGCTGTTGTATTATACATGTACTGCTTTGAAGTGAACTTCTGTACTGCTGCTATGTATAAGACAAGCTTGTGTAACTTCAATGTTTGCCTTGCCTTTACCAAATGTTGTGCCTTACTATGTAAAGTATCAACAATTTGAGTTAAGTGTTAATCAGGAGTTTTTCTTCCTTTATAGAATGTCGGATCCTCAGCGCAGTGGAAATGGAGCTGGAGGGGCTGATAATACCTCACCAGAAGGGTCGGGACCTCCACAACCACCCACTCCATTGACTGTTGCTGATGTTATGGCTTATCTTGTCAGCAAAAATGATGAGTTAACCCGACTGATGAATAAGTTGACTCAGAGTATTGCGGGATCTTCTGCCCGTCGACAGCAGGATGCCATGGAAGGGGTGGATTATCAGAGGTTTATGGATGTTCATCCCCCAATCTTCTCTAAGCCAGAACACCCTCTAGAAGCTGATGAGTGGCTTAGAACCATGGAGCAGAAGTTTCGTTTAATTCCCCGCATCACAGATGCACAGAAAGTTGAGTATGGATCTCAGCAACTCCATGGTCCTGCCGGTATCTGGTGGGAGAATTTCTTGGCAAGCCAACCGGTCAGATCCGTGGTGACATGGGAAGATTTCCGTACAGCTTTCCGTGGCTACCACATTCCTAGCGGGTTGTTCAAGATGAAGCTAGAAGAATTCTTGAGGCTGCAACAAGGCAACAGATCAGTGTTAGAATATGTCACTGATTTCAATTTCCTAGCACAATATGCCCGCCCTTATGTTGATACAGATGAGAAGAAACGGGATTGCTTTTATCGGGGTTTAACTTTGAAGATGCAACACAAGTTGTCCACCTGCACGTATCCAGATTATAATAGCTTGGTGAGTCAGGCTATTCAGGCTGAAGACCGGATGAAGGCTTACCATGTGGAGAAGAAGAGAAAGGCAGCTCCTGGTGGATCCTCCCTGGCTCCACCCCAGCAGCGTATGCGGACGGTGTTCCGTATACCAGCACGTTCAGGGTATCGTGCTCCTCAGCAACAGCAGTACCAGCAACCTAGGAACAGGCAGTGGGTAGTGAGGGCTCCAGCTAATCTTCCTCGGTTGGCTGGATCAGGATTTAACAACCGTGCTCCTGCTGGGCAGCAACCCTGCTACAATTGTGGCCAACCTGGGCACTTTGCTCGAGAGTGTCGACTTCCCAAGGCCAATCAGGCAGTGCCAGCACTTCCAGCTCCACCAGCACCAGCATCTGCAGCAGCTACTCCAGCTCAGGGATCAGGCTCTCTCTTTGTGAAGAAGAAGTTCTTGAACACCCGCACTGGACGGGTGAATTATCTCAATGTTGAGGAGATCCCCGAGGAAGAGCCGGTGTTAGCTGGTATGTTCACTATCAACCGCCATCCAGCATTTGTTTTGTTTGATTCTGGAGCATCGCATTCCTTTATCAGTCGAAGTTTTGCACTTAAGCATCAAATAAGTGTTAAAACCCAAGAAACCAGATATATCATTAATGCACCCGAGGCCAAGCAAGTAACTAACCAAATGGTTGATCAAGCTCAGTTAGAGCTTAATGGGATGACCTTTCCAACCAATCTAGTGGTGTTGGAAAATCAAGGGTTAGATGTAATTTTGGGCATGAATTGGATGAGACATTACCAGGCAGTATTGGATATACCTCTTAGGACGGTACACTTAAGAACTCCTGAGGGAGAACCTTTGTCTTTACAGTTGCCTAGTTTTGAAACTGCTGTTGGGTCCGTCCACAAGACTGAAGCAGTAGACTTGAAGAAAATTCCTGTGGTGTGCGAGTTTCCGGATGTGTTTCCTGACGACCTTCCGGGAATGCCACCAGATAGGGAGGTGGAGTTTGTTATAGAACTTGAGCCTGGAACTGCACCCATCTCCTGACGTCCTTATAGAATGACCCCAAAGGAGTTGGTAGAATTGAAAGTACAACTGCAAGAATTATTGGATAAGGGCTATATCCGCCCTAGTTCTTCGCCCTGGGGATGTCCGGCCTTGTTTGTGAAAAAGAAGGATAAGAGTTTAAGACTCTGTGTTGATTATCGACCCTTGAATGCTGTGACTGTGAAGAATAAGTATCCTTTGCCAAGGATTGATTTGTTGTTTGATCAGTTAGCCGGTGCCAAAGTATTCTCCAAGATTGATTTAAGATCAGGGTATCATCAAATTAAGATCAAGGCAGAAGATATTCCAAAGACAGCTTTCTCTACCAGATATGGGTTGTATGAATATCTGGTAATGTCTTTTGGATTGACAAATGCTCCAGCATATTTTATGTATTTGATGAATTCAGTGTTCATGCCAGAATTGGACAAATTTGTAGTGGTGTTCATTGATGATATATTGATATATTCCAAGAATGAAGAAGAGCATGCTGAACATTTGCGGATTGTTCTTAATAGATTAAGAGAACACCAGTTATATGCCAAGCTTAGCAAATGTGCATTTTGGTTGAAGGAAGTTCCATTTCTGGGTCATGTACTATCATCAGAAGGTGTTGCAGTGGACCCTGGTAAGGTTAAGGAGGTTTTGGACTGGAAGATTCCAAAGTCAGTCTTTCAGGTACGAAGCTTTCTAGGATTGGCTGGATACTATCGAAGATTTATTCCTAATTTTTCCAAGATAGCCAAGCCAATGACAGAACTATTGAAGAAGCAGAATAAGTTCAAATGGACTCCAGAATGCACAGAAGCTTTCAAAACCCTGAGAGAACTTCTAACCACAGCTCCTGTCTTAGCCCAGCCGGATCTGGAAGAACCTTTTGATGTGTATTGTGATGCATCCAGGATTGGGTTGGGATGTGTGTTAATGCAAGAAGGGAGAGTTATTGCGTATGCCTCAAGACAACTCAAGAAACATGAAGAGAATTACCCAACCCATGATTTGGAGTTAGCAGCAGTGGTCCATGCTCTGAAAATATGGCGCCATTACCTTCTTGGTAGTGTGTGTCATATTTATACAGATCATAAGAGCTTGAAATACATCTTCACTCAGGCAGATTTGAATATGAGACAGAGAAGATGGTTGGAATTAATAAAAGATTATGACTTGAAGATCCACTATCACCCAGGTAAGGCTAATGTGGTGGCCGATGCTTTGAGTAGAAATGCACAGTGTATGTGCATAGCTACTAAGCATCTAGATAATACTCTATGTTTGGAAATGGAGAAACTGAATCTTAGCCTTGTACCAGAAGGGTTTGTGCATAGCATCAATATTGCCTCCACACTGGCAGAACAGATAAAGAAAGCTCAAAAGAATGACAAGGGTATGGAGTTCCTTAGAAAGAGGTTGCAACTTGGTCAAGCTCAATGTTTTACCCAAGATCAAGAAGGAGTATTATGGTTTAAAGGAAGGTTAGTGGTACCCAAAGTACCACAATTAAGGAAGCAAATCTTGGATGAAGCTCATACATCATGTTTGACTTTACATCCTGAAAGCAACAAGATGTACCAAGATTTGAAGCAAAGATTCTGGTGGACTAGGATGAAGAGAGAAATAGCCAAGTATGTCTCTGAGTGTGATGTTTGCCGCAAGGTTAAAGCTGACCACCTGAAATCTGCGGGATCACTTCAGCCATTAGCTATTCCTGGATGGAAATGGGAAGATATATCTATGGATTTCATTGTAGGATTGCCTACCACATCCAAAGGATATGATTCCATCTGGGTAATAGTAGAACGTTTGACCAAGTCAGCACATTTCCTGCCAGTTAAAGTCAGGTATCATGTACGGACGTATGCAGAATTGTACTTAAGCCGTATTGTCTCTTTGCATGGAATACCCAAGACCATTGTATCAGATCGTGGTTCCCAATTTATCTCAAGGTTTTGGGAACAGTTGCATCAGTTGTTGGGTACTACCTTGATTAGAAGTTCAGCCTATCACCCCCAGACAGGAGGACAGACAGAGAGAGTTAATCAGATATTAGAAGATATGCTTCGAGCTTATGTTCTCACTAACTCCAAGTAGTGGGATGAATGCTTGCCTTTAGCGGAGTTTGCCTATAACAACAGTTATCAAGAAAGCATCAAAATGGCACCATTTGAGGCATTATATGGAAGAAGGTGCAGAACACCAGTGAATTGGTCTGAGTCTGGAGAAAGAACTATATTTGGACCTGATTTAGTTATGGAAGCGGAAGAGATAGTTTGTCAAGTCCAAGCAAACTTGAAGACAGCCCAGTCTCGACAGAAAAGCTACACTGATAAGAGAAGACGACCGCTCTCTTTTCAGAAAGGAGATTTTGTTTATCTCAAGGTCTCCCCAATGAAAGGAGTGCATCATTTTGGAGTAAAGGGAAAGCTAGCACCCAGGTATATCGGACCCTTCCAGATTGTGGAACTTCGAGGACCCGTGGCTTATCGCCTTGCCTTACCAGAGAACTTAGCCGGGGTGCATGACGTATTTCATGTTTCTCAGCTCAAGAAATATCTCAGGGTACCTGAAGAAGCCATCAAAGAAACAGAATTGCAACTCAAGTCTGACTTGACGTATGAAGAACGTCCAATCAAGATATTGGATCAGAAGGAAAGAGAAACCAGAAGAAGGAGTATTAAGTTTTATAAAGTCCAATGGAGTAACCACACTGAGAATGAAGCCACATGGGAACAAGAGGAGTATTTAGTGTCTAAATATCCAGAGTTGTTTGAAAAATAAGTTGTAGTGTGGTTGCTTTCTGTTCTTTTGTGAGATATAAGGCAAGTTAAGAATATGACACATTTTTCTTACCACTATTTCAGTCCTTACTTTTAACCCTGTTAAATCTCGGGACGAGATTTCTTTAAGGGGGGGAGGCTGTAACACCTCAGTGTTAATGAAAGTTCTAACTGTTGCTTTGGTTGTGTCATATGGTCACTAAAGTATAGTTTGGATATTAATAAGGATTAAGGAAAAGAAAGAAGGAATTAAAAGAGAAATGGTGGTTTCTATGTTTAAGCTTTAAGGTTAAATTTTTGTGTTACATTTCAAGTTTGGACTTTCAAATTTGGATCAAATGCCATGCAAATGTTGGGGCAAATATTGGAATTTGTATTTTGGTTTCACAAGGGCATTTTGGTAATTTCAGTTTGGGGAAAAATCAAAGAAAAAGCAAAAGAACAGGAAGGGGAGTTATGGGTGTGCAGGGCGGTGGAGCAGGCCGGGGCGCCGCTCGGCGCGGCGGTGCCACGCACCAGCTCGCCGCCGAGGGCGTGCCCCGAGGTCACGCGCCGGTCGACCGGGTGCTAGCGCGGGTGGTGGCTGGCTGGACGTGGCCGCGCGCCTGGTTATAGGCTGCTCCGCGCCGGCTCTGTTTCTCCCCGCCGAGCTTGCCATCGTAGCCACCGACCCCTGTTCGCCGCCGTCTCACCGTCTCTCCCTTGCCACCCAACTCCTCTGCTACCTGAGCCTCCCTCGAACATCCACACAAGCTTCCAAGCACCCTCCACCCGTTCCTTGCAGCCATACTCCGGTATTTTCCCCGAACAGAGCCGCCACCGCCGCCATTCCTCCGTGGTCGCATGGTGAGCTCCCACTTCCGGGCCTCCTCGTCCTCGTCCAAGTGTGTGTCTGTGCTCTGGTGATCCTTGCGCTGCTCGCCGTGGCATTTGTTGCCCAGGGCCGTGGCCTGTGTGGCCGGAACGCCACCGCGCCACCATGGCCGTTCTTCGGTTTCCGCCGCCGCCGCTAGTGCTTTGGCCGCCTTAGTCCTCCAGAGTTCCGGAGAAGGAGAGCGGAGTGTGTCCCTGAGTGTGTTGGAGCTCGTGGTGCTGCTTGTTGCCGTGGGGGGTTGGTCTAGGGGCTGTTCTAGGCGCGCCACCGCCGCGCTCTTGACCTAGCACCGCCGCCGAGTTTGGGATTTGATGCGCGGGGATGTGGAACGCGTGGTCGTGGAGCCTCGGGCCTCGCCGCCGGCGTTTGCCGCCTTGGGCCAGGACCGCCGCGGCCGGTTCTGTTCAAGCGGCGCGCGGGCGTGTCCCTGTCTTCGCGAGGAAGAAGGGGAAAACAGGAGTGGGCCAGGCCCGCTTGCCAGTCAGATGAAGAGGGGGAGAGAGAGGATGGGGCCGGGCCCGTCGGTCAGTGAGACAGGACAGAGAAGGAGCGCGGGTTGAGAAAGGGAAAAGCTGGAGGGGGTTTTTGTAAAGTTGGTTAGGTTTTTAGGTTTTTAGGTTTCTAAGGTTTTATTTAATGCATTAATAGGTTAATAATTCATATCTTTTTGTAGGAGTCTCCAAAATTTATGAAATAAATTTTGGAGGAATAGTTGCATTTTTGTTTATGCATTCATGCTTAGTAATCTAGGTTTTTCATAGTTTTAGTAATTAGATAGCATTAGTTTAGTTTAGGGTTTTTGCTTTGTTAATAGGTTTTAAAAGCTTAGGTTGGGAAAAGGGTCTCTAATTTAAATCTTGCATGTTCTTGCATCATGTCGTGTAGATCAAGATACGTTGCAGCCAGAGTTGGTAGAAGTTCCTGACGACGTCCAGGAAGGTGACGAGTTGGTGTTCGAGACCGAAGCGGAAGCCGCACCGCAAGCCTCCCAAGCCGTCGAACCAGAAATCAGTGAGCCAGGCAAGCCCCGGAGCATACTTGTCCCTGTTTTACTAAAATGCATTGCAGTGTGATTGAGCCTTTGATTGTGCATTGGAATAGGAGTTGATTGAATCCCAGTTTAATGCATGATCTGTCCTTGATTAGATTGATCTTTGCCATCTTTTCAAAAAGATAAAGTAGAATTTGCTTAGACCTGCTTACTACAGTAGAAGTCAGGTGATTCTCCGGTCACCTACAATCTAGGATGACTTGTTTATGAATTAAAATTTGATGAGTAAGGCTATGAGCAAATATTGGGCAGGACAAGCTTGAGGGATTAGTGATGTGTTGGATGATTGATGGTTTTAAGATGGTCCTGCCCAGTGTAATAAACTTTAGGAAGCATGATGTTTGCTTGGGGTCAAGCTTTGAACGTACTGAGCGCATGCCGGCGCTAGGGACCCGGGAAACCGATGTACTGCTGTGGTACCAACGGCTGATCTGTGACTCACCGTGTCTGGCGAGGAACGTGGGCGGGGTCGTAGTCGGTAACCCACATGCCTTTGCCCGGGCAATGTGTAGGGATTGGGGATGCGACCCCGGGCTATGTGGGCACAGTTCAGGCAATGGTGGCCGCAGTGGGAAAGGTAGCTTCGTGCGGCCTTCTGGGGGCGCGCACGCGGCGTGTGTCTCAGGTTACCCCTGCAGGGTTAAAAATTGATTCGAATCGCCGAGTGTCACGGTCTTGACACATGCTTGATCACTACCAAACGGATTAGGTGTTGCTTACGCTCACTTAAGTCCTTCACCTTGTTTGTTAGTCTTATAATTGCTTGTTTGGCTTAGTTTTGGCATGGCTAACCTAAAGGTCTAGGTGATTATTTATCGGGTTAAAATTTGATAAATTAAGAAGTCTAAGTTAGTAAGCTGTTTTCTTGCAAAAGCTTGTTTGTTCCTTGTTAAACCTCAAAGCCTAGCATATTCCTTGATAATTCCTTTAGCTCTAGGTTGTCGGGTAAGGCTAGCTGAGTACCTTTGTACTCAGGGTTGTTTGACCCCTGTTGCAGTTGAACCTGAAGAGTAGTTGCAGATCCTGGAGCGAAGGAGGACCGGAAGACGTAGGTCATGTCTGGACACGACATGATTTACCTAGTTAGTTTGTTTAATTATGACCTAAGAGCCACTTGCTGAACCCTGTTTATCTAGTTGTGAGATAAAACGTACTACTGAAGTTGTATAACTCCTACTCATCTGTGTTGTATATATGTGTTGTTCGATATCTGTGATGTATCCTCTGGTGTTGGGATCCTGAATATGTGTAACGAGAAGGTTGAACGTGGATGATTCGGGTAGTTCCGGGGACACTCGACGGAACTCCGGACTTATGTTGACCCAGGAGTGTGACGTGTTCAGTGTTTAACACTACAGATCACTCCTGAGTCAGTTTAAGTAGGACCGTTCCGCCACACCCCCTACCATAGAAGTCTAAATTGCTTCGGCTTCGGCTATACCGGTTAGGGTTCAGGGTTGTTGGGGGCGACTCCGTTCTATCGGGTTCAGAAGGATGTTAGGGATTTGGAGCGTCCATGTATCCCCTGCCTTAGAAGGCTAAATTGGTTCGGCTTCGGTCCGCCTACCATAAAAAGATGTAATAGTAGCTCAACATTTCTCTAATTGCATGTCAATATTTATTTAAGTATATACTAACATTTATCAAAATCTAATTCAACATTTTGTATAAAGCTAGCTCGACATTTCTTTAAATATATATCAATATTTTTCTAAATCTAGTTCAATAATTTTCTATTGATTAGCTCAACATTTCGCATATTTTAGACAATATTTCTCTACATCTATGTCAACATTTACCATAAATTGTTTACAAACAAATACTTTATTTTTCATATTCTATTCACTTAGTATGTCGATTTTAATTTTGTTTTTCATTTGCCAGGTGCATCTCCTTCTTATTTTGTGTACTTGAAAGCTATAATACTGAAGTTATATTAGTGATTTGCAACTTGAAACTTCAATTTGTGAGTTGGTACCCACCCGTTTATTTTCCCACTTAGAACCACGTACCCAGCAAAAAATGAAGGCAACAACAAATTCTAGCGCGCGCATTGTAACCTTCCCGCGTATAGTTTCAGCGCACGTTCAAAAACATTCTAGCGCGTGCTATTTTTCTGCGGCGCTACGCACGTTCAAAAAAATTCTAGCGCGTGCTAATTTTCCTCAGCGTTACGCACGTTAAAGAAAAATCTTGGGCAGCGCTTCGCACGTTAATCCACAGCGGCGCAGCGCGTTCCACAGCTCGTGAAACGAAAACGGAACGGAAATGTTAAAGAAAAAATATTCACAGCATCTGCTATCTATAATTGAGCCTTTTTATTGTAATTGGGCTTTATAGATGGTTTGGTTAAAAATCTTTCGGTAGATATATAGGAGCCCCCACCCGGCAAGCGGTGCAGCCTTGCAGGCGAGTGGCGGGGCCACGCACGCAGACGACCGACGGCAGCGCGCCGGCGAGCGGCAGCCGCGGCGACAAGTGAGCAGCTTGACTGTGCGTTCGCTCTGCTTTGCTTGCTTGTTCGGTTGTTCCCGTCCCGTGTCCCTTTGCTTGCAATCCCATCCCATGAGGCCATGAAGCCCACGACTGCTTGCCTTGTTCATCAATTTTTAGTTAGCGTGTGGTTGCGACGTCGGCTCACGTGGCACTCCTCCCACCGTTGGATTCCTGGATCGCCCTCCGCCTCATCCACGCGACAGCGCCAACCCTCTTCGCTCGTGACCACTCACGCCTGCCTCCCCCTCTCTCTCTCTTCTCCCCGAGGAAAAAGAAAAAAAAAAGAAAAGCCGCGGCGTCGATCTCGCCGCCGCCGCCCGCCCCGCGCGACCTCGTCTCTCGCCCATAACCGAACGCGCTTCCATCCGCGCCGCGCGACTCGCTAGCCATCCCGAGCCCCTCCTGGCCTCTCGAGCCCCCCGCGACAGAGGATTGCCGGGGGCGGCAGAAGCAGCAGGCGTGCGGGCCAAGTTCGGAGGCGGCAGCAGCGCCTGCGCCCAGCGGTGGGAGGGCGGGCCCTGTTCCCGGCGCGCGGAGGCCCCGCGGGGGAGCGCGGCGGTTTAGGAGCGGCGCGCCGGCGAGCGAGCAGCCGCGGTGGGTGATTGAGACGCCCTCTCTAGACTCCCCTTTTGATTCTGTTCAACCTGGCTGAAATTGAAGTTTGTTGTCATATCCGAATGCTCCTCAAACGTTGAAACCCTAGCTTAGGGAATTGTGTTCCAATGCTCAAACCCTCCTTTATGCACTCGGAAATTACTCAACTCTGAGTTTCATGCCGTGTTTTATCAATTTCCTTCTGTATTCGTAGCCTCCACCTTCCTTTGCGCCGCAGACCCACCCCCAACAGTAACCAATCGCTTTCCATTAATTTATTCCTGGATTCCATCCAATCAATCTGTTGCTGATAAGGATCGGATCGCTGGGGCTTTGCTTGCCAAAATAAAATTCCTCTGATTTGCTCTGCCTGACTGGCTAGGTCGATAATCCCACTCTCATTATAGGATCAGGTCAGGGACTCAGTCTGTGAAGGATTCGTGTTCACCAATCAGCCTCTCTACCAATACGTTGCTTGCGCTCATGTATACACGTGTATACAGTTTCGTACTTTCGGTTGCACTATTTGTATGATAATTTGGTGTTCCAAGTCTAAAAGGGCATGCCACCTGTTCCATTTTCTGCAGGGAACAACCAGTGCATAATTATGAGCTCTCTGTGCCCTTTCGCCGGAGCTACCACTGGCGGTGGCGTTTGCCCTGTGAAATCTGATAAGAGCAGTGCTGGTGTATGCCCTGCAAAATCTGACAAGAGCATAACCGGTGTATGCCCTGTTACCGGCAAGGATCACGGTAGTGAGCACGAGGAAAGTACTGACCATGCTGAAGAAAAGGGCGCCGATCCTCGTATGGTGCCAGCAAAGTGCCCATTTGGCTACGACAGCAACACGTTCAAGCTGGGTCCGCTCAGCTGCATTATCTGCCAGGCACTGCTCCATGAAAGCAGCAAATGCAAGCCGTGTGCCCATAAATTCTGCAAGTGCGTCCTGTGCTTCATGTCCAGATCAGAATGCACTTACTGTTTCATTTATTGCTTCAGTAGGATCTTATTGGATTTATCTTGGCAGGGCATGTATATCACGCTTTAAAGACTGCCCGCTGTGTGGTGCTGATATAGAGGGGATTGAGCCTGATGCTGAGCTTCAGGTTCTTGTTGATCGCTTCATTGATGGCCATGCCAGAATCAAGCGATCACATGCTGCAGGGGATGTGGAAGCAGCTGGTGGCAAGAACAAAGTCATATATGAGGATGTTTCTATGGAAAGAGGAGCTTTTCTGGTGCAGCAAGCTATGAGGGTCAGTAATTGAATTACAGTCAACTGCTTTAGCCTCATGTGATGAATTTTTGATACTTGAACCTGTAAAATTTGCATAACCAATAGTCCTTCATTATCTACTATTGTTTTATGATATTGATGTTACAACCATTCCCTAACTTTTTCATCTCCAGGCATTTCGTGCTCAGAACATTGAAAGTGCGAAATCAAGGCTCACTATGTGTGCAGACGACATCAGGGAGGAGTTGAAATCATCAGAAGATAACCTAGATCTATGTTCTCAGCTTGGAGCTGTGTTAGGAATGCTTGGGGACTGCTGGTATGTTCGCTCACTCTTAACTATTCCCCTTTAGTGATTTTTCCCACTTAAGCAAACTAAGAAAATACTATCAGTAGTCAAACCAGGGTTCCAGAGAACATGCACGCTACTGCTTTAACACGCCAGATCTTTTCACTTAGTTTCTTTTGCTACCCCCTCTGTATATAGAATCATGATGGTTTGGAAAAGATCCCATTCTAGTGTAAGGAAGCAAATCTACAAGATTCTTTCTACAGAAGTTACATTGATATTTGACTGTATTTAAGTTTGGGTCCTGCATTTTTGTACTCATTCAAAGGGCAATTCTTCATGCTTTCATGTATTATAGATTTATAGTATCTTGATGTTCTATGTTTTAACTAGCTGAATCATTTTCTGTTGAAAAAGGAAAAGTCTCACTGTAGGCAACTTTGTTGTTCCTTTTACTATCTATACTTTTGACTCACACTGTGGTTATAAACCAATTTTCAACATTATTGTATGGACTGTGGACAGATTGATTCATGCAGCTAGGAAATTTAGTAGGATTCTAGCCTGATGGTTATGCCAGTCTTTGTATCTTACTTACTAAAAAAATGAAACCTTGCCTGTACCAGGCATCATGTTGTTGCTAATTACAGGTTGATGCTTTGTGTAGTAATCTAATTGCTAGTTAGCACGATCCTGATCAGGACGTCTAGCTACCTTGTTGTTCAGAATGCACAGGGACTGTGATATCTGGATCTCTGACAACTCTAATTCGTTACTTATTAATTATTATTGGTGAATATTCTTATCACTGTTGTAATATAATGCCTTAATCTCCATATAGTTAATGTTTTGTATTTTGTTCAATTTTCATTACATAATTAGCTGTGGCTCTTAGATCTCATTTTGCATAGTTTGTTAATTACTGAACTCATTCAACACTGCATCCTTATCATTATACCGTGTTTTCAGCCGGACTTTGGGAGATGCTCCTTCAGCAATCACTTACTATGAAGAAAGTGCTGAGTTCCTCTCGAAACTCCCTACAAAAGATCTTGAGGTTATATTCAACTTTAGTATAATTGTAATAACATCACAGTCACCATCTTCTGATTTAGCTTTTACATTCATCTGCAGTTGGTTCATACTCTTTCCGTTTCACTAAATAAAATTGGTGACCTTCGCTACTATGACGGGGACCTCCAATCTGCAAGAGACTATTATGCCCGTTCATTGGATGTTCGCAGAAATGCAGTAAAAGAACACTCAGCAGTGGCTTCCCAGGTATGTTGTTGGGGATCTATACCATTTGAACTGTTGGATAACATGGACAGGAACGCTGTTGTCTTGCACTGCAAATGCTTGATACTGATGGACATGCACACCACGGAAACAGTAGAAGGAAAAGTATAGTTTGGGTACACAACAGTATTTTCTCTGAAGAAAATCACTTTTTTGGTGGATGGGTGGGTGGGTGTTTTTTTTTCTGGTCCAAGTGATCTTTGGAAGCCCATACATGAACATGTTACTAAAGATTTCATGTGATGACTAAGGTTTTGCCTGACAGAAGTGGTTAATTGAGAGGTCTAGTGTCATGATCCAGATTTGAGAGCATGTGAGGGATGAAGGAATTCAGTACTTGTTAACAAACACCAAACTGGAAATTCGATATTGGGTGCTGCCAAGGTGGCAATATCACCCAAATCCAAGGTTCAAGGTAGAGGGTGGATTTCATATGATAATTCTTTGCTTAATTTTTTCACACACCCTATGACAATTTATTGATTAGGTAGTTTAATGCCTTAGCCAACAGCTAACAAACTTGGTAACTATTGTGAAATTGTTCACTGTGGCCGAATTATTCTGTACAACTCTACCGTATTCCACCCTTGGATAAGGAACTGGTGTTCTCATTCTATAAATAAAGTCAACTGAAAGAGCCTTGATATCATCCATCCACTAATGTATTCTGTACTCCATACAGAAGAGAAATAAAGCTTCCCATTCCTCCGACAGCTCTGTGTTCTCCTTGTGCTCCTGTGTTTGTATTTGCTTTGATCGATAAAACATTTCTTAACAGTAACAACCTAAGGATACTAACTTATCATTATTTGTATGGAAACTGTTAATCCTAAACATGCTAATCAAATGCAGCTAACTGATTTGGCTAATACCTATCGCATATAGTTGTATACTGCTGCTGCTGCTGCTATGCTGCTGTGAATGTGTTGTTGTGCCTTGCTGCATGCCAATGTGTTGCTGTC
Organism: Alloteropsis semialata; assembly: GCA_004135705.1. Lineage (NCBI taxonomy): Eukaryota > Viridiplantae > Streptophyta > Magnoliopsida > Poales > Poaceae > Alloteropsis > Alloteropsis semialata. The sequence goes on from CM014274.1 coordinate 73,136,013, forward strand.
CATGTGGCCGGTCAGCTGGCCTTTATGACAGCTAATGAGAAGCATCCACTGCATTTGGTCCTCTACATGTTATTCAAGAACCCAAACAACATATAAGTGGAGGGCCATTGAAATTTTTTGGAGTTCCACAAGAACAAACACACTTTAACAGAAGTCGTATTGTGCACCTACATCATCAATTGTGAATGCACATAGATATCTAGTTTATTTATGCACTGCTACAATGAAAGTGATGTGATAGGGTAGGGGGAAGAAGGGAGCAGGAAAACTAATGACCTGGAAATAATTAGCAAGAGAGACCTTTTACTACTAGAGAAAATGGTAGTCTGTTGTAATTGGATAGTTGGCAATCTTTTTGTACGTTTCTGACATATTCTTCTTGAACCTATGGCCTAAATCGTTTTCAGTCAAAGTATGAAAAATCTGCTTCACTGGAGATGTTTGATCAAAGCCTGGCCTTGCTAGGATTCAAAGATGTCTATTTTGAGTCAAGCTGTACTGCTTAACGACTTTTTTTAGGCTTGCATTTAATTTTTAGGCAACATGATTCTGTTATTCATGAAGCCTATCCTTTTGAGAATAGTTCTGTGTGAAGAGGCAAGTAATTTTGCTGCTTCTATTAGAGCTAAGCTGTGGCATAGAGCAGACATGATTCAGAGTGCACTTTGCTTCTAGGCATGTGTGCTATAATATTTTAATTTGTACTTGTTGGATATATATAGGTCATTGATCTAGCAACTTCTCTTGCCAAAGTTGCGGATGTTGATAGAAATCTTGGGAACGAAAGCTCTGCAGTTGAGGGTTTCGAGGAAGCGATTCAATGCCTTGAGAAGTTGAAGCTGGATTCTGAACAAGCTAATCTTGAGCAACGGGTAACTATTGTTGATCTTCACTATTCCTCTTCCTCCTTTAATCCCTGTGCTCGTATCTGTTGTTCCAAACTTACCTTCACCCTGTATTTTTTGCAGCGCCTCTCGGTTCTTGACTTCCTGCAGAAGCAATTGGCAGATAAGTGAGACGTTGTTATCCCAAGTTTTCACCAACTAAGTAAGATGTCTTCTCCTGGTAATGATGTCCAACTCCACTATTTTTTTCTGGTTGCGTATGGAAAGGGTTGCACTAGAAACGCCAAGTAGCAGGTGTTTATCACCATATGAAACTTTGTAGCAGCACAAATAAGTACTCGAGCACTGTAAATGTATCATATGTACGTTCAGCGAGGTACTCCTATGGCTGCGAATATGCTCCAGCAGTCTAGCCCTCTGGCTTATCCGTGTCATAGCCAGGAAGCGCGTAAGATGTAACTTGTGGGAAGTTCCATCTTCCATCTCGCTTTACCGTGTCATGTGTGAACACTAATCCTGTTGTATATTGACAAATAAGACAGGGAACTACTAAAGCATGGGCGCTGTTTGTTTTAGAGATTCCCAGGTCAAGCTGTCTGCATATTTTAGCTGCGTTTCTGGCAATCTAGATCAGGAATCTCAGAAAGTCAGAAAGAATTCGTGTCGTCAATCCATCCATGTATTTCTTGTGGGGTGTTTGACCGGAAAGCCAGGTCTTGCATTGCTCCGCGAGGATCTATTGCTGATGCGAATTTGACTTGCGAAGAATACAGTGTCGCACCTTCTTTTAAATTCTCATTTTTTTTCCTTTCCTGCAAACCCTACGTGACTGATTCACACCCTGCATTGCTGCAGTAAAAGAAAGTCGTTTTGAGATTGTCATAAGTCAAACATTTTAAACTTGACTATAAATATTTTCTTATGTGTTAAGTTTAGAAATATGAAAATGATATGAGTAGATTCATATTGAAATATAGTTTCAGAAAAGTACTCTTTGAATATATTTTATAAATATTTTATAGCAAAAATATTAATCAAAGTTATATTTTGGAGACCGTGTCAATATCCTAAACGACTTCTTTTTGCAGCCTGAAGGGAGTAAGTACCCTGTTTAGATCACAGTGACAACCTAAAGGGAGTAAGGGCATGTTTGGTTTGTGCCCCATCTAGCCAGACCAAAATTTAGTCATGACCAAATCACGGGTGCAACCAAATCGTTGGCAATGTTGTGTTTGGATTGTAGCCCTACCAAACCTTGTCATCTAAATTCAACCTCTTAATATGACATGTGGGGTCTACATGTCATTACTTATTTTTATGTTGAAATATAGTCGACTGACATCTTGATTTGTAGATTTAATTGTCAAGATTATTAATCTGCAAATGGATTCAAGATTGGATAAGTAGTTTGAGAGATATTAGCATATAAACATAGGCAGTACAGTATTTTTGGTTTCCGTTGCCACGTTGCTCCTTACTTCACCTGCATGCGAGAGTTGGCCGCCAATCCATGGGCGAGCAACTTGGGCGCCCGCGACTCGCCTACATCCTACATTCATTTTCCATTGGCGCGAGTTGGCTGGCCAATCAATGGTCACAAAGCAAACGAACGCCAAATGTTATGGGCAAGCCAAAAAAAATTGATTTGACCAAGGTTGGCATCAAACCAAACATGCCTAAGTACCCTGTTTAGGTCACAGTGACGCAGGACTTCTTGGGCATCCTATGAAATTCCTGCGTTGTGCGTTCCAGAGGAGTCCTAAATTGCAAATTACCTGTAGACATTACTACTGGCCTACCCATGACCCCGTTCGGCTGGCTGTGCTGGTTCGGCTGGTGCTGATTTTCTGTGAGAGAAAAGTAATGTTGGTTGGTTGGTGGCTGCTGGCTGGTTCCGGCTGAACCAGCCGAACAGGGTTCATGCTGATGGCTTAACCCCAAAGTAGGATCACCATCTAGTGACGGCACTACAGTATGTCAGTATAGATAAGCATGCATGGATGTTGACCGCACGTTTCAATCCTGCCCTGGTGCAGCGGTTTTCCTTCCGGCGGCTACTACTGACCACTACTGTGGATCATTCCGAGAACGATGCTTTGCACCAGCTGCCGCGTGCACTTGTGGTAAAATCACGTTGCAGCATGGTGCATGGCATTTTCCGGTGGTGTTCTCCTTCCCACTTGGCGTGCGCGTGATGGACGAGCGGCGCAGAGACGGACTCTTTCACTGGTCGGTCTTACCATCTGTTCCAGCAGAATTTCGTTCTCGTTTTTTTTCTCCAAATAAAACCAAATGAAATGGCAGGTGGTCAGCAAATAAAATGGTACCTGCAGACTTCACTAACCCATGAGGCCATGACCATCAGATATATATTTTTTCCGGTGGAAATATATCGTTCTGCGTCGGTTGAATTTGCAGCTGATCCAAGAAAACTGGAGGATCAGATCTAGTCTACTCTTACATCACACCGTGCACATATGCAGACGCAAGCAAGCGAGAAACTTGTGTGCAGCAGACTTGGAACGGACTTTTGCCTCTCCACGAATCGAATAAAGTCTCTGTATTTCTTTTGAGTTGTTCAACACACGTGTGCGCTTTATTGAAATGGAATCATAAGGCAACTCGCCTGTCACTCATATAGTCATATGGAGCACGGGAGATGGCCCTAAAATGCTTTATTGCCTACAGTAGAGGTGGGGACTTGGGCCCTGTTTGGAATGCGGGATTTTTTCTCTATTCCTGCGTTTTTCCTGTGTTTTCCTGTGAAATTCCTGCGAAGTTCCTGCGTTCCAAACAGGCCCAGTCTAGACCGTGCCATGCTGATTCGGCCATCTCGTGCCTCGTGCCACATCGTGCTGTGTTTTGGGTGGCATGACGCTCTTGTTGCGCCGTGCTGAGCTGGCAGATATGACTTGGTTAAATCCAAGCACGGCTCATAGCACGTCACGCTATCGTCATACTTTACTGTATATTACAAGGCCCGACCCTCATAAAATGACACTAGGACAATTGTTTATCTCATTGTCAAATGAAATTCTTCACCTAATTTGTATGTGTGTCCACCCAATTGTCAAAAAGGGTGGGAAAATGAGAAAAGAGTCATCCTTTTTTTATTTATAGCCTTATTATTATATATAACTTTTATTACTAACTTAATATATTTAGAATTCTTATTCCAAAATATTGTAGTACGCAAACAAAATAATAGGCTTGTACTAATGAAGCAAAATTTACTACCTCCGTTCTTGACACCATTGACTTTTTTCCTTCGTTTGACTATTTGTCTTTTCTACAAATATTTATACAAGAAGATAGATCTATTAGTTAAATCCAAAGTATTATTGATATTAGATGTATCGGTACCTATTTTACTTTATTTAACAAACTAACTAATGAAATATTGTTGGTCAAAGTTGAAATAAAAAGTCAGCAATGTCATATATTTAAGAACGGAGGGAGTATCATGTAAGAGGTGGAGGCAGAATTATTGTTTCTGACAGAGTGGCAATGCAGATGTGGGTTTGACCGTGGCTATCTTTTTTTAGGATCAAATTTCATTTATTATTTGGCGCTTTATTAAAAATGAAGTTTAAGTACTCGCTTCGTCTATTGCTATTTCAGACTTTCTCGATCAAGAAGAGTGATGAAAAGGTCAAGATTGCCTGTCATTCACCCGGTTGTGATTAAAGGCACAAAATCCAAATTTTTACATGCAACCAAATTAAGCTTTCACGTCCTATTTTGCAAATGCATTTACATGCAACCAAATTAAATGCATTTACCGTTCATTGGCTCAAAGCAAATTATTCCTTGGTGCTCGTTGGGGATGAAATTAGTCACGTGTTGGCACCCGTATGTACGTGCGTGCGTCCATATAGCTCTTGGGCTTCTTTTAGCCTGAATGCGATGTGTCAGTGACGAGCCTCCATCCATCCGTCAGTCGTACACGTCGCCAAACCGTACCAGGCAGGCACGTTACACTCTCTCGTTTTGACTGGCCAGTGTGAGAGGGCCGATCGCATCGCGTGGACGACGTTGCGTCCCGGCTCTGTGCGTCCTCGGTTTGCACACGTCTGTACTGTACCTGCTGGCCTCACTACTCGACCATTACTGCATTCATGGCAATTTTGAGGATAAATAACAGTCAGGATTCAGGAACAAACACACATTTTTTTAAAAAAAACTCTTTGTACTGATTTTATAAAGTTTTGTAGTCGTATTAATAATTTAATATGCCTCAACTTTGGAGCTTTGTATGCTAATCCTTCGTTGACAGTTGTTTATTTCTCTCTGATGAGCTGCACAAGCGACATGTTCAGAGATTTTGGCAGATCGCCCTCACGCCCTGTGGTCTGGCTGGAGCGGATCTTTGCATGGCCATACATGGTGGCATTTTGCTTAGGCAATCGAAAGCTACGTCGCCGCGTGGATGGAAATGGGAGTCGATCGAGCTCGATCGATCCGATTCTTCTTCGTCGCTACATCGCCATCGTCGCAGTCGGTTGCTTGGCGCGTACACGTATCTAGGTGACAGGTGGCGAGGGCCACGTGGCAACCCGTGCTACCAGTGTGGTGCTACTGCCTACTGCCAGCGAGCGACTGGAGCAAGCATGCAAACGATTCAAGAAAGAAGAAGCGCAGTGCTATAACTATAAGAAGCACAGTGCTATAACTATAATTAGGCTCAATAGTGAAGGACCGGAACGGCGACCAGAGGGGGATGAATGGGAGCCTCACAAATTTCTCGCGATCGAGAATGGGCCTATGTCCCAAATCACACCACGCGCGAGAATTCTAACACTTGCCAAGATCACGTAGCAACTGAGTGCCTACTGACCCTAGGAACAAGTCCAGAACCCAGCGAACCGAGCGAGCAAGCAAAAACGAACGAGCAGCGGAAACAGCCTGTGCTCAGCCAGCCAAAACCGGTGCCACCGGTTTTCCAAAACCGGTGCCACCGGTTTTTCCTGGAGCTGCTGAGCACCTCGGGAAAAACCCAAAACTAGACCAAATGACCTCCAAAATTCATCACAAAAATTCCAGAGGCCAAACACAAGATCTAAAACTTTTCCAACTCGAAAACCAGAGCAAACAACAACTTGCCTAAAACCGGTGCCACCGGTTTTCCAAAACCGGTACCACCGGTTTTTCCTGGGCAGAGACGAAACTTGAGAAGAAAACCCTAAATCCACTCAAACGAGGTCCAAACTCCGTGAAATTTGAGCCATAGCTGCGCAAGGACTTGGTGAGTGTTATCCAAAAGATCTCTCCAAGAAAGATCAATCCATCACCATGAATTTCACGGATTTGACCAAAAACACAAGAACTCGGGGTAGAGAGAAAACTTCAAATCCGAGGCAAATCCGTGGGTTTGAGGGGGAAAGATCATGGGGAAAATGGTCACAAGGAACCTATGAGTGATCCCCTCAAAGAAATCCCACAAGAAACGGCCCCAAATCCGAAGAACGAAAAATCCAAGAAAAATAGCCCGAAAATGGCCAAAAAAGAAAAACGCCGGGAACAAAGGATTTGGCACAAGATTAAGAGGATGAAATCACTAAGAATCACTTAGCCATATCCGGTTACAAGCCACTCACAAGTATTGCAAAACTTGGATGGCAAAAAGCTCAAGAACAAGAGCCTCTCCTCTCTTCTCTCCTTAAACCCTAAAAATCCTCTCACATATGCAAATGAGAGAGACCTCCACCTCCTAAGCCCAAGAGATGGCTGAAATTTCAGCCTCTCCACATATATATATAGGCGCTGGCCAAATGTCCAAAACGCCCTACATGAAGCACACAACTCAAATACCCCTCAGGGGTAAAACCGTCCAACTTTTCCTGCAAGCATCGGACGGACCCGGCTCCTTCACGACTTCGCTTCGCCTCGACGCAAGCTTCGCGATGGTGCCACGCGTCCTCCGACTTGTCACCCCCGGTTTTGAGGCCCAAACCGGCAAACCCGCTTGCACACCCCGCAGGCGTGACTCGCCCCCAGTTTTGAGGCCAAACTGGTCAAACCCTCCTTGCACGCCGCCGCACGACGTGACTGACCGATGTAGACGCGTGTCCGGCCTCCGCCAAGCCTCCGACGCCTCCAAGTCTTTCGCTCCCGCTCTCGGGCCGCCTACTCGACTCGCCTCCGTCCCGCTTGACTCGACCGACGCCGTCTCCATCACACCATGTACTCTTGCTCTTCCGCGCACCATGTGGATCGCCCATGACTTCGCCCGGACTCCTCGGGTCCCTCAGTCCAAGCCTACTCGTTCACCCTTCACCGCCCTCGGTCCATCGGCATGAACCTTTCGCGCTTGACCTTCACCGCATGCTATCGACCGCCATGTCGCATCCTACACCTGCACATCACAAGCCAAGAGATACATCAAACCACACAACGGTTGTCAATCACTCATCATCCAAGGGTGACCACCATTACTCCACAATCTCCCCCTTGATGAGTGCATTGACAACACCCACCATAATAACTTGAAAACAATAAGAAGAAGAGAAAGGAAAAACAAATATCTCTTTCAAGTGATCCAAAAGCCAAGACAAAAGGCAAAGACAAGATCACTCGAGAAGAGAAGTCTCAGTCCCCTAAGACAAGGGCAACGGCTCGACACAACTGAGACAAAGTCACATGATCCCTCAAGAAGAGGCAGAAAGGGCTCAACACCAATCATGTGACAAGCGAAAGCTCAAACAACTGCCGGCTCCTCAAGAAGAGGTAAAAGCTCAACGCAACCAGCAAGAGAGCAAAAGAGAAGCAACTCACACAAAAGAGATGCAAACTCAACATAAAGCTCCCCCTGAGCAAAAGCACTCCCCCTGAAAACATGCTAGACAGAAATGCATGTAGGAGCAAATGCAACTCCCCTTACTAAATGCAATGCAAATTCTCCTATCTTCCCAAATGCATGCAAAACCATAAACTTCTCCCCTTTGAGCATATGCAACATAAACTTCTCCCCCTTGTTGTCAATGCAAACATCAAGGATGAAATGAGAGAATACAGTGCATGCTATGAAGTGCAAGAACTATCAAGCTTCTCAAATATATCACAAAGCATTTACAAATACTACAAATGAACTAAAGCACAGAGAAGCAGATCATGAGCAAGCACAAATAGCCGACATGAGGATATTATGATAGAATCAGGAGGCTTTCAATAGAATTTTAGATTTCAATATTTTATAAAAGATATCACCACATGAGCAAAAGTCTAGCCATGATAACTCGAGCAAGGTCAAACTAGATCACAAAAGCTCATATAAGGATGACACATTCTCAACATAAGATCATTGCTAACACTTGCAAGACATTCCTACTCATTTTCAAACTCACTGAGACCATGAGCCTACTTCTATGGCAAGCACATGTAACAGTAGAGCAACCTGGTGATGATTTTAAATGAGCAATATAGATTAACAGCATTTTCATGCATACTATTTGCTATCTTCCATATTTTCATATTACTAGCATTTTTCATTAAGCACATACAAAACCAAGGTTTATGAGGTGTCCCTTGACACAAGTGAAGCACAGAAAACATGCTCCCCCTAGGTAATGCAAAGCAAGCGCAATGATAAGCCATGTGCAAAGAACAAATCGCCCGAGTACGAGCTAGCACAACGTAGCATCTCAAGCAAGAGCAGCGCATGACAAAAGACTTACTCATGGGTGATAAACATTTCATGATTCATTTTATAAAAACAAGCTTAGCTCACAAGATTTCTTATGACAATATCATCAAGAGCATAAGCAGCACATTGCAAAATCACCACAATCTTATGCACTAGTTCTCAAGAGCATAAGCAAATACTCAGGATATATAAGAGAAGCTCATCTAGTGCATAGATATGATACAAATGCATTATGTCACAAAATGCAATGCAAATGCATGAGACATATATGATACAATGTGATGCAAGAGAAAACATCCAGAACCCAACACAAAAGGGAGAAGAAAGAGGCAACAAAAGCAACAAGAGCAAAGAGGTATGATCATGCAAGTTACCGATCATCTGTTGAGGTGGATGGCGACGCTGAAAGTGTCGTTGAGCCTCATGCTCTGAGGTAGCCTCCCCCTCAACTATAGCTGGACTCTCCTGGTCATCTTCTTCAACTTGATCATGTAGTGGTACATGTCGATGGCCTGGTGTAGTGGAAGTAGAATCTGGCCCATCAACTGATGTAGTCGAAGTAGAAGGTACAGGTGCAGCAGCTGGTGGATGATCGATCACATCTTCATCTTAATCACCACCATCTACAAGCTCATCCTCTTCCTCAAAGATGCTTTGCTTCATTCCATGTTCATCTGCAAGCTCAAAGGCAGATGGTGTGCAAGGCATAGTTTCATCGAAAATAATCTCACATGTTCTACTATCCGGTTAGTTTCAAGGTTAGGAACATGATAAGCACAACTATAAGATGCATAACCAAGAAATAACCATCAAATAGAGAGAGATTCAAATTTATCCAAAGTACCTTGCCTGAGAATGAAGTACCTGCATCAAAAGTCTCACAAAAGACTAATCCACCAAGATATATACAAAGCTAGCATGGCAAGATATACATGAAGAAACATCCATGCTAACATGAAAAGGTGGCTAGCCTACCATGTCATTTAGAAAAGCTAGCATATCTCAAGATAAACAACAATACAACATGCTAGACATGAAAAGGTGGCTATCCTACCAGGGTATTTACAAAGCTAGCATGCCACATGATAAGCAAAGTTAATAGCATGCTAGACAAGATACAAAAGCATGATACAAGTATAAAACATGCAAACAATATACAAGTGTGTACAAGAGTGTACGAAAAGGAAAGCTCACTATATAAAGTATACAAAGGACTCTCGAGGGCCATCCAAATGGTGTGGAGAACCATCAAGTCTTGATCACCTGAAGCGGAAGATCAAGTTCCTTTAAGCTCATGTTCTCCACCCACGTCCTGTACCTACACATGAGGATACAAAGGCCTAGTCTTGGATCCCGAAGGGTTAGCAAGCATATACTTGGGAACCCAAGACTTGGTCACACGAGTAAAAGGAGCACTCAACTTGTCACATGGGTTAGCATGATGCAAATGCCGGTTCAAATGGAAAGATCTTGAAACACCCTTGGAAGAAGCATGCCTCAAAAGAGCAACTCGAGAAGCAGAACGAGTGCTACCACTAGCAAAGAGGCAATGGTCTCCCAAGGTCTTAAGAGAAGAACCACCATCACAAGCACCATGAGAATCATGTCGTGGACCAACACAAGAAGAACTAGAAGTATGTCCACGATCATGTCCTAACCTACTAGAGAAGGAGTCGAAAAACCCATCAACAAAGTGAGGCTTCACACTAGGCTCACAAGTGTTCATGCCATGAGAAGGGCTATGAACAACCGAAGGCCTAGAAGTGCGAGCACGGCGCATGCGTCTTGCACGCCGATAGCAGAAGCTCTCTTGATGCCCATCTTTCTCACAAAAGGAACAATGGTACAAAGGCCTATCTGAAGGCACGGTCCGAGTGGACGAATCACCATTTTCGTTCATGTGAGAAGTCCCTTGGGACTTAAAACAAGAAGCATCAGTGTCCACTTTGGTGCCCAAATTAGGATCACACGTGCCATGGGAAAGACTACGTGGTTTCCTAAAAGCTTTGGCACGAACACGTCGCTCGTGTTTGACACGGCGAAAGCAGAACTCAATGGTATGCCCATCTTTCTTGCAAAAGGTGCAATGGAACTTGGGTTTGGGGGTATGAGTTCCAAAGAAGTGAGAAGCACCCTTGCCATCAGAAATCCCTTGGGCAACACCCGAAGAATCAACAAGCTTAGGAATAGCTATGGAAGTGCTATCTAAAGCACTAGCACAAATGCCAACATCTAAAGACTCACGCTCAATACAAGAGGCCAACTCCGGCTGGGAAGAAGCAATTTTAGAAACACCAACATCGGAGTGATAAGAATTGCGAGAATCCAAAGACTTAGCACTAAGACTCTTGCATCTCATGACCAAAACCTCATTTTGATGTTTGAGGCGATCACAAGTACCACATGGAGCATTTCTTAGATTATCCATCTCCTTCTCAATGCACTTGGCATATGTGGTACGCAAGAGATCAATCTCTTTCTCAAGGTTAGCACTCATTTCATTGTGCTCAACCAACTTGGCGCTCATATCATCGCGCATTTGCTTCAAAGCCAAAACTTCATTTTCCAAATCAATGCATGAAGTGCAAATGAGACCACATGAACAAGCATCATCATTTACATCAAGCAAAACATCATGATTATCACAAGAAGTAAGGCAAGCATTTTCTTCAAGCACAAAAGAGCATGTGCTACAAGGCATAGACTTCATTGCACAAATTTCCGCCCTAGCATACTCAAGTTGATCTACACATGTGGTGTGAGTCAATTTTAGTTGATTAATTTCAGCAAGCAAAGACCCACAAGAAACACATGGTAAAGAAGCACTTGACTTCAACAAAGCAAGTTCATCTCTAGCCTTATCAAGATCATTTTGCAAAGTCACACATAAATCACAAGGCATAGAGGCATTGGATTTCAGCAATTCATTTTCACATTTCAAGCAAGCAAGAGAAGCATTTAACTCATCATTCTTACTAAGCAATCTATCACAAGAGTTGCAAGGCATTAAAGCACGTGACTTCCAATGAGACATTCCAGATTTCAGCCTAGAGAGAGAACATTTCATCTTCTCATGCTTCCTACGCAAAGCATCACAAAACTCTTTGTTTCTCATAGCATCATCATCATTCCGATTGCATAGAAACAAGATGCATTTGGCGAGCGTACCTTGATCCATCTCTTTTAGCTCGCGGTAGAACTTGCTCTTCGTGAGATCACCATCCTCGTAGTGCTCGAGGAGATCCAACACCTCCTCCATTTCTTGTTCCATCTCAAGCTTCATGCTCCTCCTCCTCTCGTTGTCATCCAAACCTGAGGACAAAGACACACAAGAAGAAGAACTTGGTGTCATAACTCAATGCACTGGTTAGGATTAGCTGAAAGTAAGCTCAAATCGCGAAAACCAAGTTTGGAAGCGAAAACCCCATTTCCCTTGTCGCCCCGTGGATCACAAAGCCGGTTAAGGTGGAGTGATCCTTAACCAAAGCTCTGATACCAATTGAAGGACCGGAACGGCGACCAGAGGGGGGGTGAATGGGAGCCTCACAAATTTCTCGCGATCGAGAATGGGCCTATGTCCCAAATCACACCACGCGCGAGAATTCTAGCACTTGCCAAGATCACGTAGCAACTGAGTGCCTACTGACCCTAGGAACAAGTCCAGAACCCAGCGAACCGAGCGAGCGAGCAAAAACGAACGAGCAGCGGAAACAGCCTGTGCTCAGCCAGCCAAAACCGGTGCCACCGGTTTTCCAAAACCGGTGCCACCGGTTTTTCCTGGAGCTGCTGAGCACCTCGGGAAAAAACCCAAAACTAGACCAAATGACCTCCAAAATTCATCACAAAAATTCCAGAGGCCAAACACAAGATCTAGAACTTTTCCAACTCGAAAACCAGAGCAAACAACAACTTGCCTAAAACCGGTGCCACCGGTTTTCCAAAACCGGTACCACCGGTTTTTCCTGGGCAGAGACGAAACTTGAGAAGAAAACCCTAAATCCACTCAAACGAGGTCCAAACTCCGTGAAATTTGAGCCATAGCTGCGCAAGGACTTGGTGAGTGTTATCCAAAAGATCTCTCCAAGAAAGATCAATCTATCACCATGAATTTCACGGATTTGACCAAAAACACAAGAACTCGGGGTAGAGAGAAAAACTTCAAATCCGAGGCAAATCCGTGGGTTTGAGGGGAAAAGATCATGGGGAAAATGGTCACAAGGAACCTATGAGTGATCCCCTCAAAGAAATCCCACAAGAAACGGCCCCAAATCCGAAGAACGAAAAATCCAAGAAAAATAGCCCGAAAATGGCCAAAAAAGAAAAACGCCGGGAACAAAGGATTTGGCACAAGATTAAGAGGATGAAATCACTAAGAATCACTTAGCCATATCCGGTTACAAGCCACTCACCAGTATTGCAAAACTTGGATGGCAAAAAGCTCAAGAACAAGAGCCTCTCCTCTCTTCTCTCCTTAAACCCTAAAAATCCTCTCACATATGCAAATGAGAGAGACCTCCACCTCCTAAGCCCAAGAGATGGCTGAAATTTCAGCCTCTCCATATATATAGGCGCTGGCCAAATGTCCAAGCCCCTACATGAAGCACACAACTCAAATACCCCTCAGGGGTAAAACCGTCCAACTTTTCCTGCAAGCATCGGACGGACCCGGCTCCTTCACGACTTCGCTTCGTCTCGACGCAAGCTTCGCGATGGTGCCACGCGTCCTCCGACTTGTCACCCCCGGTTTTGAGGCCCAAACCGGCAAACCCGCTTGCACACCCCGCAGGCGTGACTCGCCCCCAGTTTTGAGGCCAAACTGGTCAAACCCTCCTTGCACGCCGCCGCACGACGTGACTGACCGATGTAGACGCGTGTCCGGCCTCCGCCAAGCCTCCGACGCCTCCAAGTCTTTCGCTCCCGCTCTCGGGCCGCCTACTCGACTCGCCTCCGTCCCGCTTGACTCGACCGACGCCGTCTCCATCACACCATGTACTCTTGCTCTTCCGCGCACCATGTGGATCGCCCATGACTTCGCCCGGACTCCTCGGGTCCCTCAGTCCAAGCCTACTCGTTCACCCTTCACCGCCCTCGGTCCATCGGCATGAACCTTTCGCGCTTGACCTTCACCGCATGCTGTCGACCGCCATGTCGCATCCTACACCTGCACATCACAAGCCAAGAGATACATCAAACCACACAACGGTTGTCAATCACTCATCATCCAAGGGTGACCACCATTACTCCACAAATAGATTCATCTCGCAAATTTACACGGGGTTACGGAATGGGTTTTGTCAATAATCTATATTTAATACTCCTAATTAGTGCCACCACATTTGATATGACTCGTGAATAATTGAAACTTACTCATCTAAACATGACATTAACCACACCAATTTGTCAACCGAAATAAAAAACCTGATTTTAAGGTATCAAATTATTAACACCTCCACTTATAATTTCACTTGTCCAGTTGTCTCGGTCGCACAGTGTCCGGACTCCAGAGGGCCAACATTTGACTTGCATTGTTCACACACACACATTTCTGTACCGTGGGTCCGTGGCCTAACTTGTGGCTCACCTAAAAATATTGGTTTCGATGTCAACCCATCTTGAGTACGTGTTCTGCATCGGCTTGTGTGTCGCGTGAACAGCCAAACGGGGCGGCCATAGTCGGTGAGACTTTCTGGGACACCTGAATGGACATGTACACGCACGCTTGCAGCAAGTTGAGGGGGTTCCTTGATGCTGATGGCTACGCACCTAGCAAGGAGATCTAACATTGCCCCTCTGTTGTGTTTGTGCACGTGTGATAATCATTGAAACGCACTGGGCCCGTCGTATCATCATAACCTAGCTTAAAAGTCAACGTAGTGGTTGCAGCACGAGTCTCATCATACTGCTGATGAGAAAACCTACATATGTGCCTGCCAAATGCCAAACATTTTTTTCATCTTAATCTCAGGTTATTTTCTCCTCTCGATGAAATACGTGCTCAGACACATTCGCGAGCCAAACATTTTTTCATCTTAATCTCAGGTTATTTTCTCATCTCGATGAAATACGTGCTCAGACACATTCGCGAGACTGCTAGTGTGTGAGCTGTGAAGATGGTTCGAGATTATATTAATAAGTGAAAATATGCCTAAGGCATCACTCTTTTATATACTACACAATCAATCATGCATGCAAGCAATTATGCGTATCTTTTTTAAACTAGCATTATGTAGGAATTTTTTAAAAAACGTATCATGCATGCAATTATATGGCGTACCAATATTATACTCGCATGCATAGTTTATTTCTCGACCCATCGGGCGATGGATTAGATTAGGTAATCCATGCACGCAAATATTCTTGTGGAGTAAGAGTGGAAGAAAACCTTTTGTGCAAAGTCTCCAGCGACTTTGGACTCGATAGCTATAGGTAGGTGGAGTATTCACTTCCGCGAACTGATCATTATTACAAGTACTTTGTATAGCATATATTGGCGCTGAAAAATAGACTCCGCGTAAGATAAAAATGCTACAAAGGTTAAAGTAATGAATACTCCCACACTTCGACTTTTTATTGTCATAATAATGTTTTCTTCTTCTCCACCTTTTCCTCCTCATCTCCATTAACCAAAAATTATAAGTGCTCCTTAGTCTCTTTTTTTTTTATCTCAAGCGGCCGATAACGTTTCTAGTGTAATTTGTATCTTTTATCAAATCGCCAACAATATAATTTGCAACAAATTTATTTCCCACAGATATGGTAGATATTTTTCAATTATACTAGAAATTGTGGGCATTTGTAAGAAATGGTTTGAAAAAATAAAAAAATATAGTGATTTCAAGGATTCAGGTTTAGGAGGTTCGGTTGGGCTGTAATGAGATTAAGGGGAAAGGTTGAAAAGGTTGTCGATAGGAAGTGGGTATGGGTGAGGCATTGACGATGCCATTAAAACGAGGACCACTAGTTGGACAAGATAGGGGAACAAAAGTGAGCCGAGCAATTTTTTACGTTCATGATCCTACCGCGAGAAGGAATATATATATTAGATAATACCTTGACAATAAAGGTTTCGACCCTTAGATTCAGATCGAAGGGACAAAAAAATCATGTAGTAGTTTGGCTAAAGGTCTGTTTGGATGTGACTAAAGTTTAGTCACCTTTTAGTCCTTAGGGCTTCAAATACAGGGACTAGAGAGGAACAAAAGACTTTAGTCACCGTTTACTCCACTATTCCGCGGAGGGTGACTAAAGGGGACTAAACCAGCCAAAAGACATGGGCTGCCCCCCACCCATGATCCCTATCCACTCGTCCCGCTTCTCTCTATCCCTTTTCCGCATTAATCAGGGGCTATTTAGTCTTTGTACAGGCTAGGCACTAAACTTTAGTCTCTCCATCCAAACAAGCTAGGGACTGGACTTTAGTCTCTCCATTCAAACATGCTAGGGACTAAACTTTAATTCCTCCATTTTAGGGACTAAAATTTAGTCAAGAACTAATGGTATCAATCAGTCCTAAACACACTCGAGTGCAGCTCTAGACATACCCTAAAATTCAGGCCAGTCATTTCGATTTCCACCATGCATTTATCGTGCAGCGGTAACTGAAGTATATCCCTACACAAACGTATAGACGACCGAGATCGACTTCGTTGCATGTAGCGTCATCCTGATACCGATAGCGCTATCGCCGACCGGTCGATCGTGTTGTACCTAATCGATCGACAGGAGGACACGTGCGCGCCCGCATACATGCATGCATCGGTCATCGCTGTCGTCACGCGTGCACGGCACCGGCCGCCGGTGCCCCTCAAATCTCCGCCGTCGCCTGCTGCATCCAACGGCGGAATAATCCAGTGCAGCCAAAAAAAAAAAATACCATCCGACGTGGCTTGCCCTGGGCATCTAGCTACCTTCGTCTTCCTTGAGCAACTGCCCTTCCTCCTCCCCTACCTTGCTTCGTTCTATATAACACCCCGCGCCCCCCACCTCGCAAAATTTCAGGTCTCTCGCCATTTCCACCTTTCCCTATAAGGGCGGGCAAGAATAGGATATAGTTCTGTAGTGCTCGATCTATAGCTAGTGAATTCATCATCAGGTCTTGATGATGACAATTGATCTTGGCCTAGCTGTGCCAGCGCCTTCGCCGCCGTCCGTGGGCATGGCGAGCCCGTGCACGGCGCTGCCACCGGGGTTCCGGTTCCACCCGACGGACGAGGAGCTCATCCTCCACTACCTCCGCAAGCGCGCCAACGCCGCGCCGTGCCCGGCCCCCGTCATCGCCGAGGTCGACATCTACAAGTTCAACCCATGGGAGCTGCCAGGTTAGTTCACCGGCCACACGCATGTTCATCAGTTCATGTTCGTCAGTCCATGGAGCATATATATGCTTGCTCACGATCGATCTCGTGTGCGATCCATTTGTGCAGCCAAGGCGATCTTCGGGGAGGCCGAGTGGTACTTCTTCAGCCCGAGGGACCGCAAGTACCCCAACGGCGTGCGCCCCAACCGCGCCGCCGGATCCGGCTACTGGAAGGCCACCGGCACCGACAAGCCCATCACGCTCTCCGACGGCGCCGCCGCGGCGTCCGACTCGTCGTCCGACAGCCGCACCATGATCGGCGTGAAGAAGGCGCTCGTCTTCTACAGGGGCCGCCCGCCCAAGGGCATGAAGACGAGCTGGATCATGCACGAGTACCGCCTCGCCGAGGCGCTCGCCGCCGCCAACTCCTACAGGCCCATGAGGTTCAAGAACTCGTCCATGAGGGTGCGTATCTAATTCATCAGAGATTCTTACACTTCACACTCAGCGTCGACGTGGACTTGTAATCACCAGGAGCTTTTAGACTAGCTCGTCGAATCGATATTGAGTTTCAGACACCAACCGATATATACATATATATAAATCCAAAAATTAGCTATAAGTTGCAGAGAAAAATCAGGAAACACAAATATTATGTGCGTTTTTCATGCTTTATTATTGGCGTATTTAATCACTTCGTTTTGAGGGGACAGCTAGCTCTTCAAGGAATCTTTTTTTCTCTCTCCTTGTTGCTTTTGAAAGTTTTCTTTTCCGGTTGCTTGTGTGTGGATGCCAGTTTAAGCAAGTGCCCGAGGTCAATCAACCACTGCGTTTCTTTAACCCCTCAGATGTTCTCTCTCTCTCTCTCTCTCTCTCTCTCTCTCTCTCTCTCTCTCTCTCGCTACATGAGAGAGACTACTTCAATTCGCTCGAGTGATAGAGACTAGCTAGGTGATCTAGGAGATCTCGATAAGAGATGCGATATACCATCCGTGTGGCTTTTCTCCACTGCCAATAATTGGCGTGCTGATCACACACACTGGTCACCTTCGAGCTTCAGGAGTCAGGACACGTGTGCCTGCTGAAAATGCCTGAGCGAGAGCGATCAATATCACTGATCACTGTCTGCTGTGTTGATCGATGCAGCTGGATGACTGGGTGCTGTGCCGGATCTACAAGAAGACCACGCCGCAGCTGTACTCGTCGCCGTCGTCGCACGACGACCCGTCCATGGACGGCGGCCTCGACCTCGGCCGGCATCAACTGGACGACTCGGTCTCCGCCGACGACATCGCCGACGCGTACGCGCCTGTCGCCCGGCTGCCACGGCCGGCCTCCATCTCGGACTACCTGGTGGACTACTCGGCCGTGTCCGAGCTGTTCGAGGCCATGCCGCCGGCGCCCGAGACGACGGCGGCGCAGCTCGGCATGGACGCGGGCAGGTTCTACGTCACTAACAACGAGGCCCCTAGCAGCTCCTCGACGCAGCAGCAGCAGAGCTCGCACAAGAGGCGATTCATGGAGGATTACTCGAACAGCGAATTGAATACGCTACACGCGCCGTCAGGCAAGAGGGCGATGAGCGATCAGGCATCCATGGCTGTCAACACCACCTTCTCCTCCGTGTTTGAGCCGGGCCAGACTTCTCTGCCGGACAGAATATGACGCATGCGTGTGCTCCCTCACTGCTAATTAGGGCTAGGAAAGAATATTGATTATTTGATAAGTATTCATGCGGAGGGATTTATCATTTATCGATTACAATTAGTTAAAATTATTGTATTGTAAATATAGTTGTATATTAGCAAAACAAAAATTACAGTGAAGATGTCACTAGCTATAGATAGGTCTGATTTTAGATGGTAGTGTTAATGTGTGCAACTAGCAGATAGGTAGGTTGTAACATGTAAGAACACATTTGTTGAATAAAGCTCCATGGTATAATTAAATCTCTTTCAGTACATTCTGCATGCATGAAGTTCTATATAATTTAAATTTTGGATGATATAATTCATGAACATATTTATAGCAAGATAATTTCTCCAGTTATAATGATGATCCGTGAATAACACAATTTAGTTAGGATTTATTGAAACCACTAATGGTGATTACTGTACCACGTGAGATATAGACACAAATAATATTGACTCCTTTTGTTATTAAGGAACAATCCCGCTCATGGAACTGAATGCGTGACTAGTAGATGCCTAATTGATCACATGAGCTGTAGTATTGATCACGAGGGTTGCGGGGAGATAGAGACAGGGTAGAAGTGCCAGAATTGGAGTGTCAAACCAGTGGAATCGGAGAGCAATGTCTTGTCTTTTACTTTTGCTTTGTTGTTGCCTGAAAGCTTTGGGTTCCTCCCCAGTTCATTGCACCGAACAAAGGCAAGTAGCTAGATGGACAGAGACATACCTATCGCAGGCTTGCAGCAAGTTGGGAGAAGAAATTAAACCCGGTCTTATCCATAAATGGCGTTGGACTGTGTTTGACACCCTTGGCCTTTGTTGGGTGTCGATAGGGGACGTTTGGTTTAATACTTTAATTGGATCATGTGCATTCTTGCACACAACGACCATCGAAAAGCCGAGAAAGAATAGCTAGCTAGATCCATATATAGCTATAAAATGGAGCGAGAGGAAGTTTAGCAAAAAGATTATTAGTGGGCAAAAGGATCCATTGTGGCCAGATATACTGACGAACTCTTGTTCTTTTCCAAAGCTTGAGATGGACATTCA
>CM014274.1:73162353-73248097 GCA_004135705.1 Alloteropsis semialata
GGCCGCGGCCGCGCTCCGCATCCGGCCCTTTCCGAGGTGGTGCTCGCAGAGCGAGTAGCCCACCAGCGTCGGCTGGCTGCACCGCCACCCGCGCCCGTTCACGCGGCTGCACCGCGACCCCTCCAGCAGCGCTTCCCTCGGACCCGGAGTCCGCGCCTCCAGCGCGCGAGGCGCCGTGCAGCTGCTGCTCCTGCTGCGCCGCCACCACCGACGGCTCGCTCCCCGCTGCGTACTGCCACCCCGCCGCCGCCGCGTCGTCGACCACCCCGGCCGGCGCCGCCAGGAACGGGTCCCCCGCGGCGTCGAACAGGCTGAGCGACGGCGGCACCGCCCCGTACATCCGCTGCGCGTCCGTGTCAGCGCCCGCGCGCCGTCGCCGCGCCGCCACCCAAGGCGGAGAGCCTGAGCCTGCCGCAGTGCTAGGTCGAGGTCGATGGAGACGAGGGAAGGAGGAAGAAGAGAGGGGAGAAGAAAGGGAACCGGCATGTGGGACCCACCCTGACATGTGGGGCCTACTGCCACGTCAAGAAAGAGAACCGGCATGTGGGACCCACCCTGACATGTGGGGCCTACTGCCATGTCATGCAAAACCACCATCAAAACCGGCTAAGGACCAAAAGTAAACGGATTAGATAGATGAGAGATGCTGGATACCCGATTTTTTCGGATGAGAGACGAAAATCAGGCTTTGAAATTTTTCCTTAATTTTTTGATACGTGATTTGGGCCTTAGAGCTACCGTACTCAAGCAAGGCCGTGGCCCGTCCAAAGAATGAAAAGAATGAGGGCTTTTTGTTGATCATACTAGAACATTTAGCGCGCTTTGCGCGCCCTATGATCAACTGTAACAGAGGCGGAGAACTCTCTTATAAAAGTATATTGTGTAAAATTGTTGCCAATGCTGATAAAATGTTAAGATGTATCAGATCTGGATGTTAGACTACTAAATGTTCATCAGATAACCATGTAAATCAGAAAGACGAAACACTGACTACCATTGAACATTTATCATAACTTGTCAAAAAAAAATAGACACTTAACATTCCAATTGAGTCTCTTCTCACATATACATTAAAAATCAAGCCAAGTTCCACACTCGTCGCATCGAAGAGGTATATCAATGTTACCAGGGATCAACATTTCCAGCAAAACCGATTAAAAATCTATATATTGTATATATACAACAAAAAAGTGCTTTAGAAACAAATTATTTTGATAGAGTGACATAATACAAGATTGAGTTGCACCCTCACATTACATTGACTCAATAAGGAATGTAGTAGATCGTCCACCAGAAATTAGATCATAACAGAAAGAGCCAGTTTCTTCAAAGCGTTGAGGTACTAAAAACAGGTCATTGAGCTATGGGCATGATCTCCATTTATACAGGAGCATCCTAGTACAGTATCCATCAACAAACAACAGGTGAAAAACATTATAAATGTGATAGTTTCCAAACATTAATTATTAAGACATCTTTTGGAAGCACATTGATCTATTGATGCATAAAACGGGAAATCACAATGTGTGTCCACGCTCGAACCAGGACTACTGACATTAATTATCCAAGCTTGCTGCAAAATACTATTTTTCAGTAGTCCTGGTTCGAGCGTGGATACATGTCAAATTAAGCACACAAAAACCAATTGACAGTGTGTGAGGAGTTGGTCGTTCCTCTGATGGAAGCAGCAAGAAATCCGGTCAATGACCCAGATAATGGCTTTTACACCATGAATTGCAAATTTAACAATCCATCTTCAGGAAGCTGTTAACCAAATAACACATACATGTTCAGAAATTATTTGCTACCCCAGTAAAGCTTCGATCCTAGAAAGTTCGTCTCCCTTATCTTTATCTCCCAAACATATGGCCATTCAATATGGTCCTGACAGGACAAGGCTAGCGTATATATCTATCATGGATTTTTGCTTTCAGGGTTCTTTTATATGATGGGATATACACAAGGCACGTACAGAGGCAGGGGAAAAAAACTAAGAGAGCATAGAAAACTTTAAAAAGCACACTGCATTTGCATCAAGAGAAGTGGCACCTTACATTAGCATTAGCATGACAGTGCAGGCATCCACCAGTTCTCCACCGGTGATATTTATGGAAGATGAAAATGATAGGCTGGTGACACCGTACCCTAGTCTGAAATGGCAGATGCAACCCATGTACACTTTTACCATTGCTATACACTTTAATCAATGAGGAAATTGAATAGGAAGACAGTGAAACAAAGGAGCTCCATGAAACTTAGATGTCACATAAATGTTTTCTGAAACAGTCACAACATAACAGAACAAGCAGAAACACCATGTGACCTCTTCCTTGAAGACCTGTTCTGTGTTTTGGGTGTAGCTGAATCACCAAGCACATATACATTGATGTCAGAACCAAGTAGCCTATGTGGAAGAAAATAGTAGTATTACCATAGAATTTCAAACTGGAACTTGCATTGCGGACACAGGACTCCCCTCATACGCATCCACCAGCCTTGCCACCCGAACATCTTCCCCTCTGCATTCACTAAACACATTCCCCACAACATCATCAGATTGCCTGCTAGGTAGCTTGAAAGGGAACATAGTGGAAATGAAAAAAAATAAAAAATGCAAAAAAGAAGGATGTATATGCTACTGCTCTGACGGCCAGCTAGGCATGGCCGGACATGGGTTCTCTGAAGGGTTACCTCAACAATGAGGAGCACGTAGCACGAGCAGGCCACCCAGTTGGTGGCCAGCGGCCAGACAAAACGACGAACACCTTGCATGCACTCGAGCAGAGGGGCGCAGGAGCTCACGAAACTCCTTGGAGATGTCCATGTGGGTGAGCTCCTCGCTGGTCGCTATCAGGAAGATGAGATTTTGTTGGGGGAGCTCTCACCGGTCTCCATGGTGCCCATGGGATGAGCGCCAACATGAAGGTGAGATGTGATATTTTGTTGGAGGAGCTCTCACCGGTCTCCATGGTGCCCATGGGATGAGCTGTGAAGGAGCACCACGAGATGCGCCGCCCTGTTCGCCACGGCCACTAATCACGAGTGCGGGTGTGAAGGAGAAGGCTTTGGTGGCGGAGGCGGAACAGCTGGAGGAGAGGAGCTGAGAGGCAAGGCGGCAACAGAGAGAAGGGACGAGAGCGTTCAGCGAGAGAGGAGTAACTTCAGAGAGAGAGGGGAAAGAGATGACTGATGGGGAACCGTTCCTTTTTCCACCCCTTGTCGGCCTGTCCCTGCACAGCACGCGGGCGAGTGAATCCCGCTGCGCAACTCGCTCTTTCCGCGTGGCTCCTGCACATCGGCTCAGCGGTGTGGCACGTTGTGAACGGAGGAAGGACGCTTGAAACGCTCTCGTGCCCGGAAAGGACACGAGAAACGCTCTCGAGCCACGGGGAGCAGGCAACCTTTAAGAAACCCCAATGGGCCAGCCAACCCCAGCGGGTGATTTCACTCTGAGAAGGAACGAGACGAAAGCAGAAAACGCCAGTGCCCCCCTCCGGCGATCATCGACGGCGAAGGTCAGATCTCGAGCTCCTTCCCCCTGAATATGCCCATCTATGCGCAACCCGTCCTCTCGCCCTCCTCTTCATCCACAATTCCCCTGTGTCCGCGTAAGACACCTCCTCTTCATCCACAATTCCCCTGTGTCCGCGTAGCTCGATGCTCGAGACACCGGGCATACTCGCCCGACGGCGTTGCT
Source organism: Alloteropsis semialata (assembly GCA_004135705.1). NCBI lineage: Eukaryota > Viridiplantae > Streptophyta > Magnoliopsida > Poales > Poaceae > Alloteropsis > Alloteropsis semialata. The sequence goes on from CM014274.1 coordinate 73,166,051, forward strand.
CCACCTTGGGTTGTCGTTCTCGTTCCCGCAAATTTTTTCCGGGCTGTGCCTTGTGCGTCTCCTCCGCTATTCTGCACGCGCCTGATGTCTTTTAAATGCTGTGGGGATCGCGCAGCGACTGGGTATGTGCTACGATTGAGCTGTGTCTCAGTCGTGGAGGCAAGGTGTTCGATGAAACGCCTCTGAGGTAACAAATAATGCGTGCATTGCTTTGGTAAACTGGCAACGCCCCCTTCCCAGATCAGACCAGCTGGAAGTAGAACTCCTCCTCGTTGATCTTCTCTATTTCTGTAAAACTGATGCAAGATTTTGTGCAGAAGCTTTGATGTGCTGTTCCGCCGTTCACTTGCAGACTTGCTAGTTTTGTATGTTCGGCTTTCGTAGTGCTTCGCATTATAGTTTCGCGTTTTAGTTGATGTAGTCTCATCATTTTGTATCAGCTTAAAATCATTTCCTATCTTTCTTTGTGTGCAGGTTGATTCGGCACAGTACTCAACTTGAACTACCCATCATAAGGAACACGTTACAGACTTGCAGTAGCAAGCAAGAATCTGAGATGAAGTTTAGAGTTGTCTGCAGGAAACTGTACGACTATGTGCGCTATGACCTCAAGGAGATAGCCTTCCCGTCATCGCTGCCAGACCCTCCTCACCTCAAGAAGAGGCCGAAGCTCTCATGGCATGACCGCTGGTGCATCCTCAAGGAGGCCACTCGGCTGTACGGCGCGTCGTGGGTCAGGAACATTGGCCCCGACCTTAGGCCCAACGACTACAAGAAGGAGATTGAAGACGAGGAGGAGCCGTCCAATGGCAAGCCCGGCTCTGACAATGGCAAGAAGGGGAAGAGCAGCGAGCCCAGCTTGCTGGAAGACCTTGCGGTGGCAGCCAGGGGTGGCGCGGAGACGCTGAAGCCCGCGCTAAAGCGGATTTACATGACCCGCGCCTCGACGTACACTGACGCGATGAAGAATTTCGTGGAAACGTATCAGGAGGGGCTCAAGGACCAGCTGCAGGAGAAGGCTGCTAATGGGGATGGTGGCCGGCAGCAACCACAGCAGGGCGATGAAGCAACGACCAAGCCACCGCCATCATCGCATTCCTCATGATATCAGCACTGGCTTATCCCAGCAAGTGATCAATGCCATCACAAGTTCTGCTTGCAGGTAGCACATCATATGAATTTGTTCTGCAATCGTCATGCTACACGCACCCATAATAATTTATCACTTGAGCAAGGATCCCTTCGGTTTCAGCTGACTTATCATGCAATCTAATTCTGCAAACCTAGGTGATGCAAACTAGTACTCGCATATGAGCGAGCGCTGGGTCGCTGGCTTTGCTGTTTCTTTCAATAACATATACTAAGTGATCACGATTGCCACTGTTCGTCTGTTAGTTTCTGTCTGCTGATTGAAATGTGTTTGCTTGTGCTGTTTGTCTTTGATTTTGCTTCCTTATTGAGGGGTACTCCCCCTGTACCCTGTAATTGGTCCAAAAATTCCTATAAGTGTTGTATTTAGGGAAGGTGAAGTACTACTTGTTTGGCAAATCAAGCCATCAAGGTATGTGATATTTTATTTCTTTGTTTTATGCAAATCCCCGGAGTGTATATAAGCATTAGCTTAGAAATGGGGCACGCGTCAGCAATTGATTAGTGTCAGGATAACTCAAAGTAACTTTTTGCTTAAATTTTAAAAATATTTTTGAATCCATATAGCTGTTTATAGTTACTTTACTATATAACAACTATTTGCTATTCAAGCACTCTTTTTAGATGATTCAAACGGCCTTTTGATGCTGGTGGCGCTTAATTATGTTGAACCGTTTTATTTGCAAGCAGGTGCCGCATGAGCCCCTCTGAGTTTTCACAATGGAAAGTAGGGACATTGTGTTGTGTCATTGTCATGAAAGTTGTTGAATAACATACCATTGAGTAATTCATGTTCATCCTTGAAAGGTGAAAATTGGAGCATCTTTTTTTAAAGGGAAAAGTCCATTTTACAACCTTCAACTATGACAAACGTCTGATTGTCAATCTTCCACTACAAAACCAGACATTGTAGGCCATCCAACTATCGAAACCGTGCAAATTTGGGCCCTTGAGTGGTTTCAAAGGTGGTTTTCTATTTTCTGAAATATGTAAAAATATTGGTTTAATTTAAAATTCTCATAACTAATTCATTCCAAATTAGAAAAATACAAAATTAGTACCAAAAAATTCTAAAAATGTAACCTATACGTTGGTGTTGCATTGGGAGTTAGTTAAATCTTATTTGTTTTTGTTCCTACTATTTTATTGATTATGTTCATACTTTTGTTAATAACATCCAAATAATTCTCCATAGAGCATTACATAAAGGTTACATTTTTAGAAAATTTTTGGTACGGATATCATATTTTTATCATTTAAAATGAATTAGTTATGAATTATTTAAATTAAACTAGATTTTTTTAAATGTCTGAAAATGGAAAACCACCTCAAGACCACTCGAAGGGCCAAATTTGCATGGTTTCAATAGTTGGATGGTTTAGGATGTCTGGTTTTGTAGCAAAGAGTTGAAAATCAGGCCCTTATGATTAGAGGGTGTAAAATGGACTTTTCTCTTTTTAAAAGAAGTTGGAACTCGGTGACTGGGATGGGTAATTGATTGCAAACAAGATGGGCTAAATCTCTCCAGGCTCTTTGACGTAACGGGCCAACTCTTGTTCAAAGGTAACATAATGCTCTCAGGCATTCCCACATGGGCCAAATGAAAATGGGCCTGGTCGGAAGAAAAAGAAGAGGGAGCGCATATATAAGTGGGCTTTGCCCGTAACTTCCCCGATCCCGATTTGTCGCTTTTCTTCCCTTTCTCATTTTCTTTCTTTTTTTTAAAAAAAATCTAAATTGATGGAGTTGATTTGACTTTGCATACTGTGCTGATCTCGTACCTTATACGTTAGCATCAAGTGTTCCAGGTGTTTCTTAGTTCAATCGGCTTGATTTTTTTTTTAAAAAAACACGGCTACGCGCCTTCAAAGAACAAAGCTCGTGCTCGGCACCCGGGTTAGAAAAGGAAGCATAGCTCAAAGCCTCAAAGATGGAGGCAGAGAATCGGATCGGTTCGAATCAGTGCAAAAACGATGGAGCCTGCAGGTCTAATGAAGAAACGCGTTCGCGAACAAAAGAGAGCAAAAGAGGGTGACGAATGATGCAGGGGTAGGTGGTGACGTGACGTGGCGTGGCCCGCCGCTCATCATACATTAGCATGTTCGTTTGGCTTATCAGCTACCAGTCGGCAGTACTTTTCTCTCACAACAAATCAGCATCAGCTATCAGCCACCAGACAGCCAGCAGTACTTTTCTCTCACAACAAATCAGCACCCGCCACCAGCCGCCAACCAACATCATCTGTGCCGTGATGCCGCGGGGCCGTATCGAGCGTGGTCGGCGCAATGAGAGGAAGCCATGTCTCGTATATACCGGTCGCTGTCTGATGAGCGTTGGTGTAACTGAACTCTTTTGGACTTGAGAAAATCCGAATTCGCGTGAGGAAGAATCCATGGACAACGGGTGGACACGTAGGGCCATTCTTTCCTCTCATTTTTTCTGGAGCACGACACGTAAGCATACGTTGGTGTAGCAACGTGGCGGCAAAATTGACAAAGACAGACAGGAAGCCCACCTGGTACCACGTAGTCGATCCAACACGTACTACGCACGAACCTCGCGACGCGGTACACGGAAGCACAGGGCTCTCCATCCAATCCGTCGCCCCCGTCGCCGGTGCCACGTCACGCTCGTCCGGTCGTCCCCCAAGCCCGGGCCCACGGCCGCGACGCGCATCGAATCGAATGCCCGTGCGCTCGTGCCGCTCGTGCTTCTGATCCGATCGATTCGATCCAGCGCGTGGCGTGAGCTCCACGCCGATCCAGCCGGCCACTCTCCTCGACCGGCCCCGACCCGACCGGATCGGGTTCGGCCTCATCATCATATAAGCCAGCCATCCCGGCTCGGTCCGATCGACCGATCCATTTCGCAATCATGGAGTTCCCGCACCACCACCACCACGGCCACCGCCGCGACGACGACGAGGACGAGCGCCGGGGCCCGCCGCCCCCGGCCTACGGCGGCTACGGCCAGCCGGCGCCGCCCGACCCCTACGGTCGCCCGCCCGCCGCCGACCCCTACGGCCGGGCCCCGCCCCCCTCCGCGTACGGCCCCGGCGGGGACCCCTACGGCCGCCACCAGCCTCCCCCGGCCTACGGCGCGGGCGGGGACCCCTACGGCCACCACCAGCCTCCCCCGGCCTACGGCGCGGGCGTCGGCGGCGGGTACGGCAACGTCGTCCACGTCTCGCACGAGAGCGGCGGCGAGAGGCCGCACTACGGCGGCGGAGGACTCGGCGCTGGGTACGGCGGGTCGGAGTACGGCCACGAGGCCCGCCCGCACCACGGCGACGGCGGGTACGGGGGTGGCGGCTCCGAGTACGGCCACGACACGCGCCCGCACCACGGCGGCGGGGGCGCCCCGCTGGTGAGGCAACAGACGTACAGGGTCTACTGCAAGGCCGGGGAGGACCAGTACAGCCTTGCCTCCCGCGACGGCAAGGTCATCCTCGTGCGCACCGATCGCGACGACGACTCCCAGGTTCGAGTTACCCTGCAAGGATCGCTCCATTTTCCTTTCGCTGTTGGGTGTTGACGATGTAGACGTGCCCTGGCCCTGATCTTGTTGAGTTATCCCAAGTCCGAGCTCTGATCTTGTGATCTCGGGATCTGGACGAAGACTCTCTGTCTTCCTCAGAAATTTGGCTCCTTCGAATGCTGTGAATCATGAGATTCGCCCTTGCATTTTCTTATTGGAGATGGAGATTGAGGAAGACGAATAAAATAATCCTACAGTTTTTTTACATTTCTCCCCCTTGTCCTGTGATAACTTTGTGCAACTTTGGTAATGCAGCACTGGATCAAGGACATGAAGTACAGCACCAGGGTGAAGGACGAGGAAGGCTACCCTGCCATCGTCCTCGTCAACAAGGCCACCGGAGAGGCTCTCAAGCATTCCCTTGGCCAGTCACACCCTGTAAGTATCTCGGGTCGATGCTACGAATGTTCATGCTTCTTTTTCATCCAAATTCCTATCCTATTTTATCACTGTTTGTGGAAATTTATTATGCGTAAAATGTGGATTATATGTACAACTTTGAGACTCATGCCATGGTGTAGACAAACTTGTGCGCACAACCGCACACTTCCCTTGCTGCCCAACATTGAACTTTGAATTCCTTTCATATGCAACTCAGGCTTTAATTAACACACAGCTGAACTCAATGGCAGAATTATGAATTACCTCATATCTTTCTATCGATTGCGGTTCCTATTCAGAAGCTTAGCTATTCATTTGGTTTTCTTACCTAAGATCCTCCATTTCTTTGTCTGATGCATTATAGGCACGCAAGACTCACATGAATGGTATTTGTCCTGATCTCAAACAAATTTTGATTAATTACTGTCATGTACTTTATCAAATATTGTATAATTATAATTTATATTAGTGTACCTTAGTTGCTTACCATGTCAATGGCATAGATCTGCATCTGCCCATAGTCTTTGACATCCGCATCCATGTGCCGATGTGCATACCAGTACTACACTGCTCCTAGTGGTGTCCATGTGCATTGTTGACTTGCCCTATGGCACTTGTCCTATTGTTAAATCACTACCTGTTGAGGGATGATTATGTCCTCACACTCATTCCCCCCTGCACAATTCAAAAACTATGAGACCTGATATTTTCAATCGACTGTGTTTAGGTTCGTCTGACCCGATATGATCCAGATACCTTGGATGAGTCAGTCCTGTGGACAGAGAGCAGGGACGTTGGTAATGGATTCCGCTGCATCAGGATGGTGAACAACATATACCTGAACTTTGATGCTCTAAATGGAGACAAGGACCACGGTGGTGTGCGCGATGGAACCACTCTCGTTCTGTGGGAGTGGTGCGAGGGTGACAACCAGCGCTGGAAGATTGTTCCCTGGTGTAAGTTCTCTAGAATTTGGGCTGCATATTTATAGTCTTCTACCGCAACCTTCAGTCATGTTCTGTACACTAATCGTCTCATATGAAATTCCAAAAATTAAATCACTATCAATAAATGTTCATTTGTTTTTACTATTATTAGCAGTTTCATGTATTGACTATAAAAGTCATTATTGATTATTGAACAATGTGATTTGTTTGAAGAGCTCTTTTGCTATTATTTCTGTTCACACACTCCAATACACCAAAATAAAAGAGTAAGAAGAAACATAAGATAAAAAAGAATAAGCTGTATAAGATCTTAGATGTTGCAAAAGCTCGTTTTTTAGAAGTTATATTTGCAGCAAACTAATGTTTCTGGACTACTGTGACTTTTCATGCTGTAGCACCATTCTCTGCTCGAAGATGGGCCTGTCAACTAATTATGGTTTCTTCTGGTTGCAGGAACAAGCAAACGTGTGGCTGCGCCGCTCCAAGCAACTCCTGTCTTAATACTAAGCGAAGTTACTAGTACCATGGTTTCTGGAATAAGGGGCGCCTGAAGGTGCCTGTGTGTGAGTACTCTTCTGCTCCATTCTGTCTTTCTTCTGTGTTTGTGCTTGGTTTGAACAGCCTAGGCTATAATTTGTAATGCTGCCATATGACACCAAGTGGCAGCGACTGTATCGTCTGAACTGATCGTTGTTGTACTAAATTTGATGAATGATGTATGAACCTTTGCTGGATACATGCTCTGCTTCCTACAGATAATCGGCAATAATCGATGTTACACCTACTCCCTCCGTCCCAAAATAAATGACGTTTTAGCTTTTCTAGATACACTTGATACTAAATTTGATGAATGATGTATGAACCTTTGCTGGATACATGCTCTGCTTCCTACAGATAATCGGCAATAATCGATGTTACACCTACTCCCTCCGTCCCAAAATAAATGACGTTTTAGCTTTTCTAGATACACTTGTTTTATTATGTATCAAGTGTATCTAGAAAAGCTAAAACGTCATTTATTTTGGGACGGAGGGAGTAGCCAATAGTCACGATCCACTAGAAAATGTCGGGAGGGATATGCGCCTGCCTGCAATAGAAGTGAACTGGCCTGAAGATTTTATTCACGCGTTCGTTTTTCGTGGGTTAGGATTTGATATAGATCTGAGCCTGATTCTTCCATAACTTACCTCCGCATATGGATCAGACTAATCATTATATGATGGTCTAGTTGATTTCATCTTTTTTTTTGGTGCTAATTCTGGTTTGCAAAAGCCCATTTCTGCTAAAAGCTAAACAAGGATTGGTTTTTCTTTTAAAGAAAAAAAGCGATATTCACTTCTCTGAATTATTGCCCAAATCCATGTTTCCTCCCAATACTACAAAGCCAGCCGTTTCGGCTCCATGAACACCCCAAAAAGCAGCAGCAGCACAAGGCTTTTGCTTCTCTGGAGCAGCAGGTTGAGTTCCACCTCCCGGGATGGGAGGCTCGTCGGCCCATTCTGTTGGCTCAACGATCTCAGAGGCCCGGTTGCGTGTGGTGCTGCGAGACATGCGACGTATTTCTGGATCAGCTTTTTTTAGTGTTTTCTTTCTTATTTTTCAATCGATTCTTGTTTCCAGTTTGTCTGATTTTCCTTCTTACTCATTTTTCAATGGATTATTGATTTGTCCTATTATGAATCATCAAAAGGTGATTGGATTCAGATAATTAGTGGGTGGCTAACTTTAAAAGGACAGGTATGTTGTGGTGAGTCTATGGTGTGACTATATGTTACACGATACAAAATTGGGCCTACCCTATTTTTTTTCGAAAGAGGCTGCAATTTCGGGCTCGAAGCATCACCCCAAAGTATTTCTGATTTGTAGCCAGGTGAGTGCGCCCAATAGGCCAATATATAATGGTCTACCGGACAGCCCAATGCAAGCGAGAGAAATATAAATTCCAACTGAATGAAGGGTAAGATTTGCGTGCATGTATTCATAGGGGTGAATGTGTGTGCATGTGTGAGTGTCTTTGTGTGTACTGGTGTTTTGCAAAAAAAAAAAATATATTACCAGGGTAGTTGTTAAAAAAGCCTTGTCCTCATAAAATGAAATAAGTTTCAAACAGAATGGGGAATGCTTTACTTGTTCTTTGTAATATATGTCTCTATTTGTCTGCTCGAGGATAACAAGATAGTAAGCACAAGAGCCTAGTTAGACACAAGATGTGGTGAACTTTCTATTTTTTTAGACCAGTTGATATATTACAATTATATCATATATCAATTGTAATATATCAACTGGTCTAACCGTCTGTGACCGGTGCAACGGTAGTGTCTTACCGTTTGTGACCGGAAGGTCCAGGGTTCGAGCCCCAGCCTCTGCACTTTGCACTTGGTGCGGGTAAGGCTGTGCGCTGACACCCTTCCCCAGACCCCGCGCAGCGCGGGAGCCTACGGCACTGGGTACGCCCTTGATATATTACAATTGGGTGCTCTATGATACTATATATAAATCTTGAATTAATTGGGCCTGATTGGGAGATAAATTTGGTAAAACCACACAAGAAAACAATTTTAGCTAGACTTCTTTGGGGGTTTGGTTTCATACAATTCCTAATAATGAAGAAAACCTAGAATTTTGAGATCAATTTTTTTTCATCTATCGGATTAACTAAGCACGGTCTTCAAGTTTACATTTTGAGTTATAATTTATCATTCATAGTAACAAAAGTTTGATCATTAAAATATTTCTAAACAAATCCAATGTGGCCACTTTTGTAACACAAACACTTTTCATATGGTAAGATCAATCAGAGATTATAAAGTGTGAATGTCTAAATGTGTGTGCGCCTTATATTTTAGGACGAAAGCATGAATAACTAATGACTCCATCACTCTCGAACACCGATTCCATGTAATGTCGTTAAAGTTGATCGTTTTTGAAAGGATTAAAGTGGTCCAATTGAGGAAAAGAATTTGATTCCACGGGAGGAACTTCCCAGCTAAACATAAGTGCATCATCGTGCAATGGCATCGATGGTTAACGATTAGTTGCTTCATCAAACAAGATGCCCTGGACAGATGTAAAATAGTATGGTTAACTAGTTCTGCGAGATCCGATTTTGCATGAAGGAGAAAGAGCATGGTGTGTACATACAACGACCGTGACGGCAAGCTTGTTTTGGCATTTCCTTTTCCCAAAACGATTAAAGCCATTGCCATTTTTTTTTAACTAAGTGTTACTTCTTTCTCCATTTCTTACGGTTTTATTGAGAACAATCATTTTTTTGCTCCAAGATTGTGGGGAACTCATTGTACTCATGAACATGCATGGTTCCAAGCAGTTTGCATTGTGTGTGCGTGACACTCCAGATAGTATAATATGAAATAATCAAAGAGTTTTAAACTCAGGAACATGGTTCATAGAACATATATACACTCCGAATATGTTAGCGCAGATGTACCCGATTCACTACTCTATTTGTAAGACACTTGCTTCTGAATTTTGAATTGCTTGATTTGGGATGAGAGACAGAGCCAAGTAAGCTTAAAGAAAAGAAACCTCTCATATCTCGTGACAACTATTCCTATCTCAATAACTGACCCCACATCCCACAAGCTAGTCCAAAATCTACGATGGCATTTTTGTGGGGTAAACTTTGAATCGTAGAATTTGCATTGTCGGATAAATGGAGTTGTCTCGATTTAAGAAAAAACTAGAAATGTTTCTACTTTTTTAATCAACAATATGCTTCTTCACAAAAAAGGTAAATTCTACTATCAGAATTTGCCATACTTGGGGAAAAAATGTAGAACTACATGACTGTATGTTCCAGAAAAATGGCAATGGAGGCAAGAGAAGAAAAAGAAAAAAAGGATAACAGAGGCAAGCTGTATTGTCGTGGTAGATTTTGCTTCTTAGTGACCATGCAGGCAAGAGAAAGAAGGTGAAGAGAGGCAAGCTGCAAAAATACGATAGCCGAGAATAAATCCTTCCTCTACTATGTTTAAACAAGCCAAAAGTTACCCGTGGCCTGCCTATTTAATTTTAATTTTTTCTTTCTTCCTTCCTCTTTGGCCCACGTAGAGCAAATTCGTCCACCACTGCCTTGCATAACTGCACCAACAGCTTGGTGTATGCAGGTAAAATCTCCAAAATCAGGTCCCACATATCTTCACTTATCGGCCCATCAAGCATGGAGAGCAACATATTGAGGCAGGGTTGCATTGCAGAGATGGTATAAGATCGCACATCAATGAATCAAATTTAGCACTACTCAAAGCACGAAACATGTTACGAAGGAGAAAATTTGTAACCAAGGGGTTTCTCAACTTCAGTGGCTCTTTTCATGCAAACTTCCATTATTACTTCCATCAAACTGAAGTGCCAGATTCACCTGCAGAAAGGCCGCAAAACCTTGCATTGGGAGCTTGCAAAAAGGGTCGAAAATATGTGCAAGAGCTAGTTGTTGGTTATCATGCAATCAAAGAGGTCAAGCATGCAGAAGGAAAACATATCCATTATATCGCGAGCTTCCATTGTAGCTAGCCAACATCTGTGAAAAGGATTGCAGAATTTCCCTATCATCGTCTTTTTCCTTAAAAAGAGCCAAACAGTGAACACCAGATTTCAGAAGACCCGATGTCTTCCGCACCTAGATAGACAAAATTGATTAGCAATAGTTCAGTCAAACGAAAAGGAAGAAAGTTTCAGGATGGTAGACCTCATCCTCCTGCAGTCCCCTGAAGGGTTGGACTGACAAATTAGAAGATTGTTGATTTTGTTGCTGTTCACCGCATGATAGGAACGTAAGCTTTGAAGGGTTATAATGAAAGCACAAGTATAATATCAGAATGGCCAGTGAGCATGGGTTATGCTCCATATTATTGTCTTCATTCCTAGTATGAGTTCAAATAATTAAAATAGTCGTTTAGATGCAGCCGACAATAGAATTAAGATCCTGAAACAAATGGAATGGTGCAGAAACTTCACAACAACTAGAAACACAACGCGGCTTTGCCGCGTGCCCACGTTGGAGTAATGCATGTATAGCATCCTGTGTTTATTTAGACGAAAACAAACATAGAGGCAAATGTTCAAAAGAAATATATTTCAGCTATATTCATGCCCAGCTATACTCATGAAGAAATCTCTTCGATCGGCAGCATAACTAATTAAGGCCTAAGCATATTGTTTCTTATTAATTTTTACATGAAATTATGAACACTTTTGAAAACCCAAAGGGAACATCACGATCAAGAGAAGATCAATTTCTCTCGCAAAGTTGCAACTGTGTCTCAAAATTACGGTCTACGGAGCCGAGGCAGAGCAGAAACTACCAAGCTTTCCATCTCTTATTCCAGCTAGATGTTGATATAGCACATAATGAGGCAAACTCACGCCCATTGCTATATTAGCCCTCTACAGCAACTCAGCAACCTGTAATGCAATACAATCATTTGATTAATATATTGTACACTGAAAGGGGCATGGAAGGAGGAGAACAACTCTCGTGGACAAATAATTGAGTACATAGGGTGTATCTCCTGTGAGTAAAAGTATATCCCACATATGTAGATACATCAACATCGACCCAATGCATGCAGCCTAATACAATCCTTCAGGGGAACTCAATCGGATCACATAGGTAATGATATACATTTTTTGGGGGAGAAATGTATACAAATTTGTTAATGACATAGCAAACCGATCCAAAGGGTACTAAAATTGTGTTGCTGCTATTTAAATTGTGATAATGGCCAGGTATGGTGATAAATTGGAATATTGCTAATCTTTTTTTTATAATGGCCTTAATAATTTTAAGGTAAGATTTCTAGTGATTAATAATGTGCCGTCCTCATTGTCTAGACTCTGAGAGAAATTTTTGCCATGTATTCAAGAGTTAGATTCAAACTTTTGGGTCTCATGTATGCATTAATAACAATATTTAATTGACCTTCGTACAATGAATGGAACTACAGTAGTAGTATGAATTAAAGGAAAGAAACCATTGCACCAAACAAAATTTTTGAATCTTTTCTGATCCCAAATCCAGAATGTTTGCCATTTTTGCCAAAAGTAGGTCTAGGCCACCCCAATATCTTGTCAGGAAAGAAACCATTCTCTTTTGAATGTCATATCTTGTGAAGCATATATAGCTAGCTTCGTTCATAAATACTGTCATAGAAATTCTTTCCAATATCAAGGAAAGATGCTTTACATTTCAGAATGTGCTTCTGAATCGGAAGAACAATCTCACAGATGTAACTTGTTAAAATTATACTATTGTAGATAACACTATATATGATAGAAGACACGAATAGTTCCCTACTATCAGTGAACAAGGAGTTCACAATCAAATAGCACTAACATATACTTTTCTAATTTTATATTTAAGGATGCCATTTGAAGTTGTCAATTTCGTCGAGCAGCTCGAAGGTGTTCAGAAACATACCTTTTTTTTTTCACTAAGTGTCTATTCTCAGTTCCTCGTGTGATGTAATGCCTAGCATGAAGCTATTAGAATGGCATGATGGCAGAAAAGTTCTAGCGCCTAGTGTAGCTGGTATCTTTGAACGCAATAGCGCCTGCAACACATTTAGATTGTTCGAGGAGAGTGGTTAAATGCACAACCATCTATCTATTATCTTAGTATTTGGCCAACAAACGGAGCCTCCACGTTCGCTCTCAAGGTCTAGAAATTCCCACATTAATCGAAAAAATAAGAATATTATCTTAGTATTTGGCCAACAAACGGAGCCTCCACGTTCGCTCTCAAGGTCTAGAAATTCCCACATTAATCGAAAAAATAAGAAAAATTAAAATTACCCACCACTGCCATTACATAAAATTTAGCCAAAGATACCCCTTACCTATTTAAAAATTACCACCACTGCCATTACATAAAAATAGCCTAAAACAGCCATATATATTTTTAAAAATCATCCACCAAGGTCATCAGAAAATTTACGTTCGCTCATAAGATATAGAAATTCTCACGTTAATCAGAGAAAAAAATAAAATTACAACTGACGTTACGTAAAAGTTAGCCTAAAATACCCATGTAACTATTTAAAAATTATCCACAATTGTCATTACATAAAAATTAGCCTAAAACATCCCTATATCTGTATCTTTTTTAAAATCATCCACCAATGCGATTACATAAAAAATTAACCTAAAATACCTCAATACTATTTAAAAAAATAATATAAAATAAAATATTTGCTTACGTAAAGAAAGAATTAACCAAAATACTCATGCTTTATCTAAAAAGTATATACTTTTTACTATGAAATTAGTCCAATCATTAATTATCCTGGCATTGTCACTATACAAACATAAATATGAAACTCCTTTTAGCTGATAAGACTGCCAATTTCTACCATTAACTAAAAATAACTCCAAAAAGTTACTTAGTCAAAATAAAAATAAAGAAATATGTATATATAGAGTACGCCTATAAGAGATTGAGCAACATGGATAATATTAGTCTTAACAAAGAAAATATTATGACAATGTCTGAATTATTTTGTCAACAATTTAACTTAATGTGTAATAAAAGAATAGTGTAAGAAAAAATAAGTTTAGAAAAAAAATAAAGATGCAAAAATAGGTATATAGATATTTGAATTTTATATACTAGCCACGCAAATACGCGGGTCATCTTTCTAGTTAATATATTATTCTATGATCCAAATGGGTGACCAGCACAGTTACTATCCTGTCGTTAAAAGGCAGATTCACCACTATTGATAATAGATTTATGTAAGCAGCAATAGTATAATTCTTGATTTTTTGTATTCATCTTAACAATGCCAGTATATACGCATATCATCTTTTGCGTACTTTTGTGATGCTACATATTTTGTGTGAAACACAGGAGAACAGAAAGCATCACAGCACTGTTCTGCTCTTTGAATGTGGTTCCTAAATCTAGAAACTCTCATAATCACTGCTCTGTGCTCTCTAGCAATTGCTTATGATTTTGTAATCTATCTACATCCTCTTCTAAATCTGAAAATTTTGACCAATGGTCCCCACTAATCTTCTGTTACCTTGCATAGCTATCTGCATGCTTTCCTTATCTAACAACCCCTGCTCCCCAATAATCTTCTCTTACCTTGCCTAGCTATCTGTATGCTCCCCTTGGATGTGCCTTACAAATTTGAAACAGCAAAGTGAGAAGAAAAGGAGGATAGCAAACGCTAGCCAAACCTTCATAGTTCCTATGCAATGTTGCCGATACAATTTTGTGTCAATGTTGTGTGTCTTATAAAATGCTTTGTGAATGGCATCGAATTATCATTAAAGTTGAACAGTTATGATTTATATAGGTGCTCAACAAATAAAGCCATGAATCAGAGCACTCAAAGTGACGATACAAGATAGAAACTCTTGACCCTATGGTTAGGACCTTGCTTAAGCAGTATAAATTCACTATAGAGAAAATATACACAGAGAATCAATATTAATTCAAATCATACAATCGTGGTGCACAGCTTTGCTGTTGCTTCCGCGCATGGGCCTAAAATGGGCCGGCCTGCCTTCTCTGCTGGGCTGAAACCTACAGACAGCCGGACCCTCTCGGCCTCTTCCCCCTCCTCGCTCAGCAACCGAGAGAACTCTGCGTGTATTCGCCGCACCACCGATCTCTTCCCGCCGAAACCGAAGGACGCCGCGCCGCCACCGGCATCGCGAATAAGGCCGCGATGGAGGAGCGCCGCAGGTCGCCACCGGCATCGGACGAGCCGCAGACCGCGATGGAGGAGCGCCGCAGGCCGCCACCGGCATCGGAGGCGCCGCATGCCGCGATGGAGGAGCGCCGCAGGCCGCCACCGGCATCGCGGGCGAAGAAAGCGGCGATGGAGGAGCGCCGATGCTTCTCCGCTCCTCTGAAGATAGGAATAGTAAGTCCAATCTGCTGCCGCCCTTCCCCTCTATTTTCTCTTTTCATCTCGGATTTGTAACAACCCTTGGCCACCGACGATTCGCCGGCGGCGTGCCTTTTCATCTCGGATTTGTAACAACCCTTGGCCACCGACGATTCGCCGGCGGCGTGAGATGCCGCAATTACTCAGAGACACCGCCGCAATTACTCAGAGACAACTGGATAGGCTTGGGGAAGGGGAAGAACCCTGACCCCCTTGACGAACACGAGAGATAACATAACGTGCATTCAGTTACAGAGCTCGGGGATTATATCCCTCCCCGCGGTCGACCCTGACACTTGGGTCCCGCCTTACACACGCCTAACACCCACTCGTATTTAACAACTGAAAACGTCTTTCGCTCATACGCCTTCATCCTCAGGTATCTTCTGTAGCGGTTCTGGCAATTTCCCCCCCTTGAAAGCTTGCTTGTCCCCAATCAAGTGATGATGGAAATCTTGTTTTCAGCACATAGAAATCCTCCCAAGTTGAGAAATCTGCGGGCAGATGAGTCCATTTCACACGCACCTGGGGAATAGCCGTGTTGCCTCTCTTCACCAAACGATGTTCCAGGAGTGCTTCAGGTTCCAAAGACATTGTATCCATATGGACCAGTTTAGCAACATTGGAGTAAACTGGGGTATAGTTTGCTGTGTAAGGTTTCAGCTGGGAGACATTGAAGACATTGTGAATTTTACTGTCAATTGGAAGATCCAATCGATAAGCAGCAGCTCCCACTCGATCTGTGATAAGGTCCGAAATACTTGAAGGTCAGTTTGGGAAATGGACGATTAGCTACTGTCGATTGAGTGTATGGCTGCAATTTTAGAAGTACCTGCTCTCCCACCTGAAACTGCCTTTCCACCCGGTTGCGACCAGCATATACTTTCATCTTGTTTTGAGCTCTTGCTAATTGTTCTTTCAGAGCCTCCCATTGCAGCTGTCGGTTCATAATCAAGTCAGACACTGCTGAAGGTGCGTCTACTGGTATGACCGGCACATCTGGCATATGTGCATCATGCCCATACAATGCGCGAAATGGGGAGCATCCAAGAGAAGAATGATAAAAGGAGTTATACCAGAGCTCGGCCATCGGTAGCCACTGGCGCCACTGTTTTGGTGAACCATAAACTGAACAACGCAGATACATCTCGAGGCACTGATTGACACGCTCAGTCTGTCCATCAGTTTGGGGGTGGTATGCGGTGCTCATCAGCAACTCCATGCCATGCAATTTGAATAATGCTTTCCAAAACTACTGAGAAAAATTGCATCTCTGTCAAAAATGATTGTTCTTGGAAACCCATGGAGCTTGAGCACTTGATCCATCAACACTTTTGCCACAGATTCAGCAGTATATGGATGTCGTAAGGCCACAAAATGTGAGTACTTAGTGAATCTGTCAACTATCACCAAGATCACATTGTACCCTTCCGACAGAGGTGGCCCCTCAATAAAATCCATGGAAATGTCTTGCCATGCCCCATCTGGTATTGGTAACGGTTGGAGAAGGCCAGCAGGATGGTCAAGACTATGCTTGGCCTGTTGGCAGATGGCACATTGCTTCACAAAGTCTTCTACATGACCCTTGAGCCCTTTCCAATCAAAGAAATTCCTGAGTCGATGATAAGTAGCTTTCACACCAGAATGGCCACCAATGGGGCTAGAATGCATAGCAGCTATGATCTTTGTTTGGAGTGCTGAGTTGTTAGCAATCCAGATTTTCCCTTTATATCGTATCAGTCCCTGATGCAAGGAAAATCCTGCTGAATCTGGACTATGAATAGCCAACTGCTGTAAGAGTTGTTGAGCTCTGACATCTGTCATATAGGAATTCAACACCTCTTGTAACCACAACTGGTGTGGTGCAGATACTGCTTGCAGGGCCATGAGGTGTCCTACTCTGGAGAGGGCATCTGCCACCACATTTTCTTTGACTTGACGATACACGACTTTAAAATGCAGCCCCATTAATCTTGTCGTGTCCTTTCGTTGCATCTTGGAGTGCAAATTTTGTTCAGTAAGGTATGCCAGACTCTTATGATCAGTTTTGATTATGAACTCCTGAAATTGTAGGTATTGTCTCCATTTTTCTACCGCCATTATCAAAGCCAAGAACTCTTTTTCATATATAGACAGTGCTTTGTGTGTTGGACCTAAAGCCTTGCTCAAGGATGCTAAAGGTTTGTCATGCTGCACAAGTACTGCACCAATGCCGTCATCACATGCATCAGTTTCCACTGTGAATGTAGAGTGAAAATCAGGGAGCCCCAAAATAGGAGTTGTGACCATGGCTTTCTTCAGTGACATAAAAGCCTGCTGAGCTGTCTCATTCCACTGAAACTGCTTTTTCTTCAAGAGGTTCGTAAGAGGTTGAGCTAATAGGCCATAATTCTTCACAAAGCGCCTGTAATAGCCTGTCAGGACAAGAAATCCCCTGAGCTCAGTGATGTTAGTAGGAATTGGCCAATCATTCATTGCAGATGTTTTGGCAGGATCTGTGGCTACCCCTTCTGCACATATTATGTGACCCAGGTACTCCAATTGATGTTGGGCAAAAAAACACTTGCTTTTCTTCAAGTACAATTTGTGTTCCCTGAGTTTGTTCATCACTTGTTGCAGATGCTTGTTATGTGTTTCCAAATCAGGGCTATAAATTAGAATGTCATCTAGAAACACCAACACAAACTTTCTGAGAAATGGGCCCAGTATTTCATTCATCAGACATTGAAAAGTTGCAGGGGCATTGGTAAGGCCAAAAGGCATCACTTTAAACTGGTAATGGCCTTGATGAGTCTTGAAGGCAGTTTTGAACTCATCCTTCTCCACCATTCTTATCTGATAATACCCAGCTCTCATATCTAACTTGGTGAAGTATTTAGATCCATATAGCTCATCCAACATTTCCTCTATCCCAGGCATTGGAAATCTATTCTTAATGGTAATATCATTCAATTTTCTATAGTCGACACAAAATCTCCATGAACCATCCTTTTTTTGAACCAATAAAACAGGTGCTGCAAAAGGACTGGAACTGTGTGTTATCAAGCCAGCTACTAAAAGTTCTTCAACTTGCTTTTCTATCTCATTCTTATGCATTGAAGAGTATTTGTATGGTCTACAGTTTATGGGAACTGCCTCGGGCAACAAGGGTATAGTGTGGTCATTTATCCTAGATGGTGGTAAAGTGTGGGGTTCTGTAAACAAATCTTGATAAGATGTCAATAGGTTATCTACTTCAGAAACAGAGGAAACAGTAGTGCTAACTGGAGAAGAATCTAACACCGCCATGGCCCAGATGTCATTTCCCTTAGACCACTTGCATACCTGTTCTCCTGATATAGCAGAGATGCTGAGGGGTGGTGGCTGAACTCCTTGCAAAACAATGTGTTGGCCTTGATTGTCAAAAGCAATCGTTCTTTGCTCCCAGTCACCAACCATGGGGCTATTATGCTTCAACCAGTCACAGCCTAGAATCCCATCATAAATTGCTAGGTCCAGCACTCTCATCTCCGTTGTCACAGTGTGACCTTGACACCACCAACTAAAATTGGGGACTATTTTATCACAGATTAACACTTCACCATTAGGCAGCTGAATTCTTTGTGGACTAGCAGGTATTGGTACAATTCCCACCTGATCCAGAAAAGTTCTACTCACAAAACTATGGCTACTACCACTATCCACCAGCAGTAGCATTACCTTGTTCTGCACTAGAGCTCTAAGTTTAATGCAATCTGACTTGGTTGTGGTAGACATAGCATTGAGGGACAAATGACCAAATTCCTCGTTGAGAGCATCCTCTACTGCTAGCTGATTCAGGACTTCATCAGTTAAATTGTTGTCTAATGGATTTGCAACAAGAGCATGTAGTTGAGCCTGTGGTCTCTATGGACATTTTTCTTTGTGACCAACTTCGAATTTATCCCCACAATAATAACATAGCCCATTGGCTCGCCTATAGTCTCTTTCTTGTCTCTCTTTCCACAGATTTGGTTGAGGTTGGCTTCCTTTTGTTCTGGTTTGGTGTTAGTAAATTGTGACTTAGGCTTGGTGGACTTGAATTTGCCCCTGTCCAGCATTTGCTGCTGCATTTTTGCCAACAACACAGCTTGAGTCACTTTGTCAGGTAACTGCATGCTCACTGCCAGCTGAATCTCCTCCTTCAATCCTTTGATGAATTGGGTCACAAAAAATAATTCATCATATCCAGCATTATGCATGCATATCTGATACTGCAATTTCTGAAAGGTGGCTGCATAATCCTCCACTGAACCTAGTTGTCTGAGCTCAATCAATTCACTGAGGGCTTCCCTATAATCTGCCAGGCCAAACTGTTCTTCCACTGCTTGTACCAAAGCCTTCCAAGTTGTCAGGTCCTTTTGAACTTTGTACATGTGCAACCACATGGCACAATGATCTTCAAAATATAAAGTTGCAGTGCTAACCCAAAGTGACTCAGGAATATTGTAGATGTGGAAGTAATCCAAACACTTGTCCTTCCAGATTTTGGGATCTTGACCGTTAAACTTTGGGAATGGTAACTTGGGTAGATGTCCCCTGCTGTTGTAATGAGTGTCATGAGATTTGCCTCCACCAAATTGAGAAGAATTATGTCTGTTGTCCCCTGATCTCTGCCTGAATTGGTGGTGTGGTTGTGGATCTTGGACTTCTCTAGTTGGACTGTCAGGCTCCTGCTCTTCTTCCCTCCTCATCCTTTCCACTGTTAATTTGGCAACTGCTTGCCCTGTGATCTCCACCTTCTTTGTCAGAAAATCTTGTTGTTGTGTGCACTGTTGGACTGCCTAATGTGTATCCTCCAATTTTGCCTTGAGCTGCTGTTTTGTGGTGCCAATATCCCCCATTCTAGCAAATAGAAGATCTAGACTCTGCATCACATGATCTCAGCGCTTGTCATCCTCTATATTCTCCTCATCCATCCTGTGCAGGATGAACTGTGTCTGCACCGAAGGCTTAGGTGGAGCCGTGGTGATTACACCCCAAACTAGATCTCTACAGCACGATTTGATGCTACCTTCCAAGACAAGTTTAAAGTACAAGTTTGTTTCGGGGAAAGCAAATATTATCTGTAGGTGCTTTATAGTTTCTTGATGTCTAAAACTAATGGACATGATGGCCTCTAACAATTAGAACATGTCCTATGGAGAGCAATTGATATCACGCACACTATCTACTAGATACTAGGGCTCATTAACAAACTCTAACCAAATCAGCTGACTGCTAATTGAATCTGACTGAATGTCTGAACCTACTGAACTTAACTGAATGAAAGAGAAGCATTTTCTGCTGGAAATGAGAATGTTAAGGAAACTTGGGAGCCTAAAAAAGACTATGTAGTGTACATGCTGGAAGCTCTCAACTTACCAATGCACTCAAGAACACTATGAACTCGATATTTATAGTCAAATACATCCGCTTAATGGCTGAAACTAATGTTCATTTTATAGTGGCCCCTAACAATCAGGACATGTCCTCTGGAGAGAAATTGATATGGCTAACACTATCTGCTAGACCAAATCACTTGACTGCTAACTGAATCTGACTGAATGTTTCAGCTGTAACTGAAAAATGAACACAGGGACAGGGATCACTTTCATCACATGTACGGTATTTCTACACTACAGATACAGTCCAGAAAACGAACTGGATATGTCGAATAGCCCACTAACTCATCCAACATATGCAGAACTATAATATAAGAACATCATTCGAGTATATGAATTGGCCAACATAGGTGAATTGTAATGCATTAAAAAAATCTATTCAGTATTGGTACTCAATTTTTGAAGACTTATGCAAAGAGCGCCATCTAATCTTCAACGAAGTCACTGAACAAGGTTAGAGTACACCCCAAGCCTTACCAAAATCTAAGCTAACCCTGCATTCTAAAATTCTTAAAATTGTTAGCGGTGTGATGCATAACAAGGATGAGTCCATTTGCGAAAATATATTGATGATGTCTTATGGTGTTTTTCAAATGCTATTTGTGCAGGTTGGACTACCAAAAGTTGGGAAGTCTGACTTTTTTAACAAAGTCAGAGATTTCTATGGAGGTCCAATTACAAAATTTGATGATGGTGCTATTCAAACAGCGCTAGTCCCTTTCCTTGAGGAACGCTTCTCCTGGCTTTGTAACCACTATAATCCAAAGAAACAGGTTTGTTTCCTATTATTTATAATCAAAACTGTTAGTACACATATTAGCAATATACTAATTCTTAGTGACCAACGCAATACTGTGCAGGTGTGGCCAGCTCTGGAGATAATTGATACACCTGGGTTAGTACGTGGTTCTTTCATGGGGGAAGGTGTTGGAAATAAATTCCTATCGCACATTCGCGATGTTGACACAATCTTCCATGTCTTGAGTAAGTTTATGATCTATTTTTGTTTAAGTACTCAAGATTATTCTATTCAATTATGCTTCATTTAATTCAACAATCCAGAGTTCAGACTAGCACAGGGCTTAATGGTGAGTAAATGTTAGTTTAAGCCTCAAGTCAGTTAGACCATGAAGCATGTTGCTCCTCATGCCTGAACCGTAGGAGGCTATTATGGCTAAAGCTGCTAATGGTTCGGTCCCAAACCAGTTTTAGTGATTTGGTTTTTTATTGGATTAGCTTGATTTGATGAATAATGACTTGCCATATATAATAGTTTGATTTGGTTTGGTTTAATGGTTACAACGGTCTAGAATGGTTAACAATTATAATGGTTATGTGTGTAAGTATAAGTTAGATTAAAATTCGGACCTTAAAATTAACATCTCGTGTTCACACATGAAAATTTTAACGAATTTGACTGAAATTTGTTGGAAATGTCTCAGAATGACAATCCGCTACTTAGTGCAAATCGGTGTAGCCATATCTATATGTGGGCCCCCATATTCAAAGTTGGACCCTAAAATTAAAAGCTCGTGTTCACACATGAAAATTTTAGCGGATTTGAGTAAGATTTATTGGAGATGTCTCAGAACGATAGTCTGCTGCTCCGTACAAATTGGTGTAGCCATATCTATATGTGGGGCCCACGTCAAAAACCGGACCCAAAAATGAAAAGCTCGCGTTCACACCTTAATTTTAGCAGATTTTACCGAAATTTATTGGAGATGTCTTAGAACCATAGTCCGCTACTCCGTGCAAATCAATGTAGCTAAATTTGCATGTGGGCCCCACATGTAAACCTGGACCCTAGAATTAAATGTTTGCGTTCACACTTTAAAATTTTAGCAGATTTGACCGAAATTTGTTGGAAGTTTCTTAGAAACATGGTCCGCTACTCTGTGCAAATCGGTGTCGCCATATCTATACGTGGGCCCTACGTTAAAGTCATATCTGTATAATTGAACCAATTTAGTTTGTTTTGGGAAACTAGTCTAATTGGTTTGGATTGGGTTGGAGGTAGGAGTAAATAGATATGGTTAGATTGGTTTATAGAGTGTAGTATAGTCTAAATAGTTTGGTATGGATTTGGTTTGGTTTTTGAACCATTACCAGCTTTAATTATGGCCATGTTATCCAGCAACAACATCCATTACTGATATTGTTTTTTTGCCTATTTACATTCATCAATAAACTAGAAAAAAATGTAATGTATTCATGTGTTCATTCCACTCATCATGCCTAGATCAAGTCCAATGATGTTAATGTGATTTTATTATGAATTGTTGGTAAAAATTATAATTGATTAAAGTTTGCATATGGTTTTTCAGGGGCATTTGAAGATGAAAATATTTTACATGTTGATGGCCACATAGACCCCTGTAGAGATTTGGAAACGGTTGCTGAGGAACTACGAATAAAGGTTCCCTAGGAATTTGTTGATTTGCATGCCAATTTTGGAATGTTTGACACTTTAACAATTGTCTGCTACATTTTTTGTTTGCAGGATTGTGGAAATGTAATAGAAAGGCTTAATGAAATCGATGAACTAAGGAAAAAGAGTAATATAAAGAGAAGAATCTCCCAACAGTTGAATAATGAACATGCAATTTGGCTCAAGGTGGTACTGCTATTAAATTTATGCTTTGTATGTATTAGACTGTTAGCGGAACTTTACTATAACTAAAATCTTTTGACAGGTTCTGGATCACTTGAGAGCCGGAAATGACATGCGCACAGGAGCTTGGGAAGCTTCAGAACTGGAGATTTTGAAGGGTTACAATTTGCTGACAGATAAGCCTGTCATCTATATTGTACGATTTTTCTTGTTGATCTGCATGCTTGTTAATCTTTACAAAAACTTAAGTTACCTTTTTGTGTGCGCCATGCTCTATTTAATATTTGGAGCCATTGCATAATTGTTTATGAAATATAATTTGTGCTGAATTTATCATCTTGGCTTATGATTTTAAAATAATTAAACTTATAGCAAAGAAATTGCACCTCTTGCATACAGATACCAAACCCACATTCAGTTGTTGTAACCGGGTTAATAAACATTAACCAGTTCATTAAGTAGGACAATTTATATTGTATTTATGGCTTAAGTTTGTGCAGGTGAATACAAGCTTCAGAGATTTTGAAAGAGCAAAGAATAAATTTATGCCCATGATACGTAGTTGGTTTGTATTACTTCCACAATAATCACTTTACACACCCATGTATTATACCCTAATATCAACTATTTTCTCCAGGGTAAAACAACATGACAATGGCAATATTATTGGCTGGAGCTGTGTGTCACCAGGAACCATAAGGTTAGTGATGTGTCAAGTATTTGTGAATAAAATCTTTTTTTTGAAAGTGAATTTTCTTATTAGTTTTGAGCCGTCAATTAAATGTTCTCTATTATGTCTTATTATGTGATGCAGAATGATTCCAAGAATGATTAAGGTGGGGTTTGAAGCTGTCAAACTCGTTTTTCTTTTCAGTGCCAGTTCTCACGAGGTATTTGTTTGCCTTCTATTTTTTCTTAATCCTATGGCGTTGTATTTTTTTCAATATAATCTATCTTTGTTCATATGTTATTAAATGATAACACAAAGTTAAATTTTTGTTTTATACTTGTCAATTATAATACCTGTAAATTGTGCAGATAGATGTATTTGAACTGAAAATGTCAAATCTATCCATACTCGGTGGATTTTAATTAAATTGTTAGCTAGTTTATAAACAGTTGTGAATTTTTTGTTCAGGTCCAGTGTTGTCCGATAAAAGACCAGACCAAAGCTCCTCAAGCTGCTTGTTTGATGAACCCTAACCTTGAAAAGGGCTTCTTATGGGCTGAGGTACACTGATAGTTTAATTACTTTACCATATATCGGTTAATTATTGTAACTGTAATAATTTCAGAGTTAATAGACACATGATTGCTAGATGTTTACTTGTCCAACTACTTTTGGGATCAGATAATGAAGCTTGAAGACCTGAAAGATTTTGGCAGTGAAATTGCTGTTAAGGTATTCTTACTTTTCCTAATGGTATTATCGTTCAAACTAGGATGGTCAAGTCTACTGTTTCTTGGTTTCAGTTAATAAATCAAATCAATTATTTGGGTGTTGTAGGCCGCTGGAAGATGCAAGAAAGTTGATTGTACGTATTAGGTGCAAGACGGGGACATCATATTCATCAAATCATATACATCTGCAACTATCCCACAGTGAGTTTGCCATGAAGAAAAGGTGCCGGTAGGCATAGAGTACAGATTGTTGAAGGACCATACATTGTACAAAGAAGCTGCCCGAGGCTATAATAGTTTGTATTTATTGATTGTACAAAGAATTTGTACATCTTAACATAGTATAACTTTTGATCTATAGAGGCAGATTTATGTAAAGCAATAAATGTTGATGGATTTACGTGAAGTAACAGCATGACCATGGCAAACCTGAATGGGATGACCATTGATGTGTTGTGAAGTCCGATCCCGTCCTCAAAGAGGTGTGGCCGTGTTCCAGAAGTGTTTCAAGAACTCTAGGTTGTGGTTCACCAGCCAGCGTCCCTGTGGCATGGAGCTTCATCATGAGAGACAATAAATAGACTTCCGCTGTGGTTTGTTTTAAGACTCTTGTCTTTTATAATAGTTTGTTTTTTTGTAATTCGAGCACTGGTTTACTTTGAGTTACCTTATTCTGGAGCTATATGTGTGTTTTAGACTTTCTGATACACATATAGTAGCATTCGGGTTTCTTCGAAAATTTCACCTCCTTGGCTTTTCATCTCTCTTTTGGATCCTACACTCCTTCTGTTTACTAAAAGAGTTGCTTCTCCCACACCCTTGATTATTCTTAGTTGTCAACCAAACTTGTCCACTACATTCAATGAAGATGTTGCTAAAGATATTAAGGAAGATGCTACTACAAAAGCCATCATTGTTGAGAGAATCTGAACAACTGGAGATGAGGATTCCACACCAAGAGAGCTTCATCATGCAGTGAAGACCTCGAGATTGCTCAAACTCAAAACCCTCGATAGTATAGTGTTTTTGTGTCATAAGAGTTTGAACCCAAACCTTTCTTTCACCGATAGATCAACGATGCTAAGGTGTTGTTTGATAGTGTGCTCTTTTAAGGATGTGTGAAAATTCTAGTATGCTCTTGTGTGTTCTTGCTTGTCTGTTATTGTGCTATGTAGTGATTTGGATCTTTGCATTGATTGTAAGAATAGATAGGTGGTTTGGTTTTTCTTCCTCTACCCTTGAGATCCTTGTTCCTCTCCCTTGTCCTTCATCTAATCTAGCCATGAAGAAGTCACCAGAAGATTCCACTTTCACCAGAATTCAACTAGGGGTATAGAAGAATCTTGTTAAGTGAGGTAGTGAAAGTGCATCTAGGCCCCCTAAGTGGGTTTTGATGAATTGAATGACAAGACAATTAAAGGACTAACGTGTTTGTTAAAGATTATGAGTAGGAATTAATTTATATATTTACAAGACACTATTGTTCATTGGTTGAATACAATGTGGATGGCTCATGTTGATATGTATAAAGAAGTGTTTGTTCCCATTACGCATGAATATGATAGTTGGCAAGCTATGGTGCAACAAAGAAAGAGACATGATGACATGTGTGATATATTGGTCTCTAACTTGATGAAAGCTTGTTTAACATTGATATGGGATATCTTAGATCATGGTGGATAAAAATATTGAATAATACAAGTTTTGGTTGAATGGACAAGAGACATGGTGATATGGCTCATTCTTGGTCTATATTTGAAGATGACTTGCATACAAGACATAATGACTTTGAAGGAAGTGAAAGGTAAAAGTAAAGTGGATATATTGCATATCAAGAATTTGTGTTCATTGTTGATATAAACTAGTGTGAAGCTATATGCGATGCAAAGATGAAGAGGTGGAATTCGGGATATTGTTTCAAGGTACTAAGCAATGTGTGATCAAGTTGCAGGCTGAGTCATGTATTTTTGCTAGGGTGACAAAACTTTCTTTGGATTTCAACTTGATGAATCTTGGTCACATTTGGTGTTCATATTGGCAAGTATCAATCTTTCTAGAATCATGTTGTGAAAAAGTGAATTGGACTAGAAGTAGATTTCATTCAAAGAAAAAGATTCAAGTCACTAGCTCAAGATTGAAGTGCTCATTTCAAAGAGAAAAAGTTGGATGCAACTCTCAAGTGGATGTATTGATCAAGTGTGGCATGGTTCAAAGTAATGAAGCTCAAGTGCATCAATTGTATTTATATTTGATCTTAAGTATAGTTATGCCGTACTATCAAAAGGGATGCATCACAAGAAGTCTTGAAATTGTCTAAGTGCTCAAGGAACCCATATGAGTTGATGAGAGACACAAAAGCCTCACGTGCACACTTGTAGATTTTGCCAGGAGCAAAACCGGTGGCACCGGTTTTGTGTCAGAAGAACCAACGGCTAGTTTAGTTTGAATTCGGTGGCACCGGTTTTAGGAACCGGTGGCACCTGTTTTTACTGGGTTTCCGATGGTTAGTTTTTGAGGAGTGGAGTATTTATATCCCATGACCTCCCCTGTGGCATGCATTCCTGAGGTTGCTATTGTGCTTCCCTGCTATTCCTTGCTTTGGAAAAGTCATTCTTGCTCTCCCCAACTGTTGACGCCCGTTATATGTACACTTTTAGTGCTATTTAAGTGGTGTTTTGGGACCAATTCATATACTAACCCGCCACTTGGCACTTGAAATAACTCCATTTTCACATATGCATGTATTTTTGGAAAATAGTGCTACACGTGGGGCTTGTAGTCGGATGTCGGACGGTAGAATCGTCTCTGCTCCATATACCAAGAAGAAGGGTGTCTCGCCTGTTGCTCTATTCATGGTGGTCCTCATTGACCAAAGTACTGTAGGAACTTCATGAATCCAACGCTTGTCGTAAGCTTGCAACCTGTTAAAGATTCTCTTCTAGATGCCCTGGAGCATGATGCCATTGGCACGCTCTACTTGCCCGTTCGTCTTCGGGTGATTTACCGATGACTGATCATGCCTGATCCCGTGGTTGTAGCAAAAATCAGAAAACTTTTTGCTTTTAAACTGTGTTCCATTATCAGAGATTATCCTGTTCGGGACGCCGAATCGTACGACAATACTCCGTAGGAATTTGACAGCTGCCTCTTTTGTGATTTTTTGAACTGGCTCGGCCTCAACCCACTTTTTGAATGTGTCGATGCCGACGAACAAAAATTTGTAACCCCCAACAGCCCTTGGAAAGGGCCCGAGGATGTCTATCCCCCATGTGGCAAAGGGCCATGATAAAGGAATAGTGTTTAGAGCTCGCGCAGGTTTAGTCTGTTTTTGTGCTAAGAATTGGCACGCCTCGCACTTCTTAACAAACTCGACTGCGTCTTGAAGAGCTGTAGGCCAGTAGAAGCTCTGTCGAAATGCTTTCCCTGCTAGGTATCGGGGAGAAGCGTGTGATCCACAGATTCCTCCGTGAATATCGTGGAGCAAACTAATGCCCTCGGTCTGTGTGATGCATTTGAGGAGCATTCCATTTCGGGTTAGCTTATGTAACCGCCCGTCAACCAATTGATAGTTCTTGGCTTTACGATGGATTTTCTCCAATGTAGCATCATCGTCCGGAATAGCTTGGTTTGTGAGGTACGTCCGGATTGGATCCATCCAGTTCTCCTCGTTTCCAACTAGAGAGGCAGCTCGGGCCGTACCGACCAACATAGACTCCTTGACGGATTCGTTGGTTGTAGAAACTGTGCCTTTGGCAGGCGCAGTGTTTTGGTTCGGTGGTGAAACTGACGCAGAAGGTTTTGTAAGAACTTCAAGTAACACGTTACCTGGGAGTCGTGTGTGCTTGGCAGCTGCCTTTGCTAGCTTGTCTACATCACCATTGAATTCCCTTTTTACGTGTCGAACTTCAAGCCCATCAAATTTGCTTTCCATCCCCCTGTATGCTTCCAAGTATTTGGCCATGACCTCGCTCCGTACGCTGTACTCTTTCATGACTTGCTTTGCAGCTAACTCGGAATCCCCTTTCACGAGCAGCCTTCTAATGCCAAGAGATGCAGCTATGCGGAGTCCTGTCAAGAGTCCTTCATACTCGGCAACATTGTTAGTAGGGGTTAGATCAGCAAAATTGATTTGTAATGCGATCAGCAAAATTGATTTATAATGCATACCTGATGACATCATTGTGTGGTGAAATCAAGACCACCCCAGCCCCCGCGCCTGCTCTGCAAAATGCTCCGTCATAGAACATAGTCCAATGTTCGGGATTTTGGGCAGCTTCTTCGAGTTCGGGATTAGTCCATTCTGCGATGAATTCTGCCATAGCCTGCGACTTGATGGCAGTTCTGGGTATGAATTCAACGTCGTAAGCCCCCAGCTCCACAGACCATTATGCAATCCTTCCCACAGCATCACGGTTATGTAAGATGTTGCCTAGGGGGTAGGTCGACACGACCTTGATCTTGTGGCTCAGAAAATAATGCTTGAGCTTCCTGGAAGTCATTAGCACATCATATAGTAATTTCTGAATCTGAGGGTACCTTGTTTTGGCGTCATGTAACACCTCGCTCACGAAGTAAACGGGGTGTTGTGTTGTTGACTTTTCCGTTGGTCTTTCGACCACCAGAACCGTGCTGACCACAGTTGGCGTGGCTGCTACGTACAACAACATCTCCTCTTGTGGCTGCGGCGGGACCAGTTCGGGCATTTTTCGTAGGTATTGTTTGAACGCCTGGAACGCCTCTTCTGCTTCTGCCGACCACTCAAAACGATCAGTTTTACGTAGCAATTTATAGAATGGCATACCTCGTTCGCCTGACTTGGATACGAATCGACTCAGGGACGCCATCATTCCTGCCAACTTCTGGACCTCGTGGTGGCTGCGTGGAGACTTCATGTCGTTAAGTGCCTTGATCTTGTGTGGATTTGCCTCTATACCTCGCTGGGAGACAAGGTAACCAAGGAGCTTACCCGATGATACACCGAAGGTGCATTTGGCGGGGTTGAGCATCATCCTGTTTGCACGCAAGTTGTTGAATGTTTCGGTTAAATCAGTGATTAGGTCGCCTTTTAACTTACTTTTCACAACAATATCATCTATGTATGCTTCTACATTACGGCCGATTTGGCCTTCGAGAACAATGTGAACACATTTTTGATAAGTGCAACCTGCGTTTTTCAGACCAAAAGGCATCTTTATATAGCAATAAACACCGAAGGGAGTTACAAATGCAGTTTTTTCCTCATCGTCAATGCACATGCTGATTTGATGATACCCCGAATAGGCAGACCCAGTGAGGGTAGTCTTGTGATTCTCTTGCTCCTCGGATGATGTCACTTGAGGCTCATAACAAATTTTTGGTGAAGTTGAGCACTCCTTAGGTGACTCCATGTCTTCTTTCTCTTCGTCATCACTTTCTATATCTTCATATGCATCCGTGATGAGAGTCCAAATGTGATGGGCATCTTTTCTGATTTCTTACTCGCTAGAGATGACATTCCATACAGCCTTACAAACAGATCTTTGCAAGAAGTTAGTAACACAAGCATTGAGTTGCGTGTAAGCTAACTCCTCTTGAGTGATATTCGACCCACTAGAGTTGTTAATATCAAACTTTGGAGGTAGAATGCTTGCAACTAAAATATGTTTAACAACAGGATCAATATTTCTAAGAGCATGGTGAACGTTACCAACCCACGATGCATAGTTTGAGCCGTCAACCTTGAGAGGCTCAAAGTTTACCTCGATAGACATCTTTTCTTTACGGCGGTTAAGCTTAAATGTGAAGCCAAGCTCTGATACCAATTGAAAGGACCTTGATGTCACCTAGAGGGGGGGTGATTAGGCGAGACCTGAAATTATTGCCACTTAAAGCAAATTTATTAGGGACAATTTAATATTCCTAATACCACTTTTAGAAATTCAATAAATGAACTTCTAAAAGGATCTTTAGAATCTCCAAATAAAAGAATTGCACGCCTGACGCAGCGGATATAGCACACTGCCACCAAAACCGGTACCACCGGTTTTGCCCTGGCAGTGAATCCCCAAGATAGATTGAATATGCTAGGGAGCTCGGAATCAAACCAAACTTGGAGATGATGATTGAAATGTCTTTCTAAGTATATCTCCAAGTCCCTGCACTCAAAAACACATATACAACAATATCGAGCAATTTCACCAATTAACAATATAAGCACAAAGAAGCTAAAACCAACGGGGAGACACAAGATTTGTTTTCCCAAAGTTCGGGTTCACTGCTTGCACCGAGCAGCCACTAAGGCACAGTGAATCCTACTCTCCGTTGAGGAAGCTTATGCGACCACACTAGGTCAAGCTATTTCCTCCTTCCACTAGTTAGCTTCTTCCCTTTCGGAGGCGAAGCACGACCTACACAAACTTTCCCGCAGCTCACCACACCTTGGTAGCTCACGGGCAACACCTAGCCGTCTAGGAGCGGAGCTCCAAGAGTAACAAATGAATCACACAAGCTTGATGAAGTCCAACAGTGCTCAAGGTGCTTTGGCGCTCTCAAACTTCTAACAATGGCTGCTCTCTCTACTACCCAACACAAAGAATCTCACAATGTCAAGAAACCTCACAAAGAGGGGTTGGAGAGAGCAAGAATGGCTTTTTCTTAGCAAGGAAGAGCAGGGAAGCACTACAGCAACCTCAGGAACAGCAGCTTGCTACAGAAGGAGTCGTGGGGTATAAATACTCCACTCCCCAAAAACTAGCCGTTGGGAACCCAGTGAAAACCGGTGCCACCAAAATTCAAACCAACTAGCCGTTAGAGCATCCTGACACAAAACAGGTGCCACCGATTTCCCAAAACCGGTGCCACCGGTTTTGCCCTGGCAAAACCTATAAGTGTGTACGTGAGGGTTTTGTGTCTCTCAACAACTCACATGGGTTCCTTGAGCACTTAGACAATTTCAAGGCTACTTGTGATGCATCCCTCTTGATAGTACAGCATACCTATACTCAAGATCAAATACAAATACTATTGATGCACTTGAGCTTCATCACTTTGAACCATGCCATACTTGATCAATGTATCCACTTGAGAGCTGCATCCAACCTTGTCTTTTCGAATTGAGCACTTCAACCTTGAGCTAGTGACTTGAACCATTGTCTTTGAATGAAATCCACTTCTAGTCCAATTCACCTTTTCACAACATAATTCTAGAGAGATTGATACTTGCCAATATGAACACCACATGTGACCAAGATTCATCAAGTTGAGATCCAAAGAAAGTTTCGTCACCCTAGCAAAGATACATGACTCAAGTCCGCAACTTGATCACACATTGCTTAGTACCTAGAAACACTATCCCGAATTCTACCTCTTCATCTTTGCATCGCATATGGCTTCGCACTAGTTTGTATGAACAATGAAAACCAATTCTTGATATGCAATATATCCACTTTTACTTTAACCTTTTACTTCCTTCAAAGTCATCATGTCTTGTTTGCAAGTCATTCTTCAAATATTGACCAAGAATGAGCCATATCACCATGTCTCTTGTCCATTCAACCAAACTTGCATTATGCAACATTTTTATCCAACATGATCTGGCTGAGCCGAGTGGCACCTGGCTGAGCCAGGTCAGCTTCTTTGTCTTGAATTTATTTTCACCTGGCTGACCTGAGTGGCAACTGGCTGAGCCGAGTTAGCTTCTCTATCTTGAATTTAATTTCACCTGGCTGACCTGGGTGGCATCTAGCTGAGCCAGGTTAGCTTCACTATTTTGATAACAAGTCTTTATAGGATTTGAGATCATATATTATGCAATATATCATGTTTCCAATATATTCAATAATGCCTTGTCATCTTTTGCTTTGAGCATAATTTACTTCCGCACTTGCTTGCTTACATCAATAAATAACCACATATTTTGATGAGCTAATTTACTATTGTGAATTATACGAATAATTCCCTGTTCATCACCTCAAACAAATAAGTTATCATACTCACCAAAACCCACAAGGGAGCCTAGATGCACTTTCAGCCGCCTTTCGGAGAGAAGACTTGGGTACCTTTGGTAGGGATGCAATCTATTGTTTTGATCGCCTTTTGACTAAGAGCTGTACCTAGAGACGATTAGGCCTTCGTTAACCTTGGCTATGTTATCTTTACCTATGCTTCCGGATGAGATTAACCCTACACTTCACTCATATATATTTGGTTTACCTTCATATGCAATCTACACCTAACATTGGGATTAGATCCATTTAATTAGATAGAAAACCCTAGGTAGTTCGCCATCCATGGATTGACAAACCTTGGGGAATACTCTAAGGGAAGAGCTATGATGATCCCTGCGCTTGCGGTTCACAATTGATGCATCTAAGGACCGTCAACAAGTTTTTCTGGCACCGTTGTCGGGGATCGGCAACTCGAACCCTAGGGTGATCTATCTAATTTTTTGTACTAACCCCAATTTTATTATTGCATATATCCTGTATTTTTTGTTCATGTCCAATAAATGCAGGTAAAACCCTAGACAAAGCAATCAAGAAGTTCTCAACATCCGGACTTTGGCAAGTCCAATCTCGCTCAAACAAGATTGATTGCTACGTCAAGATCCGCTCTTTAGTGGTAGGTGCTAACATTTGTTAGTGGCCCATCATCCACTATTGAGCCTACACACAAAACAATTGAAGCCAAATAAGGCATGCCATCATGTCAATTAATTTTTATGACTAATGTTTCTTGGAGATTTGTTTGTCCAAGCTATTGGCGATGAATCATGCCCCAAAGAAGTCATGAGATCCGATCGTCAACATCTCTGGAAGGTTCATGTTCAGACCAGTTTTTCTCCTATGATCAGAGAAGTAACATGGAGGAAAATTATAAAATATAAAGCTCCATCAATTCTTCTTTCCAACACATCAAGAATCGTGAATTTTGGAGATCGGTGCAAGGAGTTATGGTAAAATCTTTCAACACTACAAGTTCTGAAATCGCTCTGGACAGAACGTAGTGCTGGAGCAAAACAAGCGTAACTCTTTCATCCGGAGTCCGTTTGAAGTGAATGAGCACTCGTTGGAAAGGGAATTTGATGCACATTGTAATGGAGTAGAAGTTTGATACATGTTCTGCACTGGATGAAAAGGAATTCAATGAAGAAGAGGCAGTAGTAAACAATGAAGAAGGTGATGATGATGTCAAAGGATGATTGGAGGGCCTTGAGCATAAAAGATGATGATTTGATGTTGATCAAGACTGGAGACAACAAGATTAGAAGCACCATGACACCACAAATCTTCTCCAATAGGATGCTCAAGAAGTTTCTAATTGAGTGAGGCTACCTACGAAGGAAACCGCTCAAATCATCGACATAAAGAGCAAGACCCCCCGACGATCCCGGCACCTTAGGTAAAACAAGAACTATGGAGAAGACACATCATTGGAGCCACGCTACTCGCTGATGAATCAATGGTGATGACCTTGAAGCCTAGGGATACACAACACGACGCTCCAAAGTCCACAAGATCAATATCATCAACATCTCAGGATCAATTCGCAAGAAGGTACTGTTCATATCAAAAGTCTATGCAACATCTAAAGAAAATAGTGGAATATTTTTTGGATATTTAAAAGCCCCATGAAGCACCAGTTCCAACAAATCAAGAATTAAGTCAATTAGAGATTCCTACGAGCAGTTATGTTCAAAACATCGAAGGTCGTGCATTCTGAAATTTTCTGAGTAGCACGCAGCGCTAAAGTAAAATGGGCATAACTCTCTCGTTTGAACTCCGTTTAAGATGAATGACCACTCGTTGGAAAGGTAATTTCACAAACTTTTCAATAGATCTATACTTTGGTATATGTTCTGTTCTAGACACAGGGGAAAATCCATGAAGAAGAGGCAGGAGCAACGTGATGAGAACAAGTTAGACGAGATAACGATGACAACATTGAAGAGGAGCTTGGACGATGATTTAATCGAGCGTACAAGATTAAATTCAGAAGTTTAGAACAAAATAAAGACCCCCAAGAACACTGGCATATGAAGACACAAGCCAGCTACATTCGATTCATGAAGATGTTAGAAGCAAATCACGATGGATTACAAAAGATGACATCAAGCTGCATGGACATTTTGGATTCTCGCTCAAAAGACCATGGCTTCTCATGAACATAATCGAGGTGAGAAATTCTAGCTCTATGACTTTAAATAAAGCGTGTTGCGGGAGGCAACCCAATCTTTTTATTTATTATCTATATAAAATGACGGTCTATATTGTGCTCTTTAATCGAATCATCAAGTAACATTGTACCATTGCTCTAATAAATGCCGCAACTTTATGTTGTATGATCTAAATGTTATCAGGGGAGCACTTTGTTATTTGGTCTTGGAAAACTTGTAGACCCTTTTGTGTGCCTATTAGTGTTTAGAGTCTTTTTCTTTGAGTCTTTTTAGAGAGATTTATGAAGTATGGCATCACCCTTTGATCCTAAACTTGTGGCTAGTTAACTTAGGCTAACTTTTGTTTTATTTTTAGACCACCTTATCATGTCATTTTGTTCATCCAACTCATGTTGCACTTCATGCCATGTTGTTTTTACCCTTGCATTGTATTATATTCTTTGTTTTGATCTAACTTTTTGTTAAACCCACCTATCCATTCCATCGTTCCATCATGCATTTGTTAGCTTGGCTCTTTCACAAAACTTAATGATGAATGCTTTCATATCCATGTCAATGCTTCACGGGGCATTTTCCATTTGCAATCTTGTGTAAATATAGTGTTTAGACATGATCGCGGACCATCATCATTTAGTTTTATAAGCCTTGTTAGCATTTACATCGCATTGGTCGGTTTAGAAGCTTTGCAATGCGCTTTATTTTTCTTATGCTATAAGGAAATGTTGACCTTGGGATAGACATGGCGTTTTAACCTTGGTTAATAGATCTTTATGACTATGGAGAAATTTGGCAACCTAGTTGTAAACATGGTGTTTAGAATTAGGTGTAAACATTGTCTTTGTTTATATACTTTTCTCTCATTTGCATACCCACTTTGCACACACGCGCACCCATTAGGTTTTTATTTTTCTCTTTTACTAGGTTAATTATGCCACTAGTTAAGGTCTTAGGGATGTCATTGTTTGTTGGCATAGGCTTATACTCCTGACCATCACCCCGGGTGTAGATTGTGCATCTCAATTATTTTGCAGGCATGATGAAGAAATCCCATGAATTCATGATCAAAGTTGCAACCAAGATTGTTAACATCTTCGAAGGTTGAAAGGGACGCTGTTGTTTTCATCAAAAATCTGCACATGTTCAGAGATGTACAAGGAACAAAAAGTTGATATTCAGAGGCTCCATCAAATTCTCGTTCCAACGCATCCAAGATCAATAAATTTGAAGACCCATACAAGGAGATACGACAAAAACATTGGGCGCTGCGTGTTCTAAAATCAGCTTGGGACAAATTGCAGCACTGGAAAAAAATATGCATAACTCTTCTGTTCGGAATCCTTTTTAGGCAAATGATGACTCGTTGGAAAGATAAATTTGTGCACTTTGCAATGGAGCAAGGGTTCCATACATGTTCTGTTCTGGAAATAAAAGAGAAATTCATGGATGCTGAAGCAGCAATGAAGACAAAAAGCATGGAGGTGATAACGATACGAAGAATAATTGGGACCATGGCTTGATGAGAAGAAGAGGTTGAAGAAAGTAAAGGCAAGAAAGGTGAAGAAACATAAAGATAATCTCCAAACACATGGCGGAAGGACTTTAAGAATCACATGGTGGTTCACCATCTTCTTTCACGCTTAGCAACATGCTAAGCATGGGGGAGGACTTGTTGGATGAGAAGGAAAAGGCCATATGGAGTACAATGATCATGTTCACCACAAGATGCTCAAGATTCCTCTTCCATACTAACCACAATGCTTAAGCATGGGGAAGCCGCGCTACACTTCATTGCAAGCATAAAAAAGGACGGTAACTCTTCCTCAACTATCTCTTTGTTCATCTACTTCTTAATGTTTGTATATATGTATGCCATCGACCATAGGGTAGAAACCTTTGTATATCTCTCTTGTTAATAACATGGCTACTAGGAGGACAACCTAGTTTTGTTTTTGTTTTCAATAAATGATCACCATAACTTTGTGGTCACCGTGATGCAATATTTTGAATGCCTTGGCTTATGGAAAAGCGATGAAAGTTGCCGCTTTGTTCTACCTACACCATGTTGTATATGACTTGACCATTTGCTCTCTATTAAATGATCTTAAATTGACTAAATACCGACTCTTTTATTTGTGGAGGTTAAATGACTAAATTCTAGACCCACATATTCCTTATGCTGCTCTTTGATTTAAGTTTACCGATGACCTTACACCTTGTATTGTTTTATTTAAAACTTGATTCTTATGCTATCTATATTCGTGAATCTCTTGCAAAGTTCTGCCTACCAAAGCCTTTACATATACATGATCTTTCATGATGAAACCGTTAGATTTGCAAATTTATATTTTGATGAGTTGGATTAAGAATGATTTCTATGGTTCGAGACTAAGAAGCTGGCCATTCCATTTTGCATACCCTCTTTTTGCTAGCCTTTCTATCCATGCATTGTGAGTTTCTACACTGGAAACTTTGCAAATTTCGCTGGATCCACCCTAAACCCAAATATCTTTTTGTGATTACCTCCTTGACCACAACCCACAATTGAGTATGGATCATTTTCTCGACAAAAATCCAAGAATCGAGAGATTAATTTAGAGAAGATCAATTTGGGAGGCATCGAAGAAACTCCCTGAAGATTCAAGTGTTTTTCTAGAAGATGAAGATGGACTTTGTGTACTTACTTCAGCAATTATCAACCCTCACTTCCATGCTCGAGGACGAGCAATCGTTTAAGCATGGGGGAGGATGCTGAGTAAGTACTATATTGCCAAAAGTTCTAAGGAGCAAAAAGAAAGAAAAATGTGGAAAAAAATAAAGAAAAGAAACAAAGATGGAAGGAAAAATAAAAGAAAAAAAGAAAAAAAGGAATAATGCTCCTTAGTCCTTTTAGCATCATCAAATTCCAAGTGCTTTGAAGACAATTTCATACTCAATTTCCCAACCATGTGCAATCCAATAACGAGGACTTTATTTGTGCCTCGGGATCATCCACTTGCCATTTGCATATGTCCACCTATCTTAATATGTGTGTTCCATCCCTCTCTCTTTCCAACATTTATTCTCCATGGCCTTTTTGACTAGTCTCGGTAATTCCAATAATCTCTCTCTTAGTTTGACAATATTTGAGATGTAATGTTTTGCTAGGATTGTTTTTACATACCAAGCTCCACATAAGCCTTCCACTTTGATATATGAGTAGAATTGGTTGAAAATAATCTAGTATAGGCTTGAGCGACTTGATGAGATGAGTGTTCCCATGAGCTTTTGCAAGAGGATCTCACTTATGTTGGATATACATCTTTTTGAAAACTCTTCACAATGGAACAAGGTAAAGGTCTAAAGTTCGCTTAAGCTCAAGAGCATTGCATTTATTATTATTGTGGTTTGTTCTTTATTGCTATTCTATCTTCCATAATGAAAAGTAGCCGGTCACAACTTGAACTTTAAATGTTAAACACTTGAGAGCAATGTGTCTTGTTGTGTATAACTAAGTGCAGGGAAGACATTGAAGGGCAACACTGATTTTTTAGTTAAGCAAAGACCCTGGACTTACTCGAGGACGAGCAAGGTTCAAGCATGGGGGGATTGTTGACGCTTGTTAGCGACACCTTTTTAGTGCCAAATAAGTGGTGTTTTGGGATCAATTTATATACTAACCCGCCACTTGGCACTTGAAATAACTCCATTTTCGATATGCATGTATTTTTGGAGAATTTTGGTTTACGCAGGTTTTTGAGCTATAAATGAGCACTTTTGGACAAAGACCAAGATCATGCGTAGCATGGAGAAATAAAGGCCATGTGACTCGGATTTCGTTTGCTCTCATCTATGGTGAACGAACCTCCAAGAATGTGGAAGGGCAAAGACTTGAAGATAAGGTCGGATGACTTCAGGATCAAGACGAATCAGGCAGACATTTGGAAAGTTATCAAGACCCAATCTTATCCCGAAGCAACCGACGTCAAATACCCACATGCATTGGCAAATCAATTCTTGGAGGATCAAGGAGCTTGCACGCAAAAGATGGGACCGAGGCGTGCCAAAAAGGCCCTAGACCGGCTGGCCCAGAAGGGCCCAGGCCGGCCGGCCTAGCCCTTTTCTGCGCCACCTCGGCCTCTCCTTCGAGCTAGGGTTTTCTCGGACTATTTATAGCCCCGATGCTAGGAGCCACGCGCATTAATCCACCAGAAGTCGGCGAAAACTAGGGCATACACCAAAGGGAGACTAGGATCGCTGCAAGTCTTCGAAGGTACCTAGGGCATGGCCTAGGCCAACCCTAGCCGCCATGGCCTCCCTACGCGGTTGTGCCATGGTGGAGCTCAAGAGTCAAGCCCCAAGATTTATCGGGGTATGTACACACACGATGGTGATATCAATCTAATCTCTATTCTAGCTGTCTCAACTTTGCTCTACTTCTTTGGATGCATTATATTCATATGTGCGACCGTCGTATGTTCTTAGTAAGATTAGATCTAATCATGGTGATTAGTCCATATCTTGCGGATATATTGAAGTAGCGCGTTTTAGCTAGTCCGTCGATTACCCCGGTGTGGTGACAGCATGTTGGAGGGAAAAGTTCTAGCGACGACATGATGTTGAGTTGGATCAATGGCGAGTACAATGGGAGTTGCCGCAGCAATTACAAGAGGAAGCTCGTCAAGTGCTTGCTAGTTGTTTGGGGTAAAGCTTTGGGAAACCTTAGGCATTGGCACGCACCTCGCGGCGGCGACCATTGGAAAGTAGGCCGCTTGCGAGCCGCCTTTCGGAGAGAAGACTCAGGTACCTTTGGTAGAGATGCAATCTATGGTTTTGATCACCTTTTGACTAAGAGCTGTACCTAGGGATGATTAGACCCTTCGTTAACCTTGGTTATGTTATCTTTACCTATGCTTCTGGATGAGATCAACCCTACACTTCACTCATATATATTTGGTTTACCTTCATATGCAATCTACGCCTAACGTTGGGATTAGATCCGTTTAGTTAGATAGAAAACCCTAGGTAGTTCACTGTTGATTCACGGATTGATAAACCTTGGGGAAATACTCTAAGGGAAGAGCTACGATGATCTGTGCGCTTGCGGTTCACAATTGGCGCGTCTAAGGACCGTCAACAGTCACCAAATATGAGACTAGAGCTTGTGCTACTAATGTTTGTATTGTCTTGCCGTTTTATTGAAACTACGGTTAGATCACACTAAAATGACAAGATGAAAGTATAAAAGAAATCAAAGCACAAGTTGATGGATATATATGTTCCTCTATGTGAAGAATTTATTTGTTCAAGGCCAAGGTATGTTTTTCAAATTCATGTATTCATTTCAATGCATCTAGGCCTTCATTCCTGCTAGTGTGTTTTGGTATGCTAAAGATGACTAGCACCACCTTGGATTTGTTTCTTGGTGTATGTGGTAGGTCTTGGATGTTACTCAAGGTCTACTTTGCTAGTGATCTTTTCATACTCTGTATGACATAGGATAGTTTTTCAAAATTAAATAGCATCTATAGGAAGTGTGCTTTTTGAAAATTATTTGGTGTTGGTCTTTGTGACCACGTTGATCCATTTGTGGTTATTGTTATCCTTGCTTGATTGCTGTCTAACTACAAATGGTGAAACACTCTTAAGTCCATTAGATCTACCCAATCACATCTCAAGGGCCAAGTTTCTTGGATTTCCATATCTCGTTCAAATCTGTATCCAAATCCTCTCATTTGGGTCAAAGGATAGTGCAGAAATGGATAAATGGATATAATAAGGAAGCTGAGGAGAAGAGGGCAGGGCAGAAGTGCATTTTTGGACAAAGGCCACGGGCTCAGTAGAATCCGGTGGCGCCGATTTTCTAAAACCGGTGGCACCGGTTTCTTTCGGCAGCATAGGATATACCCGTGACTTACCCCTTCACTTTTACATTTTCACCCTCTTCTACCC
Organism: Alloteropsis semialata; assembly: GCA_004135705.1. Lineage (NCBI taxonomy): Eukaryota > Viridiplantae > Streptophyta > Magnoliopsida > Poales > Poaceae > Alloteropsis > Alloteropsis semialata. The sequence continues at coordinate 73,206,481 of CM014274.1, forward strand.
CCAGACCTCAAACGATGGAAGGAGAGGTTCTTGAGGCGATTCCGTGGCGATTTGAAGATTCCACCACGGGATTGATGTGTTGAGGCAAGATTTGGATTCTCCAACCTGGTGGGATCGGATTCCCCTCCGTTCTAGGGCTGCAACAACTCTTCTACCATGTTGGGAAGTATTCAAATCAAAGTTTTCACCCGATCTATCTCCCTAGGTTCTATCTCTCAGATTTCTTTGGTAGAACATCATATCTTAGGCCCTAGAAGCTTTTCTGTGGAATGGATGAGACTTTTCTTGGTGGCATTGTTGGGGGGGGGCATGACCTAGGGTTTCTGGGCAGAAACCGGTGGCACCAGTTTTCCAAAACTGGTGGCACCGGTTTGTGCGCAGTCACCCTGGTCAGTGGCACAACTCTGTTCTAAAATCTCAAAATCAATTTCTTTATCAAGGCTTAAGGTCTCTGAGGTTATTTCTCCATGTGTATGTTACAGATCCTAGTGAGTACACTGTTTATGGGAGAAGACCGGCTCGTTTGAAGAATGCTCAATTTGAGTTCAGGTCAAGAAATGTGGAAAGCAGTGGGCATGAGACTCAACCAGCTGAGCCTAGAAGGTCTAAGAGGGCAGCACAGAGAGTGAGGCTTGCCAGGGCCAATATTCACATTGAGGATTCTGAGGCCGAGGACACCTAGTGATGATGATGATGAGAGTCTTATGAGAGAGATCCTACTCCTTCGGAGTCAGTTGCAGTAAACTCCTCCACAGCAGCTCAGCGCAAAAGGAAGGGCAAATCCATTCATACACAAAGCAATGAGCACAGTCAGGGGACAGGTAGTGATGACAAAGGTGGCAGCGACAATGGTGATGATGAGAAAGATATTATTTCAGCGCTTGGACCACGGCCTTCACATAATGCTCCTCCCACTCATCTTAGTGATGTGAAATTTATAGTTCCCATGGCTCCTCCACACCGAGCCAAGGTCAACTACAAGGCTAAAGGCATGACAGAAAAGGCTAGAGTTGAAAGGGCAAAGAATCCTAAGGAAGTTGGTGAAACTCACCTAGATTACAGGTTTGGCACGGCTTTTCATCAAGATTTCTATGAGAGTGCCATTCTAGCAAATGATATTCCTTGCCTAGGCCCAGTTCATTGATTGGAAATTCATGTGGGCATTCAAGGACCCTAGGATTGATGAGATTATTCGAGAATGCAAGAGAAAGAAAGTGTATAAGATCATGGGTTTTGCCAAGTCATGGAACAGTGAGGTAATTGCATAATTCTATGCCACTTGCTACTTCATCTCTAGAAATGATGAGAGGATTGTGCATTGGATGACAAAGTGTAATTGGTTTGGAGTGACCTACACTCAGTTTGCCTCGCTTCTTGGCTTTGATAGTGAGGATGATAAAAGGGTTCATATTCATAATGCTACATATATGGATAAGAAAGATATGAGCTACATGTACATCCCGGGACATGAGAGGCACTTTGGGAGCGTTCAAAGCATGCTACCATACTATGTTTATCTCAACCGCATGTTTAGAAAGACATTTGCTCCTAGAGAGGGTGATCAAGGCAACATATCTTTTTATCTACGCGATTTGATAAGGTATATGACTCCTAGTGAGCCGGAGTTTAGTGTGGTGGACTACATATGGGAAGAAATGAAGACTATTGCTGGCTCTCCACAAAAGAGTTGTGGGTACGCTCCTTATCTCATGCATGTCATTGAGGCTATCACAAATTGTACATTTGATTATGATCATGAGATTGAACCCTTCCATATGAAGAATGATGTCAAAGATCCGACTCTAGCTCAAGCGGCAAGCATGGAAGCTAATGTGGAGGATGAAAATGCACCAGGAGGTGCTTCTACAGCTGCTGCACCCTCTATGGCAGCAAGGGGTGCGTCCAGTAGTGGACATGGACGTGGGCGACAAGATGTGCACAAGCCCCCTTCTCCACTTAGGAAGTTGTTCAACTTCTTGTGTGGGTCTTGTATGAGTACAAATGCCATTGCTCACAAGGAAAGACAAAGGAGGAAGAGGGATTTAAGAATGATTAAACAAATGTGTGAGGATCCTTCTAATAGGCCTCCTATCCCACGTGCAGAGTCTGATGAGGAGGATAGTGAACCAGAACGATTTGGGCATATGTGGAATAGATCTCAAGAGGTGGATCCGGTTACTCAAAAAGATTATTGGGATCAAGCTATGGGCAGCTCTTATTATAATCCCATGTATGGAGGAATGCAAAGTGGAGGTGTTTTATTTTCTTTGTGGGAACTCAAGGACAAGGTGGCTGATACTTTTGGAAGAATTTTTGGTCATGTCAATCCTTATGTTGTACATTTCCTCCAACTCAATTTGTGCCTCAACCTCCATTTGGTGCTCCAACTAAAGCCCCCAGGACCTTTGTTGGTGAAGGATGACAAAGGGGGAGAAGTTGTATCTATTAAAGCGTCTCTGCTTTGTTCTGTCTGTTGGTGTCTGGCAAATCCGGTGGCATCGGATTTTCTGGCTGTTGTATGCAACAGGCCCATATAAATTCGATCTTAGCTCCTTTGGACTTGAGAACAATTGTAATATGTGCTACTATGTGTGTTGAACCTGTTTAAGCTTATTAAGACTCATTTGCTTGTTAGTGTGCTATTCTTTGTGTGATCGGAAGGTCTGACTCTATGTCGGATGTTCTGGTCGGCCCCGAATCTTCTGGCCTAGAAGATCCGGTAGCCTCTGGTTGGGGCCGGATGTTCTGGCCATGGGGTCGGAAGATCCGGCCCATGGTGTATGTTTTGCTTGGCAGGGCTCTCTGGCAATTTCCGGTGGCACCGGTTTGTGAAAACCGGTGGCACCGGTTTTGGCTGGCAGCACTGAGTTCTCTGTTTTATTGTTTCGTGTTGCATGCATCAAGTATTATTTGTTCACACATATGTTTTGCACCCCACGAATGCTGAGATTTAGGGGGAGCTCCATGTTTTTCTTGAAGATGTGCAAATTGGCATTTTAGGCCGAGTTATTGAATTTCATTCAAAGCATATGTTAAGGGAGAGCTCAAACTAAATCTGAACATTCAAAAGCTTTATTGATATATCTATTGTAAGCTTTAATCGAGTTGTCATCGATCATCAAAAAGGTGGAGATTAAAAGTGCATCTAGGCCCCCTAGGTGGGTTTTGGTGAATTGAATGACAAGACGATTAAAGGATTAACGTGTTTGATAAAGATTATGAGCAGGAATTAAATTATATATTTACAAGACACTATTGTTCATTGTTGAATACAATGTGGATGGCTCATGTTGGTATGTATAAAGAAGCGATTGTTCTTACTACGCATGAATATGATAGTTGGCAAGCTATGGTGCAACAAAAAAAGAGACATGATGACATGTGTGATATATGGGTCTCTAACTTGATGAAAGCTTGTTTAACATTGATATGGGATATCTTAGATCATGATGGATAAAAATGTTGAATAATGCAAGTTTTAGTTGAATGGACAAGAGACATGGTGATATGACTCATTCTTGGTCTATATTTGAAGAATGACTTGCATACAAGACATAATGACTTTGGAGGAAGTGAAAGGTAAAAATAAAGTGGATATATTGCATATCAAGAATTGGTGTTTATTGTTGATACAAACTAGTGTGAAGCTATATGCGATGCCAAGATGAAGAGGTGGAACTCCGGATAGTGTTTCATGGTACTAAGCAATGTGTGGTCAAGTTGCGGGCTTGAGTCGTGTATCTTTGCTAGGGTGACGAAACTTTCTTTGGATTTCAATTTGATGAATCTTGGTCACATTTGGTGTTCATATTGGCAAGTATTAATATTTCTAGAATCATGTCGTGAAAAAGTGAATTGGACTAGAAGTGGATTTGATTCAAAGATAAAGGATCAAGTCACTAGCTCAAGGTTGAAGTGCTCATTTCAAAGAGACAAAGTTGGATGCAACTCTCAAGTGGATGTATTAATCAAGTGTGGCATGGTTCAAAGTAATGAAGCTCAAGTGCATCAATTGTATTTATATTTGATCTTGAGTATAGGTATGTCGTACTATCAAGAGGGATGCATCACAAGAAGTCTTGAAATTGTCTAAGTGCTCAAGGAACCCATGTGAGTTGATGAGAGACACAAAAGCATCACGTGCACACTTGTAGGTTTTGCCAGGGGCAGATTTTGTGTCAGAATAACCAACGGCTAGTTAGTTTGAATTTTGGTGGCACCGGTTTTAGGAACCGGTGGCAACGGTTTTTACAGGGTTTCCAACGGCTAGTTTTTGAGGAGTGGAGCATTTATACCCCACGACCTCCCCTGTGGCATGCTGCTATTCCTGATGTTGCTATTGTGCTTCCCTGCTATTTCTTGCTTAGGCAAAGCCATTCTTGCTCTCCTCAACCCTTGTTTGCGAGATTGCTTGACGTTGTGAGATCTATTGAGTTAGATAGTAGAGAGAGAAACTATTGTGAGAAGATTGAGAGCACTCAAACCCCTTGAGCACTGCTGGACTTCATCAAGCTTGTGTGAAGCATTTGTTACTCTTGGAGCTTTACTTCTAGACGGCTACGTGTTGCCCGTGAGCTACCAAGGTGTGGTGTGCTGCGAGAAGTTTGTGCAGGTCGTGTTTCGCCTCCGAAAGGGAAGAAGGAAACTAGTGGAAGTGGTCCGGTGTGACTCGACTCGGTGGAGCGGAGTTGTAAGACTCGTATCCTAAAGAGTTCCTCAATGGAGAGTAGGATTCACTGTGACTTAGTGGCTGCTTAGTGCAAGCAGTGAATCCGAATTTCGGTAAAACAAACCTTGTGTCTCCCCACTAGTTTGATTTTCTTTGTGCATATATTGTTTTATTGGTGAAGTCGCTCTATATTGTTGTATCTGTGTTTTTGAGTGCAGAGACTTGGAGATATAACTTAGAAAGATATTTCAATCACCATCTCCAAGTTTGGTTTGATTCTTAGATCTCTAGTTTTTTCCATTATTTTGGAGGTTTAATGCCAGGGCAAAACCGTTAGGCAGACGGCTGATCCGGTGAGCAATTGATGTTTTGCCAAAAAAAAAAAATTCGGCTCCTCGCTAAGCTTGCCGTCTCTCAGACACGGTGTTCCAACTTCCGACGACTGAGCTCCATACCCTGCTCCTCTTTCTCTGCTGCTGAGAGACTGAAGCTATCCTTTGGAGATTCTGATTTCAATCAAAAGGAAAAATGACAAAGTGGCTCGCATCGTCGCACGCTATGTCACCGCCCAACTAGAGGCACAATTGTTTGCTAATTTTCTAGCACGTGCTGGACATATCAAATCATCCATAGCGTAGTATTTTATTCATCAGTCATCAGCACGTGCACCTGAGTTGTATGGCACAGTATTTTATTCACCAGTCATCAGCACGTGCACCTGAGTTGTTTTAAGGGCTGTTTGGTTCCCGCCACCGTATGCCACACCAAATTTGTGGCTGCCATGTCCACTGTGGCTGTCGTTTGGTTCTCTTTCTAAAATATGGCTGCCACAACAATTTCAGAGAGTAGACGCCGCCGCAAGTTTGTCGCTCGATTTCTTCGCCTCAGGCTGAGATGTGACCACAAATGGCATGGAAATATGTGGCCGTGTACCAAGCAGCCACAGTTGTCACAAATTCACAATAGCATACAGGTCGCCTGGGACTGGGAGAGGTAGGTGATCGACCACCGTCCGCTGGGCACGATTCACCACCACCTGGGCGGTGGTACGAGGCGCCGCCCACCCCTAGGCGTATGACACGTTATAGCTGGGCTGGCTTTCCTGCTGTTTGGTGGGCTGTATGTTTACTGATTTTTAATCCATACAAACCAGCAAGGTGGGCCAATCTGAACTGGATTTTCTTTAGGCTTGCATGACTGATCCTTTGAGACTTTGACTGTTTCATTGACTGTTGTTTATTAGTGTAATGTTTCGTACAATGCGAAACATATTCTTTTTATTGTTTGGACAGACGACAGAGTATATAACTTGTTTCGGGTAAGTATCCAATATGTTCCATGCGTACGCTAAACCAATTTGTTCCATATGAGAAAATAATTTGTTACATATGGTACATAGTTTATTCCATATGGGTACATTATTAGTTCTACAGGAACTACACCTATTTATGATATTTATGTACAATGATATTATAAAATAGCAGATTAGCATAATGGTGAAATAATAACTTGTATTAGGAAACACTCATTAATTTTACTGTCAATGTTTCGCGTGAATTGGATTCAGAAAACACCAAAATCAAATCTACAAATTATATGAATAAAAAAGAAATTATAGTGAATCATGTTTGGTATAATCATAATAGATTTAAGCAGTTGAATAGCATAACCTAATATTGTGTTCTGTTCTCGGACAGTACACAAAAGGGAATTTTTTTTACTATTTCTTTTAAACACACGTCCCAAACGCTCGGATGAATGATAATTACAACAGATAAACATGAAAGTTTGATAAAATATAAAAACAAATTCGACGCCTTCATAAATTCAATGTTGGAAAAGAAGCATTCATGAATGGCAGATTAATGTTTTACTTTTCTCAGCAGTTTTTAACCGAACATTTGTTTGGGTTAACATACAAATAAAGCATATAGAAAATTGAACATTTCTGATTTTGAAATCAAATTTTGTTGAACGACAACGCGGAACATTTGCTGGCCAGTCAAACTTCATGAGGGAATAAAAAAAATGAACATAAGGAACAAAGTATAAGAATCACGGAACAAATATTTATGACCAGAAAACAAAAAGTTTGAATAGAAGAAATAAATATATCAGAAGCATGGAATGAATATTTGTGAACATGGAACAAATTATATTACCAAGGGAAGAAAGTATTTGAATAGAAGAACAAAATACAAGAATCCCAGAACAAATATTTGTGATCAAGGAACCAAGAGATCAAAAACTTTTGATAAAATGAATAGAATGTAAGAAGCACAGAACAAATAATTGTGAACAATGACCAATTTATATTTTCAAGGGAACAAATTTGTACTTATAGTGAGAACCGTTGTTTATGCAAACAATTGTGGGCAAATAATTTCGGTAGCATTTTCTAGCCAATCATATTTCATTAGAGAATAAAAACTTTTAATAGAAGGAACAAAAAGTGAGGAACAATTTACAACGTGAAGAGAACAAAATTTTGGTGGAAGGAGTAAATAGCTAGTAGCGCGAAACAAATGCTAATAGAAGTGGAACATTAGTATTCATAATGGGAACAATATATATGCCAAGGGAAAAGATGAATAGAATAAACAAATAGCTAGTATCACAGAAGAAATATTCAAGAGACGGGAAGAGTATTATGGGGAGAATCCAAACTCCATTGTTGAACAAATCAAAAACAGTAAATAATCCAACATATAAAATGGAACATTGATGAGGACATGACAACCATGGATATGGCCATAATTATTTGTTTTAGAGGAGTCCAACATCGATGTCCAAGTCAAGAAGAAGGCCTAAAACTAATTCGGTTCGAGTCCCCAAGGTGGAGGCCCAAAGCAACTCAAGTTCGAGTCCACCTAGGAGTCCAGGAGCAACCCGCACTAAAATCGACGCACAGGTCGCATATGGAATCCGTTTTGGACGTTCTTTATATGGACGGAAATACAATTTCATAGAGCTTCCAATGGGACTAGTCTCACATCAAAATTCCATCTGAGCCGACAGGAATTGTCAAAACAAATGGACATCCAGAACCTGTCAGGGTGCTGCGCCACCCTCTTTTGGGCCGTTGGCCCGTGTATCATGTTGGAGCCCATAGGGGCGAGTCCAGGGGGGTCATGCACGACCTAACTCTCATATATTCAGTAGCCACCGTAACATTAGGGTTTGGGTTTTGTTTAGATTGAATCTGTTAAGATTAGTGTCGCCGTTCATCGATTTGTGGGACCCCAACTCGTGAGTTTAATCATACATCAGCAATTCGGTTGCATTCTTCTTGTTCTTGCTTGTGTTCTTTGATTCACAGGCAAGGATTAGCCTTCTTGGCGAGGTCGACCGCTGGTCGATAACCTGAGGAGATGTGGTGCTGCGATTGTGGGGTTTTAAGACGTGTTGTTCGGAAGCCGGATCGACGTGTGTCAAGTTTCCACCATATCGAGAGATACCATAACCTTTCGGAAGATCGGGAACCCTAATTCACATCAAGTAGTAATCAGAGCTTCAGGTATACCGTCAGGTTCACCCTTACCCTAGTTAGATTTATTTTTGCCTTCATCCTAGAGTCCACAAAAAAGCCACAAAAAAAATTTCCCTGTTCCAAACCGTGTTTAGCCTTTTGCATAATTCTCTTTCAGAGTCCGTAGTGTTAAGTTTGTGTCCTAGTTCATGTTTTTGTTGCTAGTTTAGTTCGTGTTTTAGTTTAGTTGTATGATCCCATATTCCGCTGCCGTCATCCCACAATTTTTCCCTCCACCCGATTCGCATCCGACTCCATTTCGACCATCACAAAACCTAATTCGGAGGGTCCTCCTTGCAATGGGCATAACTTTTCACTCGGAACTCCGATTGAGGCATTCGTTTTTTCCAAAAAGCTCTCGAAATTCTGCACATATGATTCACCGGCTTTGCCGGTCATGAGGATTTCAAAAAATTAAAAAAGAATCAGCAAGGGAGTCGATTCGAGCTCCGAAGTTCCAGCACCAGTTTTTGAGAAGGTTCGTGATTTTCTATAGATCACATCTTACATCGGTTTGAGCTGATACTTTGTGGTGTTCCTATTCTTGTGCTCCTGATTGAGGAAAAAATATCAAAAAATAAAATAAAAAAGAAAAAAATTCTGATTTCTGCTAGTGCTAAAAGACAAAACAAGAGGCACATAGAGAGGATACACTAGCTGTTTTTGTGCGTACTGCTAGATACTTGCTCATATTCTCATTGTTGGTCATCATAATCATCATTGTTCCTTTCTTGTTGACACTACTATTCTTAGAACACGAGTAGACCAGCAACTAAGGACAAGTAGCTTTGGACATTTATTCAGCATTACTATCTGTTATTGAATTGTGTTCCACTCACATATTTGGCCTTCCTATAGCTCCACATACTACTTCTAGACAATAGTTTTTGACCCTTGCAATCGCAGAGCATGCCTTCCGGGTATCCTTTGCCATGCTGGTAAGAACCTTGTAAGAGCTTGGTAAGGTGTTTCCTTTTGCTGTGTTGATTGAGAGGCACCATTGTCTCTAAGTAGTCGATTATTAGGGATAACCTTCACTGTTTGCTCCTATTTTTTGTCTACAATGACAGGTCATTCATATCCACCGACTTATGATGGTGTAGGTGCTGATAAGTACATTGAGTGGGAAATAGCAATAGATAACATATTTGCTACTCGCTCTATGTGTGCACGGAGAAAGGTTCAGAATGCAGTCAGTGTCTTGCGAGGTACTGCTTTAAATTGGCGGGAGTCTTTAGATCCTTTAGATAAAGCTCAAACTTGGATTGATATGAAACTTCTTATGAGAGAAGCCTTTGTTAACCCACCTCCTATTTTGGATTCATATGATGGGGTGCATCATTTAGAGGAAGAGTTCGTTGTTATTTCTCTTGCTATGACTAACCTTTTGCATGATGATGTACATAAGCAAGAGGACGACATGGACGCAACTGAGAAGCTCACAACCTCATGTGCACATTCAGATCCATCACTTGACATAGCACCAATTGCTGCTGCAAACACAGTTCGTGCACATGGTGCTACACTCACAGAAGGTGAGAATTGTACTAATGTGCTGAAGTTTTCCACAAACCATGCTATCATAGGGCAATTGTTAGTGGGACCGTCTCTGGATTTATCTCTGTCACGTGATGATTTCTTGATGTTTCATGTAATAAAGATGAATTGTGTGATAATACTTGAGTTTTACATGTTTTGCAACCACATACTTGTGCTGAACCCAAACATGTTAGGCATATTGCTAGTTCCAATGATGAGCTAAAACTATTGTCTTCTTTACACACTTTGGGTTACATTGAATTTGATGTTTTGTGTAATCTGGATTGTTTGCAAGCTATATTTTTTAGATATGCTGATTTGCCTTAGTTTGATAAACATACATATCATGTTGTTGGCAAATACGATAACAAAGGACAATATATGATACATAGAGCCTACATTTGTAGCAATATGAATTCACCTTTTGTTGTGCAAGATTGTGATCAATTAGAGGATAGCTATAATAAAAATATTTTGACATGTTCCTCTATAGTTTTGTCTCCAAAGAAGGGGAGCATTGTTGGTTGCTATCTATGCTCACTGATGCCGATTTTTTGATATGCGACTATCTAGTCCTGCTTTGTCTTTTATTACTACTAATCTTTTGCATGATAGTTTTGATAAACATCGTGTGTATTTCGATCATGGAGCATACATGCTTGCTGACATTTTTATGCGAAATGACACAGTACACAATTGGAAACATGGTAATGCCCATCCTCAGAATAATTTTGGTTGCCTTTGTTTTCGCAACCCTGTTCTCTTTTGTGTTGTACAGGATCGGTTTCAAGTACAATCGACGTCGAGGACGGATTTTCGTCAAGAAGGGGAGGATGATGAGGACATGACAACCATAGATATGGCCATAATTATTTGTTTTAGAGGAGTCCAACATCTACATCCAAGTCAAGAAGAAGGCCTAAAACTAATTCGGTTCGAGTCCCCAAGGTGGAGGCCCAAAGCAACTCAAGTTCGAGTCCACCTCGGAGTCCAGGAGCAGCCTGCACTAAAATCGACGCCCAGGTCGCATATGGAATCCGTTTTGGATGTTCTTTATATGGACGGAAAGATAATTTCATAGAGCTTCCAATGGGACTAGTCTCACATCAAAATTCCATCTGAACCGACAGAAATCGTCAAAACAATTAGACATCCAGAACCTATCAGGGTGCTGCGCCACCCTCTTTTGGGCCGTTGGCCCGTGTATCGTGTTGGATCCCATAGGGACGAGTCTAGGGGGGTCATGCACGACCTAACCCTCATATATTCAGTAGCCACCGTAACATTAGGGTTTGGGTTTTGCTTAGATTGAATCTGTTAAGAACAGTGTCGCCGTTCATCGGTTTGTGAGACCCCAACTCGTGAGTTTAATCATACATCAGCAATTCGGTTGCATTCTTCTTGTTCTTGCTTGTGTTCTTCGATTCGCAGGCAAGGATTAGCCTTCTTGGCGAGGTCGACCGCTGGTCGATAACCTGAGGAGACGTGGTGCTGTGATTGCGGGGTTTAAGACGTGTCTTTCGGAAGCCGGATCGACGTGCGTCAAGTTTCCACCAAATCGAGAGATACAAGAACCTTTAGGAAGAACCCAAACAACACTATGAATATCTTTATAAACTTGAAAAATTGTCTTTTTTAGACAAGATCTTCAAAATAAGACCACACTTGAAAATATTTTTTATATGTTTCTTTACAAATATGAAACTTTTTGCTAACATAGGGTAATGTGGAAAAAAATGTATAGATATGGAACAAATCAAATGAGTTGAGGAACAGAATCGTATATATATGGAACAAAATCACAAGTGTCAAGGAAAACAAACATGTACACATGGGGCATAGTCATAAGTCTTGCAGAACAAAATGATATACCTGTGGAACAAAAATCTATACAGAAGGAATAAAATGTAGAATTAGTGGAACAAAAAAATATATACACAGAGAACAAAACATAATGCTCGTAGAACAAAAACATATACACATAACACAAGGGACAAATCATATGGCTTTTGGAAAAAAATACTTGTATGAAAAATTATAAGTCTCAAGAAACAAAAACATATACACATAAGCATGGTAGCACTTGATAATGAAAACATATACACATGTATTGAAAGTAATATAAAACTAGCATAAAAAACACACATGGAATAAATCATGGGACACATGTAACAAAAATATATGGACATAGAACAAATCATATGACTTGCGGAACAAAAATAAATACACTGAACAATCATACGAATCATATAGAAAATTGTTGAAATACGAAGAAACTCCAAATATATTCATGTGTGATCTTGTTTTGTTGCATTAATTATGAACAATAACATGGTACAAATGGTTTTAAAAATAAATATATGGCTTGGAAGAAAAATTGAATTCAAGATTTTGGTTACAACCTACTCCTAACTAATTATTTCATGCCACTTCAACGCTGGTCTCTATCCATTTGTTTTTATGTGGTTTGCGCAGTTGTGGGCCAAAATACATGTGGGCCAAAAGCATGTGTAGAAGCGCAGAAGGAAAATTAGAGTAGGAGGGTGGGTGGCGAATGGTTGTGACGAGGCACTGCCTGATCTTCCGATAGGTAAGGGATAAATTCGATTGGTGGAGAACTCGGCGTTGGCGATCCGGCTTCAAATCAGACACGATTCGAACCGTGCAACCGTTACAGCATTGCTCCATTAGTTATCAACCAAGCACAATTTGATTGACCTCGCCAAGAAGGCTTTCCCTATAAGCAAATCGAAGAACACAAGCAAAAGAATGATAAACACGCAATCTGAAATTACAGATTTGTATTAAGCAAATATGGGAGAAGTTCAAGAACTCGGTTCGAAAGGACTAATCGCCACAAACGAGAAGATCAAGAACAGGGGCCTTGGATCACTGTAAACGGACTTGTTGCCATAGTTACAATAAATTTATCACAATTTTGACTTCAAAAACTTGACTAAACAAAACACCCTTGGACTCGTCCCTTAGGGCTCCAACAGGAAAAGTCTAAATTACCCCCTTAACTATAACCAAAGTCTACATAACCCCCTGAACTATTTTTTGGTTCAAATAACCCCCTGAACTATGTCAATTGGTTTAACTTACCCCTCAATTGAATTTTTCTTTTTTGTATCTCCACATACAAATAGAGTTTTAAGTTCAAATTTTGGGGTGTGATAGTTGAAATCATAACTTATGTTAGAAAAATATATTACAATTTTTTAGTATTATTATAAATTAATTATAAGCTGCATAAATTAATTAGGCTAGCACATTTAATTATATATAACTTAGGCTACCACATTTAATTATAAATTAATTATAAGCTGTATAAAAGCTAAGTAAAAAAATTATATGATATTTTTTTAACATAATACATGATGTTCTTTGTCATTGTACAAAATTTGAACTTAAATCTCTATCTGTGCATGGAGAAATAAAAAAGACAATTCTTACTCGGGGGTAAATTGTACCAATCGGTAAAGTTGTGGGAGTAAATTGAACCAATATATAGTTTAGGGGGTTAACTAGACTTTTGACCATAGCTGAGGGGGTAATTTAGACTTTTTTCGGCTCCAACACGATACAGAGGCCAATGGCCCAAAAGACGGTGGCGCAACACCCTAACACATTCTGGAGGTCCACTTGTTTCAACTATTACCATTGACTCAGATGGAATTTTGATGTGGGACCAGACCCATTGGAAGATCTATGAAATTCCTTTTCCATCTGTATAAAGAACGTCCAAAACGGACTCTGTATGCATCTGGGCGTCGTTTTTGGTGTGTGCTGCTCCTTGACTTCGAGGTGGGCTCGAACTTGAGTTGCTTTGGGCCTCCACATTGGGGACTCAAACCGAATCAGTTTTTAGGCCTTCTTCTTTCCTTGGACACCCATGTTGGACTCCTCGAAAACAAACAATTATGGTCATATCAATGGTTGTAATGTCTTCATTAGGTTGGGCTTCAAGCTTGCGGACCTCAGTGCAATATGCACTCATGGTCTCTTTCGTCGTGTCCCAGTTCTTGTTGACCTGCTCGGCTACCAGCTTGGAGTCACCGTAGCACATGAGCCGCTTAATGCCGAGGGATAGGGTCGGCGCTTGTATTTCTGTCCACTCAGCCATGAAGTCAGCCAAGATCTGGGACTTGGTGGCCTCTCTTGGCTCGAAGTTGATAGTGTGCTCGCCGAGTTCTACGGACCACTTCACTATTCGCCCGTTGGTGTCCCGGTTGTGCAGGATGGCACCGAGCGGGAAGTTCGAAATGACTCGAATGACGTGGGCTTTGAAGTAGCGACGTAGCTTCGTGGCGATGATCAGGAGCGCGTAGAGCAGCTTCTAAGGATGAGGGTACCGGACTTTGGAGCCGCTAAGTACCTCGTTGACAAAGTATACAAGGCGCTAGACCTTGTATGGGTGGCCTTCCTCTGGTCGTTCGACGACCAGGGCCATGCTGACCACGTGCATAGTGGCCGAGATGTATAGCAACAATTCCTCACCGGGGGCCGGCCCCGTGAGTACTGGGCGGGTCGTTAGGAAATCCTTGAGGTCGGCCAGGGCCTTGGTAGCCTCAGGAGTCCATTCGAACTTGTCCGCCTTCTTTAGGATTTTGAAGAACGAGAGTTCCTTCTCGCCGAGCTTGCTGATGAATCAGCTCAGGACCGCCATCATGCCTGTAAGCTTCATAATCCTTCTTGCACTTGGGTTCCTCGAGCTTGCATATGGCATCCAGTTTGACCGGATTCGCCTCGATGCCACGTTGGCTGACCAGGAAGCCCAGGAGTTTTCTTGATGGTACCCTGAATACGCATTTGGTCAGGTTTAACTTCCATCTGAAGCGCCACAGGTTATTGAAGGTCTCCTGGAGGTCGACGATCAAGGAGTTGGCGTCATACGTCTTGACAACGATGTCGTCAACGTAAGCTTCTACGTTTCGGCCGATTTGGCTTTGTAGGCAGCCTTGGATGGCTTTCTGGTATGTGGCACTAGCGTTCTTCAATTCGAAGGTCATCGTCTTGTAGCAATAGATGTCGTGTGGGGTGATGAACGTTGTTTTGTCCTGGTTGGATGTCTTGAGGGCGATCTGGTGATAGCCAGAGTAGCAATCAAGAAAGCAGAGGAGTACGCAGCCGGACGTAGAGTCTATGACTTGGTCGATTCGTGGAAGAGGGAAGGGTTCTTTAGGGCAATAGCGGTTGAGATCTGTATAGTCGATGCACATTCTCCATTCATCGGATTGCTTCTTTACAAGTACAGGATTTGCAAGCCACTCAAGGTGTTTGCATTCTCTAATGAAACTGGCAGCTAGAAACTTATTCAACTCTACCGTAATAGCCTCCTTTTGATCTTGGGCGAATCGACGCAGCTTCTGCTTGACAGGCTTTGCATTCTTGCTCAAGTCCAAGGAGTACTCAGCCTTCTCCCTCGGGACTCCTGTCATGTCAGACGGCTTCCATGCGAAGATATCCCAGTTATCCTGAAGGAAGGAGGTGAGCGTGCTTTCCTATTTGGGAGTGAGCCTTGGCCCTATGAGGGCTATCTTGGCGGGGTCGTCAAGTCCCAGGCTAATCGCCTTGGGGGCTTCTGCTGGCGTCAGCGCTGTGGGCTGCTGCCTCTCCGGGAGGACTAGCTCACCGGTCGTCGTCCTAGGGGCTACTTCTACTAGCAGAGTGTTGTTGCCAAGTTGCTGGGATAGCTCGACGATCTTGATGGCTTCTCTATCGCATTCGAACGAGGTCTTGATGTCTCCACGGATGGAGAGGACTCCATTGGGCGTCGGCATCTTCAGGACCAGGTATGTATGGTTCAGTATAGCCATGGACCGAGCCAACATAGGCCTACCAAAGATGCATGGTAGGAGCTCTGGAAGTCAGTCACCTTGAAGTACAAGAACTCCGTATGGTAGTTGTCTGTCATGCCAAATGTGACTGGCAGGGCGACTCTCCCTATCGGGTAGGAAGCTTTTCCTGGCACAATGCCAAAGAACGGATCTTCGGTGTTCAGGAGTCGGCTGTAGTTGAACCCCATGCTGTTGAGGGTGCTGGTGAAGATGATGTTTAGAGCACTGCCGCCGTCGACCAGGACCTTAGAGAGGAGGACCCGTTCGATGACAGGAGGGACAACGAGTGGGTATGACCCTGGCTCGGGGAGGTGGACCCAGTGGTCGGCGCGGCTGAACGTGATGGGCATCTCCGACCACTGGAGGTATTCCACCTTCAAGTTCAAGAGCATTGCATTTATTATTATTGTGGCTTGTTCTTTATTGCTAATCTATCTTCCATAATGAAAAGTACCCAGTCACAACTTGAACTTTAAATGCTAAACACTTGAGAGCAATGTGTCTTGTTGTATATAACTAAGTATAGGGAAGACATTGAAGGGCAATGCTGATTTCTTTGTTAAGCAAAGATCCTGGACTTACTCGAGGACGAGCAAGGTTTAAGCATGGGGGGATTGTTGACGCTCGTTAGTGACACCTTTTTAGTGCTAATTAAGTGGTGTTTTGGGACCAATTCATATACTAACCCGCCACTTGGCACTTGAAATAACCCCATTTTCGCATATGCATGTATTTTTGGAGGATTTTGGTTTACGCAGGTTTTTAAGCTATAAATGAGCACTTTTGGACGAAGACTAATGTCATGCGTAGCATGGAGGAATATGAAGGCCAAAACCTAATACGACTTGGATTTCATTCGCTCTCATCTATGGTGAACCAACCTCCAAGAATGTGGAAGGGCAAAGACTTGAAGATAAGGTCGGATGACTTCGGGATCAAGGCAAATCAGTTAGACATTTGGAAAGCTATCAAGACCCAATCTTATCCCGAAGCAACCGACGTCCAAACACCCACATGCATTGGCACCTAAACTCCTGGAGGATCTAGAAGCTTGCACGCGAAAGATGGGACCGAGGGGCCACAAAAAGGCCCTAGGCCAGCTGGCCCAGAGGGGCCCATGCCGGCCGGCCTAGGTCTTTTCTGCGCCGCCTCGGCCTTCCCTTCGAGCTAGGACTTCCTCGGACTATTTATAGCCGCAATGCACGAAGGCACACACATCATCCACCAGAACTCGGTGAAACCTAGGGCATACACCAAAAGGAGACGACGGCCGCCGCAAGTCTTTGAAGTTGTCTAGGGGATGGCTTAGGCCAACCCTAGCCGCCATAGCCTCCCTGCATGGTTGTGCCATGGTGGAGTTCATGAGCTAGTTGGAGTCATCAATGGTATGTATTCGGTGGTGATGATCCAAACACATCTATTGTATGAGTAATGTTCTTCATGTTATCTGATCTCTTAGCGCCTCAATAATTCCTTCTATGCTTTCTACCTATCATGGATATGATTGTTCCTTAGTCTAATTCATGGTTAAACTATTTAGCATGCTTTATGTAATCGTGGTGATTAGATCTAGTATGTCAACCCTTCATGATATCTAGACACGTTCACTTGTGGACGTGCCCTTGTAACTAACCACGCCAATAGGGAGCATCGTGACAAGGTGTGATCCCATGTAAGGTGGCATACTCGGGAGGTTGACCGGAGGTAAGAGTTTAAAGATGGCTTTAGATGAGATGCATGATGCGTTTACTCTTATTTGCTAGAACTACAACTAGAAGACGATCGACTCGTTTATCCATTGGTTGCTCTTTACCTTTGCCTATGTTCATGGGTGTGATCAAACCTACACACCACTCATATCTTATAGTAGGTTTGCCCTTTATATGCAATCAACGCTTCATGCTAGGATAGATCCGTTAGATTAGATGGGGAATCCTAATAAGTTCATTGTCAATCTACGGATTGATAAACCTTGGATGGAATAGTCTAAGGGAAAAGCTACGATGATCCGTGCGCTTGCGGTTCACAATTGGCGCGTCTAAGGACTGTCAACAAGCTTTTCTGGCGCCGTTGCCGGCGATCGGCAACATGAACCCTAGGGCAATCTATCTAATTTTTTGGACTAACCATAATTTTTATTATTGCATATACCCTTGTTTTCTTGTTTGTGTACTTGAAAACAGGTGGAAATCTAGACACTAAACTTGGGCTTCAACAAGTCCAAACTCACTCCCACAAGTTGATGGCTATGTGAAGATTCACTCTTTAGTGGTAGGTGCTAACTTTTGTTAGTGGCCCAACATCGACTATCGAGTCCACACTTAAAGAATCGATGGTAAATAAGGTATGCCGCCATGTCAATTGAATTTTTAAGACTAGTGTTTCTTGGAGATTTGTTTGTGCAAGCTATAGGGGATGAATCATGCCCCGAAGAAGTCGTGAGATTTGATCATCAACATCTCTGGAAGCTTGATGTTAAGACCAGGTTTTCATCCATTATTAGAGAGGTACCATGGAGGAATATTAGAAAATGTGAAGCTCCATCAAATCTTCTTTCCAGCACATCAAGAATCGCAAATTTTGGAGATCGGGGCAAGGGGTTATGGTAAAATCTTTCAACACTATGCGTTCTGAAATCGTTCAGGATAGAACGTAGTGCCAGAGTAAAACAAGCGTAACTCTTTCATCCAGAATCCATTTGGAGTGAATAAGCACTTGGAAAGAGAATTTGATGCACATTGCAATAGAGTAGAAGTTTTGTACATGTTCTGCACTAGGTGAAAAGGAATTCAATGAAGAAAAGGCAGCAGCAAACAATGGAGAATGTGATGATGATGTCAAGGGATGATTGAAGGGCCTTGAACACAAAAGATGATGATTTGAAGTTGATCAAGACTGGAGGCAACAAGATTAGAAGCACCATGACACCACCAATCTTCTCCAGTAGGATGCTCAAGAAGCTTCTAACTGAGTGATGCTACCAACGAAGAAAACCGCTCAAATCATCAACACAAAGCACAAGAGCCACCTATGATCCCGACACCTTGGGTAAAGCAAGAACTATGGAGAAGACACAACATTGAAACCATGCTACTCGCTGGTGAATCAATGATGATGACCTTGAACCCTAGGGATGTACAACACGACGCTCCAAAGACCACAAGATCAAGATCATCAACATCTCAGGACCAATTCACAAGAAGGTATTGTTCGCATCAAAATTGTGCGCAACCTCTAATGAAAACAACATAATACATTTAGATATTTAAAATCCCCATGAAGTTCTGGTTCCAAGAATCAAGAACCATGTCAATTGGAGATTCCTACAAGCGGTTATGATCAAAACATCGAGGGTCGTGCATTCTGAAATTTTCTGGGCAGCACGCAGCGCTAAAGTAAATTGGGCATAGCTCTCTCATTTGAACTCCGTTTAAGATGAATGATCACTCGTTGGAAAGGTAATTTCATAAACTTTTTAATAGATCTATACTTTGGTATATGTTATGTTTTGGACACAGGGGAAATCTACAAAGAAGAGGCAGGAGCAACGTGATGAGAACAAGGTAGAGGAGATAATGATGGCAACAATGAAGAGGAGCTTGGGCAATGCTTTTGTCGAGCGTACGTAATCAAATTCAGAAGCTTAGAACAAAAGAAAGACCCTCAAGAACATTGGCATATGAAGACACAATAAGGCGACATCCAATACATGAAGATGTTTAAAGCAAACCATGATGGATTACAAAAGGCAACATCAAGCTGCATGGATACTTCGGATTCTCGCACGAAGGACCATGGCTTCACAACAATGAGAAGGTACATGAGAAGCCTAGCTCTATGACTTTAAATGAAGCGCTTTGCGGGAGGCAGCCCGATCCTTTTGTTTATTATCTATATAAATTGAGGGTCTATATTGTGCTCAATAATCATATCATCAAGTAATATTGTACCATTGCTCTAATAAATGCCACAACTTTATGTTGTATGATCTAAATGTTATTGAGAGAGCACTTTGTTTTTTGATCTTGAAAAACTTGTAGACCCTTTTGTGTGCCTATTGCTAGTAGTGTTTAGTGTCTTTTTCTTTGTGTTTTTTTAGAGAGAAATATGAAGTATGGCACCACTCGTTGATTCTAAACTTGTGGCTAGTTGACTTAGACTAACTTTTGTTTTGTTTTTAGACCACCACATCATACCATTTTATTCATTCACCTCATGTTGCACTTCATGCCATGTTGTTCTCACCCTTGCATTGCATTGCATGTTTTATTTTGATCTAACCTTTTGTGAAACCCACCTAAGCCTTCCTATTACCCACCAAAAACCGGAGCCAACAAGGGTAGGATTGACTTGTGTTGATCGGCTTGCTGCACCATTCGGATTAGCCAAGTCTATCTCTAATCCTTGTCCTAACTGAAAACTTTGACTAGCCTCCCTACGAGATCCTAAACCCCTAGGAGAACCTCTCATACCTATAGCCATCCTAAAACCATATGTTTTGTTTTCCACTCAATGAAACAACCTTTGTTTTTCTTTTTGTTTTCAACCACCGTAGGTAGATTTTCTAAACTTGACTTCTCTCTTCAAAATTTTTATTTTAAGCCAAAAATATAGGATACCCATGAACCTTCCCCTAAACCTCGTTAGCTAGGTTGTTCGGTTCTTTTCAATGAATGATTTTCTTGTTGACAATGCTTCACTTCTTTTAAGTGGTCGGCCAAGCTTTGTCGCTCTAAGCAATTACTTTTTGAATAAATTGATTGCGGAATAACATTGAAAGACCTTTCAAACCTTGCTAACGCTTGTTTTTGCTAACTCTTTGCATTTGCATTTGCATTTTGCGTCCATTCTATCATTCCGTCATGCATTTGTTAGCTTAGCTCTCTCACAAAACTTCATGATGAATGCTTTCATATCCATGTTAATGCTTGGACGGCATTTTCCTTTTGCAATCTTGTGTAGACGTGGTGTTTAGACATGATCGCGGACCATCATCATTTAGTCTTGTAAGCCTTGTTAGTATTTACATTGCATTGGTCGGTTTATAAGATTTGCAATGTGCTTAATTTTTCTTATGCTATAAGGAATTATTGACCTTGGGATAGACATGGTGTTTTAACCTTGGTTAATATCTTTGTGACTATGGAAAAATAAGGCAACCTAGTTGTAAACATGGTGTTTAAAACTAGGTGTAAACATTGTCTTGGTTTATATGTCTTCCTCCCATTTGCATACTCACTTCACACACACACACATACACACACACCCCCATTAGGTTTTTATTTTTCTCTTTTACTAGGTTAATTATGCCACAAGCTAAGGTCTTAGGGATGTCATTGGTTGTCGGCATTTGCTTATACTCCTGACCGTCACCCCGGGGGTAGTTGGTCCATTTCAATTGTTTTGCAGGCATGACGAAGGAATCCTATGAATTCATGATCAAAAATGCAACCAAGATCGTTAATATCTCTGAAGATTGGAAGGGACGCTGCTGTTTCCATCAAGAATCTGCACATGTTCAGAGATTTACAAGGAACAAAAAGTTGATATTCAGAGGCTCCATCAAATTCTCGTTCCAACGCATCTAAGATCAATGAATTTGAAGACCCATACAAGGAGATACGACAAAAACATTGGGCGCTGCACGTTCTGAAATCAGCTCAGGACAGATTGCAACGCTTGAATGAAATAGGCATAACTCTCTTGTTCGGAATCAGTTTTGGGCAAATGATGACTCGTTGGAAAGAAAAATTGTGTACTTTGCAATAGAGAAATGATTCAGTATATTTTCTATTCTGGAAGTAAAGGAAAAATTTGTGAAAGATGAAGCAGCAATGAAGACAACATGCAAGGAGGTGATAATAATATGAAGAATGATTAGGACCATGGCTTAGCGACAATGGGAAGTGGTTGAAAGAAAATTAAAGACAACAAAGGTGAAGAAGCATAAAGATGATCTCCACACACATGGTGGAAGAACTTCAAGAATCACATGAAGGTTCACCATCTTTTTCCACGCTTAGCAACATGCTAAGCATGGGGGAGGACTTGTTGGATGAAAAGGAAAATGCCATATGGAGTACAATGATTGTGATCGCCACAAGATGCTCATTACTCTTCTTCCATGCTAAGCATAATGCTTAAGCATGGGGGAAGCCGCGCTACACTTCATCGCAAGCATCGAAAAGGACGGTAACTCTTCCTCAACCTTCTCTTTGTTCATCTACTTCGTAATGCTTGTATATATGTATGCCATCGACCATAGTTTAGAAACCTTTGTATATCTGTTTTGTTAATAACATGGCTACTAGGAGGACAACCTAGTTTTGGTTTTTGTTTTCAATAAATAATGATCACCATCACTTTGTGCTCACCACGATGACATAATTTGAATGCCTTTGCTTATGGAAAAGTGATGAAAGTTGCCGCTTTGTTCTACCTACACCATGTTGTATATGACTTGACCATTTGCTCTCTATTAAATGATCTTTAATTGATTAAATACCGACTCTTTTATTTATGGAGGTTAAATGACTAAATTCTAGACCCACATATTCCATGTTGCTCTTTGATTTAAGTTTACCGATGACCTTATGCCATGTATTGTTTTATTTAAAACTTGATTCTTATGCTATCTACATTTGTAAATCTCTTGCAAAGTTCTACCTACCAAAGCCTTTACATATACATGATCTTTCATGATGAAACCTTTAGATTTGTAAACTTATATTCTGATGAGTTGGATTAAGATTGATTTATGTGGTTCGAGACTTAGAAGCTGACCATTCCATCTTTGTGTACCTTCTTTTTGCTAGCCTTTCTAT
Organism: Alloteropsis semialata; assembly: GCA_004135705.1. NCBI lineage: Eukaryota > Viridiplantae > Streptophyta > Magnoliopsida > Poales > Poaceae > Alloteropsis > Alloteropsis semialata. Next base: position 73,228,882 of record CM014274.1, read on the forward strand.
CCATGCATTGTGAGTTTCTACACTGAAAACTTCGCAAACTTTGCTGGATATCCACCCTAAATCTAAAATATCTTTTTGTGATTACCTCTTTGACCACAACCTATAATTGAGCATGGATCATTATATCGATGAAAATCCAGAAGAATCAAGAGCCTAATTTAGAGAACATCAATTTGGGAGGCATCAATGAGAAACTCCCTAAAGATTCAAGTGACTTTCCGAAAGATCAATATGGATTTTGTGTACTTACTTCATCAATTATCGACCCTCACTTCTATGCTCGAGGACGAGCAATCGTTTAATCAGGGAGGGGGGAGTATGCTGAGTAAGTTCTATATTGCAAAAAGTTCTTAAGAGCAAAAAGAAAGAAAAAGAAAGAAAAAAACAAAGATAAAAGAAAAAAATGAAATGAATGAAAGAAAGAAAGAAAGAAAGAAAAAGAGAAATAATGCTCCTAGGTTCCTTTAGCTTCATCAATTTCCAAGTGTTTTGAAGACAATTCCATACTTAATTTTCCAACCATGTGCAATCCGATAACGAGGAGTTCATTTGTGTCTCAGGATCATCCACTTGCCATTTGCACATGTCCACCTATCTTAATGTGTGTGTTCCATCGCTCTCTCTTTCCAACATTTATTCTTCATGGCCTTTTTGACTACTCTCGGTAATTCCAATAGATCTCTCTCTTAGTTTGACAATATTTGAGATGTAATGTTTTGCTAGGATTGTTTTTACTTACCAAGCTTTCCACATTCATATATGAGTAGAATAGGTCGAAAATAATCTAGTATAGGCTTGAACGACTTGATGAGATGAGTGTTCCCATGAGCTTTTGTAAGAGGATCTCACTTATGTTGGATATGCATCTTTTTGAAAACTCTTCACAATGGAACAAGGTAAAGGTCTAAAGTTCACTTAAGTTCAAGAGCATTGCATTTATTATTATTGTGGCTTGTTCTTTATTGCTAGTCTATCTTCCATAATGAAAAGTAGCCGGTCACAACTTGAACTTTAAATGTTAAACACTTGAGAGCAATGTGTCTTGTTGTGTATAACTAAGTGCAGGGAAGACATTGAAGGGCAACACTGATTTCTTAGTTAAGCAAAGACCCTGAACTTACTCGAGGACGAGCAAGGTTTAAGCATGGAGGGATTGTTGACACTCGTTAGCGACACCTTTTTAGTGCTAAATAAGTGGTGTTTTGGGATCAATTCATATACTAACCCGCCACTTGGCACTTGACATAACCCCGTTTTCGCATATGCACTTGAAAATGATTTTCACAGCCGGTTTGTGGCTTGAACCGCCTGTGAAAATCATTTTCACAGCCGGTTTGAGGTTTGAACCGGCTGTGAAAATCAAATCCATTTTCACAGCCGGTTCTAAGCTACAGTAAACAAAAATTTTTTATTTTTATTTTATTTTTTTGATATTTTTTTGGGTCTAGGAGCACACAAGGAACAACCAAAAAAATTCAGCTCAATCGGATCTAAGGTGTGGTCTCTAGAAAATCATAAAGATTCGAAGCATTTAATATTAAAGAAGTGCAACATCGCTTAGTTTGCACTCCTTAAAATGTTATTTTTGCTCATATTACAAGGACACAATTTTTATATGTTATATACAACTTATATGTTGCCTTGCAGCAGTTTTGGATTTTTTTTTGAAATGATTTGCTATTTTCTAACTATTAAATGAATTTCTAGGTACTTTATAAAAGTTGTCATGGAGTCCTTTTATAGTTGTATAACCTTCTCATAAAAAATTCAATACATTTCAAGAAAATTAGATTATACATTGTTCATAAACTATACATCTCTCATATTTCATATACATCTTAAGGCAAACTTTGATATTTGTACATCATAAAACTTATTTTTTCTCATATGATATATAATATTTTTTACATGTTTTATACTGCATATAAATTTCCATGGAGGAGTTTAGGAATTTTATGAAATGATTTGCTATTTTCTATGAATTAAAAGAATTTTCAGCACTTAAAAATCAATTTTCATACAACTATTTTTTATTTTTATATTATTTTTTTGATATTTTTCTTGAAATTAGTGAATCTAAGGAACTAACACAACAATTTTCATCCTAATTAGATCAAAGGTGTGGTCTATAGAATTTTTTGAACATTCAGCATGATTAATATAAGAGGAGGGCATCAGTCATTTGGCCACAAGTAGTAGTGTGGTGCAGCGGTAAGGGGAGTTACACGCGAAGCCAGAGGTCACGGGTTCGAATCATGAAAAATGCAACAAGTGCAAAAAATTGTGTAGTTGGATATGATGGTGCCTGGTTCATGGGGGTGGCCTCCCATGTGGTTAAAATTTTTTTGCACCCATTTAACATTTTTATTTGATTTTTGAATTTTAGTTTTTAAAATTTTTTTCACAGCCAGTTTATGTCAAAAACTGGCTGTGAAAATCGATTTTCACAGCCGGTTAAAAACCGACTGTGAAAAGCCGATTTTCAGCGCCACTTTTGAAAACCGGTTGTGATAGGACCAACAGAACCGGCTGTGATAAGCCCTGTGTAGTAGTGATGGCCTCCCTGCGTGGTTGTGCTATGGTGGAGTTCATGAGCTAGTTGTAGTCATCAATGGTATGTATTCGGTGGTGATAATCCAAACACATCTATTATATGAGTAATGTTCTTTATGTCATCCGATCTCTTAGCGACTCAATAACTCCTTCTATACTTTCTACCTATCATGAATATGATTGTTCCTTAGTCTAATTTATGGTTAGACTATTTAGCATGCTTTATGTAATCATGGCGATTAGATCAAATGTGTCGACCCTTCATGATATCTAGACACGTTCACTTGTGGATGTGCCCTTGTAACTAACCACGCCGATAGGGAGCATCGTGACTGGGTGTGATCTCGTGTAAGGTGGCGTTCTCGGGAGGTTGACCAGAGGTAAGAGTTTAAAGATGGCTTTAGATGAGATGCATGATGCGTTTACTCTTATTTGCTAGAATTACAACAAGAAGACGATCGGCTCGTTTATCCTTTGGTTGCTCTTTACCTTTGCTTATGTTCATCGGTGTGATCGAACCTACACACCACTCATATCTTATAGTAGGTTTACCCTTTATATGAAATCAACGCTTCATGCTAGGATAGATCCGTTAGATTAGATGGGGAACCCTAGTAAGTTCATTGTCGATCCACGGATTGATAAACCTTGGATGGAATACTCTAAGAGAAAAGCTACGATGATCCGTACGCTTGCGGTTCACAATTGGCGCGTATAAGGACCGTCAACAGCCTAGCATCACAGGGAAGTAGGCGGCGGCTTGGTCATTGGAGCCATGGGCTGCTTTGACTGCTGTGTGGTATGTCTTCAGCCAGAGCTTTGGGTCGGAGCGACCGTCGAACTTCTCAACCTGTGCCGGTTTAAAGGACTCGGGCCACTGGATGGCGCGGAGCCGTGCAGAGAAAGCGGTGAAGCCGTCGAAGGTCTCATCGCCGTCGTCTTGGTTGTTTTGCCCACGCTCGACTCGCTGCCGGGCGTCATCACACTGCTGAGGCGGGTGGCGGGGTCGTCTGTCATCCCATGGAGGGCTGTATCACAGGTTCGTAGCGTTCACGTTCCATGAGCTCATGGGCCGCATGCCGTTCTTCCTCCTCTGCCGCTTCGTCGTCTTCTTCTGGTACGGGCTGGCGATCAGGTCGGCCGTAGTCCCGGTCGTAGCGTTCGTGGCGTTCGAGTTTGGCCGCATCCTGCTCGTGGTGGCGAGCGTTGAGGTCGTTGCGGATGTCTCGGATGTTTTCTCTGAGGCGGTCTCTGAGGTCGCCATCTTGTCGGTCGTCGGCTCGGCGGGCGCGCCTGTCATCGTGTTCCTGGAGCCAGGCCTGGTGGTGCCCGGCGTTGCGCGGGTGGCGCCTTTCTTCGTCTTCTTCCTCGTGGAGATTTTGCGCCACCTCCTCATTGATGACAGGGAGTGGGGGGTTTCTCTGGCGAGGATGACCCCTGTCCGATCTGTTGTGGCAGAGCGGTGGCTTACAGAGCTGGCCGAGTTAGTCCGACCAGATCGGGATCTGGAACGCAAGGTTTATACACGTTCGGGCTACCCGGAGGTATAATACCCTACGTCCTATGCTCGGGGATGTTGTATTGCTTCGCTCGGCAATGCTACGGAGAACAATGGCGAGTTTATGGTTACAATGAGGGAAGGCAAATGGCGTCGAGTTGAATCATCTGAAGGGGTCGACCTAGGCCGCCTTATATAGGCTGACGGCCTAGGGTTTGTAAGTCGGTTTTCCTTCACTGTATCCGGCTACAACTACGAAACTAATATGCGTCGATTGCAACATAATCTCTGTGATCCTCGGGCGAGATCCAAGTATCTTGCCACGTGCCTTGCGAGCTAAGTCTTCATCAATCTTGTCCACCAAGTCGGGAGATTCTTGTGGGCTGGCCCAGGGTCAGCACACATCACTGTCAGATGGCCCGGGCCGACTGTCTATCCAGTCGGTAGTGGGCCCAGGGGTACCCATATCCCACAGGCTGCCGCCTAGGCAGCGTATAACATCTCTAGCGTCTGCTGCCATGATTGTCCGGAAGTGCCCTGTGCTGAATGCACGTAGCAAAGACTTCATGGTAGCATCTGGCTTGGTCGCCCGCACGGCACCATCACAACAAGTCAACTCGTCGGCAAGGGCGGATCCAAAAGGGGCAGAGGGTGCTGGAGCCCCCCTACCCATGAACTCCATGGAGCCACCCAAAGCCCCCCCTCCCCCCCCCCAAACAAATTTTATCCATGGTTGAAGAGAGGAAGAATAAAATACGAAGGAAGAAGAAGGGAAAGAGGGGAGAGAGCAAGAAGAAGGATAGATTGAACCTCCACCTCTCAATTTCTAGATTCGTCATTGTCGTCGGCTCATCGCTGCTCTGCCTGCTTATTGCTCGTCGCTCAAGCGCCGTCCATTGGTCAACTCAGTTAAAGGGGAATAATCCCAGTAGTCCTTGAGATGTGTCATGAGCAAGCCTAGAATTTATACACACCTCAAAAGCACAACCTAGTTAAAACACCATCATACATATAGGCCTTGTTTGGAACAGCTAAAATTCAGTTTATGGCCAAAATAAGCTGAAACTAAAAGCCAAACGGTCTGCTTTTTTGCAGCTTTTTTTTTGGCCGCGCTTCTCCCCACTGCCCCCATTTGTACTAAAACACAGAAGCTGGTGCGAACCCGCTTCTCAAATAAGCGCTATTTCAATGTTTGTGGAGCTTATCTGAGAAGCGCTTTTTCTCATGGCAGTTCCAAACAGGGCCATAATATTCCACACACATAGTTCACATACGTAAGTAGCTTCAAGTTATTACATAGCAAGTTCATGAGCTTTACAGTGAAAAGTCTATCTTCGCACTCATCTATACTAGTGGAGTGCATTAAAACATGCAGAAAGTATCTGTAAAGTAGACACAGCTGCATAAATTTAATTTAGATATGTGTAAAATGGACACAGGTGCATAAATTTAATTTAGAATAGGTGCCCAATAATGACATTGTACGATTTTAATGTAACAATTAGTTACATATCATCCGGACACTTATTACATTGAAACTTCATTGAAACATGTAATAATTTAGAATATGCTACTCCAATTACATTGGTTGGCGAGGATACATTTGACGCAGCCGCAAATAAGGATCCGGTAAGTGCAAAATGTTATCGTTGCGACACATAGGACTTGTTGAATCCTGTCGAACCACATGCCGATACATCTTATGTGAAATGAGTTGATGTGAACTTGGGCCCCAATTTTCCATCAGGTAAGGATAACTTTTGATTTGGGCGAAGTGGAGACACAAACGATCTGGCTTCTGATCAACATACATGACCGAACCCCGCAATAGCAGCGCCACTTCTCCTCTGGTTATCAACCATGCGTAGCCCGATTGACCTCGCCAAGAAGGCTATCCCTGCATGCGAATCAAGAATACAAGCAAGGGCAAGGAAGAACACAACTTAAATACAGAAATCCTTGGATGAAGCACACGAATTTGGGGTTTCACAAACCGATAAACGGTGAACTGTTCAATGACAGATTAATTCCAACCAAAACCCAAACCCTAATTTGGGTGGCGGCTACTGAAATGTAGAGGATAGGGTCATGGGAGACCCTCTGGACGCGCCCCTATTGGGCTCCAATAAGATACATGGGCCAACAGCCCAAAAGTCGGTGGCGCAGCATCCTGACAGATTCTGGGCGTCCAAAAGTTTCGACGATTCTCATTGACTCCGATGGAATTATGACGTGAAACCAGTGCCATTGGAAGAGTTATGAAATTTCCTTTCCAACCATATATAGAATGTCCAAATCAGACTCCGGATGCGGCCTGGGCGTCCAATATAAGGTAGACTGGTCCTAGACTCCGAGACGGACTCGAAGTTGATGTGTGTTGGGCCTCCACGTAGATTGGACGCCCCTTGCATGTCCTCTCCGCCAATAAACCTCTCTTTAATCATTTTTTCATCATCTCCATGATTCCTAATTATAATAATTATATTAGGTAGCAATCTATTCTCAAAATAACTAAAAATAATACATAGGAACGAGCTCACCTTATATTTTGGATGTATGGTTGTATGCGAAGGTGTCATGTTCTCATCATCCTCCCTTTCTTGAAAGCAAACCATCCTCGGTTTGACCGTAGTTGTAGAAGACGGCAAAGTCAACAACCAACTATGCTCCCTTTCTTGGAAGCGAACCTGATTCTTTAGAACAAAACTAGAGAAACTAGATGTGATATGATTAATATTAATGTAGCCCTCTAATTGATGATATTGTTGTCCAACTAGAGAAGATCTTAGATTTGAACAAATATAAACTCGATGGACCATATATTCTCCTTTACAATTGTATTTACCAATGAAGTGATATGTATTCCTAGTTAAGCATGGCAACTCAAAATTTGCGATAAGTCTCTCCTCCAAACAATTTAGATGACATGGAACATCAAATTCAATATAACCCAAAGTATTTAATGAAGATAGCAGTTTTTGTTTATCATTTGCACACGTAATTGGTATAAACATTTTATTTTCAGCACAAACATATGACTCCAAAGCATGGGTATCATTCATATGGATCAGCTGTGGCATAGGAATAAAAGAATCACTATCACACAAGTCTTTTTTATCACAAGGAACATCAAACAAATCATCTTGTGACAAAGGAATAGCAAGTAAAGGTTCCACCGATAGTTGCTCAATGTTAATATGATTGGTGGAAAAATTTAGCACATCAAGATAATTCTCACCTTCCGTGAGTGTGGCACCATGTGCATTACCTTTGCTCTCATGTGCAGCAGTAGTAGAAGGTGCATCATGACATGAAGGTCCTATATGTTCGCATGAGGCGATGTCATTATGCTTCTCCTTATCCTTATTTGATTGAATGTCCTACAAAAGGTTAGGGGCAAGAAGGGGTACCACATGGCTGTCCTCTCCTAAAGACTGCACCTCATCTTGGCAAATAGGTACATGTAATTTAACATTGTTATTACCAAAAAGCATTATTTCAACCATACAAGCAAGATCAAATAATTGTGAAAGAGAAGTTTAAGAGTAATCAACAAGAATATTCTGAATTTTGGGTCGAAGCCCATGCAAGAATCTATTTTCAGTTGCTTCTTCACATTCATCTATTTCACAACGTAACATTAAAGCTTGCAAGTTTTCGAAATATGATTGCACTGATTTTCTACCTTGTTTGAGACGTTGAAGATCTTCACACAAAATAGAGTAATATGTAAGAACATAGTCATCTCTTAAAAGTTGTTTTAACATCATCCATGTTTTAGGTGTCTCCCTATTTTCACAAATAAACTCCCACCATATTAAAGCAGATCCTGTGAAAGAGCTAATGATAGCTCTAATACATTTTTTTTAGAAAAATGATGCATAGAAGACAATTCATTCTCCACCTTTAGCTCCCATTTAGCATATTCAAAATAGTTGCAATCATCATCAAAAGAAAGAATAAAAAATTGAATTTTACCTTGCCTCACATGGTTTGGTGCTCCAATGTTTGAATGGCCATCATGCAACATCTTTGTTTTATCTCCATAAGTTGTGTAACCTGCCATTGTTAGTGGAAAACAAGAAAACACACAAAAGTATATTTTTCTATAATCTACTGGGATGTGGTTTTATAGTAAAGTCACACCCTCTCAAGCGTCTTACTATACTCTTACAAGGTTCTTACCAAATCAATGCAAAGAATCGTACAACCGGTGGCTGGTTCGTGATACTTACCAAGTGGGCGTGAAACCATGATTGCAGGGTTCGAACCTGTACTAATCAGAAGAATATATGTGGAGCTTGGGAGGCAATATTTAGTAGCAAGGATTAGCAATACTTCAATTCAGAAATTGCAAAACTGAAAATTAGTCCCAAACTTGCCTATGTTGCCGGTCTAAACTTGTTTCGGACCTAGTTCAAGCAAACAACAATATAATTCAGCACAAAGACTAAAAAGGATACAAGCACTTCTAAATATTTTTTTTCTTGTTTATTTTTTTTGGTGCGGCTCTTACTTTTTTTTTTTGCACCTTCTGCCTTTTTCTTGCTATTCTTTTTACCTCAGAAAGTGCCACAAAAGTGTTATTACAGCCAATTCAACTATGGCCACTCGTAGGCACACGCTATTGTAGAGAAAAACTGTTATCAAAGATATGCCGGAGGTAGAAAGCAAGAAATAAACTCGGCAAAAGTATAGATGTCACATGTGCAGCCTGCCGGACTATCTGAACAAGTTGGATTCCAAAGGAAACTTGGCAAACTTTTCTAATTGATGCAAAAGAATTTTCCAACTAGGATCACAAGTGGACTTTTCTATTTAATTTATGCCTTAGATGCATGCAAAATCCTCTTCGCTCACGTAAAGATCATATACTCTTTCTTTTTTTTCTCTGTCGCATGCAACACAGGAGATCAGGAACAGGCCCTAGACGCAAAGAAAAAAAATTATGGGAATCAATCTATCATGCGCCACAATATAACTATTTGACACTATATTCCAAAGCCAAGAACAAGACACGACGAACACAACGACATGGCGTGGGACTAAAATTCAGAAACACAATCTGAAAGAAAATTGCAACGGCAAAAGTAGGTTATGGGATGGGGAACAATATGAACACAAATATTTTTAGGGTTTTTTTGGACTGTGGGGCAAAGGCGAAATTGATGGAACTAAACTAGGGTAAGTTTGACGGTAATACCTGAGGCTCTGATAGCACTTGATGTGAACTTGGGTCCCGATCTTCCGTCAGGTAAGGATAACTCTTGATTTGGGCGGAGTAGAGACACAAACGATCCGGCTTCCGATCAACACGACCGAACCCCGCAATCGCAGCACCACTTCTCCTCTGGTTATCAACCGTGCGCAGCCCGATTGATCTCGCCAAGAAGGCTATCCCCTGCATGCGAATGAAGAACACAAGCAAGGGTAAGGAAGAACACAACTTAATTGCAGATGAAGCACACGAATTTAGGGTTTCACAAACCGATAAACGGCGAACTGTTCAATGACAGATTAATTATAAGCAAAACCCAAACCCTAAGTTGGGTGGCGGCTACTGAAATATAGAGGTTAGGGTCGTGCGAGACCCCCTGGACGCGCCCCTATTGGGCTCCAATAACATACACGGGCCAACGGCCCAAAAGACGGTGTCGCAGCACCCTGACAGATTCTGGGCGTCCACTTGTTTCGAAAATTAGGGCCCACTTAATTTTCAAACGCGCCTTGCATAGGCAAGAGACCAATCAGACTAAACATTTCATTTCCTAATTAATTTAATCGTTTTGTTCTTAAAACATCTGAGATTCGCGCCGACTAACTTTTCGAATGTGACTTGCAAAGTGTGGGATATGGGTACCCCTGGGCCCACTACCAACCGGGTATACAGTCGGCCTGGGCCCATGTCTGACAATGATGTGGGCCGACCTCAGGCCGGCCCACGAGGATCCTCGACATGATGGGCAAGATTGGTGAAGACTTGGCCCGCAAGGCGTGTAGCGATATACTGGGATCTCGCCCAAGGATCATGGAGATTACGTTGCAACCAACTCGGATTACTTTCTTAGTTGTAGCCGGATACGATTAAGGAAAGCCGACTCGTAAACCCTACATTGCCGGCCTATATAAGGCGGCCTAGATCGACCCTCTTAGATTATTCAATCTCATCTCCACCCATCCTACTCGATGCCATTCACCTTCCCCATTGTAACCACAAACTCGTCATTGTTCCCCGGAGCATTGCCGAGCGAAGCAATACAAGACCCCTGAGCACAGGACGTAGGGTATTATACCTCCAGATAGCCCGAACCTGTATAAACCTTGCATCTCTGTGTTACCTCGAGCTCACTAATCCCGTGATTGCCCTTTGCCTACAAATCAACCACTTGGGTACCCCGGGTGGACTGTCGGACGATAAATCCGACACAAAGGCAGCTCAACAATTAGACTATAAATTTTCAGGTGTATATATATATATATATATATGTATATATGTATATATATGTATATATATATACACCTGACATATGTATATATGTATATATATATATGTGTATATATATATGTATATATATATATAGGGTAACGCTATTTAACACGCGGCGCGTCAAATAACTATTCTACGCGCCACCGCCCCAGCCCTGTCTGTCGCATGAGAAACAGAAGCCCGCAACCGGAAAAGGATGACCGGAAATTGGTAGCCCAAACAGGAAAAAGGCTCCTGGAAAGAGGATGGATTTACTCTGCCGGAAATCGGTAACCACAACTGGAAAAAGGTCGTTGCGGTCCCTCACCGGAAACAACGATTTTGACCAGAAAATGTTGATTTGACAAGGAACACGTGCTCACGTCTTGTGACCGGAAAATGTTTCGGATACCTGGTTGTTATAGTGTGATGTCGTGGAGACCGGAAAAAACATGTGTAGCAAGAAGATAATCATTTGTTGCCGTAAAAGCTCATTCGTTGTGGTTCAAGATGTAAAAGGATAGTTTTCTTTTGTTTACATAGGGGCAAATACATTCATTACTAATAAAATGAAAAACCCTCATATTTCTTGGTACAACATCATGCTTAAAGTTATTGACACTGATGTATACAGTACAAGTCTAAAAATGAAAATTCTATCCTGGTAAATCCTCCTCTTCTGTCTATGGTTTTGCTGTCGAGTACATAAACCCAAACCGGAAGCACCTTTTGGTGACACTTGTACCTACAAAATTGGTAAGGAAGATTGAATCAATTGTTTTTGCATCAGAGTACATAAATTTCTACACTCGTACTTGAAACTATCAAAGATATGGATTTTAGATACATGAATTGCTAGTTTTTTTAATAATTTCGTACACATCGTTGTGAAGATAATGACCACATGTTATTTCAGTCCAAATTTTCATGATTAACACCAAAGAAAAATTTCGAATTAATGATATGAAATAGCATGCGGACATTTGAAAAAAGATGAAGATGGATTCAGTGCATGCTAGCTAATATCACTGTGTGATTTAGATCAATTCAGACGAAGGTACACTATCATATTCACTGCAAAATCTGCAAACTCTCCCTCCAATCGCACTTTTTTTTCATGAAGCTCACATTGTAAATTAGAAGGTTACACCACTTGAACACAAATCGATGGCATGGAATTGTATGTCCGTCACACAACAGAGAATAAGAACAGATCAGCATAGTGGGTGAAGGGGAATAAATAAAGAACTAAGCAGTGCAGCTTCAGAAGAAGTGAAACTATTATACAGAAAATTAGAATTGGAGATCAATTAATCACTCATGAAACACGCACCTATTAGCATGAATTCGATTACACATTGTTGTTTGGTTCATTAGACAACAGAGACCTGACCTGATTTGAGTTGTCGACCATGGATCCCACGAGCATATCTGTCATCCTTCAGCCCCCACCACGAGCCAATCGGCCATGCTGCTGTCGCCCCCAAGCTCTCAAGTAGCCTGGCGAGATCATGGCCGTTGTGTGAACCACCCACCCATGAGCACATGCACATCCACCGTGCCCCTAAATCCTAAGAAATAAGAAGAAATCAGTAAATCTAGGTACTGCATGAATACATTAGATAAAACTCCTACCAAGTTCATACACGGATATAAATTTAATCTGGCACCCAGCAGTGATTTACCTGGAAGGCTTTCATCTTCTGCCAAGGATCCTATGTATCATGCATACGTCGACGGTGCGGAGAAGAAGGCAGGACCAGCTGCACCACCGCTCCATGGTGAGTGGCAGATCTCATCGCTGAACCACTCCCCCACAACACCAGAACTTGATTCGCTGGCCGCCGCGGACCGGTACGCCTTGGCCAGGTTCTCGATTCGCTGGCCGCCGCGGGCCCGCGCGCCACGGCCTCCGGGCGCGGCTGCCGTTACCACTACACCATGGCAAACATTTCCCAACACCACACTACTGTCGGCGAAGGCCACAATTGCCGGCAAATAAAGTGTCGGCATATTCTTCGCCGACACTTTTTTAGAGTGTCGGGGTAGGAGCCGTCGGGAAAACTTTTGCCGACACTTGTTACCTATGCCGACACATAGCATGTGACTATTGAGGACACATTTGCCAACACTTATTTCCTTTGCCGACACATAATGTTATCCCTGACAGTACACATTTCCCGACAGTTAATAAGTTTTGCCGACACTTTTCATATCGGCTGATATTGGTTCCAGGATAGCATTGTATTTGCCTTTCCTAGCAAAGTAAGTGTCGGCAAAAGAGCATAATGCATTTTTATACAATACAATATTAATGATATAAGAAGTCCATTTCTGTACATCCAAATAGATTCACATATAATCCACAGCCATGAACCAAAATACAGAGCTTCATTCATTTTCCACAGCCATGACCATTAAGCATAGATAAATTACATAGTCTCATCTCATTGGATCACAAGTCACAATGTATTGGTTTAGATCCAACATAACATAAGCATCTAAATTAATACTAGAAATTTGTTCATACACAAAAGGTTGCCATTGCACAACACTTCTAATTGCTGCCTAGTTGCTGCACAAAAGATGTGCCTCTCCAGAACGGTTACTGCACAAAAGGTGTGCCTCCAGCACACTTGGTTACTGCACAAAATGCTTCAAACACAGGTTACTGCACAAAAGGTGTGCCTTGTCGCCAATGTACCTAATGCAAAATAGATCATTATTAGTCTCATGCCTATATAATCAGCACCACATGATGCATCACAGCAATGACAGCGACCGGAAAGACTTATAGTCTGAACTAAGTAAACTGACATGAACAGGAGGACTGACCATACATACAGCTAGAAAGCTGACCATAGTTTTTAAAATCATATGAAGTTTGACGTTTCATACAACATAATCAAGCTAAAACAACTAGCTTTTAAAATCCAGCCTAGTATAGACAACTACGTTTCAGAAAATGACCCTGTTGGTGACAGGTTGACAGCCAATGTGGTAACAGCTTTTTTTTTTGTCCAACTAGCATTCAGACCAAAAAGAAATCTCAATCTGAAACAGCTTTCTTTTTGTCCAACTAGCATTCTTATATATAGAGCAGTATCTATCTTATCAGTAGTGGCCCAGTAAAATTGATTGAAAGCTTGCAGCAGCTACCTAACCGTGTGTTCACTACATGTGTGTTATCGATAGAGGAAGGACAAAGTCAGTGCTGCTTCAGGTTAATCCATGCAGATCTGGAGATGTATGCCATTAGTCAACCCTTGAGAACTATGAATATGCTAAAATAATGTTAATTGGTTCATAGCTCTCCCATTTCTATTGTTCTTCAAATATATAGCTAACAAGCCTAGTTGGACAGCAAGCACATTTCCATAAAAAATAGGATTTCAGATAGCCTAGTTGGACACCAAGACCATTTCCATAAAAAATAGGATTTCAGATTAAGTACCTTCAAGTTGGGATGGGCTTGTTCCAGAATCTAAGGTTTTGACAGCCTTGATGACTTCTTATCATCCTTCATCTGTATAAATTATGGGCAATTAATCAATAGTGGCTGACCAACAATGCACCACAAATACAGAGAGGTATAGTTGGTATTACCCTATCACGTGGCCATGCAATACATTTCCCAACAGCTTGACCAATGGTCGTCACCGCTCCATATGGGCGAGGCAACATAGCTTCTCTTGCAAACACATGATTGACCACAACTTCACTATACTGGACACCAAGACGAGTACCCCCTACAGCAGCACTTGGATTTGATGTTTGGACAGTTGCTTTGGCCACAGGGACATCATAAGGTCTCACCACACTATATAAGATAACATCTCTTCCACCCTAGAAGTAGATATATTTCAGAATTGAATTTAGGACAAGGAAGTATGTGTTTACACTGTAAAAGAGAAATTTAGATGGTTCAGAAATTACCTCTACATGTTGCTCTTCCTCTGGGCGGGCCGCTCGCCTAGGCATAAACATGTCTTCATAATCAGTCAAATGCTCTTCTTCCATCTCATCCCCTGCATATGATTCCATGTCATCTTCGTCGTCGTTTGGTTCTTCATTAGCATGACTTGGTCTGATCCTTGAGTTCTAAACAGAAACACAAATATTGAACTAGTGTTTCAGTTCTAATCAAAGAGCAAATAATGAACAATACTGCAGGGAAAAGAAAACTTCAACAAAGAAAAAGATGAACAATTACCACAGCTAATTCATTGTTAGATCCATGGGGAGTGCTCTTTTGAGACGACACTTGCTGCTGTAATTTATCCAATATCTGCAACGCTTGGTCTAGACGACTCTCTAAAAGTGCAACTCTCTGATCAGATTGTCGGCGAGCTTCAATTTCCATCTGTAGTTTTGTAGATGTGTATTTTTTCGTCCCAGGCATTTCCAGGTCAGCTGGAGTTGGGCCCAAACCTACACAACGAACATATCCATTCTTCTCTGGTCCACAAACATGGAAAAAAACATCCCCTTCCTGAATACTCTTCTCTGTCAGTTCAGGATGATTTGCAACTGCAGTTTTAAGTTCATTCTGCAACAACAGAAAAGATTAGAAAAATAATACAACACATGGAGTACACCATTTTGGAACAACTTACAATTGTGGTCTCAGATCCCTTTTGGGGTACACCATTCCTGTGTGTGTGTCCTCTGATAAACACCTCATCTATACGTGGGGGACGCCCAAGCTCCTTGGTCTAAATTTAACAATTTACTTAATGGTTAAGAAAGGTTCTAGGGATTAGATAACTATTTCAGCAAGGCAAATATTATACATACCATTTCAGAAACCAGACGTGCATGACTCTTACTCCCGGTCGTATGGTTTTGGGTCAGCTTTGAACGGCTGCTTTTCCCCCTTAATGAATGAGCCTATTATGAAACGTTTCAGTGTTAATATTCAGAATGCATTGAATAAATGGAAATAGGACAGATTGTAAGTGTGTAGCTTACAGTTGCTTCTGGAGACCTCCAATGATCAATTAGCCACTTCCAATCAATATCGTGAACTCTCTCATCACACAAGGCGAGAAGTTCATCCTCTTCCATTTCATCATGGTACTTTGCCATAAACGCTTTCTTTAGTTCTGCTTTAAACTCCTTCCATTTTGTAGCCGCTGTAGCCATAAACCAACTGAAGACACCTCGATCTATATCCCAATACAGCTGTATAATACATATGCAAAGAGTTATCTCTAAGTAAAAACACTACAACTTGTGGCATTCCTTGCAGCCCTGTTTTTTCAGGAAATCAGCACATATTAAGCTGATCAGGTCATAGCAGTTTCTCCAGAAAAATGGCACAAGAAGACAAACAGAAGGTTATCTGTTCAGGTTGAACAGATTCAGTTATCTGTTCAGGTTCGACAGATTCAGGTTATCTGTTCAGGATAACAAAATGAACAATGACATAAAGAAGATATGCAGGGGCAAAAGCATTGGGTTCTTTCAGCTCCTAGAAAAACTAGAGCACTTAATTAACTATCAATGACCTGTATAACACAGAAATAATATCTCATTTTCAGAAAAACACAATCATGACATTTCAATACCTGTGCATCTGTCCACAACTTATATTTATGTCGTGCATCAACCTTCCTCCAATCATCTACTGCCAATGGGAAACCCTTTGTTCTAACAAGTGCTCCAATGAAGTTAGCAAATTCAGTTGCTGAATCTCCACATGGTTGACCATGTTCATTAATTTCCACTTTCAGTTTAGGCTTATTTTGCCTTGCAAATATATTAGCCTTTTTAGTAGGCCCTCTAACTTTCTTCTTTTCTTGCCCATGTAAATCTGAAAAAGAAACTAACTACTGTTTAATTTCAGAAGCAGGGGGGAATTATGTAGGTTGTAAACTGAAAATATACCTCCAACATGTTGGTGTTCAAGATTTTCTGCCTGCAGATCATGTGCACCAGCATTGGGTTCTTCAGCACTTGCGTTCACAGCTTGCAGACCAACACGTGCTGCAGTCAACCTTGTGCTTGACCGTACGTTACGCCCTAACGCATCTTCACTTCCCACAACACGAGCATGATCAGCAGCCTACATTTATGCACAAGAGAGTCATGTGTTGCTGTATTACTTTCAATATTCATCGCCAATTTTACTAGCTACTTGCTTGATTACATCAGATACCTTTATCTTTCTCTTTTCTGGCTGTGAGTTAACATCTTGTGATAGAGCTCGAAGATTTAACTCTTTTATCCTCTTCTCATTGGCCAAAATGTTAGCATTCCTCTGCATTTCATATTCAGTTTCCTCCTCAG
Organism: Alloteropsis semialata; assembly: GCA_004135705.1. Taxonomy (NCBI): domain Eukaryota; kingdom Viridiplantae; phylum Streptophyta; class Magnoliopsida; order Poales; family Poaceae; genus Alloteropsis; species Alloteropsis semialata. Next base: position 73,245,690 of record CM014274.1, read on the forward strand.
GCTGCACCACGCCTTTTCTTTTTCTTCCCACCTCCACCATTGTTTATCCTGAAAAAATGATTGCAAAAAAATCAGCAAATGATAGTTGATAGAAACTAGGTTCAAAAACACAAGCATGCATGCACTGAAATTAGAAAATACTTAGACAAACAACACCAATGAAATTAGAAAATTACACTTAGACAATAAACAACACAAACTGAAATTAGAAGCATACTTACTTCCTCTTTTTTTCATTCACAATAATCCCATCTATATCTGTCCTTACATGGACACCACTAAGAAAAACATTAAGATCAACATTTGTATGCAGATCTGGCCTCCAGTGCCGTATCCCATTCTGCTGCTGGTCATTTTCATCATCTACTGCAGCCATATCGTAAAGGTGACGTGGTTTCGATTGCACAACACTACACCAGTCTTTATGGATATGGTTAGGAACATAGTAAACTTGCATAGCCTGAGATGCAAAAATAAAAGGTTCATCTAATAACCTTTCTCCAGTATTGAATAAATGTTTCAGATTAACAGATGTGATCCCAAACTGATCAGTTTGGACCCATCTTCCTTGTACACGGTTGTCAACCCAATCACACTTAAAAAGCACTATACTTCCTTTGTTGCGATAATTCAGCTCAATAATTTCTTTAATGATGCCATAATATATTTTGTTTCGCACTACAGGGTTCACATTTCCATCCTCAAAGCAAGAGGTTTGGGCAACTAGTGCTACTCCACTACTTTGGACAGGTCGGCCCTCATCATAAGAATGTGTATGGAAATTGAATCCATTTATTGTATAGCTACTATACATTGTAGCAATCATGAAAGGCTCATTGGCCAAAATTTGTATCTCTTCTGATACTTCTGCACCATTTTCAATCAACCCTTCCACCTGCAGGCATATAATGTTACAGTAAATTAAAGTATATTTTTTCTAAAAGCAACAGTTTGGAGTACAAATAGTTGGTTGTGTTCTGGCTTACATGCTTTCTAAACCACTCATGAAACATTTCATGATGAATACGGTTGATTTCTCGTTGATTTCGATGACCAGCTGAGGACAGGTATTCAATATGCTGGCTGCAAAAGGTGTTTCATAAGTTGAAACCTTTGAGCCATGTAAAGAATAAAAAGAGATTCAATAACTAAATTAGTAGCCAACTTACTTCAGGTATGGTTCAATTTTGTCATAGTTAGACAACACATATCTATGTGCCTGAAGCCAAGTCTTGTAGTCTAACGATGTGGTGCACTTGCCACTCAAAGCTTTCCCATTACTTCTGAAGAATGGAGTGGTATTGGAAGATTCATTTTCAATCGGCGCACCATTTCTTGCTTGCCTAGTAAACCTAGTCTCACATCCATTCAAATATTGTGAACAAAATGTAAGACTCTCATCTAATTTATGACCCTCACAAATTGATCCCTCTGGATGACTTTTTGTGCGGACATAGCCTTTGCACCTCATCAAAAACCTAAGAAAAATATACTTCATTAATTTACCTCACTTATATTGGTAAGCTAAATTGTATTGCTTTTAAAAAGTAGTGTTACAATTAATACCTCTCTACTGGCCACATGCTACGGTACTGAACAGGACCAGCAATTCTTGCTTGAGTAGGAAGATGGACCATTAGATGCACCATCATATCAAAAAAGGCAGGTGGAAATATGGTCTCAAGAATACTTAGTGTCTCAGCTATTTCAGCCTCTAGCTTTTCCATATCTCTAACATGAAATACAGGTGAGTAGATCTGCTTGAAGAAATTGCTCACACGAATCAGCGCAGCAGTTGTTTGTGTTGGCAATATGTTTCGCACAACATGTGGAAGTAAATCTTGTAACAAAACATGGTTGTCATGGCTCTTTAGTCCAATTATCTTCTTCTCCTCAACTATCACATTACGGCTTATATCAGATGCATAACCATCAGGAAACTTCACTCCCTTTAATATTTGGCAAAACAACTTCTTCTCATCGGGACTCATATTATATAGGGCTGGAGGTAAATAAAATCTGTCATCTACTTCAATGGGATGAAGGTTATTTCTAATGCCAAATTTCTGCATGTCCATGCGAGCATTCAGATTGTCTTTAGATTTCCCATCAATCTCTAAAAGTGTGTTGATAATGAAATCACATACGTTTTTTTCAATGTGCATAACATCAAAGTTATGTTGCAGCATCAAGTATTTCCAATATGGCAACTTAAACCAGATAGAACACCTTTTCCAAACAATTTTTGGTGAGTTGCCATCCCTTCGTGGCTGCTTGACCGGCTTCTTCGTAACTGGATCCTTCCCAAAAGTCCATTCTATATTTTCTGTCAGTTTGAAAATTTCTTCTCCACTAAGTGGTGTAGGTGCAGTCCTATCCTCTACAGTGCCATCAAATGAATCTGCATT
>CM014274.1:73249097-73287199 GCA_004135705.1 Alloteropsis semialata
GTGGGCAACGACTCGCAGTAGGGCGTGAAAAACGGATGGTGGTGGTGATTTGGTAAATCGAGTAAATTTCTGACCGTATAAAATTTTCTGGTCAAAATAGTTTTTTGGTCACAAACTTTCTAATTTCCGGTTGTGGGATGTATGTCTCGTTGGACCGCGTCAGTCTACTGTGGACTGCAGTTGGTTCGGATGGGAGAGACGGACCAGCGCGTTAAATTGCTATTCAACACCCAGGGTGTTAAATAGAGAATATATATATAGAGAGAGAGAGAAAGAGGGGTAAGTGCTACTCCCTTCGTTCCAAAATGTAGTTCATTTTGGCTTTTCTAGATGCATATATTTTGCTATGTATCTAAACATAACGTATATCTAAGTGCATATTAAACCTATGAACCTAGAAAACCCAAAACGAACTATAATTTGGAACGGAGGGAGTATTTAGCAACCGGAATGTTGAATATTAACAGAGTGCCGTCCCTCTGTCTGGCATTGTTTTCCGCAACCGTAATTTTTTCTGATATCTATTCGCTAGATAGAAATACCCCAACCCGAAAACTACTCATGCATGCATGGATATTATTAATTGTGGTACTAATCAATTGCACTAAATTAAAAGGATTCGGTTAATGTGGGACCCAAATCAAGTCCGATGCATGTATGCATGCACAGATTCAATTCTTTTAATTTACATGAGAAATCAAGCGCACAGGCTGAAACTATAAAGATTAGACCATGTTGCTCTTTGATTTGTCTCCGTTCCTTTCTCTCTTCTTTCTTTCTCACATCAAGCTGTGCAAAACTGCAAATAGACCATCATCATCGCACACGGCGATGAGGACGCATGCTCCCTCACCGACGAAATGCTCGTCTGCACCTTCGCCGGCTTGCCAATTTCCTTTGCCTTGTACCTTGTGTATCTACCTGCGTGTCGCTTGGTGTCCGGCGAGAGAGCCATCAGCCACACGGGTTGTAGTCGTTCCTCTACAGCAGCCTCGCTCTTGGCTCTTCTTCCTCTCGCGCCGCCACGGCGTGGTGCTTCCGTTTCGCCGCCATCACACCTGCCTCGCGCCGACTCAACCTCTAGCAAGCTCCGATACCGGAAGTGTGTGTGTGACTCTACCAAGCATCTCTGCAGTTGCAAATGCCGGAACAGTCTAGGAGCTTGAGTGTGATCGCGTTTGCCTCACGTCGACTCGGCATCCGGTAGACATCATCGAAGTCTTGGTGGTGGACTGTTCAACATGTCCTTTGACTCATTCGATTGTTGTGGTATTTGATTTGGTATAAACAAATGATCAAGATCGTACGATGTTGGGCCTCTGATGGATTCTCAATACTATTTGGTTATCCGTGTGTTCATATATACTACTTTTTTATTTTTGGGAATTTTACGATTCGTCCCAACAACGTTCATCCAAGGATTGTTTTTGGTTGAAAAATTAAATGACGTAAAACACTACGTTGAGTTAAAAAATACTACTAGTTTGTACTTAATGCAAAAAGAATTAAAATGATGTAAATTACTACTTTGAGTTTGAAATTACTGCTAAATTAGTGTGGATAAAAACAATATAACGACATATATTACTGTTGAGTTTAATAATTACTGCTAAGTTGTTTTAGGCACAAAAATATTCAATTGACATAAATTACTACTTTGAGTTTAAAACTCACTACAAAATTGTTGTGGATGCAAAACAAATTAAAATGATGTAAATTACTAATTTGAGTTTGAAATTACTGCTAAATTGGTGTGGATGCAAAAAATTCAAATGACGTAAATTACTGCTTTGAATTTAAAATTTACTACTAAATTGTTGTGGACGCAAAAAGTAAATTAACATAATTTACTACCCTAATTTTAAAAATTACGGTTAAATTATTGTGGACACAAAAGCTAAAAAACGTAAATTGTAACTTTGAGTTTAAAATTTATTATGAGTTTAAATAAATATTATCTAATACTAAATGCTTGCACTATGAGAAAATGTGATGAATAAGATCATGGGTTCACAAAGGAATATATCCCTAGTAACCGAGAAAAGTTTATCAGCGGTATTCTCGTATGCATAAACGTGACATACCAGGCTCAAACCCCTTTTCACGAGTTAGCACAACTAATGCAAATAAAGCTTCATGATCCATCCTTGCTAATCTCCGCATGTAGTAATAGTTGGAGCAAATCAAGGGATCTCCACAGACGCGTGGCGTTAAAAAAGATTTCGCGTTTAGGTGGGCGCGTGGCTGGCTGTGATGCCGCCAAAAAGTCCTCGGGTGTCAGTACACAGTCCAATCCTGTTGTCAGCCAAATAATCGGTCATTAAAATCTTCAAACCGCTTATCATGGGCAAATCCTATCTGTTTTTACGGTAGTTGGAACCAAATCTGTTGTGTTTTTATGTCTGCTAAGACCTTGACGGAGTTCCGTCTGCCAGGCGTCAAGGGCGCTCTGGCTATTATTCACCGCGCAGCGCGACAAATAGTTCTATCTATTATTCAAGGTCTTAGCAGACATAAAAACACAACAGATTTGGTTCCAACTACCCTAAAAACATATAGGATTTGCCCATGATAAGCGGTTCCAAGATTTTAATGGCCGATTATTTGGCTGACAACAGGATTGGACGGTGGCTGCATGCATGCAGTACTGACACCCGAGGACTTTTTGGCGGCATCACAGCCAGCCACGCGCCCACCTGAACGCGAAATAGACAGACGATTAAAACCGACTAGACTTGACTAATCGATCTGATCAATGACTAATCAATCTATCCGTGCCAGATGACTAGGTTCGATCAGACCATCCTATAACATTATGCGTCCGCCCCGAGCCGCTCACATGACTTGCTAGGTGAGGGCCTGTGGCTGGGAGCCGAGTCGTCGGTGGGCTGCTCAAGGAAACAGAGGGCTGCTGGGTGCTGGGCAAGGAAGCAGAGCTGATTTCATTGCTGCGGAAGAAAACGAACAAGCCAGGCAGCTAGCGAGTAGCAACCCAGTACACGCGGCCTGGGCAGCGGTCGGTGGCTCCAGCCCCACAACCTGGCGTTCAGGTACCTGCTGCTAGCGGTGAAGCATGCACGTGACAGGTTCCACCACGTAGGGGGTGTTTAGACTTTAGATGCATCCATTATGCATAAAGTTTATGCATTGGAACACGCCCATATTCGTTCGCCTGATCTTCCTACTCCGGCCGACCGAGCCATGTCATCGGAGCGGCCACTTGTCAGGGGTGCTAGTAGACTTACATTAAGAGTAGTGGGCCTGTGAGCCATTTGGGCCTTAGGCCATTCTATTGCTAGTTCGGCCCAAGTGCCATCTTATGTAATGGGGATGATACACTGAAGGAATCAGACAATGAACTAAGAACCTATCCGATCCCTCCTCCCTTATCCTAGTGGCGCCGCCGTCTCCCTTGTCGCGCGCGACGCCGACGCATCTCCGACCAGGAGCGTAACATCTGGTACCAAAGCCGTGAAATCTCCACCCGGAGTGATCCTGGCGTTGGCACCCACAAACCCACCCACCATCCCTCCATCCGTATCACCCAAATCCCCATCAAACCCTAGCCCGCCGCCGCCGCCGCCACGCTTACGACCACGCACAAAGAAAGCCATACATCCAACCCTTACCGTGAGGATGACAACAGTAGAGGAGAAACTTGATCTGGTCATCACTGAAGTGAAGGCCCTGCAGAAGGGGTAGCTCAAGATCGCCACATCCCTAGAAGGCCTCAACACCTGGAGTGTCATGGCGGACAAGTAGTCCATCAAGCTAGGCAAGGAAATTGCAAGTCTCACGTCGTGCATATTCGCTTTGGAAGCACTCACATCGACTGCTCCAACCATAGCCCCGTTGCGCGAGGAAGAGGGGCGGGCCAACGGCCACCGTGTCGACAAATTACTCCAGGGTGAAGATTTGGGGTCCCAGAACCCCCATCTCACCCTGGGCAAGGGTGAGCACTCCAATTCCAAGAAGCCCTTCATTCATGTTGAGATACCTGAAACCAGTGATAGAAGGCACTCTTACATGCATCAAACCAATGAGTTTAGAGAGTACAAATTACCTAAGGTTGATTTTCCTAAATTCACTGGAGAGCGCCCAAGAGTGTGGAGAGAAAAATGTGAGAAGTATTTTGCCATGTTCAAGGCCCCTATCCATCTGTGGGCACCCTTTGCATCTATCAGTTTCTCTGGTAATGCTTCCCTGTGGTTACAAACCTATGAAGCCCAACACAGTGTGGAGAGTTGGCCTGAGCTATGCATAGCTATAGAAAAGAAATTTGGTATGGATTTATACTAGAATTATATGAGAGAGTTGCTAAGCATTAGGCAAACCACTGATGTCTTAGAGTATGCCGGAAGATTTGAAACTGCCAAACACAAAGTGTTAGTTCACAATAGGGACCTTGATGATGTTTTCTTTGTTCAAAAATTCATTGATGGCCTCAAATATAGCATTTGTAATGCAATTGTGTTGCACAAACCAAGAACAGTTGATGCTACGTTATCCTTGGCACTTATGCAGGAGGAAATGTTGGAAGCATCAAGCAAGAGGTTTTCAGCAAAAGTGTGAGATCCCCCAAGAACATCAGCACGCACTAGTACAACGGCCACGGTGTCTACATCTATGGCACCTGGTATATTGGGCACATCACCATCTTCTCCACAAAAATGGGATGAAAAATTGGCAGCGTTGCGTTCAGCAAGAAGAGCCAAGGGATTATGTATGAAGTGTGGTGAAACATATAGCCCGCAACACAGATGCCCCAAACAAATTCAGCTTCATGTCTTGGAGGAGTTGCTGGAGGTTTTTCAAGCAGAATCCACGGTAGCCCAGAGTGATGAGGACAACCAAGAGAGCGACTAGGAACTCCTGTTGCTGTCCTAGTGTGCTGTGGAGGGAATTCAAGGCAAGAAAACAATCAGGCTTCAAGGTCTAATGCACAATCAAGAAGTGTTGGTGCTAGTGGACTCAGGAAGCTCAGGAACATTTGTCAGTAACACCTTGGTGGACAAAGTCCAGTTGCCAACAGTTCCAAGCTCAACTGTACAAGTCGCAATAGTAGATGGAGGCAAGTTAACTTCTGCAGCCAAAGTGCAAGACTTGATCTGGTGGCCACAAGGCCATACTTTCACAACTGATGGAAAAGTATTGGCCTTGGGTAGCTATGATTTAGTGTTGGGAATGGACTGGTTGGAGAAATTCAGCCCCATGTGGATTGACTGGAAAAGGAAAAAGATGAGATTTAGTTATAATGTAAAAAGAATCACATTGACTGGAGTGAAGGACTGCACTGCCGGATGTTTACATTACAACCCAAGAAGTTGAAAGGCCTTCTGAAGAAAGGTGGCATCTCACACCTGGTATAGTCAGAGGAAGCTGATCCATCTGTGAAAGTGGCTGCAACCCCTAGTCTACCACCTGAGATTCAGCTATTGGTGCAAGACTATGCTGACTTATTTCAAGAACCACAGTTGCTACCACCACAGAGAAGCTTTGATCACTCTATACCACTGTTACAGGGTGTTAAACCTGTCAACATAAAGCCCTACAGGTATACTCCTACTTAGAAAGATGAAATAGAGAGGCATGTGAAAGAAATGCTAGCTAATGGAGCTATATAGTCGAGCTCGAGCCCATTTGCATCACCAGTTTTACTTGTGAAGAAAAAGGATGGTGTGGATTATAGGCAGCTGAATACCATCACGGTGAAAAACAAATACCCACTGCCCGTAGTGGATGAGTTATTGGATGAGTTGAGTGGAGCACAATGGTTTGCTAAGCTTGACATGAAATCTGGATATCACCAGATCAGATTGGCTCCAGAAGACGAACACAAAACAGTCTTTAAGACACACCATGGCCATTGGGAGTTTAAAGTCATGCCATTTGGATTAACCAATGCCCCAGCAACCTTTCAAGAAGCAATGAACACAATCTTTGCACCATTGTTGCAGAAAGGTGTACTCATTTTCATGGACGACATACTTGTCTATAGTAAGACTTTGGAAGACCACAAGCAACAGTTGAAGGCTGTTTTTGACATTCTACTACAGAATCAGTTGTTGCTCATAAAGTCGAAATGTTTCTTCGCGGAGCAGTCCTTGGAGTACCTCGGCCATATTATCAGCTCACATGGAGTATGTACTGAGCCATCAAAGATTGAGGCTATCAAATCCTGGCCTGAACCAAGAGACATTAAGCAAGCGACAGCATTCTTAGGGCTTGCAGGCTATTACAGGAAATTCTTCAAACACTATGGCATAATTAGTAGGCCACTCACTGATCTTCTCAAAAAGAATGTGCACTTCCAGTGGACTCCTCAGTTACAGCAATATTTTGATTCACTTAAACATGCCTTGGTTACTGCCCTTATGCTACAATTACCAGATTTTGCAAAGCAATTCACAAGTCGAAACTGATGCAAGTGAACGAGGGATAGGTGCAGTGTTGATGCAGCAAGACCATCCAATTGCCTATCTCAGTAAAGCACTTAGCAAGAAATCACAGACTTTGTCTACATATGAGAAAGAGTGCCTGGCAATAATACTAGCCATAGACAAATGGAAGCCTTACCTCCAACATCAAGAGTTCATTATAGCAACAGATCAGAAAAGCCTCATTCACCTTGGTGAGCAGAAATTGACAGATGGTCTACAACATAAAGCATTTGTCAAACTTCTGGGCCTCCAATACAAAATTCTGTACAAGAAAGGGCTCGAAAACAAGGCAACAGATGCCTTATCTAGAAAAGTGACTCATGATGAAATCTATGCTGTCTCTGTTGCTAGGCCAAGATGGTTGGAAATTGTGGTAAAAGGCTATCAGAACGATGAAGCCACTAAGCAGCTTCTCACAAAACTGAGAGTGACTGGAACCAATGAAAAAGGATTTTGTTTAGTGGATGAACTGATTAGATAGAAAGGCAGAGTTTGGTTGGGTTCTCATACTGAAGCCCACCAAGCGGTTTTCACTGCACTCCATGACAGTGGCATTGGTGGTCACAGTGGCATTACTACTACTTATAACAAGATTAAGGCACTCTTTGCTTGGCCCAACATGAAGCAAGATGTCAAGGACTATGTCAACAAATGCCAGGTATTTCAGCAAGCCAAAACTGATCATTCTAAACTACCTGGTTTGCTCCAACCTTTACCGGTACCAGACAAAGCTTGGCAAATCATTAGCATGGACTTTATAGAAGGTCTTCCTAAATCCAATCACTATGACACCATCCTGGTGGTAGTGGACAAATTCACCAAGTATGGGCACTTTATAGCTATGACTCACCCTTACACAGCACTCTCAGTGGCCAAGTTATTTCACAATAATGTTTACAAATTGCATGGACTTCCACAAGTCATTATCTCTGATAGAGATAAGGTCTTTACTAGTAATCTGTGGCAAGAATTGTTTAAGCTTTCTGAACCACCTTGAACATGAATTCTTCTTATCATCCGCAAACCGATGGGCAAACAGAAAGATTGAACCAATGCTTAGAAACCTACCTCTGTCGTATGGTTCAAGCATGTCCTACAAAATGGGCACAATGGTTGGCTTTGGCTAAATTTTGGTACAACACCATAACTCACTCATCTCATGGAAAAACACCATTTGAAGTACTGTATGGGCATCAACCACTACATTTTGGTATATCAGCAGCAAGTCATTGTACTGTGGGGGATCTTGAGCAGTGGCTTTCGGAGAGAACCACCATGACTGAAGTGATCAAACACAATCTGCTCCGAGCTCAACACCGTATGAAGGCTCAAGCAGATAAACACAGACAGGAACGCCAATTTCAAGTCGGTGATTGGGTATTCGTCAAGTTGCAACCATACACCCAGATGTTTGTGGTTCATATATCAAATCGTAAGTTAAGCTACAAGTTCTTCGGACCATATCTCATCATTCAGAAAATTGGAGAGGTAGCATATAAACTCCAGCTGCCTGCCAACAGCAGTATCCACCCAGTAATCCATGTTTCTAAACGCAAGAAGGCATTACCTCCCAATGCTATGGTGAGTTCTGATGAACTTCTAACCTGTCTTACTCAAGACTCTGTTGAGCCAGCGCAGGTACTCCAAACTCGGCTCCAAAATGTTGGCAAAAAAACAGTTTCATTCGGGTTGGTGCACTGACGGCATCAGCCAGCCGAATGGGCAACCTGGGAGAACATGATCAATCTCCAGGTGCAGTTTCCACCTTTGGCTGCTGCGCGAAGTGAGTAATGGACGATGAACTTCATCAACTTGAGGACAAGCTGTTTCTTTAAGGGGAGGGGAGTGTCAGGGGTGCTGGTAGACTTACATTAAGAGTAGTGGGCCTGCGAGCCATTTGGGCCTTAGGCCATTCTATTGCTAGTTCGGCCCAAGTGCCATCTTATGTAATTAGGGGCGGAGGCAGCGTGATGCACGTGTATGCCCAGGAATACCCAAGTTTCTCAACAAAAAAAAAGAATATACGTCAAAGTTATACATGTATACAGATTTTGGTTGGCCTAAATCTTCCCTTTCCGGATTAGAAACAGCCCAATGGAATTTGGAAAGCCCACAAACAGCCCCCCTGCCAGCCTGCCTCCGTTCCTTTCCTGTTTCCTCTCCTCGCAGCCTCGAGAGAGTCAGACGGCGCCGCCGATTCCACTGCTCCCGAGTCCTGACGCCTCTCGCTCCCATTCTTCCCCAAATCGAAAAAACGAAATCCCCCCAAATCAAGAACCCTAGCCGATTGGGATCCTTCTCCCGTCCTCCGCATCGATTCTCCATTGGGATTGCGGGGCGCCGGGGCTGCGCTAGTTGGGATAAAGATAAATTGATTAAGCTTGCTCAGTTTTGTCCTAATGATTTCTCAAGCACAGAGATGAGTCATCTTCCATCTGCACTTAAACTCTTTCTTACCCATGTGCGTAGAGATAAAAGGTTTAGAAAAGTGAGAACCCTTGCTGAGCTTTCCATTATGCTTGTTAAAGCAAATATGCACACCAGACATGATATTGTTTTCAAACTTCTAAAATTGGTGTTGGTGCTTTCTGTTGCAACTGCGAGTGCTGAGAGAATTTTTTTTCTGCCATGAACTATGTGGAGAACAAATTGAGAAATAAGTTGGGGGATCAATACTTGAATGATTGCTTGGTCACATTTATCGAGCGCGAGTTCTTTTTGCGAGTCAAAGAGTGTGATATCATCAACCGCTTCCAAGTCATGAAGGAACGCAAAATTAAAGCCACTCTTCCAAGCCATTGTGAAGGAACTGAAAGAGAGAGTTAGATCTATAGCTGGTCCGTAATTTTCTTTTTATACATTCTGTACTTTGCTTTTGTTCTATGGATGTCTATTAGCTAAACAACTTGTGACTTGATTTATATTGTCATTTGTCAATATTGACACATTATGAACTTTTGTACTGTTCATCTTGATTTTTTTTTGTAAGAAGATGGGAATACCCAAGTCTAAAATCCTGTCTCCGTCACTGTATGTAATGGGGATGATACACTGAAGGAATCAGACGATGAACTAAGAACCTATCCGATCCCTCCTCCCTTATCCTGCTCAAGCGGCGCCGCCGTCTCCCTTGCCGCGTGCGACGCCGGCGCCTCTCCGACCAGGAGCGTAACACCACTCTGGTTAGTGATCCTTGGTTTCATTCATGATTGACTTTGTACATTGATTTGCAGACTGTTTGTTGGACGATTACAGACTGTACATCATGCAAATTGTAAAGAGGGCTGCACTTGTTCAAAACTCTCGTAGGTTACATAATCCAAGTGGGCAGCTGGGTCATGTACTTGTTGCACAATTACGTTCAGTAGGCTTGCAAATTGAAAAGAGTCTGCATTTGTTCATACTGAGTTGGTCCTATTCTTACTCGATTAGCAGATGGCATGCTGAACTCTCGTTGTTGCCACTGAAATGGTGGAATTTAGCTTCATCCTTGGAGAGTTAGACACAATTGTAAACACACATTTTTATTGATGTATAGTTTGAAAAATGCTTTACTCCTGCTTTGAGTAAGTGATCCTTGGTTTCATTCATGCTTGACTTCAGTGTTATACTTCTTCCTTTTTTTTTACATTTTTATACTATCAGGATATCTTAAGAGAACAATGAGTACTTATTTTTATTAACATAGACTTGAAGAAACAACAACATTGGAGAATTCATTGTTAGATGAAACACAAACAACAAAGTAATGCAATCTTTTCACATTAGCTGAAGCACAACTAGCTATTGACGACTGTCTATTCTTTGACATGAGCATCCTTCCACTTGTGTTTTTTTTTTTAACAATTTCAGGCACGCGAGGCGCTTCACATGGTTCTGCAACCCATGCAACTGAGTTAAAGTCATCAACTCATCATCAGTATCAAGCTTTTCAGTAATTGACCTCTGAATTCTTCTAAACAAACATTAGCGTGGCCTGTGAAACAAACATGTTTAGATTTCTCCATTGAAAAAAATAAAACTAATTCCCTGCTTAATTCGCAACAACAAGCATGGCTATTTCATAATTATTGCACATGGCTAACTTTTAAGTTAGATTACAGCAAGGAGATGAAATCAGTTAATACCTGTCACTTTTCAGAGATCTGAATATCAATGGCAATGTCTGTGTCTAGTTAGCTTTACAGAAAGGACATAAATCAAAATAATAATGCCCTTGTGTTTTTACAAGTTTTTATGGCAGTGTCTGATCCCCTTATGTTTTTTCTTTGGGTACATCACAAGATTTGATACTGGGAAAAGATCGCTTATAGTACCTGATGAAGATGTGGTTTGCCTGTTGATCTGGCTTGATGGCTCAAAAGTTCAATTGATGTTTGCAGACTGTAAATGCTGGTAGAACCAGTTATGTACAGATATGCTAGAAACAACAGATTAGAAAATTAAGCTTTGAGATTCTATGTAAAAGTGGACTTACAGGGACTTAACATTGGAAGAGGAAACATTTAACATGCTCGTTCAGAATGGAGCAGCTCTGAAACTATCTTAATTGTCCTTTTTTTTCTTACAGAAAAATCATCCTCATGTTGTTTTTAACTGTAAAGTTACCCAAGAAATTAAATGTATTTTTACATTATATGACTGTCATACAACGACAACAAGAAGGGAAATAACAGGACACTCTCATCATGACCTTATCTCTATTCTAGAGCTTGCTTGGACTGCTGGCGAAACGTTGTTTGGTCATCGAGTGGCTTGACCCAAGCAGTGTTTTAAAGGCGGTAAGGCGAGGCGAGGCGAGCCAACCCCTTCCGGACGCCTAGGCGACGCCTAGGCGGACGCCTAGGCGATGTAGGCGACGCCTTAGCAGTGAGGAAGCAAGCGATAAGCAGCAGGAAGTGAAGGAAATAAAAAGAAAAAGAAAAGGAGAAGGGAAGAAAAGAAGGGAAAGGGACTGGGCTGAAAGGACTCGGCTGGCCCAGCCCACCAACCACCATAGATACTCCCTTGCCCTATCTACCTCTCTCTTCACTCAGCTCGTCTCCCACCTCAAGCAGCGCCGCCGCCACCGCTCGTCTCTCTCTCTCTCTCTCTCCCCCTCTGTCTCCCCTTCGTCCCTCCGTCTCTCCTCCCTCCCTCCCTCTGTGCTCGTTGACAGCGCGGCGGCGGCGGTGCCGGGAGCCCTGCGCTGGGGCCGGAGGAGGACGTGGGGCTGCGTGTGGTGGAGCAGGGCGGGGCGCGGCGGCGGCAGCGAGTGGAGGCAGAAGAGCGGCGCGGTGAAGAACAGCAGCGATTGGAGGCGGGAGAGCAGGGCGGGCCGCGGCGGCGGCACGGACGCACAGTGGAGTCTATTTCCCCTCCATTCTTCCCCTCCCTCCCTCCCTCTTGCTGCTTTTTAGCTAGGCGACCAGGACGCCCAGGATTGTTTGAGCGCCTGGACGCCTAGGCGACGCCTTTGAAACACTGGACCCAAGCCACTCTTGTGACACCAGGTCCTCCACTGTCTTCACAAATCTGTACGGCAAGGTAGCACAATGAAACTAGTAGACATCGTTGGCCTTTATTGGAGAAATAACAAGGCACCTAAGTGGAGAAATCAGGAGGTAGGGTTTCTTCTGCAAAATATTGATCTTGTTTAGTTGGTTGAGTTTGGTTGAATTTTCTGTAAAAAAAAGTGCATTGAGAAACGTGTCGCACGAGAGGGGGCATGTTTTTCAATACGTTACTTTTGGCCAACTTTACAGAAACTCGCAGAAACTAAATAAGGCCATTCTTGTCTCAGAATTGAAAATTGTTACCTAACGTGCAGGGACAACAATATCATAGAGTGTAAGATTACGGGCCTGTTTAGTTGTGGTGAGAAACTTTGCGAAATTTACTGTAATAATTTTAAATCGAAGATTAGAAGAACTAAACATGATCTAATTATAAGGACCCCTTTGGCACGGCTTTTGCATCCACTTCAGCTTGCGCTTTTCAGCTTCTTCTACCAAACGTGAAAATGAAAACAGCTCGATGGGGAAACTGGGAGGAAGGAGCCCTTTGGCAGCGCTTCTTGAACAGCTTCAGCTCCAGCTCATTGACTTCTTATGCCAAACGGTAAAAATGAAAACGGCTCATGCAGCAAAGCTGGTAGAAGCTCCGCAATTTACGCTCTCTACTCTTCACGAGCAGCGACAAGCCAAAAATAGCTGCTCATGCCGGCTCATCCTCTCCCTTCAAAAGCTAAAAGATGCATGTGCCCCAGCTCCTTTCTAGAAAAGCTAAAAAAGCAAGGGCATATTGGTCATTTAACTTATTTTATCCATTCTAAAGCACTAGGAGAAGCTGTTCTACCAAACGTTTTTCTAACATGCAGAGTTAGAGCCAGAAAAAGCTATTTTACCGGAGAAGCCAGAGCCAAAGTCATTTTTGACTGAGTTAGACCTGTGCCAAACGGGCCGAAGCCCCGTTAAACCCGCTCTCTGCTCGTCGCGACGGGTGAGAAGCCAAAAATATGTCTCAGCTCATCCTCATCCCAAATCGCTAGAAGACGCATGTGCCCTTGCCACTGACAGAGGCGAGCTCCCATGCGCCGCACGGAGGCTGCCGGGGCGGAGGCCGTGGATGCACAGGGACGGTTGGGGCGGAGCCTGGCGGGCGCGTGGCGGCGGACAGCGCGGAGCCCGATGGACGCGCGGCGGCGGACGAGGCGGAGGCCCGCGAGTGCGCGGTCGGGGCGATGGGGGCCGGCTCGTGCCACGGCCGGGTGGATGCGGGCGGCTCGTGCCGCGGCCGGAGGCGGAGGGGGGCGTCGCGCTCGGGGGCCTGGATGGTGGCAGACGACGCGCGCCAGGGCCGAGACGGAGGCGGACGACGCGGAGGGGGCCGGCGGTGCTGCAGCCGGGGAGGAGATGGAGCTCGGCATGCGGCCGTGGGAGAGCAGGCGAAAGAAAAGAGATAAGGCCAGGAGCACACAGGGATAAGGCCGTGCGGAAGGAAAGAAAAAGAAAAATAAAGGAAGAAAAAAAAGAAAAGTGGAAAGAGAAGTAAAGAAAAATAGTAATAAGAGAGGGGGAGAGGAAAAAAAATGCCATTATACAAGGGCAAAGCAGACATTTCATCTCTTCTATCCATTTGTTAGAGCTACTATAAGCTGTTTTAGCAAACGTTTTTCCAACCAAACAAGCCAAAGCCAAAAAAAGCTGCTTTACCATATAAGCCAGAGCCAAAGCCATTTTTGCATGAGTTAGAGCTATGCCAAACGGGCCCTAAAACTAATTACACGGATGGACGGAAAAACGCGAGACGAATCTATTATGCCTAATTAATCCATCATTAAAGATTGTTTACTGTAGCACGATATTGTCTAATCATAGTCTAATTAGGTTTAATAGATTCGTCTCACAATTTCACCGATGGGTTATGAAATAAGTTTTATCAATTATCCACATTTAATACTCCTAATTAGTATCAAACATTCGAATTTACTATATCACTTCAAGAAATAACATCTGTTACTGACCATGGTCCCAGGACAGTACCAAGAGCAGAGTCAAAACACACCATTTTATAATCATATATCAGTTACTGACCGTTAGCAATAGCACACACATACACAATTTTTTTATATTTTTTATGTACACCTCAATTGAACAGTTAGCAATAGCACAGTGATGCGGTGATGTCTCTGTCTAGCTTACTGAAAAAACAGAGTTCCATGTAAATTGACTGAAGCAGATGAAATGCATTAAACATATTAGTAACCTGCTTGTACTACATCCATGATTCAATTTTACAGATTCTTAAAAAAAAGTGCCAACAAACGTTCAAAGCCATACTTATGTTTAATCAATTGACAAAATCCATGTTTTGCTGACCCAAGCAATGAGACGGGTTGCAATGGCACAGGGCTTCCTGGTGGGGCCTCCGGGTTGAGACAGCAGAGGAGGCACCCCGGGTGAGGCGTCCAGACAGGAGCGGCACCGGAGTAGACGTCCTGGGGGTGTAGTGTCTGGAAGGATCGGCACTGGAGGAGGTGCAATTGATAACCACAGGTCTCGTACCCAGGCCAGGAGCCATCGGCAGAAGGAAAGCAACATGTCAATTGATAACCACAGGTCTCGTACCCACCAGACCAGGAGCCATCGGTAGAAGGAAAGCAACATGTAGTGATCACTGAATGACCCCTGTCAATGGATGGTTAGATTTTCTCTATACTATATACCACTAAATATTAGTATAGGGCACCGTAAAAGAGCTCGATAATAAAGCAGGCTGAAATAACATGCCTTTCGAATGCTCCTTTCACCTGCAGTTTCTACAAGATCCTCTGGCAACCTATTGCTTTTGATAGTTGATGAGTAAAGATCCTCTCTATCGCTCTGCAATTGCATTTCCTCAACAGCACCTGCAGCTCCAGAGACCCCTATACTTGACCGCACATCCCTTGTTTGGTCAACGAACTGATGCAATCGGTATTCAGCAAATATTTTGCATGCTTCGTCGCATTGCTGTTCCTATGCTTTGAGCATAACTTGCTTGTGCCTGTTTTCATACCAAAATAAAATTTGTCATTTACTCTAGATCTGCTACAATGCAATCACCACCACTTGCCCAATTTATGATAGATAGATAAATGAAACTGCTAAGCATGAAGGGAGAAACAAAAAGTCAGTACCCCTATCATTTTTCGAATGCATCATGTTAATGCTAATAAAAAAAACTCTGTGTTGATGTCAGCTGCCTCTGTGTGTCAGAATTGAAATGTAGGCCTTGTTTAGATTCGCAAAAAGAGCCCAATTCGATCAAAAACAACTGCATTGGACTTCGTGCCCTCTCTCTACTTTTTCAATTCCCAAGGGAATTTGCTACAGTGAATTCGATCGAATTCACCCAATCTAAACAAGGCAGTAACATTTTTTTACATGCTAAGAGATAGGCACTACTTTTCAGGCATTCCTGACAGCAGGCTTATTACTACCATGACTGTCTTCACCTGTTATTGCAACAAACATAAAAGAAATATCAAATATATTGTTGACTTTCAGATTTAGACAGTTGATAGGAATATAATGGCAGCGTGCTTTTTTCCTAATGAAAGAATATCTAATGAGTAATGACATCTAGGCATTTTGCTATGCGCCAATCTTCTGGATTTCATCTCTCCGAAAACTCCTTTGTTCATAGCAAAATCTATTCCTATAAAACTATAATTAGGAACGCAATTGACAGCTTTCAATCAATCATAACAGTCAGTATATTGAGCAGCCTGCACCATTGCTATTAGTGGAATAAATAGTTACAGTCAGGAGGGCATACATCTTTTGTGCAATTTCTATCAGAAGATTTATCAAAGCTTGCAAGCAAAACTGAAAGCTAGCACAAATGTGATCAACTACAACTAGTCACCCGCTCGAACCGAGTAATTCCGCTATGATTTTAGGTACCTGGCATTGGAGCGGACGCTCGCGCGCGGAGCTACTTGCGCTGCCTCCTGACGACCCTGCGCAGCCACTCGGCCGCCTCGGCGGCGAGGTCCCGCTCCCTCGCCTCGGCCTCCCTGGCCGCTGCGTCACCCGCCCTCGCCCTCAGCGCCCCGCCCTCCCGCGCCAGCCGGGCCGCGACGCGGTGGACGTCCTGCGCGCGATGGCGACGGTGCGCTAGGAGCGGAAACGGCGGGAGGAAGGACCAGACGGGGAAGCGTCGGCGACGGGAGCAGATCGAGGGAAGCGCATTCGCTCGAAGTTAGGACCCTGTCGGACCCAGGGTTTTTGTTACCGACCGGTCCATCGTAACCGCCGGCCGGCGGTAGCGGTTAACCGGTCGGTTAACCGCGGTTACCGCTAAATACTGAACAAATTCAAATTCAAATTCAAAACGCGCCATACAAACGGTAAATAACGGTTAACCGACGGTAAGAGCGGTTTTCCGGTCGGTAGGAGCGGTTAACCGGTCGGTCGGTCGGTCGGTCGGGCGGTCGATCGATCGGTCGGTCGGAGCGGTTAACCGGTCGGTTGGATCAGTTAGCCGGCCGGTTGCGACATAACTGAATAATTATACATAGAAATAGAAAATGATCACAAATACATACAAACATGGATACATAATAATAATTGTGCATAGAAATAATAGTTATGCATAGAAATAGATCAACGGTAGTATTGCCTAGCCATTTCATACTCGGCGGTGGACATCACATTCAAACCTTGCCTTAGAAGCAGCTCAGCTTTGTAGTCTTGCCAAGTTTGGCCCGTCCACGCCGATGTCGTCTGCCATTCCTGAAGTAACATACTGTACCAATGGGGGTCTTGCCATTCGTACACCCATCTCATCGGTGGCTGCGTGCTCAAATCAGGTATAGGATAGTGATAACTGGACTGGGAGGAATCGCTGTATGAGCTAGAAGAGTACTGTGGAAAGTGTGGAGTGTTGTAATCCGTCGGTTCAACCGTTCTCCTCTGGGATTCCGGTGCTCCATGGTCAACGTCCTGAGTAGCATGCGTGAATTCAGTCTCCCCTGCAACCAACCATATAGCATAATTAGTACTCACAGTGAAAAACATATGTGCATATGTACGTGCATGCAATTGAAACCTGTGAAACGAAGACCAGCACCGCCACCGCCACTGCCACCGGCACCGCCACCGCCACCACCGCCGCCACCACCGCCGCCAGCACCGCCATCACTATCATCATCATCATCAGCGGAGCTGCTATCCTGAGACTCCTGATACGGTGGACTACCATCACCCTCGCCATCATCAGTGTCGTCGTCGCTCAGCACTAGTGTTGTTTTGCCTTTGCCTTTTCCCTTGGCCTGTCCTCGTTGGCGCTTCGGGTCACCCTTCGTAGGCCCTACGTGGTGCTTCCTCTTCCCTAGGTGAGTGTCACCCACATTTCGACGTGCCCAATCACTGATGCAATCATCCTCTGTAGAAGTCCGGAGGTCTGATGGGTTTATATGATCCGTGATAATATGGGACGGGAGCGGGGTGTCTCCGTCATCATCGTCCTCGTCCAGAACTGGATCCCCGTTGGATCTACCATATTCCATCCACTCCCGCACCGGATTTTTCTCATCATAGAATGAAAGATGGGAGAGCTGGTCAATGAAATCACCTTCATCACGCACGGGGTTGCCGACATCCGCAAGTCGCAGGCGTAGGTTGTAGTTGACATAGACAAGCTTGTTCAGTTTCTTGTGCGACAACCGATTGCGAACCTTTGTATGCAGCAAGGCAAAAGTACTCCAGTTCCGCTCGCATCCACTTGACGAACAACATTGAGAAACAAGCCGCAAAGCAAGGCTCTGCAGCTTGGGAGTGGTGTTGCCGTTTACCATCCACCATGAAGATGCAGTTGTCTTTGGGTCAAGCGCCATTTTCATTGCCAAATCTGTGGCAAACTCGCCACGCCTTTGTCGAAACATCTCAGCCTCGTTCAATGCCTGGATGGCGCTCTGGATATCCGTCATGCGCTGAAATGCATCCTTGAGTGTACGCCACATTTCTGAAGTTGGAGTATACGTATAGGCGTACCTCGGATTTAGGACAGAAGCTGCAAAATGGAAATGATAAATTAGCATAAAGTCTATGGAACGTGAAAGTAGAAACTTTTGTGACAGTCTTACCTGGAGCCGCATACGTCTGTACGATGACGTTCTGCATCCTGCTGTGCATAAGCTTTTCATACTCTTTCCACGTGGAAACATTTTGACCGAAAAAAGACTCCATTTCATGTCTCACATTCTGGAAGGTCATAATCACCTCGCACAAGTTGGGCCGCTTGTCCTGATCAGCAAAGCGAAGCAACTTGTATAATGGTTGAACTGAGTCAATGATAAATTTCATTCCCTCCCACCACTCCATACTTGCAAATCTGGCATGAGTAAATCTACCCATATTTGTATTTGCCCATTTGCTCTGCAAAAAATCAGGAGATCCCATCCACTGCATGAAACGATCACGTTTCCGATATATGCTGTCTAGAAACATGTAGTTGGTCCCAAAGCGAGTTGCATTCCACTTGACCAACTCACCACCGATCGCTTGCCTCATCATTGCATTCAACTGACCATGATTGTGTAACCAAGCTGAAATTTTCTTGCATTGATCGATCATACCTTGATATTCATACCTTGCACCGATATCCTTTAACAGCAAATTGACAGTGTGTGCTAGACAAGGTGTCCAAGCAATGTGTGCATACACATCGGAAAGCTCCCTGCATGCTTTCTTGTAGTTCGAGCCGTTGTCGGTGATAACATGAACGATATGCTCTGGCCCAATCTCCTCCACCACCTTTATAAGCTCCTGGTAAAATATACAGATTCTTTAGCGGTTTCCAGACGCATCAACAGATTCTTTAGCAACATCTGAATCATATTCGGATTGAAAGGAACTAGGTAAGGGGTTACCTGGAGCAAAAATGCGGAATCTTGAGATTTTCTAGACGCATCAATAGACTTGTGGAACCACGTGACCCCATTGCAATATATCAAAAAATTGATGACACTCATCCTCGTCGGGCCAGTCCACGAATCGCACATCAACGTGACGCCAAAGAGAGGCCACTCTTGCTGAAACTTTGCGTACTGAGTCTTCAAGTCTTGCTCGTTTTGATCCAGGTACCTGCCATCAATATCCCGTCCAGTGGGTGACGCGATACCTTCACCTGCAACCATATGGCAATCATGAGATTAGATAGAGACATGCAGTTGTATAGGTGTCATTCGCATGAAAAGAAAACTTACCCCACTTCTGTGTCTCTCTGACCGCGCTGACAAAGTATGGATTGTCAGCCTGTCTTCCAGGTACTCCCGCAATATGGAAAAACTTTGACCAAGCTTTCCCAATAGCTTCCTTTGCATTCTTACCCTTCTGCGTCCAGGAGCCTGTGTCAATCCTTGGCTGCGTCGTTCCTCTCAGGCCCGCCGCCAAGTTATAGTCCCTCACCCCAGGAGTCTCCCTCACCGAATTTGCCCTTCGAAGAATCCTCTGCACCGGATTTCCTCCCCTCGAACCACTACCCCCTCCATGCTCGTATGCACCTCCTCTCTGTTGCACCCCCCGACGGAACTCCTCTTCCGCTCTCGATTGGTTCAGGGCACGCTCCAGCTCAGCCTCCTCATCATATCTTTCATCTCCACCGGGATAGTTACCCTCCGCTGCAATCTTCTCCTTTCTCAACCTCTCTCGAGCCCGGTCAGCAGTTGCCTTCTGAACCCTTTCAATGTCACGCTGAAAGTATTCACGCACCTCCTTTGGAACCTTCCTACAATGGACGACCTCGGTCCCGCGCCCTGCCAAATGTTGTTTCAATCTAGTGGAACCACCTCCTCCTTTGGACGTATGACAATATTTGCATGTCCAATCGGGGTAAAGATTTTCACCGTGTTCCCATACAATATCTTTCTCTCTGCCTGACATTTTGAATCTGCAAACATGGAACCAACATAAACATATCAATCACAAGTTCACAACACATACCTAAATGACCATACACCTAAAACATTGCAACACCTAAATCACAATACACCTAAATCACAACATACCTATATCAAATCATACCTAAATCACAATAGCCTAAATCACAATATACCTAAATCAAATAATACCTAAATCACAATATACCTAAATCAAATAATACCTAAATTCTTGCAACTTATATATACCTAAATACTAACAGGCTCATACGGTCGTTCTACCTAAAGTCCTAAACACTAAATAGCTCATACTAAACACTAAATAGCTCTTACCTTCAGCTTCAACGGTCGGCCGGCTTACCGCCGCAACCGCGGCGGCCAACCGCCGCTAGGGCCGGTTGACCGGCGCTCCGAGCGGTTATCCGGGCCGGGGACGGTAGATCCGCGGTCGGGCCGGCTAACCGGCGCAACCGCCCGGCCAACCGCTGCCTTGGGGCGGCGGGCCGACGGCGCGCGGCGGTTGCGGCGCGCGGCGGCTCAGGGAGAGGGAGGGAGCACGGGAGGGGGAGGGAGAGGCCGAATGGCCGTTCGTGGGGGCGTGGGGGGGACCGGGGGAGGGGTTAGGAGCGTTGGGCCTAAATGGGCCGGCCGGTTTTTTCTTTTTTTTTAATTTGTAATGCCCGCCAAAAATACTAAATGAACAAATATTTGAAAAATTTTGACACCATTGGATTATACGCACCTTGAAGTATTTTTTGAAATTTTTACTCTATTTTTTCATTTTTTGAATTCAAATTTCAAATTTTTAAATTTCGGCGGTTTCTTACCGGCCGGTACCGCTACCGGTCCGGACCGGTAACAGCGGTTACCGCGGTAACCGGACCGGAACCTCGGACCCCGCGGTCCCGCCCAGCTTCTAATCCAATCGTGAAGCAGCGTGTTCCGGATCTTTATTTGAAAAAAAAAGCGTGTTCCGGATCGGATTGGGCCGAGAGGCCAGTTAAGCACGGAGTCGTCCTCGCACACGGACACGGCCACACCGCACGGTTATTTTGGGTACTACGGGACAGGCAACAACACCAACACGAACACGGTCAAGGAAAGAACCGGCCCAAAGAACCAGATCTAGGGTTCTGTATACAGCCGCCGCCGCCGCCGCCGCCGTGCCCCTCCCCCGTTCCCCGTGCGAGATGGAGGCGGTGGGGAGGAAGAGCGGCCGCAAAGGGAGAGGGAAGGTGGGAAGTGGTAGCAATAAGAAGAAGCAGCAGCAAGCGCAGAGTTGGCCGAAGGCGGCGATTTCGCGACGGGAGAACCGGAAGAGGGTGTTTGAGGAGAGGCGGAAGGAGAAGGATGATCAAGAGAAGCGGGAGCAAGTGGGCGCACAGGCGTGGTCTCTTTCCCTGGAGAAAGTGAAGGCTCTGGCGTATAATGGTCTTGAGGAGGAGAAAACTGCCGGATGTGAGCCTTCTCTCTCAATCTTCGGAGAGTCAATTCCTGGGATTACCGGGGATGATGATCCATGGGCGAAATGGCAGGCGGCTTTGGATGAACCTCTGGTCATCCCAGAAGTGGAGATTGAGGAATCGAATGAAGAGCGGGAGCTGATTATGCCGACACGGTTGAGAGAAGAAGAAGACGAGGATTTGTCGGACGAGGACCATGAAGCCAGGCGGGCTAGACTCTTTCGCGGTGACTGGGAGTTTCTATGGTCAGGCGACTATGGTGCATTCGAGGATAACAGTAGGTTCCCCTTTCATTATTTCCATCAGTTTGTTTTATTTCTTGTTATATACTACTCCGTAGTTATTACTTACCTCAAAGATCGATCTTTACTCATCCAAATCTTTTACAACTGCGTGCAGCAAGGATACCCCCCATGCGATTTACATTCAACAAGCCTCCTCAAGATGCCATGCACGAGCATGCTCTGCAGATTTTTTCAGTCAAGGTGACGGCAACTAGAGGCGGTGTTATACCATTTGATGTTTTTGGCATGGTGGCCATACGCGACCCCATTGACCACAACCGCAACATTGTCTTCAGCTGCACAAGGGACAACTGCCAGACCCTCACCAAAGAGCATCCATATTTGGTACTAACAGGTCCTACCCGTGCCGTTATGCTGGAACTGTCTACTCCTGTGATCATTGAAGTTGACCTGACATTAAAGGGCACTAATGACTCAGAGGATGAAAAGCTGAGCTCTCTAGCTGTGCCGATATTATCCAGTAATACCAGGTATTCACACATGTGGAAATGTGCTTACACTAGCAAGCTTAGCACCGTTGAGTTTACACTTGGACATATTGTTTCCTCTGTGGAGGCTACAATATTTGTGCGAGTCACTCGTGGATCATGGCCAGATGGTTTTCATGGTCGATTTTCCGCCATTGCTTCTGGTAGATGTGCCAAACATCCCAGCACTGTTTATCATACTAGTGTCAATGATGAAGAAATTGCCTTGCTTGATTCTGGAGGTGACAAGGTGCCTGCCGCTAGTGATGGAGGTATCAAACTTTCACGGCGTGTTGTTTCTGTTGACACCAAGGGAGAGCTGAAAGTTAAAGTCAAAGCATGGGGAGGTGATAACAGTTTATGTAAATGGGAGAGTTTCAAACCATTGGATGCTGGTAAACTCAAAGGCACTATTGACATGGGCTTTGTTGCAATGGATGTCACTGTTTTCTGGTCACTCATTTCGTACCATCCTGTTTATGCGAAGCCAGCATTGTAGATGTTTGTTCTGAAGTGCCGTGTTGCGTTTAAGTTATGATTCTGTTGAAGCTGGAAAATTGGAAGGCATTAAACAATGCTGCAGAAGATGGTTTTCACACCTATCGAAGCCAATGATATTACTTTTGTATGCTTTGTGTTTCATGCCATAATTATAAATACTATTTATCAAGTTGTATTTAAGTGACTATGGTCACTCATTTACCTACTTGATGTTGTTATAATTATGCTGTGTAACGATGCATTATAAAGATTAGGAAGTGTTATCTGAAGTGGTATTTTGTAAGTTATATTACTTTGGTGGGATATATTTGCTGTGTTAGGTGCCAAAGTGAACAAATCTGGATTCATAATATTAATTCTCCTGTGCTTTGTTATGTGTTGGAACCAACAGCGGGATCAAATACACCTTTGCTCATGGGTTGTGAATTCATTCTTGAAGATGAAACATGTATCATTTATGATGATATCTGTCATTGCTATCTGCTAGATCTGTCATTGCTATCACTATTTGAAGATTCCACCATTAAAAAATAGCCATGTTTGTTGATGGGATTATTCATGACAGTTTTTATTATTTCCTCAAGGAGCTCAACCATCACCTCTATCAATCAACCTGTGCCTGTAGGTTATCATAGTATGAGGCAAAGAATGCTTATTGATGTGTCTCTCCTCAAGCTACTTATTTTGGCAAATGAGTTTTGGTTTATTCTTGTCTCTAAATTTCTGGTATTTTTATATAATGGCCTTGTTTGGTTCTTTAGAACTCTAAAAGCGCTAAAAGGAATCTTTCTTGCATGGAGTACTAAATGAAGTCTATTTGCAAAACCTCTTCACGGATGAGCGTAACTTTTCGAGACGAATCTAATGACCCTAGTTAATCCATGATTATCTACAGTAATGCTACAGTAACCATCCTCCGACCATGTGGTCAAAGGCCTCATTAGATTCGTCTCGCGAATTAGCACAGGGGTTGTGGAGGTAGTTTTGTAAACTGTCTTTATTTAATACCCCTAATTAGTGGTCAAAGTTATAAACAGTAGTACTAAATTTTATAACTGGTGGATCCAAACAAGGCCATTGTCAGTTGTGCGATCATTAATATCCATGGGGCTAAGGTTTTTAAAAGGCGTAGCTGGGAACTGGATGACCACTGGAACTTGCTGTGCTTTTAGTTTGCTACTACAGTTTTTGTGTCGTGTGTCTTGTGATGAAATGTTGGCAGATATCCATGGGGCTAGGTTGGGATGCAGTAGATCTACAATGCATGCATATGCATTATGCTTGTATGCCAGTGTATTTGCTCAAATGATGCTAGGTCTCTAAAGATGTCTGTTACCTGGTGATCAGCATTTGTTTCATCATGTACCCTTATTTTTAGGTGACTGGCAACAGGACAACATGCCCATCTCAACAATCTATTTATCTGTAGAAAATATTTCATCTTTGTAGTAGGTTACTAAATACAAAAGCAATACTAGTTCATGCTGGAGGTGAAGTCACCATGAAGAGCACTCTTACATGTCAAAAGACTTTCTTATGTTTTTGAAAGCTTCTTTTACTTAAAAATTACTCCGCTAAAGTAATACTTCGAGAACTTTAATTTACCTAAGCTTGTAATGTAGAAAGTATTTACTTGTGTTATTCTACAAACTAAACCCAGCTACTTTTATGTTTCTTTGTTGCGTTTTCAGAAGAACTAAGAAAAAAATGGTAATTGTGCAATTGTTTCATACTAATCTTTGTTATTATCTTTTTTTACATGAAATGAGTAAGTATAATTTAGTAATCTGAAAGCTAGCATGAGTAATCCACACTTCTAGCCAGTTCTGACACATGTAGCATATCTATGACATTATTTGCTCCCTGCTCTCTTTAAAGACCGGTACATTGTAGTATTATACAGATAGCTTGACTGGTGGTGAAAATGTTGAAACTTGAAAACAGATGAGATCACCAGCATCAGAATTCACATGAATGGTTGAGTTACCTCCTTCAGATAATCTAGACAATACTAGGACATTGCAGATTTTGGCTCATAATGTTTCATGCAAAACAAGCAAAACCCAAGCAACTGATCCCCCTGTTGAAGTAAGCAAGCCAGCAGAAAATACTAGTAGTTATGTGAAACCGCACAAGTGTCCTACTGATAGGCCCGAAAATGCACATCAATGGAGATAGATTTCAGTGGAATGGGATTGCAGTTGGACTGTAGTCAAACCTTTTATATGCTTTGGCTCACATGGACTTCCCAGGGTCAGCCACAGTTCTTGGGCTTTATCATGATATGTAGTTAGGTGCTTCCTTCTCTAGATTGACTTATTTTCATGCAGCGTTATTTTATTCATTCACATATCCTATTCAATACATTTTCTTAAACATGCTAGTAACAAATTTGAATGTGCATTCTATGTTTTCCTCAGAACCTGAAAGGGGTGGAGCATGCGAGATAAGGAGGTCTTGTTGGAGATGAGAGATCAGGTGTAGACACAAGCCAAACTCCTGAGCTTCTTGAAAAAAGGGATCACAATGTTGTTCTTATGACCTGGCAGTATCAAAGGTGCATAATATTGTTCTGATGATAAGATTTTATCTGAAATCATCACTGATCACTTATAGCAATTAGTATGATGCAAGTTATTATCTGATTGATACAGTATCATAGTATTGCGAAGAGAAATGCAGACTTGATAGGGCCACAGACAGTTCTGCAGAAGACAATGGAATTCTTCTGTAGTCCGCGGGCTCAGAATACAGCAGTCAACCAGGTGACTATTTCTATCTTGAGCAAATGGTAGTTGATTTGTCGACCATTTGCTATGCATTTAGTTCTTTGTTGTTTTTACAATGTGTGTTTATTTTTGTAGACGCCCTTAGTTCCTGAAATTTGTATCTTGATCCGTCTTACACAAGCACTTATCCTGTTTTACTGAATATGTTAACTTGGTTCTTTTATTTTTTGTATAGTATCATTGTATTGTAAACTGAGCGTTAATTCTCCTTTATCGTCATGACACCTCTCTACAGAGTAATAAGGACTAAAGGTGCTATGCTGATTTGTTTGAATAATACGGAAAAACAGTTATAGACTCACTTGGCACCTTTAAAAACCTTGGATGATGTACCTGCTTCGTTATACTGCTTTCGTAATACTAGAACATTTGGCGCGCGTTGCGCGCCCCATCATAACCAAACATTAGAACAGAAACAAAAAGATATGGCAGAGGTTTAGAAAATTATGTTTGAAACGGGATCCAACTCTTAATCTCCTTCAAACTGCAAATGCTTATCCATATCTTTTTTATAGAAAAGGTAAAAAAATAATATAATTTATGGCATATGACCAACCATGTTTATACTGAACACAAATAAAAAAGGTTTGAATTGGAGCTGGTGGAACAATATGCAAGTTTGTTCGCTAACTCAAAATTTTGCTGAATGGCCATGCCCTGAAGTTAGGGAATCTTGCCAGCGACTCCTCCTTTAGCTCTACTCTCTACAGCACTGTTTTGAGACTCTCAGAATTCTGAAGCTCAGGTTCCATTTCCGGAATACTGAAGCTGAGGTTCCCTTTCTCTTGTTAAGATTAGCTTAGGCTAGGCCTTTCCTGTAATGCTGCCAACGAATTGTTTAATTTGTAATGCTGCCAACGGATTTAGTATAAGGCTAGATAATCCTGGACGATCAATGTGTCAATGCTTCAGTTGCCCCAACCTGCACCACAAGCAGTTCAGCAATCAATCTTGAAGTTTCTGCCACATTTAATTAGTCCAAGAAATATAAAGTTTATCCATAGTTCAATTCTAAAGTCTCCAAAAAACTACTTGATTTTATATTAAACTCTCCAAACTTCAGGGACTACATTTAAGCCCATCAATGTTTATGACTGCATCTCTTTGATCCCTTAGACCTACATGAAGCACTGACTTATTATCGGTGCTATTTGTCTGACAGTACCAATTGACTTATGTCAAAAATTTATTAGAGTAATTTAACTGGACTAACTGTTAAGGTCATGATAAGGCGTGCCTCAGTACCAAAGCAAAATGTATAACTTGCCGACACAGTTCGAAATGGCATACAATGGGGCAACAGGCAATTCATAGATGCAATGATTTTTTTGAAAACGCAGGAGAGCTGCGCTTCATTGCATTAGAGAGAGAATAGATGCAATGAATTTATTTGTGTAATATACTAATATACAACAAACAGGTCCATACCGAATTGCTTTAACATTCCTATTCCAACAATAGGATCAAAAAACCTGACTAAACACAAGAAATTAGCAGCTACCTGCACTTTGTAACACCTACTAACCTGTAAAAAACCAGCAAGGATGTGGAACATACAATGCTAAAAAAAATTGCAGCACCCAGATTCATTGCAGTCTTTCAGTACCTATACAACACGTCCTTTAACGGTGTCAAGTTATAAACTACATAAAACTAGCTCAGAGTTCCACATTTTATTTTATACATTAACAATCCTGGTTCAACATTAAGTTGTTCTTTTCATACCCAATCTACTATCAAGTAATTTTATTGTGCGCAGATATGAAATCCATTTTGCACCTAAGTAGTACCAAACATTACCTTCTAAGTTGGCACCACAATCATGAGGTGGCCAATGATCTCCTGATCAGATAGCATCCAGAATCTGACAGTAGCACAACCACTCTGAAAGGGCTCAATCATCTTCGATTAGTATTTTGCATATTTCTAATTGTTGCGGTTGCCTGCAGCGAAAAATAGTTGATGAGAAGGATTTAAAATGACGTGTAAGTCACTGTGCTGTATAATTCATTATGGCATCATTTAAATAAAACTAAAAATGTTCCATCACTGTGTCAAATTTTTCATGGAACAACATTTGTCCTAAACTCCTAATTCTATTGAAGTTTGTAGCCAGCAACATCAATAGCTCTGTTAACACCATTCTGTGAGATGGTGCCAACCTAAACCCTTCCACAATTCTGGTTCTAGGCCACTTCTCATCTAACAATAGTTTCTTGTAACTGGAGGTGGTATTCTGAAATTATACAGAGCATGAATAGTAAAGAACTTTGTTAAAGAACTTGAGTGTTCTTTTAGCTTGCTGCTATTCCTGAGTAAGAGGGTCTTTATTTATATGTTTTATTTTATTTCTTTGGCCACAGTAAACTCTTCATCTATGCTTTTACATATTGTATTATATTCCTAAGTAAGAATGGAAGAGGACCTGCATCTGAAAATCTCTGCACCACAACATCCTTGGTTCCATACCACAGTCTTTAGCTTCCAGCATCATGGCATCATCTTGTTCTTTATCAAGCATACACTCTGAGTTTGTTGCGCCAGTTAGCCCCTCTGAAGCCTTAACAAGAATTCAGTAGTAGTGGCATCTCCAAATGGTGAGACATTGAGGAAGACCCACCCCCAAGCCGTAGCAAAGGAGGCTGTGTTCCCCCAGCTGTCGCAGTTGGAAATGACATGAAGATTAGGAGTCATAGCTCGTAAACAATTATAAAACAGATAATTGAAAGTCAAACACTACTGCAACTCACTTGGAACTATCCCCATAAGTTTAACCACATCAAAATCTAAAATACTACTGCAGCTCATAGGCAACAATCAACTTGAAAGTCAGAAAGCTAATCCGAAGCGTATGAAATGGCACAAAAGTGAAGCCTTCGAGTCACATCACAAGAATGCAAATATAGAAAGCACTACTTATTTAGAAGCAAAGGTGCTTTTTTATTTTCAAACATTAAAGTAATTATAATCAGATGCTAAAATAAGGATCATCCCAGAAGACAAACAGAAGGTAAAAGTTCTACTGATTCTTCCTACATGTGCATTTCATGTCTTTGTATGCAAGAGGCCAAGATAAAGCTGCACCCATAGGAGCAGTCCTTCGAAGGCTACCACAAGCAGAAAACCAGACATAGAAGAATATTAATGAAGTCCAAACTCCCCTCCTCACACTCCTACATCCTTAGGTGAAAAGCAGCGCTGGAATCGCACCAAAAATCACGCACACAAGCATTCACTCAAAAATAAATCATGTAATACAAAGCCATGTTGGCATCTGATCTGTCTTTTTCTTGAAGAAGTCAATAGTGTATTGG
Source organism: Alloteropsis semialata (assembly GCA_004135705.1). Lineage (NCBI taxonomy): Eukaryota > Viridiplantae > Streptophyta > Magnoliopsida > Poales > Poaceae > Alloteropsis > Alloteropsis semialata. The sequence continues at coordinate 73,277,782 of CM014274.1, forward strand.
CAAACCATTGTTTTACTCTGTCTATGCATAGATGTCAATCATAGCTTGTTGCTTAAAGTAAAACATGAAAAAGATGCAGTACAGTTCGAGAATTCCATATCTGCATGATGAAAGGAAGAATCTGTATCACGCCATTGCATCTGACATTGCCACACCAAGTGTGTAGACCTTCCGCCCTATGCTGATTGCTGACTATGGCCACCACCACAAAGCGCCAACATTCAGACAACTGTTGATAGTGCTAGTGGGATGGTGCCCGAGGCAGCAAGGTGAGGTGTTTTTTTTTTTGAACTCTGGCAGCAAGGTGAGTTGGATGAGACCAACCCGGTTCTTGTGTACCCCCTCCCTAGCTATCCCCCCAGCACATGACCGTTGGATTGTGCTTCAAGATTCGGGCTAGATGCCAAGGTGGACTGGTGATATGGCATGTTTGACAGCGTGGACACGAGGTTAGCTGAGTCTGGTTAACCCTTTTCACACGAGGAGGAGTGCAGGGGATTGGAGATGTGGAGGGGACCGTTTGTGGCCGACTGTGCTGACGCCAGCGGAGTCTTGGCCGCCAAGGTTCATCGTGTCATGTTTCTCGAAGGGAGGAGCAGAGGTAGGTTGGTGACTTGGCGGAGCGTGCTGTTCAGCTTTGACTGCATTGCGGATGGACTAGTAGTTAGCTTGAGACTTGGCGAGGCAATGGTGGTTTGTTCTATGTAGTGAGCAGGCTGGATAAAAGGGATCGATGGAGGTGGATCCTGTTTTTTGTGGAATCGCGCTAGATACAGGATGAGATGCATGGGCTTTGGTGGAAATAAGAAAGCGGTGAGTTGCTCAAGGTACCAAGGACGGTGGAGAAATAAAAAGTGCTAAGCAGGTGGTGACAATGTACTCACTGGTTATTGCATTCAGAATGGTGAGAGTTAGATGATGATCAGTCCATACTGATCAATAATCATTGCTATCAGATCACTGATCTCCAGAAATAAAAAGGCCATACCATTAAACAGATCACCAGTAATAAAAAGGCCATACCAGATAAACATACTGAGAGTGGTAATCAGTCTCTGATATCAGAGTTCACAATTAATGACCGTGATGTGCATCTCCTTATCAATTTTTAGCGGAAATTAATCCACATCCACAATACCATACATTCAAACTGAAAAGCGTGATCATCTGCTCAAGCATAGAGCGATCATCTGATCAAGGATGGCAAACATTCAGAAGGGATCACAGCCATGGGTTTAGGTTGTTGATAAGTGGTGGAAGCATGGGACAGACCAAGCAAGTCGCCACAAATAAAAATGCCATACCATTAAAGAGATCACCACTGATCATTGCTTTCAGCATTCTAAGACCAAATTAGCAGAGCCAACCAGCGTTTGCACCAGGAGTGCGATAGATATAGCAGTTTTTGGAATATCAAGGAAGTAGAGCCTCAGATGAGGCTAATATTACAATGAAGTTCAAAATTGGTCTGAAAAGGGTCTACTTAATTAGTTGACAGTACAGTATATGCATAGCTGAATATAACTGATAGATTAAAGTCCAAATGAACAGAACCCGTGGGCAATGCACTTTTCATGGTGACACCAAAAGTAGGAGCAGTCGGCGTAACACCATAGTGTGTCGAAACGCGGAAGAGACGAACGAAGAGGCAGGCGGGCCTCTCAATGGCGAAGATGTAGTAGTCGTCCTCGCGTATGTTCCACCCTCTAACAAAGCGGAGCCAACCTTGGGAAAGGCGGCCGTTTAATCCATCAACTGATCTTGTGTACCTGGCAGGGACTGGTACATTGATGGCTCCATTCAAGAGCATGGCTGTCATCTCAGCTTGGGGCAGCACAAGGCTGTAGAAGCGGCTGAACATCTGCAGCAAAGACATGTATCTAATTAGTGGAACAAGTTCAAATGGTTGTGAGGTTTGGAAATTTGGTATATCCAGAAAATTGAAGGGTGTAGGTATGCGTGAAGTTTAAGTAGTGGAGATATGGTGCGTGAAGTTTAAGTAGTGGAGATATGGATTGTGAGAATAATCAATCATGGACAGGAGCATGAACAATATTAAAGTCAGATAGCATTTGAAGGCTAAAATTTTCTGTTTGTGACATTCCATGCAGTGGTGATTAGCAGACCGGCAGATGGTAGTAATCAGCAAATATGTGCTATTTTACAGAGCTGAAAGTGACATATGGACGGGAACAAGTGCAACTTACGAAGGTGCCACGCCGCACATGTGTCTATGCGATGTGAATGGGGTACATTGGGAAGTGATTGATGTGGTTGATCCACACCAAGTGCATGCGTTCCAAGATAGCGCGTTGATATCAACACCCGGTCCGCCAATGTAGTCCATTGCAAGGAATGGATCAGGAACTGAAATAAAAACCAAGTAGATACAGAATAGCACGTTAAAGATTCAGAGTTAAAAAAATGTAGGATGCGATTAAGTTGAGGATCATAAAAACATTATGTCGATGCTGCTCCTTTTAGCAAGTTTGGTATGTGGCTTATATTTGGAAGGTTAGTAAGACTTAATCATGAGGACATGAGGTAGTGTTGCTGTTTCCATGCCAAAGTGCATCGTGCAGTACTCATGGATCATTAAAGAAAACTAGAGCTCCAGTTCCAAAATCGCATGTCTAACACCTATGCTAAAAAAAAAGCCACATGGCCACAAAAGCGAACCACCAAAGTCATAAGTACAGGCAAAAAATAATATATGTACATATTATTTAGACCAGATAAAATCCACATCCATTCCTAGGGTTCCTATGGCTTACCATAGCTAACTTCTTTTCCCCATAGGTCTCAATCCAGAGGGGCTGTGTGCCGTGGCCCATGGGTACGGTGTCCACCAGATTCCAAATGCTTGAGTGCATATCAATATACCATGCTCAAGCCAAAGTACAAGAACAGTGCATTAGCTTCAGCATTGTCTGGAGTACATGGGGAATGGCTAAAGTATATGACCAGGCCATGGGGCTGCAAGTGCAAGCCTGATTACTCTGCTCATCTACTTGGAGCAATCCATTTATGCATATCCTGAGTGTATGCCTGATTACTCCGCTCATCTACTTGGAGCAATCGCCATTTATGCATATCTTGGTTCCTGGAGCCTCTTCTTTGCCAGCACTTCCAAGGATGGATCGAATTTGAATCCTCCTACAGCTAATCCTTAAAACAGTTGTCTTGCTTTGGATACAGGAGGGAAAAGATGATAGCCACCGTTTCAAAAAAAAAGATGATAGCCACAACTAAACATCTTGAAACTGGTTCACTATCATCCATAGTAATTAGCAGCCAGCATACAGTGATCCTTTTACTACAGATCTTCTGTACTGTCCAAGCTCTGAAAATGTGATAACAATTTTATAGGTAAATTGCATATATATGAGTGCTAATTCTAAATATTGTAAATAAGCCAGAAAGTTCATCCACTACAAAAAACGGTGGACACATGAGTATAATATTGAAAATCAAAATTGACAAATAAGTGTATAAATGGATATTTACCTACTAAAAAAAGGGTGAACACATGAGAAGTGCCCTACGACTTCAAGGGGTGTAATGCAAACATTTCTGTGAGAAAAATGGTAGCTAAATATAACTGGCATGTTGCTCATCAAAAAAGAAAGTAATGGTACAATCAGAAGTATACCCAAGTAAGATCAATAGAACCATAGGTGCATATAGGAAAGAATTATCATTTTACAGAGTCATCCAGAAATGTTCAGCAGCAATCGAGATTATTCTGACAGAAAGATTATTCTATATATGTTAAGGTTGCCATTGAACGACAGACAAGGGAGAAATCAACTCAGAAGGGTAGATACTAACTAGCAAACAAATGTGAATATCAGAATATGATATGTTCACCGAGGTATCAGCTTCAGCTGATCCTGGACATGATGAAAAATTGCTTGGAATCCTTTTTCTAGTTTTCAATCTAACCACTCATTTGAGTTTCTAAGAATAGCGCAGCATGAAAATGTTTGACACCTCGATTTACTTTATAATTGGGCAAGAATCCGGCATACTGACAAAGTTTTTAAACCCTGATGCCGTTCTCCTTATCTTGAGAATATCAGTAAACAAGCAGGTTGAGATTTGACAAAAGAAGATCTCTGCATGTTAACTCATTACGCCCAGCAGCCACATATAAGGAGACCTACAATTTAAAAACCACAACGAGACCAAAAAAAGAAAGAGTCATGTAGCCTTGTAGGATTACCTGGACCATTTGCCCCTCCACATTGAAGTAAGTCGCATCTTTGATTCATATCCAAGGCGTCCATCCCTCATACATATTACATAGGTTGTCGATGCTTGTTGCTTGTTTGAGAAGATAGTCAACTTGCTCGGAAATATTTAAGGTCCTTGACAGAATGACATGAGATCAATAAAACGAAAACCATAAATAGATAAATTGAATGCTCAAATTAACTCCTAGTTACCCACCTGGTGCCATCTATCTATATCCCGTCCATGCAACTTATGCTCCACTTGCTTCAGGATGGATAGAGCAAAAGGATTTTTACCTGTGGCCATCGAAGAGAACAAGCAAACATTAGCTGTCAATTTGTCTCAGCTTCAGAATCCTTAAGGTGTACTACATGAGGAGAAGCTAAGTTCTTGGACAGAAAAAAATATGAAAATAGAAAGGTTTCGGGCGATTTACAACATTAAATTTCGAATTGCAAAGACATAATATGAGAGAACCATAAATTACCCATCCTTTTGCATTAGTCCTTTTTATATAAACTAAAGTTAGATAGCATCCTAAATAAAAACGTTTGAGGAAGTTAAAGACATCTAATTAATTTTCTCCAGTATATGCCAATATTAGTTGCTTCTGAGAGGAATTATTGGCGGTGTCATACAGACCGACCAAAACAACAATGATCTAATAAGTTTAAGTGTTGACATACTCAAAACACCTCTTAAAGAAGTTTCAGAGCACCCTAGTTTCTAACAGACAGAAAATATTTCAACGAAACTAAAAAAAGGTATTAGACATCAGCCATGCACCCTTTTATTCTTGTCTTACCTCTGCACACTTGAGTCGAAGAAACGGCATATGATTTAGGATCACTGTTGTTGCATTCTTGTCCTCTAACTTGTTTGAAGGCTAGGATTATATATCATCTGTTAGGCAACGCAATCAAGGTTTTATAGCTGGGGCATGGGTGAATATATACAACGAAAACTGCTGGTTTGTTTATAGTGTGTTTGTGATTTTTTGCAGGTATGCTTAGTTCGTCATGTGAGTTTGTGATTTTGCTATAAGTTGCCCAACAAATATAATAATTCATATATGAATGAGAAGAGTTAGGCTTTACCCGCGCCCTGCCCGATAACGTTGTTGTGGTTGTTGGCTGCATAACCAAGTACTGGACCCGGGCCATACGCGACATCGACTGGACAGGGGGTGTGGCCTGGCTGCCATAGGCTTGTAGTCGCCATTGTGGTCATAGAGCGTCACTACGAAGGAGTTGGGGGCATCCATAACAAACAGGCCCACATTCCCAAAGATGATCCCTTCAGCGGCGACAAAGACGTCCCAGCCATTGCGGAACTGGAATCGATATTTTCGTGGAGGAGACGAAGGAGGGTGACCACAGAGCATCACCAAAGTTGGCGAAGCACTATATCAGACACATAATATGCACATGACACATGAAAACATAACAGGTTACCACGGTGGTTGGTGGGTGGAGGGAGAAGACGAGCATTGGATCGCCGTCCCTTGTCGCTGCAAGGATGGCCGTGTGGTTGTCCCATGCTTGCAGAAACGCTCGAGCTCAATAGTTGCGGCACCGCTCCGCCCGCCAAGGTGCTCGAGCTCGTAGGCATAGCTCCATGCTCGCGCCGTCCACCATGGATCACTACAGCATGGTAGCTGATAGAAGGCGCTTTAAAATGCCCTCACAGAAAAACGCCTTCAAAAAGTTTAGACGGCAACCTTGAAAACGCTACAAGTATCGACGAAGGGAAAAAGCCATCACAGGCGTTTTAAGAAAACGCCTTAAAAGGTGCCTTTGGAGGCATTTTCAGCACGCCGTTCTATACTTTGGAACGCACTTTCTCTAGTGCCTCAAATGATCTTTCAGGCGGTTTACTGAAACGCCTCTAAGAACCTTTTTAGGCATTTCCAAGAAACGCCTTGCTAAATGTATAGGCTTTTCACGTTTCAGTACATTCCGTACATCATAGTAGCCACAACAGTAGTACCATTTCGACAAAAAGCTTTGATCCACAAGAAGACACGGACACTAGGGTAGTTCACAGATTTGCAATATTCAGGTTTACACAACTTTGAAGATCAATACAGATGAGATTGAAATCTCAAATGAAGTTTCACAGCTTGCACGCCCATGATCTGATCCTGGTCAAACTAGGGAGTGGATGAAATGAAATAGTAGAAAAGTAACCTGCCGCAGGACGTTCCTGTACATGATTACACGAAGGTAAGAGAATCAGACTTCACAAAAATATGACAATTACAGGAACAGGCTTCTCTTCTGATCCCAGGTAATTGCCACAATAGACTAACTCAGTTAAAGCACTATGAAGATTATCTCATTTCACAAGAAAGCAATGAAAGAGGCACATACGCAAATCAGTAACTCACCCTTTGGAACATCTCCAGTTAGCACCCTATCACCTTGAAAGTCCTCATAAGCTTCCAGTCTAGTAAATTCTTTTCTTCAGGCGACAAAAAGGTCTTCTTGTGCTATATGTCAATAATAGAAAATTGGATCATCGACTAAAGTGGCCCAGGTTATTCAAACAACTGAAATTTACTTGCAAGGAAATAAACCTTATCACGCCTTACGTATCAGGCAAAAAGTTTGTGCATAGTCAAACAATAATAAAATCAAGTATTAAGCTGGCATGCTATTATGGTAATCTAGTTCTACCAAATTGATCCTATATGGTAATTGGTAAAGACATGCTGCTAATACAGAGAGATCATCATACAGTTAGATTTAAGTTTATTTTTAGGGGAAAACATGACCACAAAAAATCCAGAATCTCATACCCCATTAGCTCCTGGGTATGTCCAAATGCCATTAGCTACCTGTATCTTCTCTCTGCAAAAGTATCCACATGTTGTTATTCCACACTACCTATAATCAAAAGTAAAGTTGGGAAACTCTGAAATTAGGCCGTATCAGACTTCACTGAAAACCCACATGCTGAATCAGGAGCATCTGAAGTGTAATTTCATTGAACATATTATTCATTCAGCCAAAAATATACAACCATCATGCAAATTTGCTACCAATTTCATCAAACAGTATACATCAGGTAGATCTAAAACCCTAGAAATTGCTACAGAAATTATTGCCTAAAACCAGACTCACAGCATCGAAACTCTAAAATAGAATCAGATTGGTTACGATCGAACCAGCAATCCCACATAATCAAACAGCAATCCCACGGATGGCACGGAATCAAACAGGAGGAGACGTGGAATACCTACCGTGAGCAAATTATCCGTACTGGAACAGCTTCCTCTAGCATGTTGGCCGGTAGTGGTCGGCGAGGACGACATTTACGTGCGGAGGGCGCGGCGAGATGACAGGAGAGGAGATGCCAACCGAATCACCCGGCTGCCCTTAGAGGAGAGTACGGCGGAGAAGGGCAGTCACCGGCGGCAGCTTCGTTTGGAAGAGCGTGGCTGTGGCGCACGAAACTTAGGATTTGGATCGATACACGGTGAAGGAGGCGCTGTTGAGCTCAGATGAGGAAGAGAGTCGAGATCCGGAAGGGAGAGAGGTGTACGAGGCTCGGGTGGCGGAGGGGAATTGCTGAGGTGAACTCGCTGGAGTCGGATTGCGAGAGAAGGATCAAGTGGAACCGACGAAGGGGCGGCGGCGGCGGCGGAGGGCGGCCTGAGGGCTGGAGGATTGGGGAAAGGAGATGGCAATGCGGGTAATTTAACCAGACTTGCAGTGGCAAACTCGGAACGATCGGCGCATGCGGTTTATATTACAATACTATGACACAAGCCGAGCGTTTCCGTTCATATGTTACGTTACATTTTTGAAGGCGTTTTCATGAAGGCCCTGCTTGGTTCTTTATAACTCTAAAAAGCGGTAAAGAGAATCTTACATGCATAGAGTACTAAATGAAGTCTATTTGCAAAATCTCTTCACGGATGAGTGTAACTTTTCGAGACGAATCTAATGAGCTACAGTAATCCATGATTAGCTACAGTGACGCTACAGTAACCATCCTCCGATCATGTGGTCAAACGCCTCATTAGATTCGTCTCGCGAATTAGCACAGGGGTTGTGGAGATAGTTTTGTAAACTGCCTTTATTTAATACCCCTAATTAGTGGTCAAAGCTGTAAACAGTAGTACTAAATTTTATAACTGGTGGATCCAAACACGACCGAAATCGCCGCATAATCCTTGACGGCGTTCCACCAAATCGCCATTTATCCGTGCATTTTTTAGGCGTTCCTCAGAATTCGCCGTGTAAACATGATATTTAGAGGCGTTTTTCTAAAAATGCCTCATATCTTGTGCAAAGAAGGCGTTTTTCAAAAATGCCATTACGGAAACGCCTTTAAATCCATACTGTGCTGTAGTGTTCCCGGCCATGCTAGCGTGGAAGAGCCGGAGAATGCGCTCGCAACGTGCTGTCACACCCGAGCAACCACGCGTCGGCGCGCGAAAGCCACCAGGAGGCTGTGAAATGCTGGCTCATGCGAGGCGGGAACCAGCGAGCGGCGGCCTCGCGCCCTACAAGGATGGCATTTGCTGGTATTTTAAAACACCTAAAAAGGCCATGAAAACGCCTAAAAAACGTTTAACAGGCGACTTAAAAAACGCTAGAAGTGTTGACGATCGAAGGGAAAGGTGGTACTTGCGTTTTAGAAAAACGCCTTGTAAAGTGTGTACTTGAGGCGTTTACAAAACGCCTTAGACTCCTGCAGGGCACTTTAGAAATGCCTTTTTTTAATCATTCAGAGGCATCCAGAAAAAGCGCCTTGCGTTGGCAAAGCATTTTTTACATAGCCCTAGTTCACATTCACATGATGCACCCCTTAACTCAAATCTATGAACACACAGTTCACAATTATCGAATAACTCGGCTCAAGAAACAATGAGTTCGAGTTTTAGAAGAAGCAAGGTCCCCCTCCCCCCGCGTCGCTCCCGCGTGGGCGACACGGGCGGGCGCACCGCCGCCGCCGCCCCTAGCTCCCTCCCTCCTCCATCCCTTGCCGCGCCGCCGCCTGAGCCGGCTGCCGGAGGTCCGAGCGGCCCGCAAGGACGGCGGCGGCGGGGCGGTCATCCTCTTCCTCGTCCAGGTGGGCGCGGCCGCCGGTCGTCGGAGGTGCTGCTTGCGGCGGCGCCGGCGGGGCCGGCCGGATCCGGTGCTGGCGAGCGTGGATCCGGTGCCCCCGCGGC
>CM014274.1:73290749-73311846 GCA_004135705.1 Alloteropsis semialata
TTGCATGTCAAAATATTCTGAACTTTGATACTGTTCGTTATATGGTGTAGGGACTGAACCAGATGAGGTGGACGCGCTTCAATGCTTCATATACAGTGAACTCTTATATTCGGTCCTTTTGGTTCACTACAAGGCCACGTAGAAAAAACGATGATCGAGGCAATGCACGAAAAATCAGTAGGCGAAGAGGTGGTGTCCCAAAAAGATTGCATGGCTGGAATTTAGCAGGAAGGACGGGAGGCCTGTGATCTTGGTTATGTCATGTCTACTGTTGTAACAATAAATAGCTGAGATGGAGCAACCTGCTCCCGGCCTATTCGCGGGTACTCTGCCCCTTTTCAGGCCGTACAATTTCCTAATGAAACAAATACCGTCGTCCGGAGCTTGACCGTCAACTGACCCTTCATCTGTTCAACATTTGTGTTTATGGTCACTGTAAATGCCAATTCAAGCTATTTCGCGCTCGCTATATTTCATTAGGTTATAATTGTTGTCGTTGGTCGACACAACGACCTATATGCCAGCTTAATCCATGTTTAGCTGTAAACGGGGACCAACAGGTTTGCGTAGGCTGTTAGGAATCCATTACACGGAAACGGCCATGCACGCCCCAAAAAGGGGGATCCAACGATCCAAACGGGTTTAAGAGAATGGACTTATCGACCATTGAGTGTCAACAATGTCAATTTGTCATTTGAATTTGTCACTAGTCTATCAACCCGTGCTCACGCGCGGGCGAATATTTTTAAACAATATTTTGTTGAAATTTACTCAAAAACTAAACTGCTACGTAATAATCAAAAGTATACGCATGCAACTATTTTTTTCCAATACTTCAACATAATGTCATAAATAAGTGTGCTTATCATTTTTATTTGAAATTGATTTTTAAATTATCAAGTAATCTATACACTTTCCCATCTATATTCACAATTCTTAAACTTTGCACCGCGCCTACATACATTCTATTCAACATAAAAATTAATATTTTTTATTACTTACTCACATATCTTTATCTATCTGTAAAGAGAGGATTGTTTCTCTTGTTTCGTCCATCATGACAGGTGGGTCCCACCTATTGCGACGAACTGTAACACGGTTCTAACTATCGGCATCAGTTTTATATTTGGATTAGAGTCGTAACCGAACCCATTAATCTTCATCTTGTACCTCTCTATCTCTATCTGTACGTATCTTTAACTATTTCCAAAGAACGGAATATTTCAGCGTTCTATCATATACGTCTTATGATCGGATTAGACATGCTTCACGCTATCCTCTGATTGGACTAGGAGTAGTCCATTGTATACTGCAATCAGATTAGAAAAAGGAAGTTAATTACCTAAACTTGCCTAGAAAAATGTTATAACAGTGTTCATCCGTAGCAAAACAAGGGCAAGATCGCTAGTTTATGTGTAAATGGTCTATATGTTGGCACGCATTATCCGTATGTACCCTATTTTATTAATTCTATGTTGAAAATACATAGCTGGCCGGTTCCCACAACGGTCACACAAGTGAGAAGCTTTCTCGGGCTTGCTGGATTCTATCACCGTTTTGTGAAGGATTTCAGCATCCTTGCAGCCCCATTGCACGAACTCACCAAGAAGGGCGTTACATTTACTTGGGCTGTAGCACACAAGAGTGCTTTCAACACATTGAAAGATAAGTTAACCCGTGCCCCTTTGCTCCAACTTCCTGATTTCACTAAAACTTTTGAACTTGAATGTGATGCTAGTGGAATTGGTTTGGGAGGTGTTTTGTTACAAGAGGAAAAACCTATAGCATACTTCAGCGAGAAGTTGAGTGGGCCTAGTTTGAACTATTCTACTTATGATAAAGAATTCCTTGCTCTAGTTTGGACTTTGGAAACATGGCAGCATTATTTATGGCCCAAAGAGTTTGTTATACATTCTGATCATGAATCATTGAAACATATTCGAAGTCAAGCAAAACTGAACCGTAGGCATGCTCGCTGGGTTGAATTCATTGAGTCTTTCCCTTATATCATCAAACACAAGAAAGAGAGGGAAAATGTAATTGCTGATGCTTTGTCTAGACGTTATACGATGCTTTCACAACTTGATTTCAAAATTTTTGGCTTGGAAACAATAAAAGAGCAATATGCCCATGATGGTGATTTTAAAGATCTGTTGCTGAATTGCAAGGAGGGAAACACATGGAACAAATTCGTCCTCAATGACGGGTTTGTCTTTCGAGCTAATGACGGGCTTGTTGCTGAATTGCAAGGAGGGAAACACATGGAACAAATTCGTCCTCAATGACGGGTTTGTCTTTCGAGCTAACAAGCTATGCATTCCAGCGCTCTGTGCGTATGTTATTGTTGCAGGAAGCGCATGGGGGAGGGCTGATGGGACACTTTGGTGTGAAGAAGACAGAAGACATCCTTGCTGATCATTTCTTTTGGCCCAAGATGCGGAGGAACGTGGAGAGATTCGTTGCTCGCTGCACAACATGCCAAAAAGCTAAGTCACGCCTTAATTCTCATGGTTTGTACATGCCTTTACATGTTCCTAATGCACCATGGGAGGATATTTCAATGGACTTTGTTTTAGGACTGCCTAGAACAAAGAAGGGGAGGGATAGTGTCTTTGTGGTTGTGGATAGATATTCTGAGATGGCACATTTCATACCATGTCATAAGACCGATGATGCTACTCATATTGCTGATTTGTTCTTTCGTGAAATTGTTCATTTGCATGGTGTGCCAAACACAATTGTTTCAGATCGTGATACAAAATTTCTTAGTCATTTTTGGAGAACTTTGTGGGCTAAATTGGGTACTAAGCTGCTATTTTTCACTACTTGTCATCCCCAAACTGATGGACAAACTGAGGTTGTGAATAGAACTTTATCTACCATGCTTAGGGCTATTTTGAAAAAGAACATAAAAATGTGGGAAGAATGTTTGCCTCATGTTGAGTTTGCTTACAATCGTTCACAACACTCTACTACTAAAAAGAGCCCTTTTGAGATTGTTTATGGTTTTGTGCCGCGTGCCCCTATTGATTTGCTGCCTCTACCAACTTCTGAGAGATTGAATTTTGATGCTAAACAACGTGCTGAGTTGATGTTAAAAATGTATGAGACCACAAAAGAGAACATAGAGAACATGAATGCTAAATATAAACTTGCTGGTAGCATAGGAAAGAAGCATGTCACTTTTGAACCAGGTGATTTGGTTTGGCTGCACTTGAGAAAGGATCAGTTTCCTGATTTGAGGAAGTCAACGTTGCTTCCGAGAGCTGATGGTCCTTTTAAAGTTGTAGCTAAGATCAATGATAATGCATACAAACTTGAGTTGCCTGCAGATTTTGGGGTCAGCCCCACATTTAACATTGCAGATTTGAAACCATATTTGGGCAAGGAAGATGAACTTGAGTCGAGGACGACTCAAATGCAAGAAGGGGAGGATGATGAGGACATCCCTTCCAACGATACAACCATGCCTACTACGCAGCAAGGACCAATGACAAGAGCCGTGCACGAGAGCTCAATTATCAGGTAAACTCGTTCCTCGCTGTCCATAAATCTTCATCTCAGAATTGGATGCTACTAAATCATTGTGATGATTTTATTGTTATTAGGAATGATGGAGAGGAAGCTAATGGGTCAACCAATCAGTTTGGACATCAAGATTACACAACAAGGAAGCACAAGATCGGACACCAAGTTCAGACTTCAAGTTCGTACAGCCAGGCAACATCAAATTGATTTGGCAATATTTCTCGACTCCGGATGTTGTTTGAGGCATATGAGTACTCATTGGAAAGATCTTGAGGTCTATTTTCAGATGGATCCAACCGCATAATGAAATTCCACCTGAGCTAAGAGCGATCGCCAAAATGACATTCGGCCTTCCAGACGTGGGCTGAGTCATTTGTATCTCGTCCAGCCCACTAGGGGCCCATTCTATGTTAGGGTTTACACCCCCACGCCTCCTGGCTGTCTCCCATGTATAAATACATGCTCCAGCCACCAGGAGAAGGTTGGGTTTTGTTTAGATGCAAGTTTAGCTACTGCTACTTCCTAGTGAACGTGTGTGTCGACTAGACCACCCGATTTGCTTGATTCAAGACCCCAACTCATGATTCAGATATCATTTGGTTCAGATCCGTGAGTTTATTTACTTGTCCATCTTGTTCTTGCTTGTTCTCGATTGCTAGCAGGTTCAACGGTGTTCTTGGCACGGCAAGAACAGCCAACGTCGGAATCGGTGTACCTGTTGCTAAGGCGCAGCATCCTGTGATTGTTGTAGTCGGACAGCCAACGTCGATTCCACCCCCAAATCGAAGTTACCTCTCCTCTCATCGAAAGATCGGGATCAGCCCCTGCCATATCACCGATGCTGCGCCGCTGGCATTTCCCGTCGCCGGCCAGGAGCGCCATGTCCACGCGCGTGCGCGTGCGCGTGAGAAAGAAAGAAAGGAAGAAGATGAGGGAAGGGAAAGGAATGGGGCTGGGCCCACTTGTCGGTCTGTGAGAGAGGAGGTGGAGTGCGGGATGTTAAAGAGAAAGGCCAGGGGGTTTTGTGAAAAGTGGGAAGGGTTTGGTTTTTAGGTTTTTTTAGGTTTTAGGGTTTTTAAAAATGCATTTCAATAGGTTAAATAATTAGAATTGCATATCTTTTTGTAGGAAGCTCTAAAATTGGTGAAATTAATTTTGTTAAATTAGTTGCATTTTCCTTTATGCATCTAGGTTATTATATAGTATATTAGATGTTTTTATAATTATTATCCTTGATTTTTAGAATGGGTTTAAGGGTTTGTTTAATTAGAAAAATAGGTTTTTATTAGATAATTCTCTTATTTGTAATCCTCGAATAAGTTAATTAATTCCTTTATGCTAATTAGGTGTTTTACCAAGATTTAGGGTGGTTAAGGGTCTCTAATTTCAAGTTTTCATGTTTTTGCATCATGTCGAGTAGACCAGGATTCGTTGCATCCGGAGCTGGTGAGGGTCCCTGATGGTGTCCAGGAAGGAGGCGAGGTGGTGTTCGAGGCGGAGGCCGAAGCAGTACCGCAAGCTCCAGAAGTCCCAGTAGCTGCAGAGCATGTGATCAGTGAGCCAGGCAAGCCCCGGAGCATACCCATCCCAGTACTAACTTGACTACTGTGGTTATGATTGAGCCTATGTTTGTGCATTAGATTAGGAGTTGAGTGAGTCCTACTTTAATGCATGATCATCCTTGTTTAGAGCATCTCTGCCACCTTTTCAAAAAGATAGAGTAGAGTTGCTTAGACCTGCTCACAGTAGTAAAGTCAGGTGTTATCCCGATCACCTGCGCATTAGGTAGTGCTGGCTTTAGAGAGCTAAAACTTGTGTAGTAAGTCTTTGAAAATGTTGGACAGGACATGTGGTTGATGTTAAAGGAATATGTTGGACGCTTTGGTCAATATGAGCTGGTCCTACCCACTTGGTAAGTATAGGCATTGTTGTGGTCTGCCTGTGGTCAAGCATTGAACGTACTAGGCACATACCGGTATAGGGAGCTGGGAAACTGATGTACTTCTGTGGTACCAATAGTTGAACTGTGACTCACCATGTCTGGCGAGGAATGTGGGCGGGGTCGTAGTCAGTAACCGACATGCCTTTGCCCGAGCACTGTGTAGGGATTTGGGGATGCGACCCCGGGCTATGTGGGCACAGTTCAGGCAATGGTGGCCGCAGCGGGAAAAGTAGCTTCGTGTGGCCTTCCGGGGGCGCGCATGCGGCGTGTGTCCCAGGTTTTCCCCTGTAGGGTTTGAAATCGATTCGAATCGCCAAGTGTCACGGTTTTGATACATGTTTGATCCTGACAGATATTTGTTGTATCTTTATGTAATGTTAAGCTCTCATGCTTGTTTTATGTCAGCTTTTACTATTGTTTGGCAATGTTGGTTGGCTCACCTAGCTGAATAGGGTTTATTTAAGGTAATCTAAAATATGGCAATTAGAGTAGTAATTTAGTAAACTTTGGCCTTGCTAGAGTCTGTTTGTTACTTTTTAAACTCTAAAGCCTTGCATGCCCTTGATCTACCTTTAGTTTAGTCTGTCGGGTAAGCCTCGCTGAGTACTTTTGTACTCAGGGTTCTTTGACCCCTTGTTGCAGTTGAGCCCGAGGAGTACCTCTTGTTGCTGGCGCCGTGGTGGTCCGAGGACTCAGACATGTCAGGGCACGACATGATCTGATGTTAGCTTGTTTAATTACTTTGTAAACCTGTTGCTGAATATAGAACCTGTGTTGCGTTGTTTAAATTTGAACTACTCTGGTTTGTATATCTTCCTGGTTGTATATATTTGTCTGTGCAATGTCTGTGATGTATCCTCTGGTGTTGGGATCCTGAGTATGTGTGATGAGACAGATGATAGTGAATGATTCGGGTTGTCTCGGAGACACTCGATGGAACTCCGGACTTATGCTGACCCAGGTGTGTGACGTGTTAGTGTTTTACACTACAAATCACACCTGAGTCAGTTTAAGTAGGACTATTCCGTCACAGCTGGTATCAGAGCTTATATCCTCAGGACATCACAGGTGTTGTGTTGAACCCAGTTAGAGTGCCCTAGTGGGTAGTTATGAGGATATTATGAGATGGCCCTAGTAAACTAACTTCTAGAGTTGTGTATTTACTTTCTGTTAAACTTGCGATTTTGTAACGACGTACCTCCGATCAGGTACGATGGTAAGTTAAATTTAGCAAAATATGATATTATGACTCTGACTTGCACAAGCCTGCTTGTGTGAGGGGCCTCGTTCACTGATTGTTCGGGGGGCGACCTGTCCATTGGCTAGCCTGTTGGGCTTGTCTTTGAGGCTTGTCGACATCTGCCGCCTGATGTGGAGTGCGGAGTTCCTGCCGTGTGATCTTACTAATCACGGTCGTTTAACCCTGGGGAGTGGCCTACTTAGGGGCATCCCATATGGCAATGATATGGGACACGCAAACGCCGACCATACGGTGGTGAGTATGGGACAAGTGAATACGTGTCAACGTATGAAGCACTGTCCATGCAGTGTTGAACGCATGGGTGCCATTTCTATAGTGAATGGTAATGAATGGTCTTCTGCAGGTACCCTAACTTCGTTCGTTACGCTTAGATCCAGTAGAATATTATAGGTTGAGAGACGTACGAAAAAGCCACCATGTTTATGCGAGAGGTTGTGTGTTTCCTTTCAGGTCGCAGGAGCATGTGTATTGCATACCTGTTGCATGGGTTTTGGGTAGTTTTCAAAACTTCTTGTTTGTACCTTGGCCTAAGGTATTCACTTGTTGTTCAGATGATTACCAGTTGGGTAATTGATGAAGGATGGACCCACGGGTACTTGATTGGCATACAAGGTTTTCTGAAGCTGTTGTAAGGCACACTTCAGCAACTAGGCTACACAGAGTATCCGGAGTATGTTGGAAAGAGTTTGTGCCCAAGTATAGTTATAAGTGTCTCATGATGGTTAACGTTCCAGTTTGTAAAAATCTTGAATGGGAGTCATTCTCCGTATCCATAGAAAGGAGCTCAGTATTTGGAGTTAGTGGAAACTGCCACTCACAAGGTTTTAACAACCATTTGTGAGAAGCATAAATTTGATGTATCCTGGTTGTATATATTTGCCTGTGCAATACTTGTGATGTATCCTCTGGTGTTGGGATCCTGAGTATGTGTGATGAGACAGCTGATAGTTAATGATTCGGGTTGTCTCGGAGACACTCGATGGAACTCCGAACTTATGCTGACCCAGGTGTGTGACGTGTTAGTGTTTTACACTACAGATCACACCTGAGTCAGTTTAAGTAGGACTATTCCATCGGGGCGGCCTGCCCCGGCACAGGTGCGGGGCGGCGTTGCTGGCCACGGTGCGCGGCGCGGGTTGGTTAGCGAAAAATTTCCAGTTGATTGGAGGCGGAGATCTAGTTTTTTTATTTTTCTGTTCTTTGGATGGAATTGTTGTGTGATTTGGAGGAATTTGGAGAAGACTGTTCGGTTAATTTGAGAATTGATGTTGACTTAACTATTGCAATTGAATATGAAAAGTTTCTGTCATTGTGATTGATTGTGAAATTTTAGAAAAGGGAGACGATGGCAAGATGGTTGGACAGGCGCCGGCGAGCGGTGGTCGCCGGTGGCGATGGCCAAGCGAGCCATCGATCGGCGGGGTCCCTTTATTTTATTTGCGAAAAATCATAGGTCCCGGGCGGTACCATCATCCGAGACTAAAGGTGTCTTTTAGTCCCGGATAAAAGTCATGTCCTTTAGTCCCGGTGCCCTAGTCCCGGTTGGGCAACCAGGATTAAAGACCTTCCCAACCGGGACTAAAGGCAGTTTTTGTAGTAGTGTTGCAGCCTAGACACGGCCCTATGGCACATTTATAGTGCCGAGCTGGCACTATCGATTCACCGTTCTAGTGCCGGCCCAGACCCGACGCCTGTTGTCGCGGCCCAGTGGAAGAGCAGAGCAGAGGAGGAAGGTAGTCGCAGCCAGCGGCGACGCGGCTCGGACACCCCCATGATAGGCGAGGCGGCGGCGCGGCTCGCCCACCGTCACGATCGGCGAGGCGCAACGCGGCTCGCCCCAGGGCAGTCGGCGGCTGGAGGCATGGAGGAATGGATTGAGGATGGAGAGAGGGGTAGAATCAGGGTTTAGTTGTTATATGTATATACATGGGCTATTGGGCTGAAATTTTATCTGACCACCGTAGTGCTGACCCAAAAAATCATGTCGGACTTGGGCCGGCACTACGTGCCGACTTGGCGGCCCAGACACGGCCCATGGTGTCAGATCGGGCCGGCACTAGCACTATTGCATTAGGGCCAGGCCGTGCTAGGGCCGTGTTTTTTCGGGCCGTGCTTCGGGCCGCCCATGGCCATCTATAGGTCTCTTGTTGGATACCTATTTTAGGTTTGGGTTCCATGATAGGTCTTCTGTTGGAGACAGCCTTACTATGGCTCACAGCTGAAGGTGCGACGACGCCCACCGAGCTTCACCGTGCCCGGCTGCGGCCTACGACCACGAGGTTGCTGCCATCTCGCTCCCACGGCCGAGGGTACCGTGCTCGTGAACGCTAGCCGCGGGTGCTAGGACCGCCCCGGCGACCCCGACGGCCACGCGTCGTCAGCCTCTGGGAGCACCCCCCATGGCGCTCAACGGCAGCGCGTTCCTCTTCTCGACTTCTCGTAATGGATAATCCATGAATGAAGAGAGTAATATAATCTTGGTTCATCATTATCTGCTCGGCCTCCAAAGTTAGTCCAACACCACCAGGCACCAGGGTGCACCTTGCCGAAGAAGTCGGTGGCGTTCCTGTTTCCACTTGGGCCGGCATCGACTGGAACTCTGGAAGTGTGAAACACTGTCAAGGAGTTCTCAATTGTCTCATGCACTTGTTGGCGTACACGTCGACGAGAACAGTCTTAAGCATGACATCCACCTCAACCCCGTTACACTCCAAGAAGTGATTGTCACCTCTGCGGCAATGGCCAGAGCCCCCATGCCCAGGGCGCACGCTGGTCGCTGGCATCATCGAGCTCCAAGAGGACGAGGCGACGAGCGTCTCTGTCATCCATCCAATCGAATATCTCCCCCATCACCATGGAGATGGAGACCGCGTGTTGTGGGTGATCATCGTGTTCCGGGAAATCAGGTCCCTCTCACGCATTCCGTTGAACACCTTCCTCTCACTTCCGGCTCCGGGACGTAGACGCGAGCATGATGCTGCAAAGGAATATTGTGTGTCCCTGCAGCGGGGCTGGGGCGCCGCCTCGTCGAAGGCCCCGCCCCCTGCCTCGGCGAGCACCAGGGCACGCATAAAGTTGACGAGGCGAAGCCGAGCGGGGCTGGCTTCGAGATGGCCGCGGAGGCCTCGAGGAACAGCGACAGGGAGGAGAGGAGTTGCCAAGGAGTCCGCGCAAGGAACCCGTCAAGCGGGATGCGGGCGCGGGGGTCGCCGCGCATCACGGTGAGGGCGGGCGACGAGGGTGCATTGCTTCGGCGGCGCTCATCGGCGTTCGGGGGTTGCAAGGCTAAGAAGAAGCCATCGATTCGACTGGACTGTAGTGTTTGCATGATCGCGCTTAGCGCGGATAAACCAAGTTTCGAGGCAAACTACGTAGGGAGTTGAAGTTAACGGTTCAAACCTGCCGTACGATGCGAAAGTTCACATGTCTCCGAGACCCCCCAATAATTGAGCTGCGGATAAGGGACCCAACGGACACTGGTAGCTCGGGCAGCAACAAGCCAAGAATGCCCCCGTACGCCACTCCCACAGTACAAATGCCACTCCGGTCACTGTCCTAGGGTTCTTGCTGTGTGGCTGAGCCCGGCGGCCCATCACTGAGGAGAGAAGACAAGGAGAAGCTTGGCTGCTTGGGACGGCGGCAGCTGCGTTGGTCCCCCGACAGCAGCGGTACGGTCCCCGGGCTCCTTCCGCTTGTCTTCCTAACCACTGTTTCTTGGCATTGACCTGTTGTGTGCATTTTCTTTTTATTTTTACTGCACATATAGAGTTTTTCTTTTGGCGAAATCTGTGCTCAAGCCATCCGAATCCATTGATGGACGTGGATCCTTTTCTTTTCCACAAAAGTTGAGGATTTTGTTTGAGTACATTGGGGTTTTGGTTACACACACATGAAAAATGTGGGGACTTTCTTGGTGTGGCCTAAGGAAGCAGATCCGGCAATGGGCCACAGCATTGCAACTCGGGGCCTGCAGCTCGTCGGGGGCTTGTCCGGGCACGTGTTATTGTGTTACATTAGAGCAGCCGATCAGTGCAAATCCACCGATTTTGTTTTTCTTTTTAACCTTTTTTTTCCTTCCTCTTGAAATGGCAAGATGTCGGCAGCAGAGGAGGCACCGCAAGCAGCAGAGGAGGAGGTGGAGGTACCGCAAGCAGCAGCAGCAGAGGAGGTAGCGCAAGCAGCAGAGGAGGAGGTCCCGCAAGCAGCAGCAGCAGAGGAGGTAGCAGCAGCAGCAGCAGCAGAGGAGGTAGCAGCAGTAGCAGCGGCGGCGGCGGCGTCGGAGCTAACGCAAGCACCAGCATCTCCGCCCCCAGGCCCTTCACCTCCGCTTCCGTCCGCGGATGATCTCTTTTGCTCATTCGAGAATAGCGTGGAGGTAAATCTTCAGGCCCGACAGCTATGCACGCACCAATCTGATCAGGCTTGACAGTTCATACGTTTGTCTTCATTGTGCAACACGTTAATTTGTATATTCGTGTCAAAATTGTTTGGCTATCCATAAGTTCAAAAATAAAAGAAAGAGGGTCCTAGGAAATGAAAACGACTTACATGTCAAATGTTTTTCTAAACTTACTTAAACAACAAGAAAATGCTCTTGCAGGATGTACGAATTCATGTGTTTGACGTTGCTAAAGGGAGCCCAGCCTACGTGGGAACCTTGGCTGCTATGAGGTATCGGCAGTTGGCGCTATCACCGTTCCTTTTTCATGGTGCACCTGTGACTCCATTGATAAATCCAAAGACAGATTTCAGTAGCCATTTTATAATCCGATTGTTTGATTCGGAGAAGCCAAGGTATATGGCTGGCTGCCTTGTTAGAGATAGTGACCTGTACTTTGTTGGGTTCCGACGGCATCTGTTATTGACTGCTGAGGAAGAAGCACAACTTGTTGAGAAGGAAAGAGAAAGTTCCTTGCCAAAGAAAAAGAAGGGGAAGGGGAAGGGGAACGAGGAGGATAAGAATGGAGGCTGGGGAACTTGGTACCGCTTCTCCGATGGTGATATGCATTTACCTAAATATTTCAATGCTGAGTCCTGTGGGATGAGTTCTGATTATGCTGAGAAGTAAGTATTGTTCATTCTGTCAATTTTCTAGTTTGTCTTTCAGCATGCTCCTCTTAGTAGTAGATATTAATCCTAGCTAGGTATTGTCAAATGTAGCAGTGGTAGCTTTGGAAAAGAAGTACAATCTTTTCGTATATTGCTCCAAGACCTCTGTACTTAACACTAAGTATCTAAATTAAGTCCAAATTACTCCCCTCAAGTATAGAGAAAGTCCATATAACCCCTAAACTATGCTATTTGGTTCAACTAACCCCATTACACAATTATTCTTTTTTTTGTTTCTTCATGCACAAGTTGAATTTTAATTTGAGATTTATCAAGATGGTACTGGACATCAAAATCTATGTTAAAAAATATATTATGACTTTTCAAAATTAATTTTCATTTAATTCTGTATCTCAAGGATAAATTTATTATTAAATGTCCTGTGCTATCAAACTAATAACAAAAAAGTCATGATATATTTTTTCTAACATGTCTTATGGTGTATGCTATCATCTTGCAAAGTTTTAAATTAAGACTCACTTGTGTATGGAGGAAAAAAAGATAAATTGTATTAAGGGTAAATTGAACCAAATGGGGTAGTTTATGGGGTAAAGTGAACATAAAAAATACTTTAGGGAGTTATCGAAACTTTAAATATACATGAGGGGAGTAGTTTGGACTTTTCCGAAGTGGATTTGATGAGGACATATAAAACCATAAACACATTATCCAGTCATTGCAAAATACTCCTAGATTTTAAAAACAATCTCATAATAATCTATATGTTCAGCGGTGTCCAATTTTCTTTACATGTTACACTATGGCTTGTGTGCATTCCTTTAGGATGTCAACCAGTTCACAATAATCTGGGAACACTTTAAAATCCCCCTTTTCCTTTTATGTTATTGATTCATGCTTAGCTGCCTATTTCTTGTGTTCTGATACTCTATCCTAAATATATAGGAATAAAGTTACAGCAGGTGGAGTTGATGCTGTTCGAGAGATGTTATTTGCCTTTGCAACGTTCCAAGACAAACCTAATGTGGACGCATCATTTGTGAAGGCATGCTACAGATTTATGGTTATGTTCTGTGAGGCCTGTAGGTTGAGGTCCGTGTTTAGGGTGACAACGAAGAGGTTTGAGGATAACGTCACTTATAAGGTGCCGGATTATTTCTGGGCAAGCATTAACAACTGGGGTCAAATGGGGAGAGATGGGCTGCACGCCCGTCTGAGAGGACGTGACCTTGACTTTGATATATCCTACAAGGGCATTAAGGTTAAGGGCCAGATTCTGAAGACACTGGATGATCTGGTCGGGCCTCATGACGGTGAGATACTGCTGATCAGGAGCAACGACGAGCTGATGGGGTACAGTGTAGATGAAATCGAAGAGATCTATGAGAAAGCGCGCAAAACAAATACCGGACCAGCTGACCGTCGAGAGAGACATTTTTGTGCGCCCAGGTGAAGTGGTGCCATTAACAAGCACACGCCATCCATTTTTTGTGTGGGCTGGTGGGAAATAGACACCAAAAAACCCTCATTACCTAACTATTTGTGTGAGGTGGTTCATCCATACCCCTCCTAAAGATATGGTGGAGCTGTGATACCTTTGGTGGCTAAGGTGCTAGTGTTATTCACCTGCGTATTCTGTAATATGGCATGTCAATGTAGCTGTGGCTTCGTAGCATTTAGTGGCATGCCTTGATCAAGCATGTAATATGGCTTTGCATTGGTCGACGTGAAGATACACTAACGGTCCTCGGTCTGTCATGTACTAATTCTGGTGTTGTTGTCGGTATGCTTCTTGTCCGCTAATGATGTTATTATTCTCATGAGATTCATTCTGTTAGTCTTTGATATGAAAACCGTTGCTGGATGGCAAGTTAAATGCTCTGGTATCGTTCTCAGTCTGCAGACACATCTTGTTGCTTCCAGTTGTCCATCACTTGTGCTTGGCCTCCCGAGTTCGCTGGCTGCCATATATAGTCGGCCGCTGCCGCCGTCAGCAGCGAGTTCACCCTGACTTTTTTTGTTTTTTCTTTTTCATGAAAGAATTGCAAAAATAGACCCTAGCTTCAGCGCCAAAGGTCACGTCGTCAAGGTCACACGTCTCGGTGCCATAGCCTTTGGCGCCGAGATCTAGTGCAATCGACGACGTGGACAGAACTCGTGGTACTGACATGGCGCAGACTTCGGCGCCAAGATCTATGGCGCCGAGATCGGCGCCAAGATCTACGGTGCCAAGGTCGGCGCCATGAATCTTGGCGCCAATTTTTCACGTTCAAATTGGTCACCCCCTCCCTGAGCCCGAGCGTTATCTCCTTTTCTCCTTCGTCCTCTCGGTTCGTCCGACTCCCAACCCCACCAAACCTCTAGAAATCAACGTATTTGACCACGGAAAGTTGGATTTGCTCCATTGATCTTCGAGAGCAAGGCTTCCTCTCTCCCCTCCTCTTTTTTTTTGCATTGATGTGGTCTATGTTTTGTGTATTTTACACTTTAGCTACGTCATTAATTAGGGTTCGAACCAATGATTAATATGTGTTTGTGTGTTATTCAACCATAGGATGCCAAGGCGTGGTAAAACTAGTAAGCGAAGGTAATGTCCCGTCCATCGTATGAATTTTTGCCGTTAATTTGTGTTGTTGCTTAGGGCCACTCTTATGTAATTTCTTTTTTAATAGACGTCGCTTTGAAAATGCATATACGGTATTGCCGCTGCCTAGTGGTGTTCCTGTGCCTGTGGGCTTTTGCGGTGATGAGTGCAAGGTAGCCAAGTCCAAGAAAGAGGAAACGTATAGGCAGAGGTACTGAATGTGTGTGAATTATGCATTTGAGCCTACACCTCTTCGGATCCGCATTGGCTTGATGGTGAGAAATTTATATTGGAAAGACTTTTGTTATTTTGTATGAAATTATGAATGTTTAATTTGGTGCTTGACAGTTCATAAATGTGTATGTTTTATTTGCATACCCCTCCCCCGCTATGTGATTTTGAGCGGTAGATCGACACTGAGATCAAACAGGAAGACAAGGATTGGATGGAGCAACTGAAGCAATGGGAGGCGGAGGACAAGGAGCGACTAGAGAGGAGGCGTCAAGCTGAGGCAGCAGAAAAAGGAGCGCGCAGCGGAAAGGAAAAAGGGGATTGATGCTGAGGCCAGGGAGGAGAGGGAGAAGAAGCTTGAGCGTGTACGCCGTGCGAAAGTTGCTTTGGAGGAGAATCCCGATGCTTTGAGGAAAGGAAAGTGGCCTCGTTGCACTCAGTAGTATGCGTGTTGTATGGTTGCCATGTCTTACACCTTTCATTATGTTGCCATTTCGTGGACTTTATATTGTATTGTGTTGTACTTCACTTATCATTGGACCTTTCATTAAGTTGCCATGTAGTGGACTTTACATTGTGTTGTGATGTACTTCACTTATCATTCGGTTCTCATTTGTTTCACCACCTAGTCGAATATTGTGTTATTTTTTCAATACTGCTTAGCACATGAAGTGGCTCGTAATACGAATTAAAGACAAACAAAGTGCTGCAGGCACATAATTAAACACGCATAAATGGCATGTGAGTATCTGTACCGAACAAGGGTAACTAGGTATTTTACTAAACCTAACATGCTTTAGGTAATTAAATCAAACAACAAAGACATCAATAACATTGGTGACTCTTAGTAGTGTCCCCACATACACCTCCTTAACTATTTCGATAATTGTCTTTACCTTCATGTTCGGCTCTTCCATCAATATTCCCATCAGCCGCTTCGCTATTAGAGTAGATGTCAACTGTCGATGCTTCGTTATGAGCTCTGCAGCAGCACAAGTGTGTGGGCTAACAACCTTTGTAATTTTCCACTTACCAATGTCCTTTTGTTTCCTTGCAGAAACCCTCCATGCACAACGTTCCTTATCGCACACAATTGTGTACCGCCGCTTTGCATAGGAATGGAGGATCTTGTATGGCCTTTTATGTATCACTGCATAATGCTGCAACCACCTCTTCAATGCTGGGAGGTCCTTGAAAACCCACCCCTTCTCAATTGTCATGCTCCAACTAGCCTTAGGAGCATCTAGAAGATCATCACCCCGTCCTTCTGCATATGCCTGATCCGAAAGTCCAACATCGCCGAAAGCAGGGACCCTTAAGTCACGGCCAGGGAGAATACGTCTCATCATCTTCACTCTCTGAAAGCTCTCCAACTGGACGGTCATCATCAGAATCAATTGCCCTAGCAATTTTGCCTCCTGAGCATTCATTACTTGATGTTCAACTTCCACACTATTTGAAGCCCGGAATCCATCCTCAAAGTGAGCACCTACATTATCAGGAATTATGCTGCAACACAAGCACAAAGACAAGGATTGAATGAGACAATTGAGATTGAATGAGACCGAAAGAGAGGAATTGAAAGGGACAAGTGAATAACATGAAATGTGGATGCAACACTTACTAGGAGGATTTTGTGTCAAATGGAACACCTTATTTTGTGACAAGGGAATCTCCTCATTATGTGACAAGGGAATCTCCTCATTTTGTGACAAAGGGACATCATGAGCAGGAGGAGCAAGATCATCTCCAACTGGCAGAGAAATATGGACCTCATTTGGAGAAGATCTAGCATCGGGCACATTTCGGACGGGGACTGTGCGCTTATGAGGGCGAGGGTTGGTGGCAATAAACACCGGACGCACAACAATGTCCAAACATTGCAACTGACTCTTTATTGTCGATCTGACAAAATTATCCCATTGATTCTGACACCCAATTGGGATGAGGCGCCTTAGAATGTTGGGTGGAGCACCTAGATGAAGTACACCCTCCACTACAATGTCATCATTATTTCCATGGCAATTTAACTCCTCACGAACTCTACCAACCAACTCAATAAAGCTTGGTCTATCATTGGATAGCACAGGCACGCTTTGCATCCCAACAAACTCAACATATCCATAGTTTTGATCTCTTTCCACATTACCTCCATGATATATGGTCACTGGGTTGTCCACCTAAATTTTCATAGAAACAAATTTTGTTTAGTCCAAAGAAAAAGTAAAAGGTCTCCTCTTTGCAACTAAATACATATATGCTACTGCTACTATATAACTAACTACTAACTAATTACCACTAATACTAAGTAATTACATATATCTAACTATATTCCTATATATGAAAAACTAATTAACTTGGCCTCTAAGTATCCATCGAATTTAAATTTGCATTTTGTGTTACCTTGAGGGGCCAATTTAGAGAGGGAGACGATGCCGACTGAAGGTGGCGAGGGAGCGAGGAGGGGCGGCCGAGAGAGCCGGCGAGGAGGGCGGCGCACTGGGATGGCGCCCTCCCACGCGGCCGCGNGCGGTGGCGCGGGCACCAGGGCCGCGACGCGCGGGCGGCTGTGGTGGGACGGCCGGCGGGACAGGGAGAGCGAGACTGAGACCGATGCCAGGGAATGGGGCCTGAGCTCGGCGCCCCAAATCTTGTCTCCGAGCTCGGCGCCGTAGATCTTAGCGCCGAGTTCTGCGCCACGTCACCGCCATGAGTTTCGTCCATGTCGTCGATTGCCCTAGACCTCGGGGCCATCGGCTATGGCGCCGAGACGTGTGATCTTGGCGCCGAGGGTAGGGTCTATTTTTGCAATTCTTTCCGTCAATAGTCTATGAGCCTGTTCGGCTGGTAGAATGAATAGTGCTCGGCTGGTAGAATGAATAGTATTGTGTGAGAGGAAATAAGCCGAAAGAAGCCAGCCGAGCACTGTTCATCGGACCAGCCGAACAGGCTCTATGTGTGAAATTTTTTCACGGAAAAGAAAAAAAACAGAAAAACGACTTTACTGCCCTCACCAGTCACCACCTTGTTCCGTGCCCGCTGGGTACAAAAACATCATCATCACCTGCTTCGATGGCATTCCTCGGATACAGTGCCATAGTGGTCAACTGGTCATATACCGGTAGGATGACTCATGGTAAGTCGTTCATATTCGCGGAAAATGATTCCGCATTCGATTATTACGTAGGTACATACGAATTCATTTACTATTATTTGAATTGACATCAGAATTTAAAATAAAATGTAGATATGGATGGATATTCGATATTATCCGTATTCGTATAGCATAAGCACATCTCTAAACCTTGCAATAAATATATTATTTCGATTTACTTTAAAAGCAATATAGTCATTGCTTTAATCGACTCAATATAATTTATTTAGTAATGAAAACTATATCTATATGTTTTATTTATTTATTTATTGATATTTATTTCATTTTTATTAAAACATTTTTATGAAAAAATATTTTTAACTAATAATCTTGTGTGCATATATTGTATTTGATCTATGCTTGTATGTTTTATGATGATTTTATTCTTCCAAAATCATAAAAAATAAAAACAATTTCTTGTTAAATGCTATCACTAAACTTAAATGGATATTCAAATATTATCCGCATTTGAGCTATTCGTTTACCATTCGAATTTGAGAACATTCGAATTTGCATTCGAATTAGACTTATTATGTGGTAAAAAGCGTTATCCGGATTCGATACTACCCGGTTGCCATCCTGTATACCGGACTGCAGATATGGGCGTGTAGGCAAAGAAGGTTATGTAGATATAAGAAAAAAAATTCCTCATTTGCCATTGGCATAAACTTATATCCTGGATTTGCCACCTAGAAAACTCTAATCCCATACATGCCATTGGTCTTAAGAGCCTAATTGGTTGGGCGCCAAAATGTGCCATGCCAAAATTGGGGCATACCAAATCATAGTCATGTCAAAATTACCTGTCAAAATCTGGGCAAAAGTTGCCAAAATCTGGGTCAAAGTTTTAGGATGACACTTGGTTGAGTGAAATATGAGGCAACCAAAATTTTTGCCTTCAATTGGTTTGATGCCAAAACATATTTGCCAAAAATTTTGGGTATGCCCTGATTTTGGTTTGGCACATTTTGGTGCCTAACCAATCAGGCCATAAATTTTAAACCTGTTTGTGCCATGGCCGTTTCTTTTGTTAGCAGCAACGTCGGGGAAACTTTGATATACCAATTTTACCCCTGTTGACGCGGAAAATCGGCGGTTGTATCCTCCGCGTGCAGCACACGAAGACCAGGGAGATCTGCTTCACTCCAGTGCCAGCCCACACTCCAGTTCAGGTTCGCAGCGTGCCAGTCAATTTGACCTGAAATTGACAAGGGGATAAAACAGTTAAATTGCTCTTTGATTGTGCCGGCTCTATTTCAGACGATGGAGTAACGTCGAATTTTAGCCAAGACCCAATCAGACACGTATCGGCCGATACCAATCGGACCTCAAAATCGGACTTCATTGATGACGTCAATCGGACCGAGTAATCGGACTTCAATCAGACATCAAATCGGACCTCAGAATCGGACCAATCAGGATCGGACCTTGATTGATATAACAGATCAGCCTTTGAATAGTAAAGTAAAGCATAAAACAAGGCCAATATGTAAAGTAATGGATCAGCTGTGTCTTGAGACAAGATATCAAATAATCAAAGTGTAAGCCGATACATTGTCCATCTTGCCTAATTGCCAGTTTGACTCATCTTGTCGGACCATCTAACTAGCCAATCGGACCGTAACTTTTTCAGAGAAATCTAGCTCCGACGTAGGGAATCTAGATTTCTCCAGCTATGACCAAATCAGATAGCTAGATAGTCAAACTCAACTCATCAACCTGTCAATTAAACAAGATGCTCGCACAGGTGTTGACCAGATTAAGCAAATAAGCAGATAAAACATTAACAGGATCGTTCTGATTCTAAGATATGCTATCAAATAATCAAGCATGACCTAGCTCCGACGTAGGGAATCTAAACCACACTCAACATTCAAATAACAATAAGGCATAACCAAAGATTCCTTTGACTAATCAAGATGAATCTAGCTCCGACGTAGGGAATCTAAACCAAACATGACAGTCAAAGATTAATCTAAGCGTATTACAAAGATCCAGCTCCGACGTAGGGAATCTACACCAGTGTAATACTCAAAGAACAACTAGGTTAAGCCACAAAGCAAGATCGGACATAGAACGATGCTGTAAGATAAATATTGCTTAAATCGGACCAAGACCAATGCTCAAAGCCGTTGAAGAAGTAGAATTGATTCACATGGCGTAGATCTAAACCAATCTAGCAACTCCAAACAAACCGCAAAAACTGCCTTTAGTAACCAAGATTATTCTAGCTCCGACGTAGGGAATCTAGCCTAATCTTGATACCTAGCTCCGACGTAGGGAATCTAGGCTAAAAGTACAGTCCGATAAACGATAATCTGTTGGATAATCAATATTGATCTAGCTCCGACGTAGGGAATCTATATCAATCTTGCTATCCAGAGATAAATCGGTTGAACAGTATAAACGAGAAAGGGCGATGCGCCTCAATTCAAAGCCTATACTAGTTCGATAAATTGACTAACTTACTGGTAAGCCGGAGATCAGAACTGATGCAGCCCGTCCACCAATGAGCTTCGTCGGTAACTACTACTAGGGTTTTGGCGTGAAGCCGGGTTGTATTGATTGTGAGAATAATTTTTACAATGGACGAGGGCTCATATTTATACCCTGGTCATGGAGAGTCCTGATCGGACCAGACTAACTTGCGAACTAAGTAAACTAAGCTTAACATAAAACGGGACTCCTAAACACCTTCTGAAAAGGAAATAGTCCCCGCATCTGATACGCTCCCTTCTTAGCCGACGCGCCCTTCTTCTTTTATCCATCATCAGATCGGACTTCTTGCCTCATCAGACTCCTCTTCAGCATCGGCTTTCCTCTCTGTCATCTTCTGTATGACCATTCAACGGGCCCACTGTGCGCAGTCTCGACCTCACCACATCACCATCTGACTCAGCATGTCAGGTGCGAAAATCCGGTGTCAACACATGCCCCCCAATTTTGGAATAAAATATCATTTTGTTCCAAAATTCGTATCTGTCATCATAACTCCTCCACCGATTTTCGTGCCGAAACTTTCCATCCTTGTATTGTATAGTTCCTTGATTTTTGGGCCATAGTTTTTTCTTTCTTTATCAATATCCCGTAGAGCTTATTTTCTCCTTTCTCTCTCACGGGCAATAACATCTCTGACAATGAAAAGATATGGATCCCTGCATTTACCTCACGGGTATCCATACGTCTACCGACCCAGGCGAAACGACCCTTCAATACAGTTCCTCAAAAGACGCCCCTCTCCTTTAATCACACCAGCTCTGAATCAATGTCTGTCATATCTTCACGAGAATACTGTTCTTTTATTTGGACAGTTTCCACCAGCATCCCTTG
>CM014274.1:73312846-73343931 GCA_004135705.1 Alloteropsis semialata
GCTAGGGGCTGGTCGCGCCGCCCAACGTCGGCCCACGCCAGGGGCTGGCCACGCCGCCCCTCTGCTCTGGCAAAGGGAGGTTGGAGGAAGGAGAGAGGAGATGAAGGAGAAGATAAGGTTGGAAGGAGCCAAGGAAGGAAGTGGAGATACAATAGAAGAGAGATAGAAAGAGCTTGGCACTTAGAAAACAATCTGTTTGGTACTTTTTGTCCCGGTGGATGCATGTGCCCGGGACTAATGTAGCCCCTTTGGTCCCGGGTGGAGGCTTCAACCGGGACTAATAAGGGACCCTTTCTTTAATCCAGGGTGAAGCCTCCACCCGGGACTAAAGGTGCCTTTTGACCCGGGACTAAAGATTCTTGCGTCTTCTAGTTTTTGATTCGGGACTAAAACTCACTTTAGTCCCGGGTCAAAAATGACTGAGACCAAAGGTCCCGAACCAAAGGTGGTTTTTCTACTGGTGCAAGTTCGGCACGAAGTGCCGGCACGACACGACACGAAAGAGTCTTAGTGCTTATGCGGGTCGGGCCAGATCAGGTCAAGCCACCCATATGGCCATATACAAGTAGACCGATAGCCTCTAACAGAGTACCCGTATTAAAAACCTATTTTGGGTGTCAGGAAAGTTATAACCCAAATCTGAGTATCCTCTATCCCAAAGACTCATTTGCAAAAAGAGTTCTCTTTTTGGGTCTTGTTGTTGGAGAAGACCTTTAATGGGTATTGAACTCTTTGTCCTGTAGTGCTTTATCCAAAGTATGAATGGGTCTTGTATTTTGGATCACAGTTGTTGGAGACAGCCTAAGCAAGTGGGATGGCTTCCTCTCGCTCCCCTCCCCCCCACCCCCTCACTCCTCCACTCCCCACGAACACCCCTCGCCGGTGCCCACTCCAGCGCCGGCAACCACCCCTCCTCCCACCTCTGGAGCCACCCCCCTCGCTCCTTCCTCTCCGTAGAGGCCGCGCGCCTTCTACCCCGTCGGCGTGTTGGGAGGGTGGGGCAAGTAGGTAAGATGGAGGGATGACTCCGACAATGAAGGCTCTCCGGCGGCATCTCCCCGCCCCTCCTACCACGACGTCCTCCTCGCCTCGTCGAGCTCGTCGGGCGCTGCCTCAGCTGTCTCTCCTACAAGCATTAGGTGGCGCAGTGCTGGCTGCCGACCAGATGCTTTTGGTGCCGCGGGTTCTGGCACCTGGCCCGAGACTGCAAGCGCCCGCGCTACCCGCCTGCCTCATTCACCTCCATGAGGGGGGAGGGCGGAGGCTAACCCGTCCACGCTGGCACTCTCCGCCAACACCGACTAGCCGGGATGCGTACGGGCGTACTCTGTCACCTCCGTGGCGGGCTGCCTGGCCCGCCACATCTCCGTCGGAGCACATCGTCATGTGGAGCGAGTGCACTCGCCACCCGTGGTGGCTCGTACCCGGACTCGGTGCCTCCACCCCTTCCCCTCCGCTGCCACCGCTTCATCGCCACTCCCGGCCATCTGCCCATCTCCTCCACCCGAGGAGCATCCCCGGCGCCACTAACACACACCACGAGAGCCGAAGGTGGACCGCCACCACTCACCATCTCCCCGTAGATGTTGCTCGCCACCAGCCCGCCCTTCTCATCACCACGACCTCGCTCGCGCTAGGAGGGATGTCAACCACATCGTCGCTCCCTCGACCGTCGTACTGAGCCATCACCAACGCAGGCCGCTGATGCTGGTGGAAGCGGCGCGACGACGCCGCAAGTGTCCGATTTCACGGGAGACTCCAACGTCGACGCTGGTGGCCGACCAGCCATCTCCGACGAGGACCTTCCACCGGGCCACCCCATGCTGCGCCAGACGGGCGAGGTTTGCTTCGTCTCCCGTAGCTAGGAGATGGATGACAAGGAGGAGTTAGTGTGCTATGCCTTGCTCGCTGCTGTGCCGGGAGGATTGCACGACATCTCCGTGCAAGCAATGCGTTGGGCTATGATGGATGTACCAGAAGCCGGATCGGACCACCATTCACAAGTTCACAAGACTGACATGTCCAAGATGCAGCTCACCGTCTAGACTGATTATCCGAGACGCAAGACTTTGCTCATTGCCGAGCATGAGGTCCGGGTTGTTCACTCTGATCCCGAGATGCAAACCATTTTCGGCAACTTGCCGCCACATCTCCAGCAGAAGAAGGTTCTCATCTTCTCATCCATCTACGATGAGTTTCTGACTTTTGCCTATGTTCTCCATCGTCACCTGCTCGACCCTTTACCACCTTCCAGTGATGGTGACTCGAGTGCGAAAGTCCACAATGGAGAATGACCACAACATTCTTGTGTGGAACACCCGCAGCCTCAATGTACGTTGCCACAGAGACACGCTTTGCGGGGCGGTCCAGGATGCCAAGGCGTCCGTTGTTTGTGTTCACGAAACCAAACTCAATGTAATCACACTTTTCTTGATCAACTAGATGATGGGATCTAGGTTCTCTAGCTTTGCCTACTTGCCATCTATTGGGGCTAGCGGTGGGATTCTAATTGCCTGTGCAGGCCCCGATGGTTCGTGCACAATGCTCCGAGTGGGCCGTTTTGCAGTTTCAGTGATGATCACACTATGCCTGAGCAGTGAGCCATGGTGACTCACTTTTTTTGTATGGGCCACAGCGAGACGCTGATAAAGTTGAGTTCCTCAATGAGCAAACATCCATCTCCTGTCCATGGATGATCGCGGGTGATTTCAACCTCATCTTGGACGCTAGCGACAAGGACAACTCAACCTCAACCGTCGGAACATGGGAGGATTCAGGAGATTTGTGGATGGGCTGGAGCTAAAAGACATTCTACTTCATGTCTGGCACTGCACCTAGAGCAACGAGCATTCACGCCCAATGCTTGAAAAGCTAGATCGGGTACTCGTCACGGTGAACTGGGAGCTATAGTACCCTAACTGTTTCTTGCAAGCGTTGTCATCAGACATGTCGGACCGCTGCATGTTACACCTTGTGACTAACACTTTGTTCCGGCTGAAGAAACGCTTCCATTTCGAGAACTGGTGGATCAAGATCCCAAGGTTCCTTGGCGCAGTTCAGAGCGGCCGGCAGTGTGCGGACAACATCAGTGACCCGTTCACTAGATTGTGCGTGCTCCTCAAGAACATGGCACTCCACCTGCAAAGTTTGGAGCCAGAGCTCGATCAGCCAGATCAAACAAAAACTTTTGATCACGCGTGAACAAGTCCTCCGCCTTGACAAGGCACAAGAACTACGACAGCTATCTGAGGACGAGCTCCAGCTCCGTCATGAGCTCAAGTGCTTGGGGTTGTCTTCCCTGGAGAGAACCATGGCGCGAGTACGCTCTTGGATCACATACCAGGCTACCAGCGTGACGACGATGCCAATACCAAGTTGTTCCACATGCAGTGCAGCTACTGCACTAAGAAGAAGCACATCTCTAGAATAGAAGATGACGATGGGGCGGCATTAACTCACAAGTATTTCTCACATATCCTGGGGACAGAGGTAGAACAGGTCCACGATCGACCTTTTGGCACGTGACATTCAAGCTTCACGCTTGGATCACTTGGCCTGCCTATTCTCCGAGCAAGAGGTATGGGGTATGATCAATTCCTTGCCAAGTGAAAAAGCGCTAGGCCCGGACGGCTTCACGGAAGAATTCTACGGAGCTGCCTGGCCGGTCATCAAGAGCGACGGGGCCACCTTCAACGCGTTCTACAGAACCACTTGCAGCCAACTGCACCGCCTGAATTAGCGCTGATCACGCTACTGCCCAAAGTTCAGGAACCATGAAGGCCAGGTGATTATAGGCCGATCAGACTGATTCACTGCTTCGCCAAGCTTGTGACGAAATTGCTAGCCAACAAACTAGCTCCGGAGCTAGAGAAGCTTGTGGATGTCAATCAGAGCGCCTTCATCAAGAAGCATTCGATACACAACAACTTCAAATTCGTCGAACTAGCTGCCAAATCATTGCATAGGAAGAAGAAGCCATCCCGGCCGATCAAGCTTGATATATCTAAAGCATTATACACCGTCGAATGGCCATTCTTGCTGCAGGTCCTTCAATGCATGGGATTCGGCAGCCGCTGGTGAGATTGCATCTCTTCCATTGTGTCGATGGCATCCACACGTGGTGTCATCAATGGAGAACCGGGATGCCTGATCTATAACGCTCGCGGGCTATGGCACAGGGACCCTTTATCCCTGATGCTGTTCATCGTACAAATGGAAGTTCTCCAGCGACTATTCAAGAAAGCGCAGGCTCAAGGGTTGTTAGCTCCCTCGGCAAATCCAACAATCCAATATCAGTGCTCTCTATACACGAATGATGTGATGCTCTTCGTATCACCAACTGTGCAGAACATGATCACCGCTAGAGAGGTCATGCATCTGCTCGGGGATGCATCGGGTCTGAAAGCAAAGCACTGACGAGATGCTGAGCACTATTCAGAGCATCTTCCCAGCGCAACTTTCAGAGTTCTCGATCCAATACCCGGGCTTGCCTGTAATAGTCGCACGCTTGAAGAAAGCGCACCTCCAGCTGCTGATCGACAAGGTATCTGGAAGTATGCCTACATGTTGGGTGCCTCTGATGTACAAGGCGGGTAGGTTGACAACAACAAAGGCGGTGATTAGTGCCAAGTGAATCCACACTATTATCTCTCTGAAAGTGCCGGATTGGGTGATTCAAGAGATCGACAAGTGAAGACGAGGCTTCATTTGGGCCGGGAAAGAGAAGGCCAACGGGGGACAGTACATGGTGCCATGGCGAACGACGTGCAGGCCAACGGAATTCGGCGGCCTTGGACTAACAGACCTGCGCATTGTGGCCTTTGCAACGGACTGATACGTGCTCGACCATGGCTCCTTTTGGAATTGGACTTTGGCAAGGATGACATCGTCCACGACATGTTCCAGGCCTCCCTGGCGGTGCATCTTTCTTGGAGATGGAAACCTTGTGCTATTATGGTCAGACATGTGTTTGGGGCCCTCCTCACCATGGGTCCTGGCACCGGAGCTCTGCAGGTTGGTTCGCCCTAGAATTAGGAAGAGCCGCACGGTCACAGCAGCATTACAGGGCAAGCTCTGGATCACAGACATCGCTGAGGAACTGTCGTCACAGACATTGAAATAGTATCTTGCCCTATGGCCATGCATGAATAGCGTGCAGCTCCAACAAGGGAGAGAGGACATCCTCGCGTGGAGATGGTTGACTTTGGCCACTTACTCTACGCAGTGCATATATATAGGATGTTCTTCGAGGGATCAACTCGTTTCGCCGGAGCAAAGCCCATATGGAAAGCATGGGCACGACTGAAAAGGTGAAGTTTTTCATGTGGTTGGCAATCAAACACCGGCTGTGGACAGCATCTCATCATCGCAAACGAGGCCTGCAAGATGACGCAACTCGTTCGTTGTGCGACAAGAAATGACCGATCGCCTCTTCTGCAATTGTTCATTCACCAAGGAGGTCTGACACTCCGTATGCGCCCAGTTCCTCAGTGGAACTGATTGCTAGACTATCAATTGGTGGCTATAGCTAGCTATGCAAAGGCTTGGGAAAAGAACACCAGAAGGGAGTGGACTCAACATTTATGTTGATCTCTTAGAGAATATGGAAAGAACGCAACGAAAGAGTCTTCAACAGCTCGCCGGGACAGTCAGTAGGTCAGCTCAGCTACTTGTAACGTCATGGAAGATGGTGCAAGCTGGGTACTTGTCAGCGCCGAGAAGATGACTGCAATCGGGTGGCCAGCGGCCACGAGACAGGGTACGGCGTAGAACCTTAGGAGTGGTAGTTTTTGTCTTAGGTTGAGTGGTTTTTGTATAAGTCCATCCTGAGTTCGAACCATGCGCGTACGCCTGGATTGGCCCGTGTTGTAAAATGGACTTTTTCTTCTTAATACAAAGATACGCAGATCTCCTGCATATTCTCGAAAAAGGCTGCACTGAAGACTGGATCGGAGCTGGAAGAACCCCTCCGGCCGCGCACTGCTGCATCATGCGTCGGCGCCATGGCCGTCTTCACCTCCACACCAGCTGACCAGCCTCGTTCGAAGAGATCGATTTCACCTACGTCCTCCTACCCTTCCGCATCACCGCCTCTGTATCCTTTCCTTCATCGCCAACTGCCGCTCGGGGCCCGGAGCCTCGCCAAGGAGCCCGCCGCCGCGCATAACCAGGACCCGAACCACGTGGGTTTATGCAAAATATTGGATAGCGATCCAAATTAAGGGGTACTGTATTTTGTAAACCAGTTCTTCCTATTAGGATTTTGTGATCTGTAAAGCTTAAACAGTAAAAGCTATACAGTAACCCACAGTAATGCTATAGTAAACATTTAATGAACAGAGGATAAGGGAACGGGATGGAAACATCCCGTTCCATCCCGTCCTGATCAGGGACAGGAACCGACCCAAGGGTGTCGGTTCCCCCTGGTGAGCAGGGCTATATAACAGGGGGTTCAGGGAAACCAAGGCCGACACACACACAGACCCAAAACCAAGACAAGAACAAGTTCAAGGAAATCATGGGTGGCTCTAATGATCAAGGTATGAGCAAGTTCATGTTTTAGTGGTTTCATTTTGAGCTTAAGATCCTAAATAACCTAACAATGGCATCAAGAGCAAGGGTTGGCATCAAAATGAAGCCCTAATAGTTTTCTGAGCAAGCAATTCATGCCTGAAATCATGATGTTATCATGCTAAAGTAATCCAAAAGGGCCCCTAGGGTTTCGGCTAAGCCCTAAAGAAGAAGGGGATAACGAATTTAAGCACAAACCTAAAGAGATCCCCAAATCCGAAACCCTAGCCGCCGACCAAAATCAAGAAAATCCCGCTAAGAACACTAACCCTAGTGCTAAAAGGGGCGAAGGGACTTACCTCAAGGTCGGCCGCCGGCCAGATCCGGCGCGCGCCACCGTCGCCGCCGTGGATCTGAGCTCGGACCGGCGAGGGCCTTAGGGCGCCGAGCAGCGCTCGACGGAGCTGCGCGCTGGCCACGGCCGCGCGCACCTCCGGCGAGCACAGCTCCGCGGCGCCGCCATCTCCTCCGGCGCTCCGCGCCGCCGCGCTGCCGCCGGGCCACCCTTTCGCCGTCGCCGCACGGGAGAGGTGAAAAAGCCGGGGGAGGAGAAGTGGAGGCTAGGGTTTCGGGGGCACGGCCGACGCCGGCCTGATAAGGCGCGCGCGCGCTTCGCGGCCTTGTTGGGCCGGCGGGCTGAAGGCCCCGCCGCCGTTTTCTCGGCCCAGGCCCACGACATTGGGCCTGGAACCCGGGCAGGAGGCCGGATGGCCATAATGGGCCAGGCCGAAAATGGCCCAGCACGAAAAGTCTAAAAAGGCCCCTCCTTTAATATTTTTTTCTGAATTTTGATTAAATGAATGTTCTGCATAGTGTTGGGCCAAATGACATAATGGGCTGAAAATTAGACTAATGTTTTATCTCATATATATACATCATCATGATTGTTATTTTATGTTTAAACTTTAAAGATCTTATATTATGCTTTAGCGAATAATGATGAGAATAATAAATAGACTTGTTGTGTGATAAAATTTTCACATGATCTTTTATTGATGTCTATATTATGGTCACTTACCTTTAAGTTATTATTTTTTATGCGTTATGATATTATGATTTTATTATTCCGCTGCAAATAATTACTCTGATTAAGTGTGACTAATAATTATCATTCTGGCCAAAGCTGATTGACTTTTATTTGATCACAAATTTTATTAATTCAATTCAATTCTGGCCAAAGCTGATTTGATTGGATTAATAAAAGAAGATTATGGAATTTTACAAAGTGTGATTATGTATTTATTTTTCTGGCCAAAGCTGATTAATAAATACTTATTCACAAAATTTTGTTGCTCATTTCCCTTTCTGGCCAAAGCTGACTGGGTTTTGATCAATAAAAGAAGATGCTTACTAAAGTTGTTGATTCTCTTATGCAGCATCTTATGCCTCACAGATTGCTGGTGCCATGGGCAATATTGAGAAACTTAATGGAAGTAATTATGCCTCATGGAAGAAAAAGCTGGAGATTGCTCTGGTACTGCTAGACATTGACTATGCCCTTCACAAAGATCCACCGGTTGAGC
This sequence comes from Alloteropsis semialata, assembly GCA_004135705.1. Lineage (NCBI taxonomy): Eukaryota > Viridiplantae > Streptophyta > Magnoliopsida > Poales > Poaceae > Alloteropsis > Alloteropsis semialata. Next base: position 73,320,940 of record CM014274.1, read on the forward strand.
CTAAGCCGGAAGAGGAAAATTATGAGACCCTTAATAAGGAGTATGATCTGGAAAAGGCAAAGTGGGATACCTCAAACCGCAAATGCCTGATGATCATTAGGAGCTCCATTATTGACACAATAAGGGATGCAATACCAGAGACTCAGACTGCCAGAGAATATCTGGCCAAAGTTGAAGAACAATTTAAAGGCTCCTCTAAAGCTTATGCAAGCACCCTTATCAAAAGGTTGGTTGGAGAAAAATATGATCCTACTGGAAGTCTGAGGGAGCATATTATGAAAAAATGTCACATGGCCTCAAAGCTTAAGTCAATGGAGATGGAAATCTCTGATGGTTTCCTTGTCCATTTTATTATGTCATCCTTGCCCCAGGAATTCTCGCCGTTTACGATCAACTATAATTCTATGAAGATTAAGTGGGGCATAGATGAATTGATAGCCATGTGTGTGCAAGAAGAAGAGAGCCTCAAGGCTGAAAGAATTGATCATGCAAATCAATTTCAGCACTCTGAAAAGAAAAGAAATAAGAAATTCAAGAAGGAATACTTAAAGCCTGAGCCAGGTCAATTTAAGGAAAAGGGGCAATCTTCCAAACAATCTCAGCAGAATAAGTCTGGAGGAGATTCCAATACAGAACATAAAGGGAAAGGTTCAGAAGGATGCCACTTTTGTGGAAAAAGTGGACACTTTCAAAAGGACTACATTGGATTCATGAGATGGCTCAGTAAGAAAGGTACTGATGTGATTACTTTCGTTGATGAATCCCTACATATTGATTATGCCACCGACTCTTGGTGGGTTGACTCAGGAGCGACAATTCATGTTGCAAACTCTTTGCAGGGATTCGTTACGAGGAGGACCCTAAGAAAAGGGGAAAGAAGGATTAGAGTGGCTAATGGAGTTGAAGCTGATGTCAAGGCCATTGGAGACTTTGCACTTACGCTTCATACTGGCTTTGTCCTTTGGCTGAAAAATGTTCTTTATGTACCCTCTATGAAAAGAAATTTAGTTTCAGTCTCATGTTTAGATGATGATGGTTATCAATGTACTTTTGGTGATCACAGATGTATAATTATGTGTGATAATAAAGAGGTTGGACTCGCCGTGAGACGGGAACAGCTTTATCAAATCTCTTCATATCATGCCACTTATAATGTTGAATCCTCCTCAAATACGAATGTCAGTACCAAACGAAAATATAATGACAATGAGACTTCTTCGAAATTATGGCACTATCGTTTGGGCCATATTTCGAGGGGGAGAATTGAGCGTCTCATTAAAGAAGATATCCTCCATCCTCTGGATTTCTCAGATGCGAATGTCGAGCATTGCATTGATTGCATCAAAGGAAAATATGCGAAGCAAATTAAGAAAGGTGCAAATCGTAGCACGGGAGTTTTGGAAATAATCCACACAGATATTTGTGGTCCTTTTAATGTAAGATCAGTGAATGGTTTTGATTCGTTCATTACATTCACCGATGATTACTCCCGTTATGGATACATTTATCCAATCAAAGAAAGATCTGAGGCATTGGATAAATTCAAAATATTCAAAGTAGAAGTTGAGAATCAGCATGATCAAAAGATCAAAATCGTGAGGTCTGACCGTGGTGGTGAATACTATGGAAGGCACACAACTTATGGCCAAAAACCTGGACCTTTTTGCAAAGTTCCTGGAAGAAAATGGCATTAAGGCCCAGTATTCTGCGCCGGGCGAACCCCAGCAAAATGGAGTGGCTGAAAGGCGGAATCGCACTCTTATGGATATGGTACAAAGTATGTTAAGTCACTCCACCTTGCCGGTGAATTTATGAATGAAAGCTCTAAAGACAGCTGCCTATATTCTTAATAGGGTTCCCAGTAAATCAGTTGCCAAAACTCCTTTTGAGTTATGGACTGGGAAGAAACCAACCCTAAATTATTTTCATGTGTGGGGCTGTCCTGCTGAGGCAAGGGTTTTCAATCCAAATATGGGAAAATTAGACCCCAAGACCATAAGTTGTCATTTCATTGGCTATCCCGATAAGTCAAAGGCATATCGTTTCTATTGCCCCAATCAGGTTACTAAGTTTGTTGAAACAAGACACGCAGTGTTCTTGGAAAATGAAGTGGTTAGGGGGAGCATGACACCGAGAAAAATTGATTTGGAGGAAAAAACGGGAATATGTCCCAATGCCTATGCCTCAAGATCCTATCTTCCCGGCACATGCTGATGTTGCACCTCAAGTTGAAAGGACTGTTGATGCAACGCCTGCTGAATCTTCTGCGACTACATCTAATGTTGCACCTAATGACGAGCCTAATGAGGACGTTCAGCAGCCCCCAGTTGTGGAAAATGAACCAGATAATGAACCCCTGAGGAGGTCACAACGAGAAAGAAAATCAGCCATTTCAAGTGATTATGTTACTTATATGAGTGAAGATATGAATGGGTTGGTGTTGGACGAAGATCCCGCATCATTTAAGGAAGCTATGAAAAGTGAGTATTCATCTGAATGGCTTGGTGCTATGAAAGATGAAATAAAATCCATGAGTATCAATAAAGTTTGGACTTAGTAGAAATTCCCAAAGGAGCCAAAACAGTAGGCTGTAAATGGGTCTACAAGACTAAACGTGACTCCAGAGGGAATATCGAAAGGTTCAAAGCAAGACTCATGGCAAAAGGTTTTACACAGAGAGAAGGCATTGATTACAATGAAACTTTCTCGCCTGTTTCATCCAAAGACTCATTCAGAATAATAATGGCGCTTGTGGCTCATTATGATTTGGAGTTGCATCAGATGGATGTTAAAACGACATTCCTAAATGGTGACTTATATGAGGATGTATACATGACTCAACCCGAAGGTTTTGTTGTGGAAGGAAAAGAGCAATTGGGATGTCGATTGAAGAAATCCATTTATGGATTAAAACAAGCGTCAAGACAATGGTATTTAAAGTTTGACCAGATTATAAGAGAATTTGGTTTTGAATAAAATAGAAGGTATAATTGTATTTATGCTAAGTTCAGGGGGAGTAAATTCATTTTCTTGATCCTTTATGTGGATGATATACTTCTGGCCAGTAGTGATAAGAATTTGCTACTGGAAACAAAGAGGTTTCTTACCTCAAAGTTTGAGATGAAAGATCTCGGTGAAGCTGCTTATATTCTGGGTATAGAAATTTACCGAGATAGGTCCAAAGGGATTTTGGGGTTATCTCAGAAGACATATATTGAAAAGGTACTGAAAAAGTACAATATGCATCAGTGTTCAGCCTCGCCTGCTCCTATTGTTAAGGGCGATAAGTTTGGAAAATTCCAATGTCCAAAGAATGATTATGAAACTGCGCAGATGAAGTCAATTCCATATGCTTCAGCTGTTGGAAGCATAATGTATGCACACGTGTGCACTCGCCCTGTTTAGCATTCGTTACCGGGATGCTTGGCAGATTTCAGTCAAATCCAGGACCAGAACACTGGAAATTAGCCAAAAAGACCTTCCGCTATTTGCAAGGCACTAAAGATCTCATGCTCACATATAAGAGGTCTGACAACCTTGAGGTTATAGGTTATTCAGACGCTGATTTTGCGGGATGTGTTGATTCTAAGAAATCCACGTCAGGTTATATCTTCACACTCGCAGGAGGAGCTATATCGTGGAAAAGCTCCAAACAAAGTGTAACTGCATCGTCGACAATGCAGGCTGAGTACGTGGCATGTTATGAGGCTACCGGGCAGGCAGTATGGCTGAAGAACTTTATCCCGGGATTGAGAGTGGTCGACAGCATTTCTAAGCCACTCACATTATACTGCGATAATCAGCCAGTAGTAATCTATTCGAGTAACAACAAGTCAATGAGTGGTGCCAAGCACATTGACATTAAGTACCATGTTGTGAAAGAGAGGATCCAGGAGCAGACTATAAGTGTTAAGTATATTAATACAAGGCTGATGTTAGCGGATCCGCTTACAAAGGGCTTACCACCCAGTATATTCAAAGAACATGTTACCGGTATGGGTTTGGTAGAAAAGCCCTAGATCCTGGATTAGTTGGGACCGAAATGACACCGTCTCTCCACACCCTAATGTGGACTTGCTCAGAGATTGTATAGGAACTATAGTCACTTTGTTCAGTAGTACTTAATTGACTGCTGTAACTTAGTGTCTTGGTGTACTGTCTATCAAAGAATAAGTCTGTAAGTTTGTATAAGCCTAATGTAATAAGTTTATGGAGCTCATAAGTTAAAGAAGTTTGTTTCGAAATGAAATGGTATGTTATAGTAACTAGGTTCAGTGGCACCTGATATTAGCCATTGTAATCTTTTTGTCTTGATATACTATTTTGTTGAGAAATGAACTTATAAGTTTAAGCCTTACGATCAAGGGGGGAGAATGTTAGGATTTTGTGATCTGTAAAGCTTAAACAGTAAAAGCTATACAGTAATCCACAGTAATGCTACAGTAAACATTTAATAAACATAGAATAAGGGAACGAGATGGAAACATCCCGTTCCATCCCGTCCTGATCAGGGACGGGAACTGACCCAAAGGTGTCGCCCTGGTGAGCAGGGCTATATAACAGGGGGTTCAACCCCATTCAGAGGCACTGATCGCCTGCCCTTGCCATCACCAGGGAAACCAAGGCCGACACACACACAGACCCAAAACCAAGACAAGAACAAGTTCAAGAAAATCATGTGTGGCTCTAATGATCGAGGTATGAGCAAGTTCATGTTTTAGTGATTTCATTTTGAGCTTAAGATCCTAAATAACCTAACACTTCCTCCTTTCGCCCGCCGGATTTCGCTGAGCCTCACCTTCTCGTCATCCGCCGCAGCCATGCCGCACCGCGTCCGCGAGCGCCTCTTCTTCGGCAACAGAAGCGGCGCCTTCGCCTCCTCGGCCGCTGCTGCCGCAGGGCAAGATGCCGCCGGCGTCCAAGCTGCCAGTCAGTCAGTCAGTCATCAACCTCTTCAACCAGGCCGTGTCACTCAAGGCCACCGGAGCCAAGCTGGGGCTGGACATCCTCACCTGCGCCGCCAAGGAGCTCGTCGCCGTTGACAACATCACCGGCTTGCCCACTAACTGCACCGCCTTCTGAGGTTGATGGACCCATTCATTCCAGACACGGCGATCTGCTTACTATTCGGTCTGCACGTGATCAATTCTTTGTTTACTTATTTTAGGGCTAACCAATTCTTTGTTTCTATCAGCTCTAATTGTACTTCGTTGTGATTTTTTCGATTCCAGTACTGGAATTTCCAGTTCCTTCTGTACTACTTAGCTCCATTTTAGCAATGTCTAAAACAAAACCAAAAGGTCTGAATCTAGAGCGCATTTTTGGGCCTGGTGGGATTGTGCTTTGGAGGAGGCCAAACGTGGCTTCCCTATGCGGTGGGATAGTAAGGCATGTTGTAGCTGTACAGTGCAGCTTTGATCCCTCTCTTTTAGTTGTATGATGGCTGACTGGAGAATCTTGCTGTAATGGACTTATGGAGCTAATCTAATGTGGTCCAAACTCCTAATCACTGATCGTCCATGTCAAGATCTTGTGCCTGTCTGCCAAACACAGCCCTCTGAGCAGCAGTGTCATGCTGCTCCTCTTTTATATTGAGACACATTTTTATTTATTTCCAAAGAAAATATGCAGAGATTGTTGGATAATCCAGGCTCGGTTACATTGCATGGCTTAGCTAGAATAAGGAGCTCGATCTTAGCCAAATTGAGCGCGTCATTGTACAGCCACGCTGGTTGTTTAGGCGTTGGTTTTTACCGTTTCCTTCTGCTGAGTCGTAGGCATAGGTGAAGCGATGAACGGGTCTTCAGGTCGTGGGATGGCGCGGCTAGAACGGAGGCGTGAGAATCGTTGCGTCGTGGTGTAGTTGGCCACTCGTTTGTAACAGATAGTTTACATATTCAGTTGAATAGAGTCAGAAAAGCCGGTCAGTTTTACGGCACCAAAACACTGTGTGTTCCTCTGTGTGTTCCAGCGAGATCGTGTGCGTGCGTGCGTGCGTGCGTGCGTTCCAGGAGTTCACCAGGTGATCTTCTTCCTCTCCGGCGAAGGGCGCCAGGCGGTTGGGTGACACGTGGTACCAGAGCGGTTACGACCCGGGACGCGATGTCTTCGCTGCCCAACCTCGGCGGGAGGTCGAGGACGCCGGTGGGAAATCGGCGGGAGTCGCCGTCGCCGCCGCGGCGCAGGCCGCGCTCGCGGTATCGCGACGGCACGGTCGTCATCGAGCGCACGGTGGAGCGCCGCGTCAAGGACGTCGGGAGCGCCAAGTGGCCGACGCTCACCAAGACGAACTACGGCGCGTGGTCGGCGATGATGCGCGTCATGCTCAAGGCACGCGGTCTCTGGGACGCCGTGAACCTCGGCAACCCCGACGAGGATGAAGATCAGATGGCATTGGAGGCCATCTGCAAGGCGGTGCCCGAGGAGATGATGGAGGTCATGGCGAACAAGTCCAACGCGCGGGCGGCGTGGGAAGACCTCAAGACGGCGAACCTCGACGTCGAGAGGGTGCGCATGGCGAAGGCGCACACGCTCCGCAAGGAGTTCGATTCTCTGTCCTTCAAGGATGGGGAGTCGATCGACGACTTCTCCGTGCGCATCAACAGGATAGTTCAGCAGCTGCGCACCCTCGGCGACGACGTCGAGGAACCGGCGGTGGTGCGCAAGTTCTTGCAGGCGCTGCCCAAGCAGTTCCACCAGATCGCCATGGCGATCGAGACTTTCCTGGAGCTGGGGGAGGTGCCGATCGAGGAGCTGGTCGGGCGCCTCAAGGCCGCGGAGGAGAGGTACGGGCTCACGGGCGGCGGCATCGGCATCGCGCACCTGAACCTCACCGAGGATGAACTGGTGGCGAGGCTGTCCAAGCGGCTCCATATCAACGGAGACAAGGGGCAGGCGTCCGGAAGCTCAGGTGCTTCGTGGGGAAGCCAACAACGCGGCCGTGGAGGTGGCCGCGGCAAGGCTGGCCGGGGTGGAGGCCGGCAGAAGGGGGGCGATGGCCCTCGGGACAAGAAAGGCGACGGCGCGTGCGCGGGGAACGGCGGCGACGTCGCGCGTGACGAGTGTCGCTACTGCGGCAACCGGGGACATTGGGCCCGCGAGTGCCCCAAGCGCAAGCGCGATGGGCAGGCCCATGCGGCCCAAGCTGAGGAAGACCAGGAGCAGCCCACGCTCCTGGTAGCTGCGGCGACGGCCCAAGAAGGAGGGGGTCTTTCTTTCCCAATCGAGCCGCCGCCGGCGGCAGTCCACGCCGACGGGGGCAACCTCTTTGTCCACCTCGGGCAGAGAAGCGATGGCGCCACGACGCAGTGGATCCTCGACACGGGCGCCACCAATCACATGACTGGCGCCCGGTCGGCCTTCGCGCAGCTGGACACCGGGGTGCGCGGCTCTGTGCGCTTCGGCGATGGGTCGGCAGTGGAAATCGAAGGGAGCGGCACGGTCCTTTTCAAGTGCAAGACCGGCGAGCATCAAAAGCTGACGGGTGTGTATCTTATTCCCAAACTAACAGCCAACATCATAAGCTTGGGTCAGTTGGCTGAGGAGCAGTACAAGATCGTACTCAATCGGGGGGCACTCAAGATCTGGGATCCCCATGGGCGGCTTGTGGCGGTGGTGAAGCGCGGAGCAAGCGGGCTCTACGTCATCAGCCTCACCGTCGACAAACCAGTATGCCTGGCGGCGCGCGTGGAGGAGACGTCGTGGCGGTGGCATGCCCGCTACGGGCATCTCGGCTTCTAGGCGCTTCAGAAGATGTCCAGAGGGGAGATGGTCCGTGGACTCCCGCGGATCGATCAGGTGGAGCAGGTTTGCGACGGGTGCCTGGTGGGCAAGCAACGTCGACTCCCATTCCCGGCGGCGAGCAAGTTCAGGGCGGCGCGTCAACTGGAGCTGGTCCATGCCGACCTGTGCGGTCCGGTTACGCCGCCGACACCGGGCGGCAAGAAGCTGTTCCTGCTTGTCGTTGATGACATGAGCAGGTATATGTGGCTGGTGCTTCTGGCTGCCAAGGATGAAGCTGCTGCAGCGATTATCCGTCTCCAGGTGCGAGCAGAGGCGGAGGTCGGGAGCAAGCTGGGCACGCTGCGGACCGACCGCGACGGAGAGTTCACGGCGCGGGCGTTTGGGGAGTACTGCGCCGGCCTAGGGATTCAGCGCCATTTCACTGCGCCGTACACGCCACAACAGAACGGCGTGGTGGAACGGCGGAGCCAAACCGTGCTGGGGATGGCGCGGTGCATGCTCAAGACGATGGGCGTTCCCGGGCGCTTCTGGGGTGAGGCTGTGACGACGGCGGTGTACATCCTCAACCGTGCTCCGACGAAGGCCCTGGAGGACAGAACGCCGTACGAAGCCTGGTATGGTTCCAAACCCGCTGTCCACTACTTCCGTACGTTTGGCTGCGTTGCGCATGTCAAGGCAACGGGCGGCCATCTGCGGAAACTCGACGACAGGAGCACCCCGATGGTGTTCTTCGGGTACGAGCCGGGCACGAAGGCCTACCGGCTCTACATCCCGGTGACGGATCGGGTGCACGTCTCCAGAGACGTGGTGTTCGAGGAAGGGCGCGCGTGGAACTGGGAGCAAGGAGGCGCAGGGAGCAGCTCGGACGGTGGTGGTGAACCGTTCATCGTCGAGTACATCTACACGTCGGGCGACACCGGCGCGGCGGGGCCATCTTCACACGGGGAGTCCGCGCCACGCGCGGCGTCGAGGGCGCCAAGTACTGCACCGAGCGGGCCGGGCGTGGTCCAGCGCACGGCGTCGACGTCAAGCAGTGCAGGGGCGGCCCCGAGTGTGACATCAGGCGACATCCGGGGCGCGGACACGTTCGTGCAGCCGGGTGACAATGGCACACCGGCCCCTGTTACGCCAGCTGGGGTGGAGTTCGTGTCTCCACCGAGCCAAGGCGTCGACCTCGACAACGATCATGATGACGGCGCTCCGTTGCACTTCAGGCGGATGGATGATATCCTGGCCAGTGAAACACCTGCAATGGGGGAGATCGAGCAGGGAGCTGTGGAGGGTGATCTTCTTGTGGCAGTTGGTGATGGGGAGCCTGCCACGTTCGAAGAGGCCAAGCGTGATCAGTGCTGGCTCAAGGCGATGAGGGAAGAGATGGCATCTATTGAGCAGAACAACACTTGGGTACTGATGGATCTGCCTCGTGGTCATCGGCCAATTGGTTTGAAGTGGGTTTTCAAGCTGAAACGTGATGAGGAAGGGACCATCGTCAAGCACAAGGCCCGCCTTGTTGCAAAAGGGTATGTTCAACAGCAGGGGGTTGATTTTGAAGAGGTGTTCGCCCCTGTTGCGCGTATGGAATCAATTCGGATGTTGCTTGCAGTTGCAGCTCAAGAGGGCTGGCTTGTGCATCATATGGATGTCAAGTCTGCGTTCTTGAATGGGGAGCTCAAGGAGGAGGTTTATGTCCAACAGCCACCAGGTTTTGTTGCTGCCAATCATGAAGCGAAGGTTCTGAAGTTGAACAAAGCTCTGTATGGGCTGAGGCAGGCCCCAAGAGCATGGAATGTGAAGCTTGACAGAAGCTTGCGCGACATGGGTTTCACAAGGTGTGTGAGTGAACATGGCATGTATACAAGAGGCATGGGGGCGTCACGTGTGGTGGTGGGGGTTTATGTTGATGACCTCATCATTACTGGAGCAGACTCAGTGGTGGTGGAAAAGTTCAAGGAGGAGATGCGGAGGGCATTTCGTATGAGTGATCTTGGACTGCTCTCATTCTACTTGGGGATAGAAGTGAAGCAAGGGAAGCACACCATCACGTTGGGACAAGCTGCATATGCAAGGAAGCTGATTGAAAAGGCAGGTATGAGGGGCTGCAATCACTGTCACACTCCAATGGAAGCTAGGCTTCAGTTGTCTGCCAGAAGCACAACACAGGAGGTTGATGCAACACAGTATCGAAGCTTGGTGGGGAGTCTCAGGTATTTGGTGCATACACGACCAGATATTGCTTTTGCTGTGGGGTATCTTAGCAGATTTATGGAGAAGCCCAGGCAAGAGCACCTTGCTGCAGTGAAGCATCTGTTGCGCTACATTGCAGGGACAGAGGATTATGGAATTGTGTATCCCAAGTTTTCAAATGGTGACAACAGACTTGTGGGTTATAGTGACAGTGATTTGGGGGGAGACATTGATGAGAGGAGGAGTACCACTGGTGTGATCTTCTTTTTGGGTGGGATGCCGATCTCATGGCAGTCTCAAAAACAGAAGACAGTGGCTCTCTCAACGTGTGAAGCAGAGTACATGGCTGGAGCAGTTGGGGCTTGTCAAGCTGTGTGGCTCACCAGGCTGCTGGGTGACATGGTGGGTGTCAAAGTTCAGCCGCCTGTACTGAAGATGGATAACCAGTCTGCAATCGCCCTGAGCAAGAATCCTGTTCTCCATGATAGAAGTAAGCACATCGATACTAAATTTCATTTCATTCGAGAGTGCGTGGATGATGGGAGGATTTGCCTGGACTATGCGAGTACACAAGAACAGCTCGCTGATGTTCTGACGAAGTCATTGGGGCGTGCGAGGTTCTGTGAACTTCGTGACAGGGTTGGCGTCGTCAAGTTGAGGTAAAACCGAGCATGAATTAGGGGGAGATTGTTGGATAATCCAGGCTCGGTTACATTGCATGGCTTAGCTAGAATAAGGAGCTCGATCTTAGCCAAATTGAGCGCGTCATTGTACAGCCACGCTGGTTGTTTAGGCGTTGGTTTTTACCGTTTCCTTCTGCTGAGTCGTAGGCATAGGTGAAGCGATGAATGGGTCTTCAGGTCGTGGGATGGCGCGGCTAGAACGGAGGCATGAGAATCGTTGCGTCGTGGTGTAGTTGGCCACTCGTTTGTAACATAGTTTACATATTCAGTTGAATAGAGTCAGAAAAGCCGGTCAGTTTTACGGCACCAAAACACTGCGTGTTCCTCTGTGTGTTTCAGCGAGATCGTGTGCGTGCGTGCGTGCGTGCGTGCGTTCCAGGAGTTCACCAGGTGATCTTCTTCCTCTCCGGCGAAGGGCGCCGGGCGGTTGGGTGACAGAGATTGGTCCAGTTATATTTGTAACTAACGATGGTAGTGACTTTGTCGTGAGTTTCCAGATTACGGGGTTCAGACGCCAAAATATACAGACACACATATATTCCCTTTGATGAATTTGAGAGGTTCAGACGCCATTATGGGCTCATCGTTCCCTATTGCTTTCTGTAGGCTCCAATAGGCAATAGCAGGCCGCAGCCCACCATCACAGTTGCTTCATATGAGAGTTTTTGCATCGGAAGGCCATACTGTCTCTACTGTGTCCCATTTTGTCCAGCTCATCTACCAAGACGTCTCCGTTGTCTAGGTTGTGTCTTGCCTGCTGATGGAGACATTAGTCGTTATTTTTACATTTTTTTAATATTCATTTTAGTAACAGAATACAATGTAGATATTGAAATTCCTCATGGCTTCAGTTCATATTAGTAGTACTACTTGTTAGGAGCTTCACAGGAGCACCTAAATTCCTTTATCATTGGCCAGTAGTAATGCATAGCGAACCCTGTGTCAGAGGTAACCACCAACAGCACAAGGTCCACATCCAGGTGAAGACCTTGAGGATTAATACCCAGATTGGATGATCACAACTTGTACAGATTGAAGCAGCAAGGCAGGTGGAAACAAAAGAGATTCCCATAAAATTATTGGCTAAAATGTAGCGCTACTAGTATAGGAGAGACCAAACAACACTTATCAATCATTCAATCCCTAAACATAGATGAACTGCAAAAAGATTTTTCAGAGTTCAGTACACCAAGCTCCAAATACAGGCTACTCCTCTCTCTTCAAGTTTCAAATATAGGAGTATGATTTTTCAAGTTTCAGAGTCCAAATTCCCAAGCTCCAAGGTCTTTCGAGTTTCAGACTAGTATAGGAGTATGATGGATGATGGCTGTCCCCCCATCTTCAAGTTTCAAATCCTGATGGAGTGATGGGTGATAGCTACTACCAGACACGACGTGCTTCGATGGAGTGATGGAATAAAATGTTACCTTACTACTATACATGCAGTTATCAATGTGACGAGTTCAAATTCGATTTGGTTGAGAAATTTGTAAGCGCATTTGCAAAGTTCTCCCCATATAAAAAACTACCCAAACGAAGTCGCAGAAGATATTTGCGAGATTAGTGTGAATTATAGCCACCGTTCATTCCAAGAGTAGACGAGTAGGCCAGTACATCTACTGATAGTTGTTGGGCTTCAGTTCGCACGAGGGGGAAAAAAACGCGGTTTGTGAGGCCTGCGTGTAATTATTCCCGCGCTACCTCGAAGGTGTTCACTGGCAGTCTGGCAGCCAAGCGCCCAGGCCCCACGGGTCAGCCACCTCACCCCTTGCCCCCGGAGCCGCTAACTTCATCTCGGGACTATTTAATTTTTTTGCCATCGTTATCATCGATAAGCATTCAAATGCCAGCATTAGAATGACTCTGTATTTTTGCCATAATAGTGAGAAGATTTCTTATTACAACTTTGCCAAATTCACTGATCTGGTATGACACATCGCCTTTCTAGCATGGACAGATCATGCGAAATGTCTATTTTACCCCTGCTAGACAACAAACTGCAGCATCCCCTCCCTTTGACACCTGGGCCCCACGTGTCATTCCTAACCTCCCAAATCTCAACTGATTTATCCTGCCACGAGGGCTCAAGCCATTCCCTGCGCTGCTGGACACGTCGCTGCTTGTGCTCTCCGTCGTCATTAAGGGTCTAATTGGTTGTCTTCTCATCAAAGCCTGGCTCGCACCTAGGTAGCCAGGCTCCTTGGAGCCAGCCTCGGCGTATGCAAGAGGTAGTTGTTTGGTTGCATGTATGCTGATAGCCAGGTTTTATGGAGAAGGTGTTTGGTTGTTTGCACGAGAATGTGTTGCATGAGATAAAAAATATAAAATAATAATAATAATAACAACATTTATAATGTGCAACTATTACCTTGTAGCTCTTAGTAATTGGTAACAAAATTTTATTCATTAGAAAATATTTCTAGACATACCCAACGTTGCCACTTTTCTAACACAAACTTTCATATTGCTAACTAAGGTCAAAGATTATCAAATGTGAATATCTAAATGGGTTTCCATCTTGTATTTTAGGATGGATCGGAAGCAGTATTAATAAATGTCTGATTCCATGTAATGTTGCTAAAGTTGATCAATTTTTTGAAAGGTTTAAAGTGGTTCAGTTGAGGAAAAGAATTTGATTCCACGGGTGGAAACTTCCCACTTCCCAGCTAAACATATGTGCATCGTGCAATAGCATCGATGGTTAACGATTAGTTGCTTCATCAAACAAGATGCCCTGGACAGATGAAAAATAGTAAGGTTAACTAGTTCTGCGAGATCCGATTTTGCATGAAGGAAAAAGAGCACGGTGTGTGCATATATAACGACCGTGACGGCAAGCTTGTTTTGGCATTTGCTTTTCCCAAAACGATTAAAGCCATTGCGATTGGCTTCACTTTTTTTTTTAACTTAGCATGTATTTGGTTTGGGAGCCAAGTAGGTTGGGTCGGCTCTGTCCTATTTTTGTGGGTTAGGACGAACTCATCTCATATTCGGTTAGCGGGTTAGGTTGAACCCAGTTTTTTGTTTGGTTGTAAGGATCTAAAGAGATGAAATGGATGACAAATTGACACTGTTAGCAACATCATCTGTAGGGCCCATATGTCATCCTCTTCTATTTTCTTCTCTCTTTTTTTATTTTTGTTGGTTCATCAGGAAATCACTTGGAACCACTCAAAAGAAAAATCACGCCGAACCACTCAAACAAAAATCAGGCCGAACCACTCAAAAAAAAATCACGCGGGGCGCCGAGGGGAGCTGCTGCGCTGCGCTCGCCCGGCCACGGAGCCGCGACAGCCGCGTGCCTCCGACCAACCGCGGGCCCTGCTGCTGCGCCGTCGCTCGCTGGCCGTGGGAGGCCGCTGCTCGCCCGCAAGTTTCACGGTCTCGCTGGTGATGCTCCTCGCGCGAGACGGAGCTCGCTGCCGCCCCCCTCCCGCGGCCATGGAGGCCGCCATGGAGCTCGCTACCGAGCCGCCGCCCAGACAATATGGAGCTCGCCCGGCATCAAGCCGTCGTCGCGGCCGCTCGCCCACCCGCACACCGGCCCTGCCCCGCGAGACGGAGGTTCCAATGCCGTGCACGTGGGTCGAGTGCGTCCGCTTCTTTTTGGAGGAACGCAGTGAACCCGCATCTACAGGTATGTCCTTGTTAGGTCCAATCCAACCCACTTCATTTTGCAACCTATCTGAACCCTCAAACCAAACACATAGTGTTACTTCTTCCTCCATTTCTTACAGCTTTATTGAGAGTAATCACTTTTGTCCCAGATTTTGAGGAACTCATTAGGGTATACACAACCGTCTAGACAGTTGTCATTTATTTGACACACAAAAATCTAAATAGACAGATTTACAATAGGTTATCTATTTTGCTATGTGCATGACATTTAATACGTCCACTGGTTAGTGTTTTTTGTCTAGAAGCTTGGGCCATGGTAGTAGACGAGATATAGGGCGAGATATAGGGGTGTTTAAATGTTGTTATACATAATGTTCTTATGCATTGGGTCACGTGCCATAGAGAGAAAAAATACATTGAGAAGCGTGTATTATACAAAATGGAGGAGAGAGGCGGTGAACTAAACACCCCCATAGTGAAATGACCACACCAACCACACCAATGCCGGCGACCTCGCCGAGTACTCCGACGACTTCACAGAGTACTTCGACCACTCTGCCGAGTATTCTGCCAAGTACTCCGACCTCGCCGACTACATCTCCAACCCCTACTGGACCAATCACTCGGAGCCGAGCTAAGAAAATACAACAAGAGGTGCACGCGCTACTTTGTGAGTATCAATTGAACATTAATGAGAACTTTGAGCTACCTAAGTCGTACATGTTGTTATTGCTCAGGTTCACCAAGGAGGAAGACAAGGAATGCATCAAGAGTGGAACAGAAAGAAGAATCACGTTCACATCAGTCCAGTGTGATAGAATTGTCTAGAAGAAATATTCATATCTTTTGACTCACAAAAGCTATGAAGGCTCATGAGTACTCTCTGGAAAGATCTTGAAGTCTAGTTTCCAAATATGCCACTCCCGGGTTGTTTGGAGCTTTCCCTTGAAGTGGCCGAGTTGTTTAGTGCACACTGGTCTGAGGGACTACAGTCCGCCTGAAGTCAAAATGTCCGAGCAAAACTGTACTAATCTACAATAAATATTGGAGCAAGCTATACATGGTTTGAAAGCCTATCCAGTTAGCTTTCAAACGCATCCAGCAGCATCTCATTTCAAGCTTCCAAGAAGGAGTTAAAGCCAAAATATTGAAGACTGCGCAGAATTCCAGAAGTCACGCGGGAACCACTCAGGAGGCTTTTTCACACTAGCGTTGCTTTCACATTGTTTCGTGTTTATACCTATCCAGGAGGGTTATTCCTTGTATAAATATCCCCCTATGTGTAATCAAACGACAGACTTTTTTTGATTAGATAATCCAAGTGATTTTGCAGCCGAGCTGCTGAGTGCTTACTCAAACCCTTGTTCTTTCTGGACTTGTGAAGAGATTCCTCTGGGATCCTCTAGTTCGTGCTTTGCGGGTTCCAGTACGGCTGCCTCGCCTTGTGTGGATTAGCTCCGGTTGTGGTTCTGCGGTCGTTTGGAGATCGAGTCGAAGTCTCGCGGTTTCGGTGTCTCTCTCCCCGTCGCTTGGTCGCATCCGACCTTGGTCAGGTATAAAGCTAGTTATCCGCTGATCTTCAGCAAGTTTACCTTACCTTCTCGCTGTCTCTATAGACAATCACCTTGTTCATAGACCTACTGCCGTGAAGATCGGGCCACCCTCGTACCGATCCTAGATCAGTACCCATCATCTAGTATCAAAGCTTTTGTTGACACGGTAGGTCTTACCATCATCCATATATTTATCCTTACATTTGATCGTCATATAAATTTGTTGTGTCCTATAGTCCAAAGCCACTAAAAATACCTATAGCCTTTTGGTGGTATTGTTACCCTGTGTTTGGTGCGTTCATCTAGTTGCTAGTCACCACCGTTTCTATTTTGTGTTATTCCATCTATTAACTGCACCCCTGTTAGTGTTATAACAAAAAAAAATGAGAGATCAACAAAAAAGAAGAGAAGAAAGCATAGAGTCAAAAAAAAGAAGATTTTGAAGAAGGACTGTGTTGCGGTGTGCTGCTGAAATTTCAGTTTATACACTAGGGTGGTGGTAATCTTGATGCAACAGCGAATATCTTTTGAGCACATCAACCCACTCGGTTGCAGTATTGTAGCCCTCATTGATTAGCCACCTACAGCTCCACTTAAAACCTGAACCGGGACAGTCGATTTGTAATCCTTTCTACCGTTTAACCACAGCTGGGTGCTACCACATCTAGCACCATCACGGTCCTAGAGATCAGGGAAGAGCTTGGGTAAGTAAGAGGTGAGAATTGAGTGTTTCCACAAATATTTTCCATTCCACTTTTTGCTGCTCCTAAACATGGCATGATCAGATTCAAGTGTTCATAGTGGGCACCGTGGCGATAGGGATATCCCTGTCACACAGGATGAGATGCGTCGCATGGCCGAATTACTTGTAGAGGCCATGGGAAGGATGCTTGAAGAACGCCTTCCGGCGGCAGGAGGTCGAGGGCCACATCGCCGTGGTCCAGAAGAAGTTTATCAAGAAGAGTCCGGAGGTGAGAATTCTGGTTTCGGCCATGAATTCAATCGCTTCGATGATGACCGTGGAGGACATGGTGGAGGACGCCGTGCTGATTTTGATAATCAACGTGGTGGCCGTCGTGCACACGGGCGTCGTGTACGATTTGAAGACGAAGAGTTTGAAGATCGTGATCAAGAAGAGGGATCCAACGATGAAGAAAATCCCTTCGGTCATGGGGAATATTTGAGCGGCGCCGGAATCATCACCGGCGTGATCAGTTTGAAGAAAGGGGCCGTCCTCGTGGTCACTACAATAGAGATGATCCAGATAATATTGCTCGAGTCAAGCTGAATGTTCCTAAATTCACTGGAAAGGTGAATGCAGATGAGTTCCTTGAATGGGCTGAACAGTGTGATCAAATTTTTAGAATTCACAATCTGTCAGATCAGCGCCGTGTGAACCTGGCCTCAGTCGAATTCTCTGGGTATGCGCTGACTTGGTGGAATCAGGTGCAGGAGAATCAACTTGATTTGGGTCGAGGTTATATCAGTACCTGGGAAGAGATGAAACAAGTAATGAGAAGGCTGTTTGTGCCTTCAAACTATCAGCGTGATCTCAAAAACAGATTACAGATGTTGAAGCAAGGAAGGAGATCGGTTGATGAGTACTTTAAGGAGATGGAATTATTGTTAGTATGGACTGGGATCAGAGAGGATGCAGAGTCAAAAATGGCAAGATTTTTGGGTGGACTCAATGAAGAAATTTCTGGATTTGTCGAGATGTTTCCATACCGAACCTTGCAAGATCTAGTCGATCAAGCGATGCGCACAGAGAGAAAAATTCAGCAAGAGTCACGTGGAAAATCTTATGCAAATCATTCTATTGCTGCCCCATGGCACAAACAGCAATCCAGTGCTTCTTTTGGTGGAGGACGATCCCAGGGAACTGCAGCTAGGTCCTTTCCACCAACTGGCACATCAAAAATGGCGGCTTCTACAGCGTCATCTCCTGCGCATCAGCAGCGATCTACTGCTAGTTCAGCAGCCCCAACCGTCGCTTCAGGAGCTACTTCATCTACGCAGAGTAGAGAAATTGTGTGCCACAAGTGCCAAGGGCGTGGTCACATTGCTGCTCAATGTCCGAGTAGAAGGACCATGTTGTTAAATGAGAAGGGTGAATGGGAATCAGAAAGTGACCCAGAAGATGAAGGGCCAAGATTTGATGAAGAAATCGAAGAGGAAGAAAATGAGATCCAGCCTGATGAAGGAGATCATAATTGTTTTATTTCTCTTCAGGTGCTAAGTGTGACTGCTGAAAAGGAAGAGAACGGACAGCGCCACAATCTTTTCCATACCCGAGGTATGATCAAAGATAAGCTATGCCGCATCATTGTTGATAATGGTAGCTGCAACAACATTGCTCGTCAAGAATTGGTGGACAGATTGGGATTAAAACCAAGGCGTCACCCTAGTCCCTATAAGATGCAGTGGCTTAATGATTGTGGAGCACTGCATGTCAGTCATATGGTGAATATTCCTCTCTCCGTTGGGAAGTACAATGATCATATAGAATGTGACGTGGTACCTATGCAAGCATGCCAATTACTGCTAGGAAGACCATGGTTATTTGATCGTGATGTTCAGATCTTTGGAAGAGCTAACAAGCTGTCATTCATGTACAAAGGAGAGCGCATCTCTTTGCTTCCTTTGACACTGGAGGAAATCTTAAAGGATGATCTAAAGAAAAAATAGCGAGAGAGTGAGAATCACTTAAGAGTGACCCACAAAGATAGTGAGGGAGGGTTCCCACAGCCAAAGAAAAATCCACAGCCGCAAAGAGCCCAAAAACCGGGAAAAGAAGGGTTAGTAATGATGGCTAGAAAAGGGGATCTAAAAGAATTGAGTGAACCCACTTCCATGTTCTTTGTACTCTTGTACAAGGACACTCTTCTTTCTACTAACAACTTACCCTCTACCTTGCCAAGTGTTGTTTTCGATGTGTTACAGGACTTTGAAGATGTCTTTCCGGATGAGGTACCACCAGGCCTACCTCCCAAGAGAGGGATCGAGCATCAAATCAACTTGATTCCTGGTGCGTCAGTACCGCACCAATCCGGAGGAGACAAAGGAAATCCAGCGACAAGTGGAAGAATTGATCCAAAAGGGGTATGTACAAGAAAGTCTCTCACCTTGTGCTGTTCCTGTTTTATTGGTTCCCAAAAAAGATGGATCATGGATAATGTGTGTGGATTGCCGAGCAATAAATAATATCACAGTGAGATATAGGCATCCAATTCCGAGATTAGATGATATGCTTGATGAGCTTAGTGGTGCTATCATATTTACTAAAATTGATTTAAGAAGTGGATATCACCAAATTTGCATGAGAGAAGGTGATGAATGGAAAACAGCCTTTAAAACAAAATTTGGTTTATATGAATGGTTGGTGATGCCCTTCAGATTAACAAATGCACCGAGTACTTTTATGAGATTGATGAATCATGTGCTTAGAGCTTTTATTGGAAAATTTGTTGTTGTTTACTTTGATGACATACTAATCCACAGCAAGTCTCTTGATGAACATGTTGAACATATCCAATGCGTGCTTGATGTCCTACGTGAATAAAAATTATATGCTAACCTTGAAAAGTGCACCTTTTGCACCGACAAGGTAGTTTTTCTTGGATTTGTTGTTTCAGGGCATGGAGTGGAGGTAGATGAGGACAAGATCAAGGCTGTTCGAGATTGGACACCTCCACAAACTGTGAGTCAAGTGCGAAGCTTTCTCGGACTTGCTGGATTCTACCGGCGGTTTGTGAAGGACTTCAGCACCATTGCTGCTCCCATCAATGAGCTAACCAAGAAAGACGTGCCTTTCAAATGGGAAGAATCACAACAGAAGGCATTTGATGAGCTGAAGATGAAGTTAACAACAGCCCCAATCCTTGTGCTCCCAGATTTTGGAAAAACATTTGAAATTGAATGTGATGCAAGCGGAGTTGGGATCGGAGGCGTGCTCATGCAAGAACGAAGACCAATTGCATTCTTCTGTGAAAAGCTAAGTGGTCCAACGCTAAACTATTCAGTTTATGATAAAGAATTATATGCTCTTGTTCGGAGTTTGAAAACTTGGCAACATTATCTTTTCCCTAAGGAGTTTGTGATACACTCATACCATGAATCATTGAAACATCTTAAAGGACAACTAAAACTGAATAGAAGGCATGTAAAATGGTGTGAATTTATTGAGTCATTTCCTTATATTGTCAAGTACAAGAAAGGAAAAGAGAATGTTGTAGCTGATGCTTTATCTCGACGTCATGCTTTGATAACTCAACTGGATGCTAAAATTCTTGGGTTAGAAGGTTTAAAAGAATTATATACAACTGATCCATATTTTGCTGAGCCATATTCCAAGTGTTGTGTTGACAAAGGATGGGAAAAATTTTATGTGCATGATGGATTCTTGTTTCGAGCTAACAAACTTTGCATTCATTCCAGATTGCTCTGTTCGAATTTTATTGGTGCAGGAAGCTCATACAGGAGGACTTATGGGTCATTTTGGTGCCAAGAAGACAGAACAAGTTCTTGCCGACCACTTCTTCTGGCCAAAGATGAGAAGAGATGTGGAGAGACATGTTCAACGCTGCGAATCATGCCACAAAGCTAAGTCTCGCTTAAACCCTCACGGACTTTACACTCCTCTTTCTATTCCTAGTATACCTTGGGAAGACATTTCTATGGATTTTGTTCTTGGGTTACCTCAAACCAAGAGAGGAAGGGACTCGATTTTTGTTGTGGTCGATCATTTTAGCAAAATGGCACATTTTATTCCATGCCACAAAAGTGATGATGCTTCGCATATTGCTGAACTGTTTTTCAAAGAAGTTGTTCGTCTACATGGAGTACCTCGAACAATTGTTTCTGATCGTGACACTAAATTTTTGAATTACTTTTGGAAAACTTTGTGGAGTAAACTTGGGACCCGTTTGCTGTTCTCTACAACGTGTCATCCACAGACGGATGGTCAAACAGAAGTTGTGAACCGTACTTTATCAATGTTACTGCGAGCTATTCTCAAGAAGAATTTGAAACTTTGGGAGGAGAGTTTGCCACATGTCGAGTTTGCATACAACAGGGCAGTCCACTCGACCACTAAATTTTGTCCATTCGAGATTGTATATGGATTCAAACCCACTGCTCCCATAGATCTTTTGTCTTTGCCTATGCAGGAACATGTGAACTTCGACGCAAGCGAGCTGAATTTGTCAAGAACCTTCATGAAAGAACTCGAAACAACATTGAGAAGATGACCGAGAAGTATGAGAAGCGCGCCAACAAGGGTCGAAGAAAGATGATATTTGAAGCAGAAGACTTGGTGTGGGTACATCTCTGAAAAGAGAGATTTCCAGAACAACGTAAGAGCAAGTTGCAACCTCGAGCCGATGGTCCATTCAAAGTATTACGCAAGATCAATGACAACGCCTATGAGATTGATCTGCCAAGTACTTATGGAGTGAGTACCAGTTTCAACGTGTCCGACCTTTCTCCATTCTTTGGATTGGACGAGTCGAGGACAACTCTTTTTCAAGGGGGAGGATGATATGACCACACCAACCACACCAATGCCGGCGACCTCGCCGAGTACTCCAACGACTTCACAGAGTACTTCGACCACTCTGCCGAGTACTCTGCCAAGTACTCCGACCTCGCCGACTACATCTCCAACCCCTACTGGACCAATCACTCGGAGCCGAGCTAAGAAAATACAACAAGAGGTGCACGCGCTACTTTGTGAGTATCAATTGAACATTAATGAGAACTTTGAGCTACCTAAGTCGTACATGTAGTTATTGCTCAGGTTCACCAAGGAGAAAGATAAGGATGCATCAAGAGTGGAACAGAAAGAAGAATCACGTTCACATCAGTCCAGCGTGATAGAACTGTCCAGAAGAAATATTCATATCTTTTGACTCACAAAAGCTATGAAGGCTCATGAGTACTCTATGGAAAGATCTTGAAGTCTAGTTTCCAAAAATGACACTCCCGGGTTGTTTGGAGCTTTTCCTTGAAGTGGCCGAGTTGTTTAGTGCACACTGGTCTGAGGGACTACAGTCCGCCTGAAGTCAAAATATCCGAGCAAAACTGTACTAATATATAATAAATATTGGAGCAAGCTATACATGGTTTGAAAGCCTATCCAGTTAGCTTTCAAACGCATCCAGCAGCATCTCATTTGAAGCTTCCAAGAAGGAGTTAAAGCCAAAATATTGAAGACTGCGCAGAATTCCAGAAGTCACGCGGGAACCACTCAGGAGGCTTTTTTTTCACAGTAGCGTTGCTTTCACATTGTTTCGTGTTTATACCTATCCAGGAGGGTTATTCCTTGTATAAATAGCCCCCTATGTGTAAGCAAACGACAGACCTTTTTTTGATTAGATAATCCAAGTGATTTTGCAGCCGAGCTGCTGAGTGCTTACTCAAACCCTTGTTGTTCCTTGTTCTTCCTGGACTTGTGCAGAGATTCCTCTGGGATCCTCTAGTTCGTGCTTTGCGGGTTCCAGTACGGCTGCCTCGCCTTGTGTGGATTAGCTCCGGTTGTGGTTCTGCGGTCGTTTGGAGATCGAGTCGAAGTCTCGCGGTTTCGGTGTCTCTCTCCCCGTCGCTTGGTCGCATCCGACCTTGGTCAGGTATAAAGCTAGTTATCCGCTGATCTTCAGCAAGTTTACCTTACCTTCTCGCTGTCTCTATAGCCAATCATCTTGTTCATAGACCTACTGCCGTGAAGATCGGGCCACCCTCGTACCAATCCTAGATCAGTACCCATCACATAGTATACAGCAACACACTCGTTCCTCGTAATGATGGTCATGTCGGCTCATGTGGTGACGTGGACACGTATAGACGACTACTATCTCACTGCTTTACGTGACTTGAACTCACGAACATGCATGGTTCCAAGTGTGTCATGACGCTCCAAGATATAATATGAAATCTAATCATTGAGTTTTAAACTAGGGAACATGGTTCATAGAACATATACACTCAGAATTCCATGTATATACTGAGTAATCTCCATGAAGCCAGAGGGGTGGAGATAAGAAAAAGAAAATGAATGAAAGATTAAAAAAAAGCGACGGGCTGAGCTGAAGTGTGTGCGCACAAAAAGCAGCAGCAGCACAAGGCTTTTTTGCTTCTCTGGAGCAGCAAGGCTGCGTTCCACCTCCCGGGAGGGGGCTCTCATATGGCGACCGAAAGCTAGATAAGATTGTTGA
>CM014274.1:73344035-73431451 GCA_004135705.1 Alloteropsis semialata
CGGCAGCGTGTGAGGCGAGCGGCGGTGGCGTGGGAGAGCAAGAGGAAGGAGAAGACGAGAGGAAGAAGAAAGGATCGGACGGCGGTACGAAAGGATCCGACGGTGTCAGATATGGAAGCCATCTGGCTTCCGGGCTTCCGGAAGCTAGATAGGTTTCCCGCCTCCCGGTATGGGACGAGGCTCGTCGGCCCATTCTGATGCCTCAGCGATCTCAAAGGCCCAGTTGCGTGTGGTGCTGCGAGACCTGCGACGTATTTCTGGTTCAGCTTTTTTTTTTCTTACTGTTTTCTTTCTTATTTTTCAATCGATTCTTGTTTCCAGCTTGTCTGATTTTCCGTTTTACTCATTTTTCAATGGATTATTGATGTGTCATATTATGAATCATCAAAAGGTGATTGGATTCATATAATTAGTGGGTGGCTAACTTTAAAAGGACAGGTACAAAATGGGCCTACCCTATTCCTTTTCGAAAGAGGCTGCAATTTGGGGCTCGGAGCATCAGGCCGAAGTATTTCTGATTTGTAGCCCAGGTGATTGCGCCCAATATATAATGGTCTACGGACAGCCCAATCCAAGCAAGAGAAGTATAAATCCCAACTGAATGAAGGGGGACTATCACTTAAGATTTAAGAATTCCACCCAATTTTTTCTTCTTGCAAGGTGTGCACGGAAATATTTCTTCTATTTTTTTAAAAAAAAATCTTTCTATTAGAATAAAGCATTGGCCAATAATTATTGATTTTTTATTTATTTCATAGGAAATAATTATTATTTGTAAATACTTTTGATATAAATGTAACATCAAATTTGTGTCCCAACAATATGTAATATTACGCGAACTAAGCATAACTTAGTAGGTTTGACTCCTTGTGGTGGAACCTGCCCATCCGGGTATGAGTCTCCGACTTGGCACAGGTGTCGCATTTTTCTGGATTTATTCCAGAATTTAACCCATGCTATTCTTTCAGTGGTAAACGAGGTGCCCCTCGATAGCGAGGCGCCTGTGGCGACTTCGTCAATTTCAAGATTGGAACAACCAGAAAACAATGTATTGTACTCATGTGTTCATTCCACTCACCATGCCTAGATCAAGTCCAATGATGTTAATGTGATTCTATTATGCATTGATGGTAAAAATATAATTGTTTCAAGATTGGAACAGCCGGAAAACAATGTAATGTACTCGTGTGTTCATTCCACTCACCATGCCTAGATCAAGTCCAATGATGTTAATGTGATTCTATTATGCATTGATGGTAAAAATATAATTGATTAAAGTTTGCATATAGTTTTTTAGGGGCATTTGAAGATGAAGATATTTTACATGCTGATGGTTATATAGACCCTCGCAGAGATTTGGACACGGTTGCTGAGGAACTACATATAAAGGTTCCCGAGGAATTTGTTGATTTGCACGTCAATTTTGGAGTGTTTGACACTTTAGCAATTGTCTGTTACGTTTTTTGTAAACTGAGGAAGGAGAGTAATATAAAGAGGAGAATCTCTCCGTAGTTCAATAATGAATATGAGATTTGGCTCAAGGTGTGCCGCTACTAAATTTTTGCTTTTTATGTATTACTCAATTAACAGAACTTTACTATAACTAAAACATTTTGACAGATTCTAGATCACTTGTGAGCTGGGAATAACATCCGCACAGGAGCATGGGAAGCTTCAGAACTTGGGATCTTGGAGGGTTACAATTTGCTTACAGAATAGCATGCCATCTATATTGTACAGTGTTTCTTGTTGATCTGCATGCTTATTATTAGTCTTTACAAGAAACTTAAGTTACTCTTTCTTTGTGCGTCATGCTCTATTTAATATTTGGAGCCATTGCATAATTGTTTATGAAATATAATCTGTCTTGAGTCTATCATCTTGGATTATGGTTTTAAAACAATAAAAATATAGCAAACAAATTGCACCTATTGTATACAGATACGCAACCCACATTCAGTTGTTGTAACTGGTTTAATAAAATTAATCGCTACCATTAAGTAGGCTCTATTTATATTTTATTTATTTATTAAGTTTGTGCAGGTCAACACAAGCTTCAGAGATTTTGAAAGAGAAAAGACCAAATTTATGCCCATGATACGTAGTTGGTTTGTATTATTTTCTCAATAATCACTTTACACACCTATGCATTATATCCTAATGTCAACTATTTTCTCCAGGGTGAAAAATCATGGCGATGACAATATTATTGTTTGGAGTTATGTGTGGAACCATAAGGCTAGTGATGTGTAAGTATTTGTGAATAAAATATTTTTTAAAAAGTTACTTTTTCTTATTAGTTCTGAATCATAAATTAAATGTTCTCCATTATGTGTTATTATGTGCTACAAAACTATTCTAGGAATAATCAAGGTCGGGTTTGAAGCTGTCAACCTCGTATTTTTCAGTGCAACTTCTCAAGAGGTATTTGTTTGCCTTTTGTTTTCATTAATTCTATGGCGGTGTATTTTTTTCTTCAATCTAATCTATTTTTTCATATGTTGTTAAATGGTAACACAAAGCTACTTGTTTTTGAGTCTGGTTTGCTAGTATCAATTTTTGTGCTTACTAACTTTTTCTTTTATACTTGTCAATTATAATACCTATAGATTGTGCAGATAAGTGTATTTGAACCAAAAATGTCAAATTTATCCATGCTCGGTGGATTTTGATTAAACTTTTAGCTAGTTCATGGATAGTTGTGAATTTTTTTTCAGGTTGAGTATTGTTCGATAAAAGACAAAACCAAATCTCCTTAAGTTGTTGGTTCCATGAACTCTAATCTTGAAAAGGCCTTTTATGGGATGAGGTACACTGATAGTTTAATTATTTTATTTTATATCAGTTAATTATTGTAATTGTCATAGTCGATTGAGATATGGTTGGTAGATGTTTACTGGTCCAACTACTTTTGGGATTAGGTAACAAGGCTTGAAGACCTGAAGGAATTTGGTAGTGAAATTGTTGTTAAGGTATTCTTACTTTTCCTAATGGTATTATCATTTAAACCAGGATCATTCAAGTCTACTATTTTTTTGGTTTCAGTTAATAAATCAAATCAATTATTTGGGTGTTGTAGGCCGCTGGAAGATGCAGGAAGGTTAACATTACGTATCAGGATGAGGACATTATCTTCTTCAAATCATATACATCTGCAACTATTCCACAGTGAGTTTGCTATGAAGAGAAGGTGTTGTTAGGCCTAGAGTACAGATTGTTGAAGGACCATATATTGTACAAAGAAGCTGCCCAATGAGGCTATAGTAGGTTGTATTTATTGATTGCATAAAGAAGTTGTACATCTTAACATATTTTAGCTTTTGATCTTTAGTGGCAGATTTATGTAAAGCAATAGTAAATGTTAGATCTTTGGAGGCAGATTTATGTAAAGCAATAGTAAATGTTGACAATATGCAACGCATACTTGGATTATATTTTATAAGGTTTGAGATATATCAAGATACTACTTCGCCATGCATATGGATAAGGTCATGGTAAAGTAATGAAGAGTGTAGAAGTTAGATATTTTAGATAGCCATGCTTCATGGTGAAGTGTGGAATATCCTAGAAGAGATATCTGAATCCATCCCTAAACTCTTGTCATCTTCTCTCTCCTCCTAGTTTGTCATGCATGTAGGTTTTGGGCAATTATACTATTGAGTACCTCCATTATTCATAAAAAAGTTACTTGAAAAATTACTACAGTGGTTGTGCAAGAATAGCTCCATTGTAGTAATTTTGACCGAGTTTATAGAAATATAATTACAGTTCATCTTAGCTATGTCTAATTTTGATCGAGTTGATAGAAATATAATAAAATTTGCAATACCAAATAAATACATGTTTACCATGGGTTTAATGAACTAATTTGATTTTGTAAATGCGTGATGATGTTTTCCTCTAGAAAGTTGTCTAAAATTAAAGAAATTTTGATTTACGGCAAAAATAAAATAAACTATAATTTGTAACACAATACTACTAGAGAATGGCACATCAGTATCACGTTGGAACCCCATTAATTAGTACGGTTACTCACCTGGTATTTAATATGTCAAAAAAATATTTTTAATCTTAGGGAGGCTCTCTCACACACAGTACGATTTATTTAAGTCACAAGTCACATGATTTTTCAATGCATTCATGCATTCTGTGAGGTTCGAATATAGGACCTCTTGCCTCGTGCGTTACGTCTTTACCATCTCATCTATACACCACAACTAACAAACTCCCTGGTGTTTTCCCTTTGAATTAACCATGGATGACCCTTTAGTATCGGGTCATAACATCACTTGGTACTAAAGGATGACTTTTTAGTACCGGGTAAGTCATAAACAACATTATTACTGAACACACCAACCGGTACTAAAAGGAGATACCCAATTTGGATCTTTTATACTCCCTCCATTCAGGTTTATAAGACAAAGTTTGACATGACACAGTCTCTCAAATTACACTTTGACCATTCATTTATTTTATATTATAATTGTTATGATTATAAACTTATGATTATTAGATACTACATTTGTTTACAATCTACCCATATCAATTTTGTATTATAATAGTTAAAAAATGTTGACCAGAGATTACAAGTTTGAATCTTAATACGTGTGTGCGGCTTATAAATCAGACTAGAGTGAGTAACCATGTGATTTTGGAGTACCGACCGATGATAAGCTTTCTAGTAGTGGAAAAAGCTTTTATGCATAATTATATCAATTTGTGCTTATTGTTAGATAGACATGATCTTCGTGTAACAAATCAAAGGAATACCGGTGTATATCCTGGCCATAGTTTATTGTAAGTTTGTTGTAACAGAATCTATCTTGTAACCTAGATTAGTGCGGCCAAGGATATACATTGGGAGTCCTATATATTATAAACTTCTTGGTGCCGATTATGCACATCAGAATTAACACGAAACTACCTTTGAGTTTGGGACGACGTTCCACCAAACGCAAAGCGCCTCTGAGTTTTTACACTTATCTCTACTCCTAAAACGTATGATCTTCGTCGTTTTTCTTCGTGCGGCTTTTTTCGTCCAAGGTTTTCATCCTCCTTCATGCGATGCGCGTTCCGCGACCGTGAGTTTCCCTTCCGCCCCGGGATCGATTCGCGTACATGGTATCTCACCCCGATTTCTATCTTTTTTCTCCGCAAAACCACTCGCTCCTCCCCCACGCGAGTCCCCAAATCACGCGACCCGCAGCCCCCACGCGCCGCCGCCCCCTCAGATCCTTCGTGCGATCACGCCTCCACTCCCAACTCCCGCGGCAGTCGCGGCCGCCTCCCATCCACGGCATTGTTCCCCTTCACGCGCCATTGCCGCTCATGGGAGGTGGAATCGGGGCAGGAGAGGCCCCGCCCCACCCACCACAGCGACCGGTCGACGGCCGACCAACGCATCGCGCCGGGGAACAAGACCGAGGGAGGGAGGGGACTAGACAGCGGGTGGAGCAGCAGAGCGGACGGAGGCTGCCGCGCTGAGAGTCTGGGCGTCTCAACCTCTGCGTGTCGTCGCTCCTGAATCCTGAACTCTGTTCTCTCCGCATTGCGGCATTGCGGCCACGGGCGGACGCCGCGGGCGCACCTGCGGGCAGCGGTGGGACACCGGCTGGCGCGGGTTCCTCGTGGGGCCTCCGACGGGGGAAGGGCGGCTGCACCACGCGGCTCCTCTCCTTCCCCTTCCTTGTGGAAGGCGAGCTCGTGCGGCTGCCGCTCCAGCAATTCCTTTGCCAAGGGCATCTCAGCGGTACGATTTTTTGCTTGACACTCGATTTTTTTTCCGGATGAGTGGTGCTGTCAGGATGTGGTTGTAAACTGTGCGAGGATTAGATGATTCACGTTTTGCAGGAGAGGGTGCTCGATCTCGAGTATGTGAATGCCTGGTACGAAGGAAGCAGGAGGAACCCTGCCCCCATGATGACTGGGTTAGTGCAGTCGATGGATAAAAATGAGGTATGGTTTATGTCTTGTTGTTTTTATGCAACCTGATAACTGTGGAAGTAACTTATCTGGGTTGGAAATGGCTTCTATTTTCTGCTATTTGTCACAACATGTGCATTGTCTGGATAACCTAACCTGCCTTTCAATTTTGGATTTGATCGATGCGGGAGATTAATTGGTGTGCAAACTCGAATGTATAGGGTTTTAGTTCAGCTGCTTTGGAATCTAGAATCTGGATGACTCGGCTCGCGTATAATCATATCTCTGGAATCTGGATGGACAGGTGACCTTCGTGATGTTCCTGAGTCTTTCGTCCATGTCCATAATGTGTTTGCCAAAATGCCAGTAAGGTTATGTATCTGAACATCAGGAGGCACTGCAGGACTAACTTTCTTTGCCTCAGGAATCACGTCCTGGAGTCCTGGACAAGTCCGTTCAATCGTAAAATTCTTGTTCTGTCGGGTTCTTGTTTGATTCTGGGTGTTAGTCATATTTTTTTGCAATGTTCATTCTTTCTTGTCAATTACCAGCATCGTGATATCGGTTACTGTCGCATGGGGTGCATTGCCCAGCGCATTGCTTCTGTGTGCGCCATCATGTAGGCAGCAGTTGCAATGCTTGTGCGAGTTGCAACCATTGCCTGGAGGTGATAGTGAGCTGCACTAGAGCGTGGAATGGAGCACCTGACCCATTCTATATCAGGCTATCAGCACTTCACGGGGCTGCAGTGTGGGCATATAATTGAGGTATGTATGTGATGCTTGTTTGTCACACTAGATATATGCCAGTGCCATCAATGATTTTTTCATGTGGATGCTTATGGTCTCAGAATTTTATGTATATTTATGCCAAAGGCCGTTCTCCATATAATTCTGCCTTTGCATTAGTTCTGAATAATTTCATTCCTTTGTCATGCACTAGCGCCTAGCGCCACACAGAACAAATTTTGGGTGCCCTGATCTTCCCTCTCCGGCTCAAGTGACGTCTATATTAATTTGGCATACATTTGACGCCCGCAGTCGAACTTCCCTTCTATCAGAGTACTTGAGGTTTTTGAGAGGGCCATGACCTCTCGTATTGGTGCAGATGCACTTCAAAGTTTCCATAAGGTATTTGACTTCCCCACCTTGTGGTCAAGCAATCTTTGCCATTGATGGTGGCATTCCTGTTGCTCATTGCTGGTGATCAGCATGAACTGCAGAAGTTGGCTGGAGTTTTTAAAACTTTATTTTCTGGTTTCTGGATAGTCTCTCTTTTTTCCAGCACATGCCTTGAATTATCTGGATGAATGAATGAGCCAGGTGATGCTCAATAGGGCATGTTATAAAACCACTTTGCAGCTGGGTCATTACTTCTCGGTGCAAATGACTGGCATTTTGAAATGCTTGCGGATATATGCATGATATCATCTTTTTTTCTCAAACACAATGATATAGTCTTTTTTCTCAAACACTATGATATAATCTTTTTTCACAAACACTATGATATAATCGTATTATAGTTTGAACTACTTTATTACATGTACTCTTCCACATTAGCAGTAGTTTGTGACATTTGCATCAGTTGCAATACAACATGAACGCCAAAAGGAGTAAGCAACCAGATCCTGCAAGCAAATGACTACTGGGTCACTTGGCTCATTTTTGTGATATATCCAAATCTTTTGTTTCAAATTTCTAAGTAGAAACATTATTGCAAGCTTGATCAATCATTACACCAAATATTTTTCAAATATCCCAGTGTGCCCAAGGGCCAAGTTTGTAACAGTCTGAACTATCATAGAATTGGGTATTCATATTTTCTTCTCAATATCTACTAATTCACATGATTTGTTTTATACTTATTTAAGGTGCATACAGTTGCAAATGATTGAACTGCATGATGTTGTTTTATTTAGCTTTTTGTTTACTATTATTGAAAGACACCAAAGCATGTATCGAACATGAGTTGATGTTCTTGCCTTTAAACAGGAAAGTTCGGTTTACAAGGAACAATTTGAAGTTGTTATTAGGGAGAACACTATTCTGAAGAAAGCAGTTGCAATATAGCATGAGCGCCAAAAGGAGCAAGGTGAGAGAAGCCAGGAGCTTCAGCAATTGAAGCAGTTGATTGTTCAGTACCATGAACAAGTTTTGAACCGATACCATGAACAAGTTAGAAGCCTCGAGGTAGTATTTTAGTTTTACTGTTCTTTTTGTTGATCATTACTTGGAGTGCCAAAGCAACTTATGCTTGTGTCCTCTTCTCTTGTTTGTCAGGTAAACAACTATGCCTTGTCCATGCACCTGAGGCAAGCACAACAAGGCAGCTCGATTCCGAGGCACCGCCACCATGACATTTTTTAAATAAGCGGCAACCTGAACTGGAGGTTTCCATAGCATCAGGATGGCATTCCGCCCTTCCGGTTAGAGAGGCATGTCTTACTATTGGCCTAAATGTATGCCCATTGTTGGCGCGCTGCTGCCCTGCACTCGGGCTGGGAGAGCAAGCTACCCAACATCGGCGTACAATTGTCGAACAACAGATTTTACTGCATTATCGATTTAGAGAGAAAATAAAATGGGTTTAAAATATACCTGGATGTGCGTTATTATGGTTTAAATTATACCTGGATGTGCATTATTTCAGTAAGAAACTTGGTGCTGTGACCGGAAATTCTTGCCCCTCGAATGGAGAGTTTTAAATCAAACTCAGATATTTCTTCGGATTTGCCTAAGTTTGGTGTATTCATTGCAGGTGTGACAAGTAACTCCCTAGAAGCGCGTGACCTGGTGCTTACTGATTTCTGGCTGCTAACCTCCCTAATGTGTTCCTGGCGCCTTGTCGCGTCGTTGGTCTGAGGGACATCACGTTAGATAATTTTTGAAATAATACAAACTCCTTATAGATATATGATATCTCTAGATGATGATCCTGGGCCCATAGTATAGTTGAAGATGACCGATTAGTCATGTCTATAGGAAATTTCGTCTAAGAGAGCATGTCTGTTTCAGTGAGCAAACGAGATGGGTCTTCGGAAGATATGTGGCTCTACGCGAATCCTGTCACTTTTATTTGATGATCTTAATACATGTGTTTTTTTTTGTTAATTTTAGTGTGTTCATAATTTGCTCATATATGTGTCTTCACTCATATTTGGTAATCTAAATAAGCATGATTTTTTGGTGCGTCAATTTTATCGCTTCTACAATTTCGTTTCCTTCCCGTAGCAACGCACGGGCACGAACCTAGTTATTATCTACATTCAGCAGGAGTTAAAGATGTTAATCTCTCCTTGGTGGCTACAAGGTACTACATTGATGCTACATAAAAACCAGAGGCAAAAGGTACCGTCGTGAGTAGAGTAAAGGTGATCGCTAGGCCCCACTTAGATTTCGCGCGCAAAGCAACAAACCGATCGACATGTCTGCGTGCTGATATACTGTCGAGAGTCCGGACCTAGTAGCTAGACGACCCTGTACAGAGCGTTTGCTCAAGAAAGAAGCCGATCCAAAGGACACCCGTGTTCCTGCTGAATTGCTGGTTCAGGACGGCACTTACGATGATCGAGCAGCGATGCCGACGCTTCTGCCTACGTCGGCGAGGTGGATGGTGGATGGATCTTGCCTCCAGGCTCCAGCACAGGGCGCACGGGTGTGACACTGTTCAGAATTCAGGCCCCTGTGGCTTTCGTTCTTCCCATTGCAATGAGCATGCAAAAGACCCTTTGCTCGTCAGTTTCATCATGCGCTTTCAGTGCCATGTCAGTTAGGGGACTCGGTATTCAGATAAATAACATACAGAGACTTGGGAATAACTTTTAATCTTTTCCAAGCACGATTTGGCTCTTTTAGGCCTTGTTTAGTTTCTGCAAGTTTCTGCAATTCAATCAAAAGTAATGCATTGGGAAACGTGCCCTCCTCTCTGCGACACGCTTCCGAATGCACTTTTTCTACAGAAAATTCAACCAACTTAGACTTACTAGCGCTGGAACCAAGCTCATGCAGTCATCGTTCGAATCTGGAAAGTTTTTGATAGGCAAAATATGCATTGTGGTCCTTGAACTTTGCACAAGGGTCAAATTCGTCCCTCAACTTTTAGACTGACCAATTTAGTCCCTTAACTTTCGTTTTTGGGTCAAACTCATCCTTATGCTGATGTGGTGCTCTATATTAGCATGAGACTAATGCAAAAAGTCACTTTTGCCCTTAGCTCTTGTAGGTCAAACTTGTATGTGCTCATACTACCTTAATACATACACACAACAATATATTTTTTAACTAACACAATATGAGTTCTACAAAATGTATCTACTCATACTTTTTAAGTCATGCATGTTCTCGTACGAATTTGATATGAAAAATGTATGTAATCAAACAAGTATGTACTCATATTATTTTGATATATTACAATGCAGTGTATCCACAAATCCTTTATAAATTTTAAATTGACATGTGCTCACATACTTATGGTAGAGTATACATGCTCCACATACGTATCCATACTCTCTCAATAAACACATATATGCTCGTATTTATTTTAGGTCATATTGTTATTATACTTCTAATATTGAAAATTGAAGAAGGAAAAAAAGGAGCTAAGGGTGTAAAAGACTTTTCACATGGGTCTCATACTAATATGGAGCTACATATCAGCACAAAGGACGAGTTTGATCCAAAAACAAAAGTTGAGGGACTAGATTGGCCAATATGAAAGTTGAGGGACGAACTTGACCCTTGGTGCAAAGTTTAGGGACCAGAATGCCTATTTTGCCTTTTTGATATGTTCAAAATCAGGAACTAGGTTCCGTCGCGAAAAGTCTCCATGCAAGCATCGTTGAATCCAAGAATGAAGCCAGAGCGATGAAGGTAAGAAAAAAAATGAAAAAAAATAAAGAAAGAGAGCGATGAGGCACAAGGCTTTTTGCTTCTCTGGAGCAGCAGGCTGCGTTCCACCTCCCGGGGATGGGACGGGGGCTTCTATCAATAGCTTTCATGAGCTAGATAAGAAGATAATTTCCGGCCTATCCGGTCCATCCGCCTCTTCTTCCTCGTTCTCATCTTCCTTCTGTCCTCCATCACCACTGCCTCCTTCGCTGCCCCGGCCGGCGGCTCACGCCGCCCGCCCACCACCCACCGCTGGCCCCCTCCACCTCGTCCTTCCTAACAATAACAAGCTTGTTGTCCTCGCCCCCGCCGCCGACACCGTCCATCAGGGGTCCGACCCTGCCCAGCCGGCGGCGCGGTAGCGCCGTCGCGCTTTCTGCCGCCCAGCCAACCATAGTCGCCGCCGGTCCCCTCCGCTTCCCCCTGCACCCCTCCTTTCTATGGCCGGAGGACATGG
This sequence comes from Alloteropsis semialata, assembly GCA_004135705.1. Taxonomy (NCBI): domain Eukaryota; kingdom Viridiplantae; phylum Streptophyta; class Magnoliopsida; order Poales; family Poaceae; genus Alloteropsis; species Alloteropsis semialata. Next base: position 73,355,301 of record CM014274.1, read on the forward strand.
AAGCCCCACCCGAGCAACTCAAACCCTAACCTTAACACTAAGGCCGCTGTCCTCGACCACCACCCCGGCCGGCGGCGACCTCGCCGCCGCCCGCCCCGCCCACAACCCTCCCCTCTCGCAACCGAGCGGCGACGCGAGCGTGTGTGAGACAGAGCCACGAGCAAGAAACAAGAAGCGGGAGGAATAAGATGAAGATCGTGCGGCCCTTGACAGCCGGACGGATCTTAAAGCAACTGGAAGCCAAGTAAGTTCCTGGCTTCCGGAAGCTACGTAGGATCTTAAAGCAACTGGAAGCCAAGTAAGTTCCTGGCTTCCGGAAGCTACGTAGGATTGCCGGGATGGAACGAGGCTCGTCGGCCCATTCTGCTGGCTCAACGATCTGAAAGGCCCGGTTGCGTCTGGTGCTGCGAGACCTGCGACGTATTCCTGGTCCATTTGTTTACCTTTTATTTTTGAATCGAATCTTGTTTTCAGTTTGTCTGGTTTTTCCTTTTTCTCATTTTCAATCGATTATTGATGTGGCATATTATAATTCATCAAAGAAGTGATTGTATTCAGATAATTACATAATTAGTGGGTTGCTAACTTTAAGAAGATAGGTGTGACTTGTGGTGATTATGTTCCACGAACCACGATAGAAAATGGGCCTACGCTATTCCTTTTCGAGAGAGGCCGCAATTTGGGGCTCGGAGCATCAGCCCAAAGTGTTTGTAGCCTAGGTGAATGCACCCAATATATTTGTCTACAGGACAGCCCAATCCAAGAAAGGAAAATATAAACCCCAACTGAAGAATGGCCGTGTTCAGATGGGACGATAAATTGTCTCCAAGAAATCTCACATGCATGGAGTGCTAAATGAAGTCTATTTACAAAACCTTTTCACAGATGAGTGCAACTTTGCGCGACGAATCTAATGAGCCTAATTAATCCATGATTTGCTACAGTAATGCTACAGTAATCATCCTCTAATCGTGCGGTCAAAGGCCTCATTAGATTCGTCTCGCGAATTTGCCAGGGGGTTGTGGAGGTAGTTTTGTAAACTGACTTTATTTAATACCCCTAATTAGTGGTCAAAGTAGGGTGCAAAAAATTTGCCCCACCATCTGAACACGCCCAATGTAGGGGTCCCTCTCAAAAAAAAACTGAATGTAGGGGGGTGAGCTAAAAAAATCTGAATGAAGGGATTCTCTCTTAAAAACTCCGCTCGATTTTTTCCTTCTTGCAAGGATTTTTCGATACTGATTCCTCATATCATCACAGAAAGTAGGCAACATGAAAGCAAAGATACCATAAAGCAACACGGAAAACAACAGCACAAAAGAAAAAGAAAAAATATATAATAAGTCCCAAATTTACATTTTGACATAATATATGGTAAGTTTGTAACAAAAGTTTGTTCTTTAGAAAATATTTCTAGACAAATCCAACGTTGCCACTTTTCTAACGCAAACCTTTCATATTGCTGAGACTAAGATCAAAGATTACCAGGTGTTAATGTTGTATTTTAGGATGGAAGCAGTATTAATAAATGTCAGATTCCATGTAATGTTGCCAAAGTTGATCAATTTTTTGAAAGGTTTAAAGTGGTCCAATTGAGGAAAAGAATTTGATTCCACGGGAGGAACTTCCCAGCTAAACATAAGTGCATCATCGTGCAATGGCATCGATGGTTAACGATTAGTTGCTTCATCAAACAAGATGCCCTGGACAGATGAAAAATAGTAAGGTTAACTAGTTCTGCGAGATCCGATTTTGCATGAAGAAAAAGAGCACGGTGTGTGTGTATATATAACGACCGTGACGGCAAGCTTGTTTTGGCATTTGCTTTTCCCAAAACGATTAAAGCCATTGCGATTGGCTACACCCTTTTTTTTTTACTTAGTGTTACTTCTTCCTCCATTTCTTACAGCTTTATTGAGAGCAATCACTTTTTTCTCCCAGATTGTGGAGAACTCATTAAGCTATGTACAATATTCCTGTTGTCTGTTTGACACACAGACATCTAAATAGACAACTTTACAATTAGTTACCTATATTGATGTCTGTGTGACATTTTATACGCCATCTAGTTAGTGTTTTGTCGAGGAGCAAGGGCCAGAGTAGTAGACGAAATAGTAGACACCAACACATTTTTTTCTCATTTAGTGATGGTCATGTCAGCTCATTTTACTTATCTGGACTCATACAGACGGCTGTTGCTACTCTTATGTGTGCCTTTACACTCATGAATCTGGTTCCAAGCAGTTTGTGTGTGCATGACGCTCCAATATAATATGAAATCTAATCAAAGAGTTTTAAACTCAGAAACATGGTTCATAGCACATATACACTCTGAATATTTGTATGGAACCAAAATCTGCGATTGCATTGTTTGTAGGATAGATAAACTTTGAATCGTAGAATTGCATTGTCGGACTGATGTGGTAGTCTCGATTTGAGAAAAACTAGTGATGTTTCTACTTTTGTAATCAACAATATGCCTCCTCACAATTCACAAACAATGGAGGGTGCAGGATGTAACATGAGGGGGCTGAGTCCCTTCATTCCTTCTCGATCTCTTTCGTATTCTCTTCTAACTCCCTCTTGTACTCCCTCCTCTCCCTTCTTTTTCCATTGATGCACATATGTAGGGGCTACCCCCTAGCTCTGCCACCTGCTCACCAAAAAAAAAATGTAAATTCTGCTCTCAAAATTTACCATATTGGTGAAAAAGGTATAGAACTACATGACTATATGTTCCAGAAAATGAAAATGGAGGCAAAGAGCAAAAAGAGAGAGAGAGAGAGAGAGAGAAGAGAGGCATGTTGTCGCTATAGATTTTGCTTCTTAGTGTCAATGGAGGCAAAGAGAAAGAAGCCGAAGAAATTCTTACTCTACTCTGATTAAACAAGCCAAAAGTTGCCCGTGACCTATTTCATTTTACTTTTTTTTTACTTTCTTATCTTTTGGCCCACGTAGAGAAAATTTGGCGTAGCTATACTAATATATATTTGGATCAAGTAAGGATATGTTTTTTTGCTCGAAACACCAGTACACACAGACACTTACCCTATGAATATACATATGTAAACCTTACCACTATGAGCAGCTCCGGTAGACTGTACCGGCTATTTCGATCTTGAGATTGAAGAAGTCATCACAGGCGCCTTGCTGTCGGGGTACGCCGCCTACCACTGAAAGAATACACGCATTGGACCGACTGTTCCGATCTTGAAATTGATCATCTTGCTATCGATGGGTACGTCATCTACCACTAAAAGAAAAAGAGTAGCGCCGATTAAGTCATGCCGAGTCAGGGGCTCAAACCCAGGTAGATATATAGGTTCCACCATAAGAAATCTAACCAACCAAGCTACGTTTTTCTCTTCTTCATTTTTCTTTTTTAGTCTTGGTAAAAAATACTTTGCAGATGTATTCCCTCTATTCCAAACTTCTTTAATTCTGACTAAGTTTATAAAAAAAATATAATAGCATCTACAATATTGCACTATCAAGACATACTTATGGTGAATTTGATAAAACAATTTAGTGCTATAGATGTTGGTGATTTTTCTATAAATTTGAACCACACACCTCCGCAGAGTATGAGACAAGAGCAGGTTCTGAGGTTAACCCCACGTAGCGCCGCCGGCACATGCTTTGGCACTAAACGCTCCCGCATGTAAGGTTATGAATTTGATTGGGGAAAAAAATGTGCACACATGTTGAGTCTCACACACAAAAGCCGATCGGACTAGATCTCCAAGACTCCAACACAGAATCCTAATCATATATAGCTCATTTCTGCAGTTTAATCTTGAGAGGGAGGGGTGCATCATATCGATGGAGAAGTGGTGAACACCTAAGGATTCCACGAGGAGAACAAAATGATTTGATTTGCCCCCATCGCATTAATCTTCTCCGCTGACGGGCAATCATTGGGTGATGGAGTTGCCTGCTTTACGAAAAGGGCTAGGGCCTGATGGATCTTGCAACCACTAGCTGGAATGCTGGATCGCGTGGAGATCTCCATTTTATGCTTTTATTGTCGAATTCTTTTACGGTGCTCCATACTACCCTATACTATATTAGTGTTTAAAAAGGACTAGTATAAAAAGATTGAACAGAGATTAATTGTATACTACAAGAGATTTTAACTATAGTATATGGGTTTTATCGGAAAAAACTAATGGTGTAATTGAAATATTTATATTTTAAAAAATCACTTTGATCCATGATATATTTTTTTACACCTCCAATTTCTAATTTTATTTTTATCCAAACGAAACTACTAAACTACCCCTTACTTATGTGGGTTAATACTATATACCACTCATTAGTAGTATGAAATACCATAAAAGAGTTCTATTTGTCAGCTCGTCTTCTCTCTCTTCCTAGTTTGTCGTGCATGTAGGTTTTGAGCAATTACCCCATAGTTTATGAATGCATTGGTAGCTGCTAATAATGTACCATTTGATTAGAGTACACCTTATTCATAAAAAAATAAACTGGAAAAATTAGTACAGAAAAATATAATAACATCTACAATGCAAAACAAATATACTATCAAGACATATTTAATAGTGAATTTAATGAAACCAATTTGATTTTGTAGATGATGATGATGTTTCTCTATAAACTTGTTTAAAATTAAAAGGATTTTGATTTAAAGCAAAAATAAAGTAAACTACAATGTAACAGAGAAGTTTTTGTACATTATCTATTATCTTAGTATTTGGCCAACAAACGGAGCCTCCACGTTCGCTCTCAAGGTCTAGAAATTCCCACATTAATCAGAGCAAATAAGAAAAATTAAAATTACCCACCACTGCCATTACATAAAATTTAGCCAAAGATACCCCTTACCTATTTAAAAATTACCACCACTGCCATTACATAAAAATAGCCTAAAACAGCCATATATATTTTTAAAAATCATCCATCAAGGTCATCAGAAAATTTACGTTCGCTTATAAGACATAGAAATTCTCACGTTAATCGGAGAAAAAAATAAAATTACAACTGACGTTACGTAAAAGTTAGCCTAAAATACCCATGTAACTATTTAAAAATTATCCACAATTGTCATTACATAAAAATTACCCTAAAACATCCCTATATCTGTATCTTTTTTAAAATCATCCACCAATGCCATTACATAAAAAATTAACCTAAAACACCTCAATACTATTTAAAAAATAATATAAAATAAAATATTTGCTTACGTAAAGAAAGAATTAACCAAAATACTCATGCTTTATCTAAAAAGTATATACTTTTTTTACTATGAAATTAATCCAATCATTAATTATCCTGTCATTGTCACTATACAAACATAAATGTGAAATTCTTTTTAGCTGATAAAACTGCCAATTTCTACCATTAACTAAAAATAACTCCAAAAAGTTACTTAGTCAAAATAAAAATAAAGAAATATGTATATATAGAGTACGCCTATAAGAGATTGAGCAACAAGGATAATATTAGTCTTAACAAAGAAAATATTATGACAATATCTAAATTATTTTGTCAATAATTTAACTTAATGTGTAATAAAAGAATAGCGTAAGGAAAAATAAGTTTAGAAAAAATAATAAAGATGCAAAAATAGGTATATAGATATTTGAATTCTATATACTAGCCGCGCAAATGCGCGGGTCATCTTTCTAGTTTTTTTAGAAACTAGGATCTCCGGCTTTATTTCGAGGAAACAAAGCATTTTTGTTACCTTTTTGTGCATTATGTATATAACCTATATAGATGCACTTCCGCTAAGGGTTATTAACTATATTTCTCTCTTCATGCAAACTATCCACGTCATCTCCCACCAATTCTTTCTTTGTGCAAGATATTCATGTCATCTTGCACTAAGGGTCATTAATTTTATTTCTCTCTTCATGCAAGCTATCCACATCATTGGCCAACAAACGGAGCCTCCACGTTCGCTCTCAAGGTCTAGAAATTCCCACATTAATCGGAGAAAATAAGAAAAATTAAAATTACCCACCACTGCCATTACATAAAATTTAGCCAAAGATACCTCTTACCTATTTAAAAATTACCACCACTACCATTACATAAAAATAGCCTAAAATAGCCATATATATTTTTAAAAATCATCCACCAAGGTCAACAGACAATTTACGTTCGCTCATAAGATATAGAAATTCTCACGTTAATCAGAGAAAAAAATAAAATTACAACTGACGTTACGTAAAATTTAGCCTAAAATACCCATGTAACTATTTAAAAATTATCCACAATTGTCATTACATAAAAATTAGCCTAAAACATCCCTATATCTTATCTTTTTAAAAATATCCACCAATGTCATTACATAAAAATTAACCTAAAATACCTCAATACTATTTAAAAAATAAAATAAAATAAAATATTTGCTTATGTAAAGAAAGAATTAACCAAAATACTCATGCTTTATCTAAAAAGTATATACTTTTTTTACTATGAAATTAGTCCAATCATTAATTATCCTGTCATTGTCACTATACAAACATAAATGTGAAATTCTTTTTAGCTGATAAAACTGCCAATTTCTACCATTAACTAAAAATAACTCCAAAAAGTTATTTAGTCAAAATAAAAATAAAGAAATATGTATATATAGAGTACGCCTATAAGAGATTGAGCAACAAGGATAATATTAGTCTTAACAAAGAAAATATTATGACAATGTCTGAATTATTTGTCAACAATTTAACTTAATATGTAATAAAAAGAATAGCGTAAGAAAAAATAAGTTTAGAAAAAACAATAAAGATGCAAAAATAGGTATATATATATATTTGAATTCTATATACTAGCCGCGTAAATGTGCGGGTCATCTTTCTAGTTTTTTTAGAAACTAGGATCTCCGGCTTTATTTCGAGGAAACAAAGCATTTTTGTTACCTTTTTGTGCATTATGTATATAACCTATATAGATGCACTCCCGCTAAGGGTTATTAACTATATTTCTCTCTTCATGCAAACTATCCACGTCATCTCCCACCAATTCTTTCTTCGTGCAAGATACTCACGTCATCTTGCACTAAGGGTCATTAATTTTATTTCTCTCTTCATACAAGCTATCCACATCATCTCTCATCAATTCTTTCTTCATGCAAGCTATCCACTTTATCTCCCACCAACTAAGGGTCATTACATAAACTGGTAGTGGTAGACGAAATCGACGATCATTTTTACTTTCAACGTAATCTCTACAAGTGCGCCATTTATACGAGCAATTAAACAACCTCATCAGTTCATAGTAGGGATGGATTCGGATGTTCAGACATCCAAATTATCCGTACTCGTATTCGACTAAAATGTCAATATAGATATCCGTATTCGTATTTGATTTTAATGTGGATGTTAAATGGAAACATTTGAATTCGGTTTTTGATATTTTTCTCTATCCGAATCCATATTCGTATTCGAATAAAATGTGGAATATCCGATATTATCCATATCCGTGAAGAATTAACACGCGATAAAGCCATCTATCCGAATGCGAATCCGTATTCGATGTATTCGTTTTGTATTCGTATCCGACAAGAATGGACAATATTCGCATCCGTATTCGTATCCAGCAAGATTCGTATTCGAATTAAAATATGGTAAAAGGTGATATCCGAATTCGAGTCCATATGTATCCGATCCGAATCCATCCCTAGTTCATAGTTTATCGAAACGCTTTCTCAAATCCCGCAGCAACACGCGGGGAATCACCTAGTTATAGTTGTGCTTATTGCCTACAGTTAGCAGGGAGTTAAGATGTCAATCTCTTCTTGGTGGCTAGAAGGTATCTAGACACTTGTAACGACCCGGAAAATCAAAAATTTAAATCACGAGTTTTAAAAACCTTTGATCGATGAGTTATCAGTTCCTAAATCCAAATTCAAACTCCTGAACTTCCTTGATCCAAATCGCAAAGTCCGATCTCCAGAAAATCATCCAATCGTCCGAAAACCCTAAACCGCTGTTTCTCCTTTTTCTCTATCCGCGCGTCGCGCCGACCGGCCGACCGCCCGCGTGCGTCCTCGACGCCGCGAATCCCGCGAACTCTATCTCTTTTTCCCTTCCCCTTTTCTAAAATCCATTTCCTTAATTTCTTTTTCTTTTTCCCTTTTCTTCCTTTCCTTTTTCCTTTTTCCTTTTTCCTTCTTTTCTTTTTCTTCCTTTTCTTTTTTCCCTTCCTTCTCCTTCTTCCTCCCCGCTCCCTTCTCCCTTCCCTGCTCGGCCCGAGCGCCGCCCGCCTCCACCAGCGCCACCGCACGCCGCCCTTCTCCTCTGCTCCACCACGACACCACCCGCCGTGCGCCAACCTCCCTGGCCCCGCTCGCACGCACGCTCACGCGCCCGAGCTTCCCCCTGCGCCGCGCCCGCGCGCTCGNGCCCGCCGGCCGAACTCCCCTGTGCCGGCCGTCCTTCGTCCTCGCGTTGCCGCGCCGACCACCGCCCTGGCCCGCATTCTGCCTACCTCCTCGCGCACGCGCTCGTCCTTGCTCCCTGTGCTGCCGAACTTCGCCGGCCCGGCGCATTTACTCCGGCGTCCGGAGTTCACCGGCGCCAAGCTACCTCCCCTCCCTCGCCCGCCTATAAAAACCCCCTCCCCTGGCCGCTTCACCTCCACCTCAACGCCACCGAGCTCCCCAGCCACCTCCCACGCTCCAAGCCGCCGCGCGCCGCCCACAGAGCCTCCCCGCCGCCGCCGTCCCCTTCCATCGCCGCCCGCACGCGGAGCCGCCGCCTCGCTTCCCCCCTGCCCCTGGTAAGCATGGGGCTGGGCTCCCCTCGCCGCCCTTGTGCTCATGCGCCGCTCACCGGGCGCCCCCGCAGCCCGGAGGGCCGGGAACGCCGGCGAGCCGAGCGCCGCCGCCGCCCCCTCCCCTCGTTCTGTTCGGGCCGATGAGGAAGAAGGAAAAAGGCCGGCAAATTTCCGGATAACCCCCTACCCTTCCTCCTATTCCATAAAGAGCCCCCCTTTTTAGCCAGTTTCCAAGAAAACCCCCTATCCTTTCTGTATAATTCCAAACAAGTCCCTGGTTGATTCATAAACCCCCCAAATACTTTCCAAATATCACAACCATGCCCTTCCACCTTATAAAACCTTCACAACTAGGTCCCTGGCCCTTTATAATTATTATAAAGAGGTCCTAAAACCCCCGTTTAAGCCCTAATACTCCCTTAACTCGTCATTTCATGCGCCAAATCTCTCCGGTTTTCCACCAAACTCAACCATGCCTATCTTATATCCATTCCGGCCGAGCTTTACACAAATCATCCCAATATAATTCCGTTTCCTATTTTATTTTGTTCTTTCCTGTTTCCAACTCATCGGTTAAGGGATGCGTTTTCTTATTGTGTGTTTGTTTGATCGTGCTCTAGACGACGGAGTGAACGAGGAGGAGCAGTACCGCGAGCAGGACTACGCAGGAGAGTACCGCGAGTCCGACCCCGAGGACCCGTACCGCGAGCAGGATCTCCCAGAAGCTTTTGTCGACGGCAAGTCCAATCCCATCCTTTGATGCATGTTTATCCCATGTTTTATAAACACAACCCATTAAGCCTTTGATATTGCATTGTTTTAGTCAAAACCCGGTTGGTTAGCCACTCCTTGATTGATATGATATTCCTTGACAACCTAGTTATCACCAAATATGATATGCTCTGTTTAGGTGATAACGATTTCTAGAGTGCTTAGGTTTAGAATGCATAGGACTTGTTACCCTTACTCAATCATGACTATACACTTGTTTTATCAAAGAATAATTGTGTGAGTTGGTTTTGGTTTTGGGTTTTGGGTTTGAAAAGAGTAAAACTGTGTGGATAAAATGGATGGGCATAACTTTGTGAAATGCCAAAAAGGAGGCTTGTACCTTTGTGGTTAAGCAAGTGGGAGATATCCATTTTGTCCGGTTTTAAACCGAGGTGATGTGTCATCTTGCCTAACCCATTTATCTCGTACAACCACTCGACTCTTGTATGGTGCAAGGGCTTAGTCTAAATCCCACTAGCCGTCTGTTAGTTGTCTGGAGGCAGGTGTGCAGCGGGAAAACCAAGCGCCGTCTTAGTGACATGGTTGCCGTCTTAGTGACATAAACCCCTTGGTGTCTTCTCGTGATGGCTAGGCAGTTTTGGCTATGGTGGGTAATGACTTCGATAGGATCCGCACTGACACTAAGGTGATCGTGCTGCGGTACCCTACTTGTGGTGAAAGTGTACACCTCTGCAGAGTTTCCTAATCTATTCGAATAGCCGTGCCCACGGTTATGGGCGAGTTATGGCTTGGTCACAATGCTAAGGTTTTGGGATGGGTTTGGAGTGTGTGTTTTGGAATGAGTTCGGCTTTGTGCCAAAAGCTACGGCGGATGGGAAATCCGGTAGCACTTAAAAGATGGATCCTTTGTGGATCACTCTACGGCGGATGGGAAATCCGGTAGCACTTAAAAGATGGATCCTTTGTGGATCAACCCCCACTGCTTAAAAGTTGTTCTTAGAGTTTGCTTTGCTAAGTTATACCTTGATAACCCTTGCATGTGTTAAAACTAGCTTTTTGGCAAAAACTAAAACCTAGCCTTATCCTTGATATTCCTTGTGCATAATTCTGTGTTAACCCCTCCGTGGGTGTGATTGGGCTTGTTGAGTACTTTTGTACTCACCCTTGTTGTTGTTAATCCAGAAGAAGACCCGGACTTTGTTGAGGACGCTGAATAGGTGGTCGCTTCCGCACCCAGCTTTGCCTGTGGAGTTTGGTCCCGCCCAAGATGGCTTCGCTGCCGCAGAACTCTGATCCCTTGGTTGAACCGGTCTGGTTCATCCTTTGGCTTACCGCCGTAGTTTACCTTTTAGCAGTTCTAGTTTGTATTAGGTGCCCGCTTCCTCGTGGGCTGTAAGTTTCTGTATCATCTGTTGAATAAATGTGTATCAGCCTCCTGGGACTGATAATTTGTATCACATTTAGTCTCTGCTTAGGCAGGGGCGCTTCAACACTTCACGGGCCTAGCTCGAGATCAGTCGAAGATTACACTGATGCTAAATATAAACCAGCCGCAAAAGGTTCCGTCGTGAGTAAAGGCGATCGCTAGGCCCCACTTAGATTTCGCGCGCAAAGCAACAAACCGACCGACATGTCTCCGTGCCGAGATACTGTCGAGAGCCCGGCCGGACCTAGTAGACGACCTGACAGAGCGTTTGCTGAAGAAAGAAGCCGACCCAAAGGCCACCCATGTTCCTGCTGAATTGCTGGTCCAGGACGGCACGAGGCGCGTACGATGATCGGGCAGCGATGCAGACCACGCCAGCGGCTGGCTACGGCGGACGGATCGTGGATGGATCTTGCCTCCAGCACAGGGGCGCACGGGTGTGACACTGTTCAGAATTCAGGCCCCTGTGGCTTTCGTTCTTCCCATGGCAATAAGCATGCATGCAAAGGACCCTTGCTCGTCAGTTTTATCATGCGTTTTCAGTGCCATATCAGTCAGGAGACTCGGTATTTTTCAGATATATATAGCATGAACAAAGTCTTGGGAGTAACTTTTTAATCTTTTCGAACCACGCTTTTGGCTCTTTTAGACCCTTGCTCGTCAGTGCTGTAACGAAGCTCCAGCGGTCGTCGTTCGGATCTGGGAGAGTTTTTGATATATGTTCAAACTTCAAAAGCAGGAACTAGGTTCCGTTGCGAAAAGTCTCGATGCATGCATCGTTCAATCCAGAGAATGAAACCTCCATTCGCTCCTTCCCGCGCATATACGACACAATAGGGCTAGGGCATGCAGTCCCGGCTGCTATGAGAAAAGGCTGAAGCATCTGCGAAAGCTGGAAGGCAGAAACGCGCCAGTATAGCTTGCCACAGCCTTTGACCTTGTACGAACAGGGAAGAAAAGGTTAGATTAGATACTCTCCAGCCTTTCAGCTTTGCCGGTCGAGGCGGAGCTCTTGGCCGGCGGCAGATTCGATCCGACGGTGCAATCAGTCAGGCAGTCAGTCAATGACCGATCCGGCCGGCGATAGACCTCCAATTCCACATCACCATGTGGACATGATCAGGATGAAATTGAGACGGATTCATTATCTATCGAGTATCTGAGCTACAAGCTCTCTAGCTAGCTGCTTCTGGCCAACGGTTTTTTGCTTTGACTTGCTTGCATTTGATTAGCATTAGGCATTTAGGCTTAGGGTAGGGGCTCACCGGATAGCTTAGGTTTGTGGTCAACCGAATCATGCAAAAGCAAATGATGCAAAGACATCCATGGACGAGCAATGGAATGGGAGAATTTGGTACTGCCAGTAGTCCCAGCTTGGGAGTATTTTTCTATCTCATCACCTGCAAATAAAGTTGCATCCACTAAGCCTTTTTCTGATTCAGAAATGAATAAAATAATCTGCCGTTTTCAATTCGGGGTTTCAAATATCAAGAACTAACAACTTTCTTGGTTAAAAAAAATGCCAAGAAGTTTCTTAATCTCGCCCATTACGTTTCCTAGGGAGATATGACAGGATATTTGCGCGATCAGCCGAATATTGACATGTGTTCTTCAGTTATCAGCAGAGAGTATCATCAGCTGATGCGGAGTGATCAGCTCATGCCCCACTATCTCGGCGAGAAAGAAAGGCTTTGGTCGAATTGGTCGAATTTCCTGTAGAAAAAGTACCATTGAAGTGTGTTGCAGAGAAAGGGGCACATTTTTCAATTTGTTAATTTTGATCGAATTGGTGCCTTTTGGTGAAACTAAACAAGGCCAAAGGGATGTGACGAGCGCTATTGGGCACACTGAGAGTAGAGAGCATTATCTGGGGCCTGTCACTCTGTCAGTGTCAGCTCAACAACTCGAGCCACTTCGCCCTGCAAGATGATTTCCACTCATATCGCAATGATTTCGAAATGTTTCCTTTTTTTCGTCTGAAACCATGATTTCACCAACTTAACAGTACAGCTTTATTGGATCGACAATGCAAGATGAGCGCCATGATTGCCAGCAAATGAACTACCACGGGCGAGGGAGCTAGTTGATGACACAAAAAGCTGCTGGATCTACGACAATGCACACTGGATTGGTTGCTACTGGAATGTGCAGGCATGATCAAGATCATCAGTCAGCAGATGATCTTTCATTCAACCCTTTTAATCGGAAGTAATTAGTATTCTTAATTCACTTCTGATGACTTCGGAACTATCAACTCATCGGCAAGCTCGATCAGCTCAGATCATCAGCTTTGCGTCCATGTCGGTGTCCTTGAGGAACCCGAGGCAGCAGTGCTGGAACCGCTCGGCGGCGGCCTGCGGGACGGAGACGAGCACGGTGACGCCGTGCGGGTCGCCCATCACGGGGAGGAAGACGCAGTAGATCTCGCTGGTGAGCGGGCCCATGTGCGCGGCCGTCCCGGCGCCGAAGTCCAGGTCCTCCAGCCCCAGCCGGGTCCACGCCGAGATCACCAGGCTCGCCGCCAGGTCCGGCCGGGCGCCGCGGCGCTCCTCCAGGAGGTCCACCATGGACCGCACGTAGTCGTCGTCCACGCACTCCTTGGCCTCCTGCACCAGCCGCACGCCGTAGCGCGCGGCGGCGGCGGAGGAGGATGAGGAGGACGTCAGCTGCGCCGCCGTGGACTCGGCGCACCCGAGCACGAACCCGTTGCCGTAGTAGCCCCGGGGCAGCTCGGGCTTCACCCGGCGGCGGACGTTGACGGAGAAGAGCAGCTTGACGCGGAGCGCGCCGGGCGGGTCCAGGGCGCGCACCCACGCGCGCCAGACGTGCGCCGCCAGGGCCTCGAAGGAGGTGCACTTGAGCGACGGCGCGCACTGCCGCTTCAGCCGGAGGAGGTGCGCCGCCGTGAAGGTGAGCGACACGGGCGCCAGCGGCTGCCCCAGCAGGCGCGCCAGGAGGCTCGGCGCCTCGCTCCCGTTCCCGTTGCCGTTGGCGATGCCGCCGCAGCTGTTGTACTCCGGGTGCGTGAAGGCGACGCGCGGCGGGCAGCGCGGGCGCAGGGCGCGGCGGTCGTGGAACGGCGGCGCCGGCAGGCCGTCGTCGTTGTCGCCGGCGTCCAGAGCGCCGTGGCCGCCGGCGCGCGCGGCTCGGGCCCAGGCGTGGAGGAACTGCGCCGTGCCGATGCCGTCGCAGAGGCAGTGGTTGATGGCCGTGCAGAGCACCATGCCGCCGCAACCCAGCCTGGTGACCTGCCAACGTGCCACGTCATGCCGTCATCAACAGTCAATCAAAACTTAACCATGCACGCGTGCTCACGCCACTTGTGATCAGCACCATCACTAGCATCCCATAAACTCGTTCATTACCGGTAAAAATCAGAATTTAAACTGAAGATAATGCATGGGTCGTTTTCCTGAAAGCTACAAGTGCAGGAGGCAGAGCTTTGCATCATGCCCATCCCACATGCACAAACGGACGCAGCGCCGAGTGTAGGGGTGTGTGGAAGATCACTCAGGTAAAGCAAAGCAACACATGTGGTGTGGCTCTTCAGAGCAATGCAGGCAGGGGCTACTGCGAGTTCTGAACATTTGGAATTGAATTTGTCACACATCCCAGAGCAATCTAGCGCTCTGGGACTGTGCACTGCCTGCACTGCAGCCTACAGGATACAGTAATGGTATCCATACGACCGCTCTAGTGCCCGCCATCACTCTAGACTGTACCCTGCGCTGCAGCTGAAGATCTCTCTATGACAAGGACTGGAGGCAATAAAAACCAATGGCATGTTCGGATGGGAGGTAAAAAAATTGTCCAAGGTATTAATCTACTTTGACTACTAATTAAAGGTATTAAATAAAGTCAGTTTACAAAACTACCTCCACAACCCCTGTCAAATTCGCGAGATGAATCTAATGAGGCCTTTGACCACGCGATTAAAGAATGATTACTGTAGCATTACTGTAGCAAATCATAGATTAATTAGGTGCAGTAGATTCGTCGCGCAAAGTTGCACTCATCTGTGAAAAGGTTTTGTAAATAAACTTCATTTAGTCCCTCATGCATGCGACAGTAATTCGGGACAATTTTTTTGTCCCGGCTGCCGAACACGGAGAGGCCCTGTCTTTTTAGAGTTTTAAGCAAGAGGAGAGCATATTGAGGGCCTTTCTTCAGTGAACTTTTGGGTGCAGATGGAGATCATATTCTCATCTGATCTAGTTTTCTTTTTTCTTCCCAGGAGAATGATATTAGGGGATCAGAGAAGATTATGCATGGCATCAGTGTCGAGATAAAAACTTCACTCAAGTGGGCAGGGGAGATTTGGATGCATGGACAAAGATACAGCCTAGCCATATGCTTGTCTGCCTAAAAAGGCCTTTAGATAAAGGGAGGAAGCAGGGGGCTGGACTCTCCTAACCCTATCTTCCCCTTTTGCTAACTTTAAGAATTGCCATCACTTAGCAACTTGTGGTACTGGAGGGAACACAGGCTTCATCCCAGCACAAGCATGGGATGCATGATAACATAAATTAGATCATCTCCTCAATGTCTAGCCAGCGAAAAAGCAAAGTAAATAATCAAGAAAAAGTTGTGTCATCACTGACAGTATTAGTTGCATGTTCTCTGATCTTCTCCATCAACTGTACTAGAACCATCTAATGCTTGATCACCAAAGTGACCACAAACTTTTAGACAAGAAGCTAATATAAATTTACTTGGACAATAAAAAATTGTGATTAAAACAAGAGAGAATTAATTCGGTTATTTCTGAATCAAGAACATGGGCAATAAAAAATTGTGATTAAAACAAGATAGAATTATGGGGCAAATTTTTATTAGGCAAAAGAAAAGAGAGTTCTCCACTCACTTGGACGACGAGAGGTGGCACGGCGACGAAGCTCTGCGCCTCCACCCTGTAGAGCAGCTTCCTCCAGGACTTGTGCGGCCGGGCGCGGCCGCGGAGGAAGTCGGCGGCGGTGAGCCCCGGCAGGGACGCCTCGGCGAAGAGCGCCCCCTCGGCATTGCAGTCCACGACGAGCTTCCCCTCGTCGTCATCGCTGGGCCGGAGTCGGCCAGCGAGCGGGTAGTAGTCGACGAGCACCCTGGCGAGCGCCGCCCGCAGGGCGTCGGCTGGCACGACGGCGGGGGCCGCGAACACGTAGAGGTACTTGATGGAGAAGCGGAGGAACCGCTGGTCGTCGAGGTTGGACAGGTACAGCGTGTGCCGCGGCGTGGGCTGGCTCGGCCGCACCACCGCCGGCTCGCCCGAGTACTGGCACTCCCCCGGGATCTCGAGCTCCGGCGCCGGCGCCGGCGCCGGCGCCGCCTCCTTCTCCATGGCTGCCCTGCCGCCGCGTTAAGCTGGCATGGACCCCTGCACTTGCCCGCTGGCGGTTCTGTATATAGTGCTGGTGATGGCTAGTGTTTTAATGTTGGTTGACTAAGGCCTTAACAAGGATGATTGGTTTATAGCTGGTGTTGATCACTTGCCGCTTAATAGGCGAGCTGTTTAGGGAATGGAACCCCTCCCTCAGTAGCGCAAGCCATTTTATAGCATTCTTTAAATTGTGCCTCTTTATTCAGTGCTTATTTTTCCAAATTGTTTTCGTATAGTTATACTATCATGCACCCAAAATTACCTAATTGCCCTCTCCCTAGATGAGAAAGTGTATATCTATCTATATTTATTATACTATATCTATCTATTTATCTATCTATACTATTTATATCTATATTTATATCTTTACTATAAACAACAAAAACAATTGAAAACCCTTCTCACCCAATCTATTGAAAACCCTTTTCACTCAATCTATTCTATATATACCTATAATATTTATATACTACAAAGAACGAAAACAATTGAAAACACTTCTCATCCATTTAGACCCATCATACCTCTCATGCCGGACCCACTTGTCACGGCTGCGAGTGGTGGGAGGGGATTAAGACCCATAGAAATCGTGAGTTGTTGAGTGATTCTACCAAAAATCTATTATGTTTCGCACCAAAATTATTGTACCTGCGTTAATACCCACGTTGATCACATATGTTGCATTAAATAACCCTCCTTGACTCCCCTTGTGGACTCTAGGCCAAACTGTGGTACTGGGTCGTGCCGAGACGTTGGGCCTTGGCTCGCTTCGCTAACCCTGCATGGGCTCTAGATCGAACCGCTGCCAACATCTACAATTTGTTCTCGACGAACTAGGGGAACTGGGGGATATTTAACTATTTGCCATTTTTACGGTTGACACTTCTTCAGTTGTCATTATTATGATTGACACTACGTTTTTGCCACTATGTTTCAAACGTTGCTACATATTCGCCACTTTAGCCGACGTGGCACGCCACGGCTGCGGTCCAGCTCTGTTCCAACGTGACACGGGGTACCGATTGTCCCTGTCTCCCTCACACAAGCCATTCCATCCCCTCTCCCGTCGCTGACATTTAGGACCCACATGTCAGGGTTATCCTCAACCTCTCGCCAGGCTCTTTTACCCCACCGACAATGCTGGCGGCCCCGTCCACGAGAAGGGTGTGTACTACCCGTCCCCGGCGATGGTGGGTGACTCCCCGCGGGCGTGCCGCGTGCGATCCGAGGGAGGTGTTCGCTTGGGAGCTGCCGGAGTGTGTGCGCTCCGTCACCGCGGCTGCGCTTGTCGCACGGGCCATCGCTGGCCCCCGCTGCTCCTGGCTCACCGGCCAAGCCGCCGCATGCAGACTGCTGCTCGCGAGGCCGGCCGTTGCTGGTGCCGTTCTCCGCGCCGCCGTAGCACCCGTCCGTCTGCTTTGCTGGTGATTTTCCTTGCTCCGCACCTCCCGCTGCTGCCTCAGATTGTTGGAGGAAGGGAGTGGAGGGAGGTTCGATGGAATTGAAAAATCAGACTCTTGCACTTGTGGCACGGAGACAACGGCGGCGCCGCTGTTCACCTTGTCGGGCTTATCCGCTCACCGCCGCAACAGTTGTTGGTGATGCGGCCGGCCACGTGGGCTACGGCGGCGATGCAAGCGGCCATACGAGCTCCGGCGGCGAGCGGAGCAGGCGAGGCCAACAAGGGGCAGCGTTAATAGGCTCCATGCGAACGGCAGACTCCAGCGGCCGGCCATGAAAGCTCCGGCGGCGAGCTGGGCACGCGAGGCTAGCAGGGGCGGCGGCGGGCTCCTCTGGCAGGCGGTGGTGCGAGGTCCACCGCGGGCGAGGCGTGTAGTCCATCGTACGTGGCCCTCCGCCTCTGTGGTTTCTGCGGGCGCTCCCTGTCCTTCGAAGGAGGAAGATAAGTTGAAGATGAGTCTAAGCCGCGGGTCCCACATGTAAGTGGCATGAGAGGGAGAGGAAGTGATGGCTAAGATAAAAGAGGAAGGGGTACCGTGGTCATTTTACCACCGTGTGCCACATCAGAGAGGAGCTGGACCGTGGACATGGCATGCAACATCAGCGAAAGTGGCGAATATGTAGCAATGTTTAAGATGCGATGGAAAAAACGTAGTGTCAATCTTAATAATGGCAACTGAAGGAGTGCGCTCCGTAAAAGTAGCAAATAGTTAAATATCCCGGGAACTGGGCCACGACAATGGAGCTTGATAATTTTAGGTGATATGATTTTTATATTGTATTATAATTATAATCTTAATTTGCTGATATATTTTGTGTGATTTTTATAATTTATTAGACTGGTTTATCTTGCATTTATTTATTGGTCCAAAATATAATTTTAAATGCTTGTGTTGGTTTTCTTGATTCACTAGCTAAAAAAACTTTAGCTATCCAAATTTAGCTATGGTGGATCAAAACAAGCCAGCTAAACATCTCCCGGCTAATAGAAACCATGTTATCGTTTTGTTTCTAACTCGGCTAAACCAACTAAAACATGGTTAAAGATGAAATTGCTTTTTTTTTCGCGCGCGTCTCCGCCTCAGTTCCCCACCGCTTCCTCACTCCGTTCCCTTCCCTCCTCAGGGCGCAGCAGCCTGCGGACGACGGGATGCGCATCGTCGTGCAACTTACAGCGAGTTGTGTTGTCTGGTTGTTTTAATGGGCAGTTACTTACAGTTAAAAAGTCCCCTTCAACTAATCCACCAATAGGCTAAACTACTATTGTCCACTTCTAGGAAAATCTGAATGAATAATTATTTAAATGTTTATAGAACGCCTATATTTAAGAAGAAATTTTGATATTTGGATGTCTTCTATTTAAGACGGGAGAGTAGCTCCTTCATTGCATGTTTAAGCTTCAAACGAAGCACAAGCTTAGTTGGACGAATTCTCAGCAAATTAAGTTCGAGAACGACGAGATAGAAGACAACAGATTCAAGCTTTTGCTCCGGAAATGTCACTGTCAATCAGGTTACCTTTGTTCGAGGTTAAGGGCCAGTAGAGAGACTTTGGAAAAGAAACAATCCACTGAGGGCGACGAGTATATTTATTTAATAAAAAGCTGTTGCCTGTTGGTGATAGGTAGGTACGATACAATTTTCCGGATGGGTCGTTTCCTTTCCTTGTTTTTTGTTTTTGTTTTAAGACGACTTCCGAGATGTTCCGTGTTGTTTTGCTCCAACTGCGGCCTTCTATCGTGTGCAGATAGTGGGCCTGATGACTAGTAAGTACTACATCTGTTCTTAAATATATGACATCATTGATTTTTTTTCTTTGTTTGACTATTTGTCTTTTCTACAAATATTTATGCAAAAACATAGGTCTATGAGTTAAATCCAAAGTATTATTTATATTAGATGTATTGGTACCCATTTTTACTTTATTTAACAAACTAACTGATGAAATATTGTTGGTCAAAGTTAAAATAAAAAGTCAACAGTGCTATATACTCCCTCCATTTCAAATTAGAATTCGTTTGACTTTTTTGACCCCAAGTTTGACCGCTTGTCTTATTCAAAAAATTATGCAAAACATCAAATCTTTTCTTGTGACTTGCTTTATTAATAAAAGTCTTCAAAAATTACATAAATTTGACTATATTTGCATAAATTTTTTGAATAAGACGAGCGGTCAAACTTGAAGTCAAAAGGGTCAAACTAATTCTATTTTGAAACGGAGGTAGTATCTAAGAAGGGAGGGAGTAGTCTTTTGCCAGATCGCCAAGCAGGGCATTTTTCATCTTCTTCTTTTTCAATGAGCCCAACCTGTGGGTACTTACTGATCAAGCCCATTATATGTGGGCCTGCGTTCCCATTCCATATAGAGATAGTAGATGGGCCGGCTCGGCTCTTTCCAGAGGCTGGCTGATCAGGCCACAACTCAGAGAGTAGTAGTAGAAGAAGAAGCAAGCCCATCATCACTTCGTCAGTACGGGTTGGCTTCGAGCTAGCCAGTCCATGGGATCGAGATCAGTACTCCGGTACACTACTCTCAGAGAACATATGCACATACGCCCTCTCGATGCGTGCATGCTCGAACATATGCACTCTCGATGTACCAAGAAATCCTGATCGGTGTGTGACCACTGGGTTCGAGTCTTTCTGCCATAACCGAAGATCTGAATAATAGCCACTGCAACTGTGTACATATATACTACCTCCGTCCCAAAAAGAATACAATTCTAGCACAATATTTTGTTTTAATATCTCAAGTTTGTCTAATTATATATTAAAAAATATCAATATTTATAATATAAAATAAATATCATTAGATTTGTTACAAAATATATTTTTATAATAAATTTATTTAGAGCCATAAATATGAATATAACTTGCTAGAAACTTGGTCAAACGTGAACCACTTTAAATGGCATACAATACGTAGTTGCATTCTTTTTGGACAGAGTAGCATGTGCACAGGTACTTCCTTTGATCCGTTATAAGTTCGCTAGGACGTCAACTCGACCGGTCTCTAAAATGACACTTTCAGCCTTTGACTGATAATATTAATATCTATAGAAGTATCACT
This sequence comes from Alloteropsis semialata, assembly GCA_004135705.1. Classification (NCBI taxonomy): domain Eukaryota; kingdom Viridiplantae; phylum Streptophyta; class Magnoliopsida; order Poales; family Poaceae; genus Alloteropsis; species Alloteropsis semialata. The sequence continues at coordinate 73,376,105 of CM014274.1, forward strand.
ATTCACGATCAATTTATAAACATCAATTTTGTGTTACTCCTGTTTGGCAGAGCTCTAACTTTTCCAGTTCTATGCAGAATCTGGTGTTTGTTTAATAAAATAAAATATTTTAAACTTTTAATTTAAAAATCAAAGAAGAACAAAGTAACTCAACAAAAGACCCTCGATCAGCCCACAACTCTAGCTCTACAGATTTTAGAGCCAGGGATGATCAGCTCTAGCTCTACAAATTTGTAGAACTGTACCAAATATGGCCTTATTAGCAGCATGGACTCTTTTTTAAAAAAAATGATGGTCAAATTTATTAAACAATTTGACTTATGTTAGGATTTAGGATACAGCTAGATGGACTAAGAGCATCTCCGAGAGACTCTTTATATCTTCCTTAACTTACAGAAATAAAGATTTTAGTAAAAAAAATACTCTCCAACAACCTCTTCAATTTGATATCCAAATATAGATGTCCTCAATTCCGAATTTCTCGCTAGCCAAAAATAGAGAGTGAGGATGGCTCTCTAGACTGCACACAACATATTAAAAAAGTTGTTGAAGAGTATAAAGATATAGCAAACGATTTTTATTTAAATAACTCTCCAAATAATAATTTAGAGAGTAAATTTTAGAAAGGTTTTTGGAGATGCTCTAATATTTGGGAGGAGAGGTGGTCCTTATTCCTTAATCTTCAACCATGCATAGATACCTACCATTACTCCATTAGCAAGGTAGTACCACCGTACTAGTAGACCATAAGGGTCAGAGGGCGATCGAGACTAAATCCCGGCAATTATAGCCATTGATCAGTTTCTTGGTCGTCTGATAATCAATTCTCGCAGCCTTTTCTGTCGATCGTTCCTTCTGATGCAACCAGCATCGTCTACAATGCAGCAGCTAGCCTAGCTAGATAGTCAGACCAGACCTGACCTGACCTGACGCCGCTCCAGGGATGATTTGCAGGTAACGAAATGCCAAAAGGCATTCGCGACATGGGCGCGCGGTTCCTCCGGTCCGGCGGCGACGTACGGTTAATCACTGCCGGCGAGGACGTGCGCAAGGGCCCTGCAGTGGGCCATGGACGAGGGGCCTCTTCTGAGCCTCTGACCGCGCGCGCCTACGTACTTTGCAATGGCTGACTCCCGGCCGGCCGGCGCCGGCGAACGCGCATGGCCTCCCCCCCGGTCCCTGCATCTGCATATACTTTAACGGCCATGCGCCCGCGCCATGACTGATAATCCTTTACCGAGTCGACAGGCAGATAAATGGTCATAGCAACTTGCTTGAAAGCAAAGGCCCGGTCCAGCTGCCGGCCGGTCAGCCTGATCGAAGCCTGCTGGGTCTGACCCTGAATGAAGTTTGGTATCCAGCAGGATAACAGGGAAGGAACAGAAGAAAACTGAGCAGCATATACACTTGGGTGCATGTCTGATCTTCTAGATAGGTGATTGGTTGATTTGTGTTCGTTCATCATCGGTTTCTAACCGTCCACTGTATAAAAAAAAATAATGTCCTTCAGTATACCTTAGGACCGTCCCAACCCGCTGACCGAAATAGTTTTATAGCATTATATAGCATGTCATGTAACAAAAATCTGATATAACATGAGAGTTAATGACAAAAGAGATGAAAATGGTTTCTTGGAGCAAATATAATAAGATGAGGTAAGCAGGCTGAGAAGTTTGTTATGTCAGATTAGTGCTGAGGTTGAGAGAAGGAAAGAGAGAGAAGAGAAGCGGGTTGGGCATCCACAGTGTATGGCACTTTGGGTGGTGCTATGGTAGAACCCACGGTAAAAGTGCTAGCTTGATAAATTTTAGTCCAGTGTATAGCACTATATGTGGATGGTGCTAAGGTAGGATCCACCAGATAAAAAACAATAGAAATCCTTTTTCTCTCTCCCACATACAGCAGAACCAGTAGTGGTTGGGTGAAAAGAGGAAAGATATGAAGTATGTTATCCAAAGCACCGGATGCTTAAATAGGCAACCGGTGTCAGGAGGTGCTTAACTAGTACCACAGCTACAATGTATTGCACCTCTGAGAGTTCTATCTCTCTCATCCTAGCACCTACTTAGCACGGAGCTACTGTTCTAACCTTACATCCCGCTAAGTCACATGTTCCCATAAATTTTGTGAGAGGATGGACGTCCCCATATTGATGATATTGCATACATCAATAGCCAACCTATTATATGTGTCGGCTCTTAGATTTACTGTATGTGACATGGCACTAGCATACAACATGTAGCTAACTAAAATATTAGACATGCTCTCATGCAAGAAACTATGTCTATACAAGAACCAAGAAAGGAGGCAAGGAGATTGGGTGAGAAAGGAGATATAGTTTCTATAGTAGTGTCTATGTAACAAGGCAAGGATAGAAACTACATGATAGTTTTTTGGGTGTGGATTCTCCTCGTCTGCACATGTAAGGTGACTGCTCTAGCTACCTGCTAGTCGATGAGTAGAATCATTGTTTTTTAAAGTTCCACAGCCTGAAATTCATTGACTTTGTGTCTCTAGTTACTTAGTTAGTGCGAAGGCTAGATATTATTTTTGTTATCGATAAAATAGGTTGAAGTATGCAAAACCAATGACATTTTAGTTAAAAATATTGATTCTATGTCCTGAAATATAATGTATTCATAGTTTGTTCAAAGTCAAACTTTTCTAAATTCAACCAAGTTTTAAAAGGATAATACTAACATATACCACATCAATGAATTAAATATTAAAATATATTTCACAATTAATCTATTTATGCACACTAGATCTCATAAATATTATTTTTATTTTCTATAAATTTGGTTAAATTTTGGATACTTATAGTTTGCAGTTGGACATAAGAAAACGTGTGACTGCTAACTTCCCATCATTCTACCATGCAATGAGAGAGAGTAAAGGAAAGAGAAATTTTGAAATGCTACTTTACGACTGCTCATGCTTTAGTGTTATAGATTACATAACATGATCCGTTGGTCATGTAGCGAACAATAAGATCTGCACAGACAAAATTTGGGCCCACACACAAGACTTGTTCTCCCTCAAAAGTCCCGAAATATCACCACTCTACTCTCCAACCCACATACTCACTTCGGTTTCTATGGCCTACTCCATTCCTCACATCCATGTGCAATGCCTCCTCCTCCTCCTCGTCAGTGCGTTGATGAGTTGCTTGCTCTCTATTTCGCTCGCCTGCTCTGAAGACGGGGAATCGAGTTGTGTCTCAATCACATAGCAGCTTCCCTCGCTTGCAATATGCCCATCAATTTGCCACCTCGACGACATGCCTCCCTATCGATATGGGAAGGCCTACCTACAAGGCTATAAGGTCATCATTGCCCAACCACCATGCGGCAATGTCATAGTTGAGAATAACTTGAGCGCCTCATGTTGGGTGAGAGCGTTTTTCCACTATATGTCTTTAAACACCAGGCTTCACCAATTTGCCACAACAAAAAACTAATTTGCTGGTTACCAAGAATAACATTGCATTTTTATTTTCAAGTCATGTTTTTTCTTTTTAACATACTTTGCTTTCATTTTTCATACCTAGCTATCACTCGTTCTCCAGCTAGAATTTGGTGATGAGAATATGTTCCTTTTGACTCTAATTGTGTTTCCTGTTTGTCATAACTTTTTCATTTTGTGGATAGAAGTTTTTGGGTTCAAACCCTAGGCCTTTTAGAGAATTTTTTTTACCTTGTTCTGGTTACAATTAGTAGGGATGAAGACCGCTAGTGGAACTTCTAAACTCACATATAGGTAGTATCTATGTCTCACTACTAGAAACCACTTTTATCCTATGCGATGCAACCTGTCAGGAAAATACCAAATAACCATCAGAAACAAAAATTTCTATCGGCCAACCCACAGGAAAATCCCGGCAGGAATAGAATGACAATGAAATAAAAATTTCATATCGGTTTCCCAACAGAAATAATTTTCTTGTTGGTATTTTTCTGACGGTTTATGCACAGAAAGTTTCGCATCTCAAGTTTAGAAATCTGTAAAAAAAACCGTCAGGATCATATTTTTTCCCTGTCAGGTTCCCATCAGGGATCGTATGCCTGAGGTTACTCTGACAGAGAAATTGAGTATTCCTGAAGGTTCAAACCGTCAGGATTTTTTACCACAATATCATTTCAGGCAGTAAATAATGATTTGGTAGCAATTGAAGTGAAAATGGCATTCAAACTCAAGGTAACAACATTATGTAGCTCAAATCAGAAACATGTTCAACAAGATTACAAAGCACTCAACAAGAGACAATATAGAAATGTCTTTGCCCTCACAATGGCAAGTCCATGATAGTCCTACTCATGTCATGATTGTTTACCATATGTCATTTACATTTCAGAAGTCAGAAAAAGTTAGCTTGTTTGATCAACTATTGTTGTTGCCGATGTTTTCGCTATCAACATCCATCTAACTCTTGCTGGTCTAACTCTTCTAATGTGCATCATTAAACTTTGCATACTCAACCTAGAAAGCAAAAAAGTTCATTAGGTCCCAGATCAAGATTGGAGAAATAAACCATTCAGCAGGTCCATTCAGTAGGCAATAAAAAATGTGGTGAATATACATAAAAGGCAACCCTATAGAATAAATTAACAAGTTAGCTAACGAGTTGACATGGTTACAGAATTTGGAGATGAACAATACCTTACGCTAATATGAGAGGAGCATGGAGAGCTATGTCAAAGCAATATGTAAGACACGATACAGAAGCTCAAGTAAAATAGCTACTGTAAATAAACTACAACAATCAATATACGATAGAGTCAAAGATTATACCACTATTTAATGTAAGTGACACTACATATAAACAAAATCAAAACTTTTTGCTCCTGAGTTGCTTACCTGCATGAGCTGCAGCTGTCATTATTCTACTTGAAGAGAACAGAGCAAACCAAGCTGTCAAAGCTAAAATAAACAGTTATGAAGATTTAGACTTTACACATTCTGAAATTCAGATTGCATACTCAAATTGAACACCAAGAGACCATAGTATTATGGAATATGCGGTAATAAAAATAGCAATGCATCACTCTATATTTTGCAATGATAATGTCAAATTTATCATTCAAAAAAATACACTACAATAATGTAAACTATCCGAATAATGAGCCGGCGCACTGAGCAGAGAGAATGAGGAGCACCGAGAAGTCGTGCCTTGAAAGTGAGTTAGTGCTAGAATTAGGGGAGGGACCTTGGACCCTGGCCATCACCAATACACCATCACAACCCCAACTACAGTAGGCAGTAACTAGCTAGACTGCATCTAGACTGCAAATTGAGAGATCCACACAGCCCCAACCACAGTAGACAGTAACTATCTAGATTGCAATACACCATCACAACCCCCAACTAGCTAGACTGCATCTAGATGGTGTATTGGCCATCACCAATACACCATCACAACCCCAACTACAGTAGGCAGTAACTAGCTAGACTGCATCTAGACTGCAAATCGAGAGATCCACACAGCCCCAACCACAGTAGGCAGTAACTAGCTATACTGCATCTAGATTGCAAATCAAGAGATCCACACCTGCCCACGGGCCAGACTCGTCGCTTGAACTTCTCTCTGTGCTGCGTGAGGACGGGTGGCTGCGCAATGCTGTAGATGGAGGCAGACTGCTCGTCTCAATGTCTCATCACCAAAGGGAGGCGCCGCCACGGGCTGCATCCACCTGGGAGAGAGCTGCCACGGGATGCAGATCTACCAAGGCCAATACATGCCTGCTGCATAGCCACCTAGGAAGCAGGGCGCCGCCACCGGGCTCTCTGGAGGGATCGAGGGAGGAGAGAAAAGTGGAAGGGATTGGATGGAGAGGTCCCGTTGCCAGAGGGGAGAGCACAGAAGGGGCGCTGCCGGATTGGAGGGGTGGACGAGTGGCCAGGTGGAGAATTGGGAGTGTCAGTTGATGGGTTGGGGGTTGGTGGGAGTGGAGCTAGGGTTTCGGGTGGCGGTGTGACTTTATAGCACAACATCGCGATCCAAACCGTTGAATTAAGGATGGAAGGACAAGGAAGGTTGGGCCATGCAGGCGCGTTGAGAAAATGGCCCAGGCAAGGTTCTTTTGGCCCATTGAGTATTTTTTTTATTTTCAACCAATTAAGTCATCCTTATGCAGTAACATGAAAAATAAATAACTTTACATGCCCCCAATATAATTTTTACATGTAATATACTACATCTAAGTTTCCATGTAGGAGTTTCATGAATTTTTGAATAGATTTAGTAATTTATATCATTTAAGTAAATTTCTGCATGTTTATCGATAGTAATTCCAAGTTGAACTATGTGTACCTCCAATAATATTCAAAAAATTTTGTAAAAATAATAATTTAGGCTCATATGTTCCACTATAAACAATGTCCTAAAGATGGATGAAAAATTCAATTGCCTTATAGGTACAATTTAAACTTCTATTGCCGAATTACCACATAATAATTACAATAATATCTAAATTTGGTCAGAAAATTCTATAAATTGACATGACAACATATTTTTGGTATATAAGCCTTCCATAAAAAATTAAATTAATTTAATAAAGTAGGACCATACATTATTCACAAAAGAATACATCTCTCACATAGTTTCTTATAACTCAAGTCAAACTTTGAGATTTGAATAACTCATAACATTTTCTAAACTTGTATACATTCAAATTTGGATACAGCCTTATCTTGACCATAATATTATAGAATATGAAGTTATATTATCAATTGTTATGCAAAAACATGTTTTCTATTCTCTACTAAGTGGAAGAAAAATAAGTCATACAAAAACAATATCTACGAAATAGCAATTAACATTAAAAATGCCATTAAATAAAAGATCATGATTTTAGAATAGTTAAGAAAAAGAACCATTGAATTTGAAGTTCTTATGAGGGAGAAAAACTAGTTACGAGTTTTATTGCAGATTATGAAAAAATGGAACTATTTATGTGTGCTCTTTAACCCGAACAAACTATTCGGGCTATCTGTATAAAAACAGTACTAGCGCCCACTTGAACAAACGTCACTATGTAGCGTGGTGGTAAGGCTCCTGGTTCCTTAAATAGAGGTCATTGGTCCGATTCCCTTTGCTAAATTATATTTTTCCTGTGAATAAACCAGCCCGACAAGAGAATTTCTATTTTCCTGTGCGTTTTCGTGGTACCGTCAGAAATAATACCCGGCCCACAGGATAAAAGTGGTTTCCAGTAATGTATCTCCTTTTTCTATTATGGTTGCTATGTTTGTTTTGTGTTTTTCTAAATGGATGATTGATAAATTTTTGTGTTTGGTTGGAGGGGTGTCCGATGACCGATCGTGTGTTGTCGTGATACATATATGTTTTCTTTTGTGCTAAATGATAATTAAATTAGTGAGCTAAGTTATAAATGATCGATTTGGGTGTAATATTTAACTAAATTACTATATATTTAACTAATCTCAAATTAGACTACCGAATCTCTAATATAGACTTTTTGCATAACCAACCTATCATATCAACCTGACCAATCTAACAAAATCAAATTTGTCTTAGCATTTTAGATTATGTCACATCTAGCATTTTTAGTTTATGTTTTTAGTACTTTACTTTAGGTTTTTTAGCATTTTCCTCCTGAATTCCTCGATCTTCATTTTTTTGTTGTTTGCCTTCACTAGGGGATAATATAGATCTAGGGACCCATTTCATTTTTTTAGCTTGAGTTGGTGGATTGATGTCAGTTTTATGTACTTGTTTAAATTGTTTATTCTTAGTTCTTTACATGCATTTAACTTGTTTAAATATACATTATAATAATATCCAATAGACATTTATCTAAAAAAAAGCCATGTTTTGAGTGCAAAAAGGCCCTTTACAAGCAATAATATCCAATAGACATGTCATTAATATCCGGTATTTAAATAATATATGGTAGGCATTTAAAGCCATTTATATGCATATACACTGGTGGATTGATGTCGTTTTGTATACTTTCTCAATTGTTTCATCCTTAGTTATTTACTTAATTTTTTGTCAATTAGTTAGTTTGCCTCTTAGGGTCTATGACTCAATATGGTTGCGATCCTTCTTGTTGAACTAATTGTTTCTTTAATCTGACTTGTTTGTTTGGACATGAACAATTGTGACCACATATCTAATTTGATTTATGATGAATCACTAATCTATTGGTGGTCGATAGGTCCAGGGCAAGTATGCTTAGGATATGGTTTTCATAGTTCTGATTGTCATTCTTTTTTGTATTATGATATATGTTTCCCCTTTGTACCCCATAAATCACCTCTAAGTTGTCATATAAGCAGAATGAAAGTATCTCTTCCATTGAAAAAGTGAGTAATTCTGATTCTAAAATAGAGTAATTAATATTCTCTCTTCTTTCTTCTTTCTTCCTTCTTCTTTCTCCGGGCTAGGATGTTCAAACAAAGTAGAGCAGGGCCAAGGCACATAGAGTAAGTTTTACCCAATTGAGGAAATAAACAGAGGAAAGGAGTAGGAGAGTGTCATTCTTTAGTTAGCCGGGCAGTGGATGCATTCAAAGAGAAGTTGCCTTTTCTTCTTTCCATTGATACCTATTATTTTGGTACCCTTGTATGGCATTGGAGTACCCTTCTTTAATTTTGGCATGGACTGTAAGTATCTTTCTTAAGGGAGTTTACCTGGAAGTGGGCCTCCCCTGGAAGTTTTCCTAATAGATGTTTAGATTCTAATTTCCCTAGCTTTTCGAAAATGAAATCAACTGTTCTTCTAAAGATCTAAGCATTTTTAGCATAAAATGAGGTATTTTTTTTACATGCATGTATGCACTTTTTTACTACCATTTTTCTGATATTTTCCAATTATTTCATTGAATATCTCTTACCAATCTAATAGTTGTAATTTAGCATTCTTTCAATTTGATTGTTTTGTATACGTCTTTTATCTGGGCAGCTTGACACAACAAAGGTAAAATGAGTATTTTGGAAATCCGCAAACAACATCACCATCAAATGGTACACCCACATGGAAGTTCTGTTTATACTTTCTAACTGCGATTCTACTTCTCCTTTTGACATTTCTCCTCCCAAGAGGAGCCAAATGAGATAACATGTGGACAATGCCAGGTGATAGATGTAGGAAAACAAGCTAGGAAGAGGTAGTGATGGTGAAATTGCAGCGTAGAGAGACCTATCGGCGAGAGGGAAGAGATGAGGTCAACGGTGGAACCAAGCTAGGGCTCCCAGCAGTGGCCAGCCCCCTAACGCTAGTAGATTTTTTGGAACCCCCTGTATGCTACAAACATTCCAGTAGCGTCAAAAGCACAGATAGGAAGCACTAAACCTAACCAAACATTGGGGAAGGGAATAGATCAAAAGAGAAGCAGTGTAGCTGGTTAGGGGATTAAAGTGGTTACCAACACAGCAGTCAGGCACAAGCGGTGCGCAGTCACATTGCTTGTCTGATTGCACCGGCAGCCGACAAGGTGGTGATGTGATAGAGGCAATCTCTCCTCGGTAGGCATGCACAGTGGTGCAGTAGAAAATTTTTATACTTAGATACTGTAGTAAGTTTTGGATTTGCTTTGCTTTGTTAATCATGTACTAAGGTTCCGTGTGAATAATAATAATGGCTAGGAAAACAGTCAATTCTTTCTTTAATCACATAGTAAATAAAGCAGTGAAGTAGCACGGCAAAAATGTGTCAATGTCTTTATGTTTTGTCACTTTGCGATAGATCCATGCATAAAAGAGTGAAAACAAATTAATGGTATATTGTTTCCTGGGTGCAAAGGAACTCATCTCTAAACCACTTCATTGTACTAATAAACACACGCTGATCATAGATGCACTAGTCTAGAATAGCACAAATTAATAATTTTGCCTCAAGTTATGCTAGTGCTATGTCTATTTATGGTTCTTCCTTGATGCTCCCTTTTCAAAAAAAAAACTTCGTTCTTTTAGGTTCATCCAACCCCTCCCCTCCCCTCCCCCCCCCCCACACACACACATAATTTTCTGGTTTCGCCATGGATGAGGTGTGCTATGGTGGAGCAACCGAGCAAGCATCTACATAGAGGATGAGCATGCATTTCCAAGAAAGAACATAAATAATACCTCACTCAATCTAGGAGGTCGGGTGGGACTGAGTGGCCCTATAGTTGGTCGATGCATGGAACCAACACCTAAAATAACTCTACTAGATATTATCATTTCCTTCAATTGTTCATAATGTATTACTCACATATATTTGCATTGCCTTCATTGCATTAATTTGTTCATGCATTACCAATTTATGAAAGAGCTGTCATGACATGGTGATGCGCACTAGACCAACTTATTTTGAAGGGGATAAAAACCACACCAAATGCTCAGTTTATCTTCATTTCTAAGTATGGATGAAGTCATGAAGACGAACATAACTATGATCTAGCAATCCATAAAGAAGGAACCTCACAAAGCGAACACAAATTGTGGGTCAGGTACCAAAATCGAAATTAGATGAGAAGGTTGTTAGAGTGCCAACTTCACAACAGAAGTGAGAGAGAATTTTTTTTTCTTTAAAACAACAGAAGTGGATTCCTCCCTTCTATATTAAATAGATAAACAAGACAAGAATAAGTTTGACAACAAAAAATTAAGAAGCAAATAAAAAGACAAGGCAGATGAAAAAAATACAACTGAGTCTCCATCCATTGGTACATGAGGGTTGAGTTGCTCCTTAGCTATGAGAATAACTAGAGCAAATTCTTTGCTTTGAGAAAGAAAACTATTAGTTTTAACCAAATCTATATACATGATCATTTATCAGAAACCTTGTGTTATCCTTGTGAGTGGAGGAAAGAAGAAATGTTTTGAGTAATGGCGATGCCTAACAAAAGAAACCTAACCATGCATATGTAAATTTCTTCATAGACTTCCATCACCTAAACAATAGTAGGCTACATCATGCCCATAACATTTCATTGTGATGGAGCTCTGATAGAATTATATTGTTACTATAGGTAATTTACAAGGTCATCTCCTTCTCATGATTGTCTCATGTTTAGTTAAGTCTCCATCGAAAGTGAAGATGGGTGAAGGGAAATTAATTAAGGAAAGGAATGGAGAGCAGGCCTAGCCGAAACGATTTAATTAATAATGGCGTTTCTGTGTGTATAAAGGATTTTGGGGATTTTGACAAAATGAAAGTTTATTAGACTGTCTTATAAATAATCTCATGCAAATATGCAATACAACTTAATCTTGAAACAACTTAACAAACAGTCGCGGTAACGAGGAGCGCACATGCGCCCTGAAAGCCCCGGTGCCCGTAGGGTGGGGTGGGGTGGGGGGTGTTGTTGCGTGTCTATGTACCCCAGATTTTCTACGTACCTTTGTACATGCGTATGTGTACGAAACTGGTACGTACCTTTGTACATGCGTATGTGTACGAAACTGGTACGTGAAGGGGGTGTTTAATTCCCCAAAAAGTTTTCACCCAAAATTTTTTCCAAGAGAATCTTACATGCATGGAATAGTAAACGTGTGTTAATGACAAAACCCATTCCATAACCCTCAGGTAACTTTTCGAGACGAATCTAATGAGCCTAATTAGGCCATAATTTGCAACAGTGATGCTACAGTAATCATCCGCTAAACATCTACTAATCATAGATTAATTACCATCGTTAGATTCGTCTCGCGATTTCCAGGCGAGATCTATAATTAGTTTTATTATTAGCCTACATTTAGTACTCCTAAATAGTAAGATTCTCTTGCAAAATTTTTCACCAAAATTTTTTCAACCAATTGTACACCCGAAGTCGTGAACGAAGATGTGCACTGCAGCAGCAGCAGTGGTGCAGGTTAGTTTGCTGCTAGTGAACGAAACAATGATTGAGCCAAGCAGAGACAGCTCGCAGGGCAGTGGCGTGCCTGCGGCAGCTGCAGACTTCAGGCCTAACTCGGTCGCATGGAACAGTTTGGGGTTATGCATAGTATTTTTACGTTATGTATAGTATTTTTGTGTTATGCATAATATTTACAGAGAAAAAAAATATATTGAAGAACGTGCGTTATGCAAAACGTTATACATATTGCGTGAACAAAACATGGCCTTTATGTCGTGTGACTGTATGAGACAGACAGCGAAAAATGCAAAAGCAAGCACGTACGCACGCAGCAACGCAACAACAGCTACACGACAAGCAAGACAATGCGCTAGCCTAGCCTGTACCACAGTCGCACAAAGGTGACAACAAAAACTTTGATCTCGCACACGAGATGTGCCTGCAGCATGATTGCCCGGCGAACCACAGCACATCGATCATACTACATGTGTAAATACACATGGTTCCTGTAGTACTGGCCAGATAGGGGAGAGAGAGAGAGATGCATACAATTGTGAATTGCTGGATGCAGTGCATTGGCACTGACGAAAGTGTAGTGCAAGAAGCAAGTAACGAACCTAATAAGCTTTGGTTCTTCAGGTTTCGTGTCGCCTTGAGTTGCTATTGTTAGAGGCGCGCGTGATGGCTTCCTGCTGACCTGCATCTGCATGCTGCAGTTAGTGGTCGGTCACTCCAGGTACAGTGACGGTCGTTCAGGGGCTACCTATGCAAAGCTTCAGCCAGTGCAGTGCTGCACTACTGCAATACTGCTAGTCTGTGTGTGTCACGGCCAGCCGGCCGGGCCGGGAGAACGTATAATTGAGCCCGGAAAGCCTGCGGGGTTGGTCGGCACGTCTGCTGGGGCCCCGGCCCGGCCGTCGCCAGCCGTCCACATCATCATCTTTCTACAATCTGACCATCCTTGCATGTATCCTGGTGTTTCAAAATCAAATTTCTCCCAGTATCTTCCTTTGGGCATCCATTTGGATCAGAGGAATTGTGGAAGTTAAAAAAACACACTGGACTGTCATTCCCATGGAATTTTGTACTAAAAGACAGTTTGGAGCATAGGAACAGAGCATAAGTGAAGTGGGAGAGAAAGTTATGTTTACTATCCATTTGACATAAAATTCGTAGGACTTCAATATGAAGCATTCACTCAAACCTTATTTCTTTCTCTTTCTTTTTTTTTCTGACAAATCGTCCTAATTAGCCATTGAAGATAGGAGAACAACACCGGCAGCTAATCAAAATTGCTTATTTTTATGTGCTCTCCCTCTCTCTTATATGTTAATATTGTAAGTATAATCATTTTCTTATCATTATGCAGTTGCCATACACTTTAGTTACTAATCACTATAAATCTTTTATCCCTATTGTAACTTTTTATTTTACATCACACCCCTATGTGTAGCTCGGCTGGTTAGATTTTGTAGAATCCGTTCACTTTGGGTTTGACTCTATCTCCGCATGGGTGTTTGGTTCTTTTTTTAGATATATTCAGTGGTAAGTATATACAGCCCGTCATAGAAAAACCACTGCAACATATTCAATATTTTCAAGTGTTTTTTTTTCAAATGGCCAGGAGTTATTATTATTGAGAAGGCTAAGGGCACGGTATGGTAATAATCTAACTTGATTAGACAATCCATGAGCGGGAAAACACACTAGCAACAAAGAATCTCTGGTTAAAATAATCGAACTGAAAAACCATCAGCACTTAATTAGTAAATAAATCTTAGGAAATGTCTTAATTAACCCTTGACCATTTGAGAAAATTCTAAAAAGGATTGATAATCTCAAAACACACTCTGTAAATGTTGTAAATCCGGTGGTTGCTGGCATCCATTGTGACTTTTCCAGTCTTACAATTTTACCGCCAGGTTCGTATATGTGTGTGACCGTGTGAATATATGCATAATTACAGTATAAGCATCTGCATATATACTGGTGTTTCTCGGATAAACTTGTGCTATTAATTATATACAGTCTCTGAAGGCATGGAGTTAGGTCTCGTATGATTATTTTCCGCTAGACAAGTCACGCGAGTTCCTACTGGTGCAAGTGTGCAACTGTGCAAGCACGCGCACGTTGCATTGTGTAGCCCCGATAGAGGCTTCAAAACTAAAACGAGGACGCGAGCCAGCCCGGCCATGAACATATTACATATGGCCCCTGCTGCCTCCCATCGGAACCAAGCGATGCATGCATGCACAGGCCTGTCCGGGCCGGCCAAGCCGACACCGGGCCCGTTCATGTCCACGCGCGTCACCTCGACCGCTCCCTCAATGGCAGAGACACGGAGTAGACGACCCTGCAGCTGTGCGGCTGCGCCCCATGAGAGCGAGAGCATGAACATGAACGTGATCCATCCATCCATCGATCTTTCAAGGCTCCGAAACCAATGGAGGCGGCTTTCAATTCCATGCACTTTGCATCTCTCTCCTTGCATGGTTCGTCTGGACCTGCCTTCTCTAGGTCTCTCAGTCTCGGGAGTCGGGGGCAAGGCAAGCAAGCAAAAAAGGAGGACAAGCATGGGTCCCTGCATGATGCCTTTTGCATCACGGCCCTGGTGCTCAAAAGGGCAGCCTGCTATGCATACTCACCAACAGACCAACTCCGTCCTAGAATTAGCCGAACCAGCTTTGTGATTTGAAAAAATGGAACAAGTATATATCTTCAGATGAGAGATACGCCAACAGTACGCACTATACACATATCCCCGATACTTTAATTGTTCCTTCCAGCTGTGTCCTGTGTGTGTAGCTAATAAAAGAGTAAACATTGCTAGGGCCGTACCATACGCGCTGAGCCACGCACAACCTTTTATTCTTTTTCGCAGCTTTAAGTTCTGTTATATATTTTTGCCAAACTATCTCCTCATAGTAGATTCCCTCTCTTTTGGAGTATATGAGATGTTAAGAGCAACTCCAGCAACACCCTCTAAATTGACCTTCTATTTAGTTCGAGTAGAAGTCACCTCTATTTTCTAGGGGCTTAATTTTTTCTCCACAACTCCAGCAATACCCTCTAAACAGCTCTTTACTTTTCGTTGGCCCATATGTTAGTGTTTATTTTGGGATAGAGGGCCCCCTAGAGACCCCCTAGACCTGGGGGGTGTGGGAGGGGATTTGGAGGGCTCCCCATTTTAAGGGCCAAAATAGAGAGCCTGCTAGACTTCGGTGTTTGACCCTCGGCCTCTAAATCTGGAATAGGGGCTTGTTTAGAGGGTCTGCTGGAGTTGCTCTAATAAGCTTGTTCTAAAACTCATAGCAACATGAGATATATTGGCATAAGTGTGTCGTTTATCCATGCCGGCTCCAAAGTATGTTCGTCTACATGGCCGTTGAGCCCGTTTACACGCCATGTAAACACTACACATTGGCTATCCGTGTCCGGTTAACCATATGTTTATCTCATTTAATGACTATTGAACCTGCTTAATTGGTCGTTTAGCCTAAATAAAAAGCTAAATGGTAAATGACTGACTGTTTAGCTAGCGTTTACCCTTTAGACTAACATAACTCCAAAATACCATTAGCATGGATAGACAACACAGCTATGAGCCTTCATATATCCAAACTTCAAATGTGTCGTGTATCCGGACCTCATAGATGTGTCGTGTATCCAAGCCTCATAGATGTCAACTCCAAACTAATTGGCATGGATTTGTACTGTTCCAAGTCTCATAGATGCCAACAGTACCCTCATATCCCAGCTAGACTATAGAGCAGGTACTGTTCCATTCTTGCCAACACGGATGGGCCAACATGGAGGTGTTCTGCTAGGTGTCCCGTAAGAAGAAAAAAAATAGTATAGTATACCTGGTAAATGTATTATATGCAATATGCATGGGGAGTCGTAGCATTTTGCCTGGAAAGCATATATTCCCCTCGGAACCCCTTTTGTCTTCTTCTCAATCACCTTTAGAGGAACACAAGAATAAATAAAATTAAAGCAATGATCTTCCCTTTTTCTCAGGTCTGTGATCCTGCAGGTAGCTAAGCATGGGTGCACCCATTTAAATACTAGATACTGTAGTAAATCCACTTAGACCCCAACGTGGTCGATCGTATATGTTGGATCTTGCTACTAACACAAACCATATCAACAGTAACTAAATAATCATGCATGTACAGACCGCGCCATGCATGCATGCATGCCTTGCCTACGTGCTGCAATTCGATTGGGCATTAGAATATTGCATTGTTCCAATATGAAATTACCCTGCTGTGTGGATCAAGTGTAAAACAGGCGTGGTGAATTGAAAAGTTCAATGGATTCAAATGCCTTAACCATTACACTCGTGGGAAAATGCCTACCTATTTTTTTGCATAACTTTTTTTTTATTCCAGACCCATTAAATTGTTCCCACGGGGAGTTGAACGTGGGTCTGTTGGATGCTACTCAGTTTGCTCTAACCACGAGGCTAGATGCCCTTTCACAGTTTGTAGCATTATTGTTAAATAGTAGATCATCTATAGAGAATGCAGATTTCTGGGATGAAAATGACAAAGTAACAGATATAGAGAATGATATATTAGATGCACCCCTCTCTGAAGAGGAGATCAAGGCAGCCATCTTTGGGTCTTATGCTGAGGGAGCACCTGGCCCTGATGGTTTTCCTTTTCTTTTCTATCAAAAGTTCTGGGATATTATAAAAGATGACTTTATGGATTTAGTTAGAGCTTTTGATAGAAATGAGCTGGACTTAACCAGGCTTAATTATGTTATGCTTACTTTGATTCCTAAAGAAAATGATGCTACTGAGCTTAAAAAATTTAGACCCATAGCTTTGATTAATTGCAGCTTTAAAATCTTTAGTAAGGCTTTGAACAACAGACTTATAAAGATTAGTGAGAGGCTTATTTCTACTAATCAGACCGCCTTTATTAAAGGCAGATACATTCTGGAGAGTGTGGTAGCTGCCCATGAGATTATTCATGAGGTAGCTAGGAATAAAGATTCTGGAATTATTCTAAAATTAGATTATGAAAAGGCGTATGACAGAGTGAATTGGGATTTCTTAGTGGAGGTCCTTAAGACTAGGGGCTTTAGTGAAAAATGGATTCAGTGGATTTGTAGTCTTACTAGAGGTGGTTCAGTTTGTGTTAGAATAAATGATGAGAACAGCAGTTATTTTCAAGTTGGTAAGGGGCTTAGACAGGGTGACCCTCTTTCCCCCTTACTTTTCAATCTTGTAGTGGATGTTTTTACCAAGATGTTAATTAAGGCTGCTAAACAAGACCTGATTCAAGGTCTTCTACCTGAAACCTTTGAAGGTGGAGTAATTAGCCTTCAATATGCTAATGACACTTTACTTTTCCTTAGAAATGATCTGGAACAAGCCAGACACTTTAAATGGCTGCTTGTTTGCTTTGAAAATCTTTCTGGAATGAAGATTAATTACGATAAAAGTGATCTTATTACCATGGGGATGTCTGAGGAGGAAAATAATGAATATGCAAAATTATTCTGCTGTAATGTTGGAGATTTCCCAATTAAATATTTAGGGGTTCCTTTGCACTTCTCGAAACTGAAAAGAGAAGATATTCAGCCTGTAGTTAATAAACTAATGAAACGTATAACTGGTTGGAGAGGAAAACTCCTGTCTTTAGCAGGAAAACTGACCCTCTTAAAAGCTTGCTTAGCTAGTATTCCAATATATTTGTTGTCTGTGATTAAATTTCCCAAGTGGGCCATCGAAAGTATGAACTCTCAGATGGCTAACTTTCTATGGCATGATGCAGATGGTAAACACAAGTATCACCTGGCTAATTGGCAAAGCCTGGCACAGAAGAAGGAGTTCGGTGGTTGGGGTATCCCTGACCTAGGTAACCTTAATCTTTGCTTATTAGCTTCGTGGATAAATAGATATAATCTAGGAGACAATGCTATTTGGAAGAGAATCATTGATTATAAGTATAGTACAAATAAACCAAACATTTTTTGCTGCCCTGTCATTGGTGCTTCTCCTTTTTGGAAGGGAGTGCTCTGGGCGAGTAAAGCTGCTCAGATAGGTGTAAAATGGAAGGTGGGTGATGGTCGGTCTGTCCGTTTTTGGGAAGACTGGTGGTTTGGCAATTGTAGTTTGGCCATCCAATTTTGGGACCTCTATGTCATTGCAGATCAAAAAAATAAGTCCATTGCAGATGTTTGGGATGGTAGGGAGTTGCAGATCTCCTTCAGGAGATATGTCTCCCCCAGGCTTATGCAAGCCTGGTTTGAAATCACAGCTATAGCTGAATCTATTTCTTATACTGAAGACTGTGATGCTATTATATGGTCTTTTGATGGTTCAAGTAAATTTTCAGTCCAAGCCATGTACAAAACCATTAGTTTTAGAGGTGTTCAACCTGTCTTTTCTCCAGTTGTGTGGAATATTAAAGTTCCACCAAGAATACATACTTTTTTGTGGCTGCTAGCAAACAATAAAACTTTAACTCGGAATAATCTAGCAAAAAGAAGAAGGGTGGATGATTTAAGCTGTCTGTTCTGTAAAGAACCAGAATCAGTACCTCACATTTTCTTTGATTGCTGTGTGGCCAAAGTGATGTGGAGTTATTTGTCGGATATCTTTCAGTTGCACTTGGGTAATGACTTTGAGTCAATAGCTAGATGGTGGATTAGTAGCAAGAAACATGCTGTGCTTAACATGTGTTCTTCTGCTCTGATGTGGATTATTTGGAAAACTCGAAATGGTATCTGTTTTTAGGAGAAACAATGGAAGGACGAGAAGGTTCTGGTAAGGCAACTGGTGGAAACATTGAAAAGCTGGCGTCCTCTCTGTACCAGTGCTCATTTAACAGAGCTGGATCGGGTGATAAGCAACCTGGAGTTGAAGATTCGACAACCACTGCTCCTCCAGTTTCAGAATCTGTCATCTTCTTCCCTGGAGCTGAGTTTGTCAAGTTTGGAAGTGTGCAATGGGCACCAGGAGTACGCAACTGTAGTTTCTTTGGAGGATCTACAAGCTCTACGTGAAGCACACCCTGTAGCTGCTCTATCTGATAGTCTGTTGGTCCTTGAGGACAATGTCTTTTCTGTTAATTCACTAAGAAGCGGGCGCGCTCCGAATACGCTGCTGGACTGTAATGCAAACACTAGCTTTGTTGCATAATAAAGCGGGGAAACCTTTTATCTAAAAAAAGTAGATCATCTATATGGCCTATTGCTTGGGATATATATACTTGTTTTTTAATGCTAGCAAAAAGAAAATTTCTAGTTTTGTAGGGAAGCAACCTACTAGTCCTGAAGTATTATAAGCCCATTCTAGCAAAGCTTCTACCTTACCTTCTTCACAGGAAAAAAAAACAAATCACCACTCCTAAATGGCAGGGTTCTTCACCAACTCTATAAAGATGCAGAATCTAAGATTTTTTTTAAAAAGAAGGCTTCTCCAGTAACATGGTTTCAAATATTGCCTATGTCAAATATGGGGCTATAGTATGCATGAGTTGTGGTCTTCTAATGTTTTTGTTAATTTTTGAAATCCATAAAAAACATCTCCACTACTAGTTGTAAGCTATTGAATCATTCACTAGAACACTTCTAAAAGAATATTGCAATAATGCTGCAATTTACTTAATGTGTACTTTTGGGCCATATGCTCTACACATTATGTCATATTTTGTATTATTTGAATGTTAATTGGTGATGGTTATGGTGCTCCATTATCTTTTTTTCTCATACAGCTAGTAGCTTCCTTGTGTGTAACTAAAAATAGGTTGAACAATATATACTACTGTTTGGAAATGTTAAGCATTTAGCGGCGATGACAATAATCGACTTAAAAGGCTTTTAGAAGCTAATGAAATTTTACATTTCCGGACCGGTTGACTTTGCAATACTCTGAAAGACAGCTTAATATGATTAGGTCATGATGGGTTAGAAGCTCCTCCTTCAAAAGGTTGCAATCATAGCATCAAATAAATGGTTGTTGCTCTGAGTCACCCTGCTGCAGGCCTAACTGTTTTAAGTGCCAGAGATCGATCGGTTAATCAAACGATCGAGCTGCCCTTTCGAAAGAACTCGTCTGCGCACCTAAAGGCTTAAAGGTCCATAGTCACATTTGAAACTTTTCAATCACTCCTTTTCTCACCTTTTCTTTTCTCCCCTTTTCTTTATTTCTCCCGATGCCTTTCTGTTGGCTTTCAGCTCCTTTAAGGAAGTGTAGGGCTCTCCTCTTTTTATATTGATGTGATGTTTGCACAAGACACGATCGATCAACTGATGTGCCGGCCGGGGACATGCAGATCGATCGATCGATGTACACTTTAAGTAACTGTTGGCACCTGTTATATAATCAGGCACGACGTACTCTGATAGAATGTTTGCTAACAACTCAATATAGTCATGACCTAGAGTCGCATTAAAGGGAAGTTTCCGACATCGACAAATCGTACCATGTGTAAAAGCTAAATTTATATATATAGATATCTACAATAAAAGTTAACACAGTTTGAAATAATGCATTTAATTTGGATCCCTTGTTTAGACCTCATATTCTCAAACAAAAGAAATCATGAAAAATGCATACGGGGCCTAAAATGCCGCATATTGTAAATGATATATGGTAGTTAATTTCAACAATTATATATCTCAATAAATCCATGTGTAAACGAATTTATACCATGGTATCTTACTAGTTATTTTTCTTTGCATTATGCTCTTGGAAGAAAATTTTGTGTTTACCAATAGCTAAACCACCTTCTCAATATATATAAGAAAGTTTTACACATGCACCCTAATGGAAGGAAAGTAGTAGAATTAATAGGTGATGATGTTCTACAGTGGAGCTATGAACACATTCAGTTCTTGCAGTTTTAGATATTTTAGCTAGCATGCTGCACATGCATGCATGGATTTCTTTAAGTATCTTTTTTATGTAAAAGAACAAACAAGCAGTGCACAACTCAAACTTGTATATACACTTTTGAAGAGCTGCAGTAAAAGGACAGAGAACCAATGAGCACAATACATGGGAAAGGCACGGCATCTGCCCATACTTGGCATCTCTCAATCGATCTCCTGGCAAGCTCCTCCCTTTTCTGCACTGACGAGACATGAATGGATGTGGGGCTGATCTGATCAGTCCACATGTTACTTTCTTTTCTTTTCCGTTTAATTTTCAGGGGCCTGTAGGATAGCCGGCCCTGCATCGATGTTGGGCATTCTCCAGTTTTTTTTTTTTTTTTTTGATGAAAAGCATTCTCCAGTTTTGTTCTTGGAGTGGGGAGAACTGGAGAAGGCCCAGGGACCAACTTTTTTGCACCCCTTTGCTGCCATGGAATCCTACATCACAATTACCGAGGCCACAAAGTGTGTGTTTTTCCTTGGGGAAAAGGGGCGCTACTAGTCCCTTTATTCTTTCCAACACACACACACACATGCAGATAAAGTTGATGGTAGTAGTACAGTATAAACTTATATATATATATATATATATATATATAATATATGTGCAATGATAATGATATATTGTAGTTTATAAATTAGCTAAGTAACCACTCCTGAGAGGAAAACGCTGAAATGAGAGGCTGAAAGTGAAGGTCGTAGTCGTTGAGAGCGATCTTAACTTCTGGTTATCTGCATAGGAACATCAGAATCCATGCCACTTACTTTCCCCTGAATTGGAGAGAAATAGGTTGGCATCAGCAATAACCTTACTTTGCTTTAGTCGAAGTGAACCAGTAGCTATTAACATCTGTCCAAAATTGTTTCGGTAACGGATTATTAGCAGTTCTCCGTTAAATCTGTAAACCATATATAGGTCATTTTGAACTTGAGATCTTTTCTACTTCCATTTGGTAGCAACATGCATGATTAGACATCTACATGAACCCGTCAGACAGACAAATACTAAGCAGACGGCAAGACAAATAATTGACATTACTTTGGCAGTTTTCTATAGACCGTTTTCTTTTCTTGAGAACAATTTGTACCATTAGTAGCAGTGACTGATCGATAAGGCGTTTTAGCTCTATATATGGCTAATACAGCATAGGGCGAGAAAAGACTTGTCTCTTTGGTGCCATATGCTGGGGGCTATGCTTCGGGATCTAGAGGCAGAGATCCTACTATGATCGTAGAATAAATGTTATAATGATATGAGAGAAAGAGAAGAGGAGAGAGAAACACACACATACAGAGAGAGAAACAGACAGAGAGAGGAAGAGCTTTTCTTGGCTGATGCCTTGAAAGGAGGAAGGGGAACAAAGCAACCAATGCAAGCAGATACAAAAGGAGGGGAAAGCGATGAAGCCTTATGGGCATCTCCATTTCTCTAACCCGATATAGCTTCCATTGGTGGGGTGTGTGTTCTTGAGAGATTCTAAAAGCCCGTCATAGAGTGAGACCTTTTTCATACTCCCCCTCTTGGAATTAGCATCGATTAAGATCCACTTTACAGCCACCATGATGGCGTCTTCTTCCTCCTCCTCCAACCTCAGTGATCATCATCTCCTGCAAGATGACCTCCCATGGCCTTCTTCTTCCTCCTTGCCATTTGCTCCAGCTCCTCACAGTGCCGTTAATGGAGGCAACCATCAATGGAGCCAGCAACCACCCCTAACGCTGTAAGCACCTGCTCTGGCACTAAACTGTTTCTTATGTTTACAACCCTCAGAGCCAAAATTAGACCATTTTGAAGTTTTAATGTTGCTTGCATTGTTTTTATCTTGTTCCTACACACTCTCTCAAATTATAAGAATTTAGGGATGCCCTGGAGTGTATTCATGTTCTTTACTACCTGGCTTCTTCCTAGGATTTGTAGTTTTCCTCTGCATGCTTGTTCTCTCCCTGTTGTCTCTATGGAGTCTAGGGAATTGTAGCTCGGCAAAATGACAACTCTAGGCACAAAGAGATAAGAGAGTGGACGAAACTTATGCGCATGACACCATCCAAAAATTTGTTGGTTTCCCCCTGAAAGGTTGCTGTGCATTTTTCCTTTGGTCATGGACGCTGTACCTCACATACATGCATGCTCTACATGCATACACCATTTCTTGTTTGGTCATGAATCCTTTCTCAAATTCTGCATCGGTTATTTTTCTTGCAGAAACTGCCATCAGTCCGATGAGCTTGAGGTGCTCCTCTCAGCACAAGGCCACAATCACAGCCACCACGCTTCTTCTCCTCCATTTGTCCCTCACCAGCTCAGCTCAGTGCTAATGATGCAAGACCTAGGGTTCCAATGGAGCAACAACTGCAGCTTCGCAGACACCTCCTCCATGCCCATGAACGGCGCCCAGCAAGATGGCCACAGCAAGATCAAGGAGGAGCATCCACTTAACAACTCGAGGTCATCGTGTGCCGGCGCGGCTATAGCTTACCATGACGTCATCGTCGACGGCGGCGGCGGCCTACCCGCCATGGCCGCCGCTGATCTGGACGGCACCGTGCTTCCGAGCGTCAACATCTCTCGGGCGCAGCACAGGGCGTGGCCGGCGGCGCCGCCGCCCCTCCCCGGCGACGCGTTCGAGATCCTGGCTTCGTCGAGGCTGTGCAAGACGCTGCTGTTGAGCCAGGCTTCTTCAGTACTGCTCCATAATGGCGGCATGCCTTTGTTGAGATCAGAGCATGTGCCCTATGGCCCTCCAGCTGCTGCTCATCCTCCCCAAGGACCGTCCATTGACAGCTACAAGCAGGTCAGTCAAAAGTGCGGCGGCGTAACCGTGTAGAGCTTGCTTGCACAGTGTTTTTCCTCAGACTGGAAGGAAAAGGGATGAGAGGTAGCTTGCTAGTACTAAAAACTGTAGGGAAATTAATGCTGACATTGTTTTTAACTTGCATGTGCCCAGAGAACTACATATATCCAGCACCCTGAAATATTGGCTAGAAAAATTTAGGAAACCTCAAGCAAG
The DNA here is from genome assembly GCA_004135705.1 of Alloteropsis semialata. Lineage (NCBI taxonomy): Eukaryota > Viridiplantae > Streptophyta > Magnoliopsida > Poales > Poaceae > Alloteropsis > Alloteropsis semialata. Next base: position 73,399,812 of record CM014274.1, read on the forward strand.
ATGCATCGATCAAACCATGCATGCGTCATCAGCTGAAACTTGCAACTGCTGACAATTTTTTTTTTTTGGCTGAACAGCTGGTGCATGATATGTGTGATGTTGTGTCTTAAAACACTCTAGCAAATTAAGTATAAACCTTTCACAGTATATATCTAATTAGTTGACTCAAATATTACTTTATATGTGGTAAGAAAGAATCATTCTTTTTTTGGATTATTTAGAGTACTGTGACATCAAAATTACTAAGATATATAGAATTTCCTCCACCTCCAGAAAACTATATGCTGATCTAGCCTCGTGGTCTCCTAGACAAAAAGGTTTTTTTAAGCTTGAACTATGTGCAGGGTGTACATAGCTCCATATATACGCAATCAGCATGCAAAAATAATTGAGAGTTCTAGTTCTAGTCATTGGGATCTAGCTCTCCTGTTTTACAGGTATACCTAGGCATATGTGTGCATGTTTTAGGAAATGAAAATTATGTTTTATTTTGACCAACATTTATTCCAATTATATAAAGTATATATATTTTCAATGTACGAATATCATACGAGAAGAATACTCATATTTCAAAGTGCTTCACGCTAATTGGTTCATAGTTATATAAATTATTGGAGAAATCAATAGTAAAATTGTATTTTTGAAGAGTGAGCTGATTTTGTTTTGTTCAAAAAGAATTGTATTTTGAAGAAATAATGTAATGAGCCATGCATATTGTACAAGTACCTATCTAGCTACAATAGCTACCTGCATTATCAGTAGAACATTTTTATGCCAAAAGACATTGACCTTTCAGTCACTGGACCATTTAGTTCTGATACATCGATCGATCATGCAGCCAGAGGATGGTAGATACTGATGGGCTAGCTCATTGTGGGTACGGTACACAGCTCATTGCGTGCCTACCATGCATGCGTGATGTGGTGTCCTCTCCTCTCCTCTTCATGCATATGTCCCTGATGGATCTTGCAGTGCTGGCAGTGCATGCTCGCTCACTCTCTCCGGCCCGCCGGAGCAAAGCAAGAGAGCAGCAGCTGAGGGAGCTAGGCCCGGCCGGCCGGCCCATGTTGTACACAAGTACAGCCTCTCTTTTTGCCCTGCGCGCGCTCAGCTTTAGGATGGGAGTGACCTGCGCCATCTTTTCCGCCCAAGATCAGTACACAACCCGTTGCAGCATGCATGCCTATGCTGCACCTGGAGTAAATTCAGCAACTGTTATCCTGTTATTATTCACAGGCTTTATTTACTTGCAGCACTTACAGGCGAGGCACGCCATCTGCAATAGCTGTTCTAGTATACTAGCAATACACAGTACACTACATATACTCATTAACTATTACATCCTAGTTGATCAAGATCTAGGCCCTGTTTAGTTACATCGAATTCGACCAATTCGACCAAAAGTATCTTCTTGAAAAACGTGCCTCTCTCTGCTTTTACGCTTCCCAATGCATTTTGCTACAGTCAATTCGATCGAATTCGCGTGAACTGCCCTAGTCCCAAAACAGCTCGTCCCAATTTGTGGTCGAGGTATCGACACGGCCACCAATGTACTCTACTTTGGTTACTACTTACGTTATTAGCGTAAAATTTGTAGAAAACATGGCAAAGTTATGTATATACGCTCACCGTCAGGAAATGTAAGACGCATTAGGAGTTTAGGACAAGACTTTTGACTGCAATTACTCTATCTATCGACATGTTATTTTTGTGATACAAAATGTTAACCGCAAGTTAGTACCTTTGAATATGAATGTAATAGTACCAATATTGTATCAAAATCCTATATATGCATAGAGTGACCGTTGGTCAAAAATACGTTTTGTCCTAACGCAATGAAATAAAATACGTTTTACATTTCAGGAAATGTAAGACGCCTTTTGACACGCCGCGTCGTTTTACTGATATATGCTTTCTCATGCATGCTTGAGCTCTCTTGCAGCAGATTGGTGCGGCTGTTTTAATGAATGGGGCCCCCGGAGGAGGAGGAGGACGCCATTGGAGCGCGGAGCACGACGCGGCGTGTCAAAAGGCAGCACGCCCGGCGGCGGCGGTGCCACCTTCGTCGAAGAAGCCTCGAGTCGAGTCGCGATCCTCCACCATCGTCCCTTCTTTCAAGGTTCGTCGTTGTTCCAGTACTGCAAGAAGAATATAGTGCCTCGTTTCGTCATTTCGATGAACATTGCACAGAGTATATAGAGGAATAGGATAGGTGCTCTGTTTTTTCTCGGTGCTAATGACTCGATTGATACGGTTACATGCAAGGATACTGATGCTGCCCTTTGATTAGGTAAGGAAAGAGAAGTTAGGGGATCGAATTGCTGCTCTTCAGCAACTGGTCTCCCCGTTTGGCAAGGTAACATTTCGGAGCTATAGGTTACTTACTTTTTCAGTAATCTTTTGCAGAAACAACCACTCAGAAACCTATACGGAAATAATATAGATTGGACTATGGTCTATATTTTCAACCTTAAACATAGTTCGGGATTATTTTGCTAACATGCACGTAGGATTATACTTATGGATTCTATATCTAATAACTGTGTGCAGACTGATACCGCATCAGTACTTATGGAGGCCATTGGTTATATCAAGTTTCTTCAAGACCAAGTCGAGGTAACGGACGGTCAATAACCATTTAAGCTTAGCCACGCTACTGTACTGATCTGTTTCCATTGTTAAGCTTCCATCTACAAGCATTTGCTAGGATTACCTCCTGACAGCGGTTTAATCATCTCTGCAGACTTTAAGCTGCCCTTACTTGAAATCCTCCAGAAATAAGAAACCCAAGACAACACAGCGGGTACAAGATGTTATCTACTCTAAATCTGATCAAACCTTTTATTTCAAAAAATTATCTGATCAGCCTCATTTCAGAAGCTTTCATTGTGCTTTTTTTTGCTAACCTGATGATATATGCTTTGCTTTGTGCCGTGTTAAAACAGGGGTCCTCGAACGCAAATGGTGGGGAGCCAGAGGAAACAAGGCTTGACCTGCGCAGCAGAGGGCTCTGCCTGGTGCCTCTCTCGTGCACGTCGTACGTGACCAACGAGAACGGAATCTGGGCTCCACCCCAACTTTAGGGGAAACTGATTCATGTCAGCCAGAGACAACATAGCAGTGTACTCGAAACTAATGACGGCTAATCAGAGTTCTTCAGGCAAAAAAAAAAAAACTACTGTTCTTGGGTCGTCTTTGACTTTTCGCGCATTTGATTCTTTGCTTAGCCACACACACAATGGTTAGCTTATCATCCCCTCCATAGCAACCAAAAGAAAGGAGGCTAGAGTAGAGATGAACTGCACTAGAAACTTGACAAGTCTCCTGTGAACAAGAAGCATGGCACTAAAAATTGATAAACGTTGGAGGTCTTATATCGTGTGCCATCAAAATATACAAAACATGGGTACATTACTCCATGTGTAGAACACGGGTGAGGTGAATGAAGTACATGTAGGTTAGGTGCATCCATTACATAACCAATCTTGAGGGCTTGTGGCAGGTTCTGCAAGGCTGCAGACCCAACAAAATCAGTTGCTGAGGGCTCCAATACTTTGATATCCATTTACAATGCAAAACCCTTCATGACGTGGACCCTTTGCTGCCTGTAGTCATAAAGGATTCACCGCAGCCACACTCCCCTTTGGAATTTGGGTTTATGAACACAAACTCGGACCTACAACATGATTTTTTGTTAATAGACTGAAAACAGATGAGCAGGGGCCAAACAGAAAAAGTCACTATGAGGAGCCATACTTCAATGGATCGTCAACATAGTCCATCTTGGTGCCGATGACATGCATCAACGCCTTGGGGTCGATAAGCACTTTAACACCTTTCTCCTCAACAAGCTCATCAAACTTCCCCTTCTCATCTGAAATTAGATGATGGTTACAGAGCAAGATCAGAAGCAGCCAACTGAAGCCAGCAGTAACAGTAAAACAAAGGGGTTAGCTATATTCAGAACACAATACAATGATGCTTCAGATGGCTTTTATATTTCCTTGAACACTTAGGACAGCTGCTTATCACACGGCCCTTTATATACCATGCATGGTCGTAGCTTGGAAAAGCTCACTGTGTGAACCAATTCATGTAGACAAAATCATAAAGGTACCTTCCACCTTGCTTATTACTAATCAGTTTCTAACAAATTTCACTCGATAGTAATATTACACTTGGAAGCTACAACTTTGCAGACATGGCCAGAATTTTTGTTGCAGTGATTAATGCTGCAGCAATAGTGAAAGACAGGGTATATGTTGGGTAATAGTAACAAACATATTACGATAGTAACTAAATACACCATTAAACATCAGACCTAAATGTCAACTAGATTGAAGAACGTTAAGCGCAGTATATAACTGAACCACATGGTCTGCACATATGCAATATGCATGAACGATCAACATATTAACAATTCAGCAATGATCTTGTATGGCATTCTACATATTTGATGCTGGGCACAATATTTTCAGCTGACATATGTAGCAAGCGTGCAACATGAACTTATTGACTATGAGGGACATATCACTTTTTTTCTTTTTATTTCCATGCTCTCTGAAAAACTATCTGAAGTCAGAGGTTCTTGATGTGAAAGTCAGGGCTGGCCCTGTATTCACCCAGGGGAACCGCCCAGGGTCCCCAACCTGTATACAAGTAGTACATATGCTTTGGCCCAAAGTCTGCTAGACTGCTACAGACCAATCCCCCCTAGTGCTCGAACGTGTAATAATAGCAACACCAGTGCCCAATAAAACAAGCAAATAGGCAGCCCACATTCAACCCTTTGCCAATTCACATAAACATAGAGGATCATTTTCTTCCCTCAGACAAGTCCATCGCCAAAGCCATATCCAACACCCCCCACAACCACACCCCCCCACCCCCCCGATAAGTGTGCACATTTCTTCAGTTCCCCTTCTCTATGTTAATGTTGAGAAATGTTACAAGGAATTGTTTAAAATAGTCTCCAGAAAGTGTTACCCCTTAATAGTTTGTATGCCAGAATTTTACTCATTGATATGCCAGGATTGATTAAAATAGTCTCCAGAAAGTGTTACCCTTTCTCTATGTTTATGTTGAGCATCATATTTGGATGTATGCAAATATAAAGTGTTTAATGGCAATAACTTTTATAATACACTGAAGTTATCCTTGCAATTAATACATAAATAGATCGATTAATTTCTATGTTCAATAAGGGCCTCTGATTTTTAATTCGCCCTGGGCTCTATAAAACTGTGAAAGTGGAACCATTAAGAACAGGTACAGGAAGAAACAACGAACTAGATCACCAATAGTTGCTAGGCGAGAGAAGAAAAGCAGTAATACCGGCATAGTTGAGCGTGTAGGAGAGGCCGTTGCATCCTCGTGCTTTGACGCCGAGCCGCAGGTACGGCCGCTGCCTGAGGTTGAGGAGCTGCCGGATCCTGGACGCCGCGGCGTTCGTCAGCGTGAGGGCCTGCCTGCGGATGGCCCTGTCGGCCGCAGCCCTCAGCACGGAGGACGACATGGCTAGCTTGATGTGGCTTCCTCAGCAACCCCTCCTCCAAGAACAGGGTCCTAACAGAATCACATAAAAAGTCAATCGAATTGGACCAAAATGGAGGTTACGATAAGCGGAAGGATCAAGATGCCTCCTCACGAAACTAGATTGGGTGGCTAGAAACAGCGGATCAATTCGAGATGATAGCTTGGCAAAATCGATACTGTGTAATAATTCCATTAGGAGAGAGGGGCGCAGGCGATGCGAGGTGTAGATTTATACCCTCTCTTTCATCATTCGGTTCCAGTCAAATCGATTCGATCCCAAGTGGAAGAGGACAAGAGGTGAAGGGAAACCGGTGAATCTCAGCGAGCTGCTCACCTGCAGATTCGGACGGAAGCACGACGGCTGCTCCCGCAGGCCTCGATCTCGTCCTTGCGCCGCCGCTTGTCGGGATGGGTGGATTGGACTGGGGATGGGATGGGATTGGCAGCCGCGCGCCTCGGCGTGGCGTGTTCCTCTTCTTCTCCGAGACGTTTGGAAACCCGGATTGGAGGCGTGAGGCGTCTCGAAGTGGAAAGCGGAGGCGAAGGCGAAGGATGACGACGAGTTCCGCTTCGTTTCGTCGACTCCACCGGCTGGCCCGTCTTTCTTTTCCGGCCCACTAGTGGCCCAGTACTGGACCAAAATAAACATTAGATATCAGCCCGTCCGCTGATATTTGCCTATTTGGTCTATTTTTATTAGTACTGAAGTCAAAGCATGGTGTACAACTGCTGGCCGGAGTTAATTTAGGCCCACCAGTGGCCCATGACTGGCTCAAGTGGAACATTATATTTCAGCCCGTCCACTGATATTTGTCTATTTGTTTTGTTTAGCACTGATATTTGTCTATTTGTTTTTTTAGCACTCAAGCATGTTGTAGTACATCAGTCTAATACTACTGCTGTTGAAGTGTATGCGTATGATCTACCGGATATTATTCAGCTCGATCTTTATGAGCACTGAACAGGTCAAGACGCTCAATAGCTTAAACCGAAGAACAGGAGATGCTTAGCAAATTAAGACAAACAGTTGTTCTAAAAGTACACTAGTGCACACATGAAGTGCAACAGAGCCGGATCTCCCCATACAGCAGGGTGGGGCAGCTGCCCCAGCTACTGGTGGAGGAGGAACCCCTCAGCTGACTCTTCCATGGCGATTTGGGCAGTTGGAGCAGCGTCCGGAAGCTCTGAGACATGAGCGGATGTTCTGCTTTATGGCTTTATTCCCGTCCATATAGCCCCTTGACAATCGCTGGCCACCACGTCGCATCCCTGTCTGGCTGTATGGTGTCCGCCATGGCTACAGCCTCACGGCTCGGAGAAACTCATTTGGCGTTGGCAGGAGGAAGAAGATGAGACTGTTGGGCCTACTGGCTTAGCGAATCGTTATTTTATTTAGGCTTTCCTTTGTGCGAATTTTTTTTATTTTAATTGTTTTTTTACGAATTTTCAAAAACAACTCCCGGGTGACAGATTTTGCAAATCTGTCACCCAAAATCTGTCACCCAACCGCCGTATCATATGGCTAACCGTCAAATCAAAAGGCGGCTAAAAAACCGCCAAATGAAATGGCGGTTAGCTACAGTACAGCGCGGTACAGTAGCTAACCGCCGTTTCATTTGGCGGTTAGCTACAGTACACGCGTGGTGCTACAGTACCCACGCGGTACTGTAGCAACCGCGACCGTTTCCTCCCTTTTCTGTTAAAAAATCATAACTTTTTCATATGAATTTGAATGGAGCTAAAATTTATACGAAAATTGTAGATCTCGACGAGATCTACAACTTTGTAGTTCAAACTTTTTTCATTTGAAATCATCTTCATGTTCAAATAATCCACACAATATTCGTATCTAAAATTTGAATTTTAGATCTGAACATTGTCTCGATTATTTGAGCACCAAAATTATTCGTAATGAAAAAAGTTTGAACAACAAAGTTATAGATCTCATCGAGCTCTACAATTTTCATATGAAGCTTATCTCCACCCGAATTCATATGAAAAAGTTATAATTTTTTGATGATATGCGCGGGAGCAGCAGCACAGTACAGTAACTATTTGCTAATGATGGATCAATTAGTCTTAATAGATTCATATCGCGAATTACCCAGGACTTTTGCAATTAGTTTTATAATTAGTCCATGTTTAATCCTCTAATTACCATATAAAAATTTAATGTGATAAAAACTAAATTTTAGTCAAGGATCCCAACAGTCCCTAAGATTTGCTCATGGATTCGGTTCGAAAAAGAATATATATGTATATATGCGGCTCGTGTATGGATCGTGACTCGTGAGACAGTCTTGAAGCGTCTGACCCAAGAGGGATTGATTGAAATGTTCGGTCCGTGACGACAATTAGGCATGGCACGGGTGGAGCCCACTCCGGCATGCGTCTCCGATCGACGGCAGTAGCCCGGCCGACGTTGAGGATTGAGGAATAATGCAAGGCCATTCCCAGGAAGGTTGGCAATTTGGCATTCTCATTCCTTGCAAGCAAATAAAAGGATCTATGATTCTAATAGAAATAGTACTGGAATCTGAATGGCTCCTGCACGATGCAAATCGACGGGTTTATATACATGCAAATGCAACAGCAACAAAAGTCTGCGTTGCGTCGCTGTCTATTATCAAAAAATTATAACTTTTTCATATGAATTCGGTTGGAGATAAGCTTCATATGAAAATTGTAGAGCTCGATGAGATCTATAACTTTGTTGTTCAAACTTTTTTCATTGCGAATAATTTTGGTGCTCAAATAATCGAGACAATGTTCAGATCTAAAATTCAAATTTTAGATACGAATATTGTGTGGATTATTTGAACATGAAAATGATTTCAAATGAAAAAAGTTTGAACTACAAAGTTATAGATCTCGTCGAGATCTACAATTTTCGTATAAATTTTAGCTCCATTCAAGTTCATATGAAAAAGTTATGATTTTTTAACAGAAAAGGGAGGAAACGGTCGCGGTTGCTACAGGGCCGCGCAGGTCAACAATACAAGCCCAATGTAAAAAATGAGCCGTATGTATTGCAATCTACAATTTCCTTTTTAAGACTAGTATAGGCACAGACACTCATACGCTCGCACACTCATCTGTATGATACTCGTGATCTGAGTCTGCCCCACCTAAAATTCCGAGCGAGCTCCGCCACTGAAGTGCAGTAATCAGGTCTGGTTGAATCCAGTGCTAAACTTTAGCACCAGCTCACCAAACAAGAGTGCTAAAGAGTGCTAAACTTTAGCCAGAGAGAGTGCTAATATACTTCAATCGGTTGACCCAATATTATGAGCACTTAGCTTGTTCCATGGTTCTCTTCAACAAATCAACTAATGTGGCAGCTTGCCCTTCGCCATGCCAGGAATCAAGCATGGTAAACTAACAATATCACGGTGAGGCAACCACAACAATCAATAGCGGGAGGCTGGATAATGGCCCCTTAGAAATCGTGAGATACAGGAGCTGGTACAGCTAGCTACAGCAGCAGTTCTTGAGCTCGGGGAGCAGCAGTCCCCTGGCGTGCATCTGCTTGTACATCCACTGCCAGTTCTCCGGCCGCACCTCCCCGCCCAGCGCCCGCGTCACCGACCCGCCGCTGCACGCGCCGACCTTGCAGCACTCCTCCAGCGGCAGGCCCTTCACCAGCCCGTACAGGAACCCGCTAGCGAACAGGTCGCCCGCTCCGGTTGTGTCCACCGCGTTGCTCTCCCCGATTGCCGGCACTTGAACAACCTGCATCCATTCATCCATCCATCATTGCTGTAACAGACTTGTCGTCAACTTTTATTATCGCAAAAATGAAAAGAGAAGAAGTGTTTGTCAGTGATCAACACTTGATATCAGTTGAATAAAAATGCATCTGGCACTAATCTCCACACTTTTTTTTTTTATTCTTGTAGCACTATTGTAATGTTGTACTAAATATTCAGGCTGCTCGTTTACTATTTCTACATTGTGAATCCACTGAAAATGTTTGCTCCAAACATGTCATTCTTGAGAGCATTTCCGTCGAAATTGGCTGACGCTACATTGTTAGCTGACCGTGCAGTTTACAATGCGCCAAGAACTGAAACTCACCTGTTTGCCATGCTTCGCCATACATCCCTTTGAAGCAAGTGTCACCACGGCCCATTTGCAGTACTTGCCCAAGAATGCAAGGGCCTCCTCTGGATCTGATGTCGGACCTCCCCTGCAGATACAAGCAACAGGTGAACACCAGGCACATACCTTAGGATGGTTGCAGTTTGTAACTTCAAAAGATGTGAACAAATATGCTCTCTTTGAATTCATCACTCTTTTGTTATTTTCCTACTTAGATACATTAATATACAATTGTAGAAAGAACTCACCCTATAACCTCTCTAGCTTCATCCTCATTGGCGAAGCAAAGGTCAATGTTGCCCGTCTCCAAAAGGTTAATGAGTTTCGACCTAGAGTCACGAACCATCTGCAAGTATCCCATCAATCAGAGTAAAAATCAGAGAGTGATTACAAAGTTGACCTCAACTGAGCAATTAGTTTAGGCTTTTTTGTGACGATAACAAGTTCAGTAAGATGCATGCAGACCTCAAAACTGGCCAAATCTAATGATACTGAAAGGCCTTCCTGTTTAGCAATCCTAATAGCTTCGATAATCTGTTCCATGTTCTGTTGTGCATATCTCACAACAAGCCACTGCATCGAAATAAATAGCAACGAAAATTCAGACTTAACGGAAACATTGCTAGAATATTTTTCCCCTAAGAATAATACTATATCACGAAACTGATGTGCACCAGAGAGGGCGAAAGAAAACACCTTGGAGCCTTTGAAGTCCTCCTTTCTGAACTCACTAGCCTGTTAGATGGACAAATGGTCTCACCAATCACAAGATTATTAAAAGATGTAAAATTTAACACTGCATCAAACAAGGAAATACCTGGATCTTGACAGCACTAGATAGGCATGGCCGCATGGTGCGATTGCCGCTTGCATCGACCAAGCACGCACACTATAATAGGTATGCTTTTCAGCCTTATCCACTATGCAGTAAAATAAGGGCAAAAAAGATAAATTCTGGCTTTGGATGGATGTTAGGCTACCTGAGCGGTGTGCCCTTTTTTGGCCCTTAATCTTGTGAGATCTACACCGCTAAAACTCATATTGTTGACAAACAAAATGCCCTGGTTGTCATCTCCACAAGCTCCAATTATTCCAGTTGATATCCCAAAGCCAGCTGAGAGCCCACGGATTGTGTTGGCAACACTTCCACCAGCTATTGTAATTATTGGAGCGAGATCATTGCGGGAAGGAAGGATGTGAGCATTCACTTCAGTAAGAATATGATTCAGCTCCTCAATGGACACCTGTACAAAAAACCATTGTCAGATGAAATTCAGAACCCAACCCAATGGCACAAAGTTTTGCTTTCCCTTATCAGTGATGCCAGGTTAGTTATTTTTTTCTCGAACACGCCAGGTTAGTTTATCTAGGTAGCGCAAAACCAATCAAGGCTCAGAAAACAATTCATAATGCAAACACGACCACAAAAAATAACAGTAGAACAGACTGGATGTGTGATTCTTCAACCTCTATACAATAGCTAAAAAGGGCTGTAGACGATTAGCTTTGATTCCAATTTATTTTTATATTGCATCAAAGGTAATCTTACGATAGCATGGAATTGTTCCTGCACATGTACGCATGTGCTTCTGCTTTGTTTACAAGCTAAAGCTAATGTCTCCTTCTTGAAATTATGCTAGTACGATGGCAAGGAAATTGATAATATTTCAGCATGTTCAACTGAAGAATCTCTGACTCTAATTCCTAAATAAGAGAGTAGGTGATAGAGGGAGAGACTCTAACCTATTGCACATCATCCAAAAGATATAGGTACAAAGTATAACATTTTAAAATCTAAGTTGGAATCTAACTGCTATGACATTATAATTTCATCTATAAAAAAAAATGCACTATACAGGGAGCATACACTACTTCCTTACACAAGGACTCGGCAGTCACATCACAAAAGGTGCTAATTCCTAATTGGATGAGTGTTCTGAGTCAGGTAGAACTAATATTAAGATTCAAGATCATTCAAAGTACTACTTTTCTCCCTTGACAATTTCGGGCTCCTGTATGGAGATCAAATATGACAGTGACAAACTTAATAATAAAAGTCATGATAGCTGCTCTGTCAAGATGTCCGATGACAAGATGCTGAGCCCGCAATTATGTATCTTTGCACAGAAAAGTCAAGATGTCTGATGACAGTAACAAGCGTGGTGGTTTTCTTCATGACAAACTTTACCAACTCTGGGGCATAAATAGTTAGGTCCCGAGAGACCAATCAGTTCAAGAAACGTTAGGCCATGCTTGACCATTCCTGAAGTGTGCAGAGCAGAGCATGCCAAACCATCAGGCAAGCCCTTTTTCAGTGAAAGCAACACCAAATCTAATCAACATATCTGCAGTTAACCAAGCAAAGTACAGACCACTTCAAATTTAGAAAATATCTGTCTGTACGCCCCAAAAGCTTGAACTGTTCCGTTCAAGTACAGGAAGAGTGGAACCATGTGAAACAAAAGAACAAGCAATTTCTTGACAATCCGAGGAGAAATAACAAGAGTCAGTGGGTCATTCACTCATCAAAGCATGTGTCTTATAAAAAGTGAAACAAAATTAGCTGCAAAATCATTTCAAGAATAAAGAGTACAGCGTAATAAACGAAATTCCAAATGCGATTGAACAGGTTAATTCTGATGCAGCACTTAGGGCCTGTTTAGTTGGGAAAGTTTGAGAAAGTTTGGAAAAAAAGTTTCTATTGAGAAGCGTAAAAGTAGAGAGGGGGCACGGTTGTCAGTGGAAAGAAAGTTTCCAGTTTTTGGTAACTTTGACCGAACTAAACAGGGCCTTAAGTTGTTTTTCAGGAAAAAATACAGAGATCAGAAATTGAGTACATTGGAATATTGAAGAACAAAAGATCCGAACGTCACATGGCCGGCGGACAGCTACGAAAAGCAACACAGTGGGGACGCAATTGAAGCTAGAATTCGGCAGTAATGCGACAGCCTGCCTCTAAACAACCACGTGATGGCAAAAGACCCCCGAAAACTCAAAACAAAAAGAAAAGGAATGGACGGAAGAATAATTCCGAGGATGTTGGACCTTGAAACAGAGACGAATTTCTAACGACGAACAACATTAAGAACATCTGGCAATCAATACCGCATAAGTGGTTACTGACTCCATCAGACAGGCCGTTGCAGGGTACAATTGGGGCTGCGATTTTCAATTTGCGAATTGAACGGCCGAGTGCGCTTGGAACTGTTGAACTGAATTATACCATTATACCCATGCGGCCGTGTGGTGCGCAGAGGGAGGGACAGGGAGGAGCACGAAGTACCTGCTGCGAGCCGCCGCGGTCGCCGGGGACGCGGTCAAGGAGGGACCAGTCGACGCGCGCGACGTGGTCGATCAGCGCCGAGAGCTGGAGCCCCAGCACCGCGGGTGCCGCCGCTGCATCCCTGCCAGGCCGGAGGGAGGACGGAGGCTGCTGCTGCGGGTGCTCTGCCTCCGCGCCCATATGGATTGCCCTAGTGAATTGGCGGGTCTCCCTCCGCTGGCCCTCTCCTCGAGCGGAGGAGGAGGAAAAGGTCGCCGGCGCCGGCGGTGCGGGGGCGGGGCCCGTGTCGGGAGCAGATGGGATTGCAAGCCTCCGAGGGGAGGGCTTCTTCGCCGCCGTTTTTATAGGAGGTGAAAAAGAGGGAGGTTACATACAATCTTCCACAGCACTCTTCATCACTGGCCTTGCATGGATCTCGATGCAGCATGCTCGATTAGTCAATTACGTGGATTATTATTTGTCTCCGTCATTTATAGCCATTTTGACTTATTTTTTAGTCGTAGGCATGACTTATATAAGGGTCTGTTTAGTTGGAATGAAAAGTTGCCGAAATTTACTGTAGCAATTCTAAATCGAAGATTAGGAGGACTAAACATGATCTAATTATAAAACTAAATACACGGATGGACGAGAAATCGCAAGACGAATCTATTAATCCTAATTAATCCGTCATTAGAGATTGTTTACTGTAGCACGACGTTGTCTAATCATAGCCAAATTAGGCTCATTAGATTCGTCTCGCAAAGTTACCGGGGGTTATAGAATGGGTTTTGTCATTAACACACGTTTAATACTCCATGCATTTGAGATTCCCTTTGATGAATAGTGAAATTTGCCGATTTACCCCTTTGATGAATAGTGAAATTTGCCGATTTGCCAATTTGCCGGTGGAACTAAACAGGGCCTAAGATACTATCTTCGTACCAAAATATTTACCACCCTTGATTTTTTTTCTAAAACATTTGACCTTTTGTTTTATTCAAAAAATTTATCCAAATTTTTAAAAGATAAGACACACTTAAAGTACATATAATTATAAAATAAATTACAAACAAAATAATATATATATACTATTTTAAATAAGATAAATGGTCAAAATTATGATAAAAATCAATGACGACAAATATTTTGATACAGAGGGAGTACAATACAAACATACTACACACCGGTTAGGGCATTTATCTACCGTATATATAAAAAAATAGCATTAATCCATAAATGCTTGTAAGAAATAAACTAATTAAACTTTAGCGGTCTGAATCTCAAGTATTCTCCTAAAGTCCGCCACAAGCTTAAGTTGCGGCTATTAAAGAATAAAAAATAAGTTTCTAGTCTTCTTTCATTTCTCTCACTATTTTGCAAGCACCATTGCCAAGACCTCACCAAAAAATTCTTTACAAAATTGATAGAGGTCCGCTATAGCTAGGTAAATGCTTGCTACCATAAGTGTAATTGGTTGTGTGGATTTCGTTACCGTCTATCACCTCCAAATCAACCAGCCGACCCGAGGCATGAAAGAGGAGGTGCCGAGCAAACGCTTCTAGGATAGAGCAATAGGGGCGGGCATGCGCTACATATTGTCGATTTGACGCCATGAAATTGGCTGAGCAACGGAGGAGGAAGACGAAGAAAACAATGGTAATATATCTATGGAACCTAGCTGTTGTTAGTGGGACCCACCTGTCATACAACTATCATTTTTTTCTTTTCTCTTTTTGTTCCTTATCTTCTTCCTCACTAATCAGCTTATCTTCTTCCTCACTGAGTAGCTCATACACGGTTTGCTCCTACATCGACTCCGCGCCGCCAACCCCACCATGCGGCTCCGCTCCTCCGCGCTGCCTTGGCGCCCTCGCCCGCCGTGCTGCCCTCCCTCGTGCGTGCGACTCTGCTCCTCCACGACATACCCGCATGGCCCTCCCCCGCCGCGCCGCGCCACGCCTTCTCCATGGCCGATGTGACCCCGCCGGCGCCTCTCAGTCTCGCCCGTGCCGGTGTGGCTCGCTCGGACGTTCGCACGAGACAACATGATAGAGGAAGGCACCATTAATATAGCCGGCGTGGCCCACTCGTTTTGGAGGAACCCAACCAACTCGCGACCCAAACACATGGTAAACTGTTGGCTATCTTTTGCTATGAGGTGGGCAATCTTATGGAGCTAATGCACAAGCTCAACCATTGGAGTAGACTAATAATAACAATTGTAATGCACTAGCTCAACCTTTGGGGGGCCGACCATTGTGATAACAATTGTAGAGGCTCCACATGCATTGTTACGTGTACACATCTTGGGTCACCCCAAAGGCGTGTCATGGATAGATTATCTTGGCATTTTGGCACACTTTAGTAATATGCAGAAAAACATCAAACGTAGGAGCGACATTTTGGTCTTTTCATCATACACGCTACCAGTAGCATTTTGTTGTTATTACAATAACTAGGTCCGTGCCCGTGCGTTGCCACGGGAAGGAAATAAAATAGTAAAAGCGATAAAATTGACGTACCAAAAAATCATGCTTATTTAGATTACCAAATATGAGTGACAGACACGTATATTTATAATTCAAACGAATACATAATAATTTGAATGAGTTGGATAATATGACTTAAATAAATCATGAATAATTTAAAAAAGTTCAACCAACACTCTAGTTATCTCAAGAACAAAATTGTATTGACACTCTAGTTCGTGCCCGTGCGTTGCTACGAGAAGGAAACAAAATTGCAGAAGAGATAAAATTTTGGCGAGAACAAAATGTCTATTGAGAGCACTAAATATGAGTGACAAGACATGCATATAGACATATATATTTTATAATTCAGTCGAATATAAAATAATATGAATGTATTCAATATATGATTCAAACAAATTATCAATAATTCAAATAAGTTCAATCAACACTATAGTTCTCTACAAAACAAATCTATATCAACATGATTTAAACAAACACCTAACACTTTATTTTATATCATAGTTATTTATCTAACTAAGATATCTTTATAGGAAAAGTCCAAATCCCTACCCTCAATTATCTGCGAAGTTTGGATAACTCCCTAATCAATTTTAATGTTCACTTACTCCCACGGTTCCCTAAACCAGCTTACCGTAAACTATTAGCCCTTGCCCAATCCCGGATTTGCTAATTGGATGCGGATGGATGGTTGTTTCGCTAACTCATGATGCCACGCGGGGTGACCAATATGTCAACAAACTTGAGGCCCAGCTAACCGCCTACCCCCCTATACCAAATCAGCACACACCCTCTCCTAAATGCGCATCTCGCTGCCCATTCAGCTCCGCTGGCCACTGCACCTCCATCCACTAACGGCGTCAAGTGCGCCTCCATCCACCACCGCTGCCCGCTGCGACGCCATCCACCACCTCTCTCCACTGCGCCACCATCGATGCGATGACCATCCACCACTGCCGGCTGCTAGCTCCGCCTATCACCTGAGCAAGTTCCACCCAGTTGCCGACGCCAAGGGGCAGGCCACGACTGCGGCTACCAACTGGGGCCACTACAGGGAGGTGTACTGTTGACAAGCCTGCAACAGCGCTAGACGGGAGGAAGAGGATGGATGACTGCATGCGGACTGATGAACCAAGCTTCAGATAGCAGTAGCATTCAAATAGCAATAGCATTCAGAGTCAGACTTTCAGATAGCAATAGCCTGTAGGCTTGACAATGCAGTGATCCTTTTATTCAAATAGCCAGCCTGTTCGGTTGGCTGGTGGCTGGTGGCTGGTGCTGATTTGTTGTGAGAGAAAAGTACTGTTGGCTGGTGGCTGATGCTGATTTGTTGTGAGACTGAAGTACTGCTGGCTGGTGGCTGATAAGCCAAGCGAACATATGTCAACTATGTACCTCTTATTTTTTTTAAAAAAACTATGTACCTCTTATCCTTTTGTCTGACCTCATAACGACAGACAAACCTATGCAACAAAGGCTGCTAATGAAGAAATGACAAATAAACCTAGCATCTAAATTTTGATACTACAATGTATATCAAGATCTCACCTCATAACAATAGCATATCCTCTTCTCTGGACCACCAGCGTTTCTTGCAATCTGAGTTCGAATAATTGTATCGTCTGCAGCAACAACCAAGCAAAAAAAATTGGACCAAACAAATATCCAAACTACTTAAAAATGCAAGAATCCTAATAAATATTCAATGTATCCTAAAAAATGATCTTCTAATGAAAAGTAATCTGCTAAGAAATAAAGAGCATGAAATTGAATGCATGCTTATGTATTATTTTAGATCTACCTAGTGCACCCAAAAATAAATGTTTTCCATTCAGAGAATAGAAGTGACACAGTGTGGCAAAGTTGGCAACAAAACATATGTATTGAGATCACTAAACAAAATTGACAACATACATGCATACCCACGAGTAGTTATATAATTCAAGCGAATAAAAAAATATGATACATATAACATCTGACAGGGACCAAAACTCATATATATCCAGTGGAAGACGATGTCGGTTGCTACTGCAACAGTATCTCTTGTTGTCCACCTCTGATATGTAGCTAAATCCTCTTGATGAGCACAATACGGAAAAAGAATAAGCTCTCTGGACGCGATGTTTGAGTTACCCCATTTGCGGTTCAGATGTTCGAGCACAGATGATATTTTCTTCCTAGAGTTTAATGTGAGTTCCAGATGTGGATTATGTTCATCCTGTTAAAAGGAGACAAGGAAGTCATGAAATATCCAATATGCTCATAAAGAAAGGTTTTGTTCAAAATGCAGAGGGCACTGATCAGGTTATCCATTCATCACCTTTCATTATAACATGCATGAATTTGACTACAGAAACCTAAGTGATCTGCAGTGATGCACCAGTAACAACTGACATGTTAAATACAGCTGGCGGAGGGAAAATATGATTCATATGCAGGTTGCTAGTAACAAGAGACTCCGTGTAGCTTCATTTATTGGAAATAACTGCAGCTTCAGCGTCGCTGGTGCTTGAGAAACTGCATCCTTCATATGACTTGTGCTAATGCCTGCCAATTCAGAATAAACACGTCAAGACAATAGGAACCTGCATCTGCAACTGTTAACTTCAAGGAGGGTGTGCAACAGAGTTCAGTGACTACAAGAACAAAAACGAAATTGCTAGAAGCAATACCATCAACATTAGAAAGTTTGTCTGATGAAGAAATCAGTGTTCTTGCATCAACATTACATAACATGTCCGGGTTAATTGTGGTGTGCTCAAGCTCCTCAGCGGCGTCAGCAACTAAAGAAACACCTGCCATGGCCGCTCTCTCCAATTTTTTGTATGCAGCAGATGCAACAGCACCACCTGAAACAAACACCAGTTATCCACATTAATGCAATAAAGGTTCAACCCTAGAGAGCTCCTGTACCACTCCGCGACGGATGCGTGGTGCGAGATGGCGCGCGGGATGCGGGAGGGGTGGACGGGCTCCTGCGCCGTGGCCGGCGGGCGGATGTACATCATGGCGGAGTACGGGGAGTGGCGCCTGAAGCAGTACGACGACGCCCGCGACGAGTGGCAGATGGTGGCCGGCGGCGGGGTGCCACCCGAGGTGCGGCGCCCGCACGTCGTGGCCGGCGAGGTCGGGGAGGTCGCCGGCGAGAGGCGGAGGATGGCCGACGGGTACACAAAGAGCGGGTCGGGGAGGCGGAGGTCGCGCGCGGGCAGGTCCAGGCGCCGCATCAGCGCCGGCTTGGCGACCTCGACCGCCTCCGAGGCGCCCGTCGCCGCGTCCACGCGCACCCACGAGCGCCGCCCGCCGCCGCGCCGCTTCAGGCCGTTCACGTCGATGGACACGCCGCCCGCCCCGCCGCCTGCGCCTCCGGCGGCCGCGGGCGCGGCGCGGCGGTGGGGCCCGTTCGTCGTCGCGGCGGCGGCGCGGGAGGACGGGAGGAGGAGGCGATCCTTGAGGTGGTCGTAGACTCGTAGTCCATGGCGGTGGCGGACTCTCTGACGCGCTGGGGCCCTCCGCAGCCGAGATCCGGTTGGGCCAGGGACCCTGCTGCTCCGCCGCTGCCAAGGCCCTCCGCCACCGCCGCCGGGGGGCTCCTCCGCTGCCGCCACACCGGGAGAGGGAGCAGCACCACGGCCGGATTGTGCCGCCGCCGCCGCTCGGTGATGGTGAGAGGAGAGGGCGAGGGATGAGAAGGAGAAAATCCGCGGGGACCGTAGGGCCCATCTGTCGGCGCGAAACACAGAGAGAAGGGGCGCTCGGAGGGGCGGACGAAAACCAGACGTCGAAAGCACCTACGACGGACGCGGAAACGCGATATTTGGTTCTTTTTAGGTGTAGAGATAACAGAGCACTTCCACTGATGACTGCCGTGCTTTAGACCGGCGGCGGATAATCAGTCTGACGATCGACGAACCCGGCCCCCTTTTCCTTTGTTTTTCCTTCTTTTTTTGTAGTGGATTGTTCTTTTTAACTACTGGAGTGTGGAGTACCCAAAGGAGAAAAAGAAAAAGCTCTGATGGTACGGTGCAGGTGCGCTGCAATTTTCTTATAGATAAAATATAATAAAGCACAAGAGAACAAAAGGTGCCGGCTGCAAACGAGAAAGACAAATAAAAGCAAGATATATATATTTATATAAAAGTTGACGAGAGTCGCCTCTGTTTCGTGTGAGCTCAGAGGAAATAACCTTAGCGTTACCGTGCGTGAGTTCCATTGGCACGCGTCGTGGTAGAGCCACTCGCGTCAGTTCCCGTCAAGGCGTGCAGCGGTGGCCGATCCCATCCGATCCACGGGAACTTGCTCGGGAGCTTCCCGTTCCGGCAGTCGGGGACAAAAATCCGTCGGCTCGGTGCGGTCCGGTGCCCAGGCCCAGCTTCTGTCAAGGTACACGCAAGTGGGTTGTCACGATTTGCATGTGCCAGGAAATTACACGTACGGTGAAGCTGTGATTAGGAAAGGACAAATTAATCAATCGCAGTCACATACTGGATGCTATTACTCTGTTATTTTTTGTACAAAATAATGGTACCATATATACGCGTCGAACGGCTGGAGGACACTCTTTGGAACGGATCGGAGCTGAAACCTCACACGAGTTTCAGAGAAAATACTATGCCATGTGGAACCATGCATCCATTTTCCGCGAGGTAGTCGCCGTGCATGAGGCATGAGATCTCCGTGCACGATGGTCCATGCTCTTCTTGACTTCACCAGCTCGGTCAGTTCAGTTGTTATTACCGCCTATTTAGGTGTTATTAGAGCAAGTCCAAGAGCTCCCCATTCCAATCCCCAATAGCAAAAAAATGAGTGTATTGGGAATGGAGGAGAAAAAAACAACTCCAACAGATCCTCAATAGCTCCCCATTTTTTTCTCCATTGACAAAAAACACCTCTCCATCCCCATTATAGTGGAGATAACTCTCTCATCCCCAATCCTCATATTTTTGGGAATGACTTATTGGGAAGCTGATGGAGCAGTTTTTTCAATAATCCAATATCTTGGTTTTGTCCATCCCCAAAACCTCTCTATTGGGGATGAAATATTCTCAAACTGTTGGACTTGCTCTTACTGTGTTACCGCCTATCAAGGGATCGGTTGCTAGCTCCTAGAAACGCAATGAAAATTCGAACAAAAAGCTATATATTGATGGATAGAGAGCGCATTCATCTATGTGCATCCAATCGACTAAAACTCAAAATCCAACGGTCATAAATAATTGCTAAGAAAGTTTATAAATGCATGGGATGGTCTAGACAAATGGTTATATAATATACTTGACTACATGAGCTGTATGCAAAATGTTTACAGTAATCGCGTAAACTCCCGGCTGAACAACCGTCAACAAGACAGCGTGCGGTATGCCAAAAATGGTTAAATTATGCAGCAAAGGGACGGCCTAAAAATGTTGGCAAGTTGAGACGGACGTAGGGCTGGATAACGAGCCGGCTCGGCTCGGCTCGGTGTAGCTCGTTAATATAACGAGCTGGCTCGGCTCGGCTCGCTAGAGTAACGAGCAAAAAGTGAAGCTCGGCTCGGTTCGTCACGAACTCGAGCTGGCTCACGAGCGCTCGCGAGCCAAGCAGTGCATAAGGCCATAAACACAGGATGATCCTCAACTAGCATCAGCAGCTCTCAAATTGGTTCCAAAATTGAAAAAAAATCAGCAATTTAGCAAAAGACCACTACTCAGATGCATATCAGCAACTTAGCATATGACATTTCTTGCCTCGGCACTAGCAATCTTGGGTAAAGCAATTAAGCCAAGAATCAAATCAGAATCCTTCGCCAAGGGATAAACCAATCTCAGTCTCAACTCATATGCTCAAAACCGGCAACAGAAAAAAAAGTACTCATCAAGGAAAACAGAGAAATTGATTTGGTCTTGGGAAAGGAAAAGCGTGGGAGAAATTCCAGAGGAGGCTTGGTGACATCTTGTCCCCTGCTCCTCCATGGCTTCGTCCCCTTCCTCCTCCATCGCCGCGACCTTGGTGGCGGCGCCGCTGTGGCCTGCTGCCTGTGCCTGCGATCTGCGCTGCGGGCTGCGGAGGGAGATGGTAGAGGCCATGAGGAGTGAGGACAGCGGAAGCGGAGCAAGGGGATAGCCGGGCAGGGGACATGCCTTACCTCGCCGAAGCCGTTCGGGTTCCTGACCTCGCCGTAGTGCCCTTCGCGGCATGGAAGACGGAGATGCAGAGGGAGATGAGTCGCTGAGGAAGGGAGATACGTCAGTGTCGCGGAGGGAGATGCGTCGCTGGCGGAGGCGCAGAGCCGAGTTGGGCGGCGGCGGCGCCCCCAAATCGGCCGGCGCTAGGGTTGCCGCGCCACGACTCGCGATTTCGCGAAGATGGGGAATCAACTCGCGTACATGGGGAATCTGGGGGAGAGGGGACCGGGTAAGTGGAGGTCTGAGGTGGGGCGGGCTGCTATTGGGCCATTGGGCCTTGTGTTTTCGTTGGACCGGAGTTGGACGAATGTAGAAAATGGTGTAGCTCGTTTGGCTCGCGAGCTGCTCGAACTCGCTCGTTATACTAACGAGCTGAGATGGTTGTTCGAGCCGGCTCATTAGCAAATCGAGCCGAGCCGAGCCGAGCCGAGTTTGTCACGAGCCGAGCGAGCTAACGAGTCACGAGCTTTTCGTCCAGCCCTAGACGCACGAGACGGCGAGGAGGATCTGACTGGGAATCGGGGGATCCAGGCCGGCCAATGGCGGGGCGACAGCGTAGCCCCCCGCCAAGCACATGGCCGCCGGCTCTGCCGCAGCAGACAGTGACAAGTGACCACCCAGATAGATACTCTGAGCGCGCCCCAGCGTCCGGCTCTCCGGCCCACTCCGCATGCTAGTACTACCACTTGCTGCTGCTGCAGCTATGCTATGGTCATGCTAGGCTAGGATGACCCAACTGCTCGTCTGGCGTCTGCTCCTCTGTTCACGGACTCACGAGCAGCGTATGCGTATCCACCGTTCACTGACACAACTGCAAGTATGTTGGTGTGAAGTTGGCGAAGGGGCAAAAAAAAAAGAAAAAGAAAAAGAGGCGATGCATGATGAATTGATGATGATGATGATGATGCAAATAATGTTCCTTCCTCTAAAAGTGTGTTTCTACAGCAACTGAAAATTTGCAATCCGACGTGGCGAACGGCTAGGTGCTGATGATGACTGGGCCTGGTGGTGGCGGGGCGCACATGCATGCATGGAGCATGGTGAAAAGGGGCGAGGGCCACCGCGCCGCGGGCGCCTGGGCCTGGCCGAATACGACGAGCGGCAAGCTCTCGCGGCAGGAGGCGGCAGGCACATCTCATGGCTGCCGGCGCAAGCAAACAAGCAAGCAAACAGAGTGACATCAATCGGAACCAATCGGCCGATAGCGCAACTGGTGAGAAGACGGCAGAGAAAATGCACGCCGAATTTTAACACGCACGAGGGGAGGGGTGGGGGTGGTTTCCTGCGCCGCGAGGTTTCGGTTGTTTGTCTGCAACGGGCCGCGGCTGGACGGCCAGCGGGGCCCCACGGGCCGAAAGTGACAAGCCGGCGATCCGAAAATGATACGCAATGCCCCCACGCGCGCATGATTGCATTGCATTGTCTTTTGCTCAAATTTTGACGCTGTGGCTCCACCACGGCGACGTTCGACGGCCACGCGCGAGCGCGTCTCATCCGCGGCCGGTCGTCGTGCAACGGCAAGCAAAGCAACCGCAGCGCGCGCGGCGCAGGACGGGACGGGAGCGTCGCCGATCACCCGTTTGCTTTTTGTTTTGCCGGCCGCCGAGCACGAGATGTCGAGAACTCGAGATGCTATAGGCTAGGCAAGGCAAGGCAACGAATGGGCCAAGCCAACCCGGCCGGAATTTGATGCTCCTGCCCCTGCCTACTGCCGTAGACTCTCTGCGCCGCATGTGGCGCCTGCGGGCAGCGCAGGTCGCGTGGTGACTGGTGAATAGCAGCTCGCACCACCGCAGCATCCATGCCGCCATGCGCATGCGCACATCTCGTGTGGCCTAAGACGCCCTCGCCACACGCAGTCACGCAGATGCAGGTGGACCGTATAGTTGGCCAAATGGGCCAGGCCCGCTGGGCCGGCACTGGCACGGACCAAATAATGTCGGGGGTAGACCCCCAGGGGTACCCAGCAGGCGGATTGGCCCAACCAGCAAGGGGCGGCCCAATCCGAGTGCAACTGGATCGGTTTGACAGATTGGGTGGCCTACCAGTCGGGAGGCCCACCAGTCGGGCGAACCGGATGGGCGCGACGGCGCGCGTGGCAAGGAAGAAGACGGCGTATCCCGCAAGAAGCTCGGAGATCAAGATAAGCTAGCCGGAATTATAGGGAAAGATATCTGTAATCGTTATAGGATCGAATCCTTGTATTTCGGGTAGGTTACGATCTCTAGCCGACTTGTAACTCAAGGCAGCCGGACTATATAAGGCGCCTTGAGACCCCCCTCCAGAACACGATACAACCCACGATCATACACAACATCTACGAAACCTAGGACAGAACCCAACTACGGAGATCCTTCAGGAACTTCATACACAGCAATACAATCGCCCCCAACACAGGACGTAGGGTATTACGTCAATTCGACGGCCCGAACCTGTTCAATCCTTGCGTCTTGTGTTACCATCGACTTCTGATCCTCGATCTGTCCCTCAACAAATCAACCACGTAGGCTACCCTGTGTGGACTGCCGGGTCCAAACATCCGACAGTTGGCGCGCCAGGTAGGGATTGATCGACGAGATCAATCTGCAAGCTCGATGGCATCCACTTCCGCCGTCATCACGCCGGCATCCGTGAAGATTTCCATCGCTGAGGGGGCTATGTTCTTCTTCGGATCCATGGTCTTCACCACCGGACCCGAGGAAGAGCTCTCCTTCACCCGTGACGCTACCCCGGAGGAGACAGCGCCGCGACTCGACGCTACGCCAGACGGGATCGTCACCATCACCGCTCCGTCGCCAGCCATCGCCAACAACTCGGCGACCGCGACGGCCAGCGTCGTTCTCCCGCCATCCGGGGGAACACGTTTCCTCTTGCACCGCCGACTGCTTCGTCCACTCCGCCTCCGCCACGCAGGGTGCAGGAGACGCCCGAGGAGCGAAGGCGCCGATGGGCTGCACGCCAACGCCAGTTTGAGGCGGACATGGACCACGCCATTGCTTCCATCGGTGAATGCATCAAACTCACCGAGTCCGCTCGTCAGAGCATCGCCTCGCCGACACGATTCCCGCTGGGACTCGGGAACAGCGGGGCCGTCTACCAGCAAGCACTCGGCGAACGCATAAACGCCGACTACTCCCCAGATGCGATCAGGGCGGTCGATCCCATCGCGGCCACCCAGATCGGATCTACTCCGGACGTTGCGGCAACACAACACCTTCATCCTCACGATGCGCCGACTCCGCCTGAACCAGAACCAACTCCGACTTTCCCGCAGGTGACACGTGTCCTCCCTCCGAATAAGAGGATCACGCCTGCCAAGCGGGAGATGTTCGTCTCCGACATATCCGCCGACGAGCCAACGGTCCAAGGCGAGGATCAAGCACACCGCGACGCCAGGATCGGGCGCAACGGTGAGAAGCAACGACGCCGCGACGCGCGGCGAGAACGCCGGAACCCCAGGGTCACGCGTAACCTCCAAGACGACTTCGTCCAAGAAATTGGCGGCGTGGGTGTTTACGCCACCCCGTCAGCCAACCTTGCCGCCGCGCACCAAGAGCTAGAAGGAATTCCGGAAACCCCGAAGCTCAACCGGATCAAGGTTAGGCTGACTGCAGCCGCAGGCATGATCAATGCCCACAGGGCTCCTGCTTCCTCGTCTCGCCACTCCAAGTCGGCCAGCCGCCGAGAAGCCGATCGCGACGTGGTCGAGCAGCCAGATCTCCGCGAACAACTCCGCAACCGCGATCTCCGAAGGAACCTTGACGACCGTCATCGGCGAAGGGACGAGGAAGAGCTCCGACGGCGCGCCGAGTACAATCGTGAACACGGCCCCCCAGGGCTGGATCGCGACGCGCGCCAACGCCGAGAGCTTGAGGCCGCTGAGGCCGCACGCCGCCGAGAGTTCGACCGCAAGTACGGGCCTCCACTCGGACAAGACAGGCCGCCCCGGGCTAACACCCCGGAAGACTACTCCGCCGACTCAGGACACGCGGACGCCGGGAACCTCAACGACTGCGACGGCTTCCCGGCATTCACTGCCCGAGTAAGATCCATTAGAATGCCTGCTAACTTCAAACCTACAGGCATAGAGAAATATGACGGGAAGGCGGACCCGACGATGTGGCTCCGGACGTACAGCATCGCCATCCGCGCCGTAAACGGCGACCACGACTCCATGTGCGCCTACTTCCCCGTCGCCATGACCAAGGTGGGGCTGACCTGGCTTCACAGCCTTGAGCCCGGCTCCATCGACAGCTGGGGCACTCTCTGCGACAAGTTCAAGAGCTACTTCCAGGGGAGCTCCATCCGACCAGGCACCGCCTGGGACCTGGGCAAGATGAAGCAGAACCGCGGGGAGAGCCTCCGCGACTACACCGATCGGTATATGGAGAACCGGAACTTAGTTCCCGGCTGCTCCGAGTCCGAGATCATCAGCTACTTCCTCGATGGCCTCGCCGACTCCGCCGTCTTGGAGCGCCTCTGCGAGGACATGCCAAAGACCTCCGGCGAGTTCTTTGGCCGGGTAAACAAGATGGCGAACGCCAAGGAGGCCGTCCGCCTCCACTACGGCAAGAAAAGCACTCGGGACGATGATCGTCCCCCTCGCCGAGAAGACCGCCCGAAGAAGGAGGACACACGCCGCTCCCGACCTGAACCAAGCAGGAGGGATGACCGAAAGCGCTCAAGAGACTTCACCGTCGCCGCCATGGACCGTAGCGGCCCTCGCCCGCGGTCCAACTTCAGCGCTGACTTCGAGAAGATGCTCCAAGGACCCTGCCCCATCCACAAGCAGTCCAAACATCGCATGATCGACTGCATGGGGCTCGCCGACGCCTACAAGAAAAAGGAGGGGAAGCTGCCGCCACAAGATGACGACAAAGGCGACAAGGGAAATGGGGCTCCCGCGAACCCTGCTTTCCAGAATGTCGACAGGCAGGTGAACTTCATCTTCGGAGGACCGCCGCCCGTAGACGACAAGCGCCGGGAGAAAGTACGAGATCGGGAGATATTCTCCTGCTACACATCGCCGATCCAACCACTCCGCTGGTCCGAGCAGCCAATCACCTTCTCCAGGGAGGACCAGTGGTTCCAGGTCTCCGACGTGGGCGAGTACCCGCTGGTACTCAGCCCGATCGTGCACAACGCCCGCCTCACCAAAGTACTCGTCGACTGTGGGAGCGGGCTCAACATCATCTTCGCCCAGACGCTGAGGGACATGGGCATTGGCCTCGATGCCCTGACTCCTTCTCTCCACCCGTTCTACGGGCTGATCCCGAGCAAGGGCTCCAAACCACTCGGGCAGATTGCTCTGCCCGTCACCTTCGGCGATCAAGACAACTTCAGGACCGAGTACCTCAACTTCCAGGTCGCCGACTTCACCACCGCCTACCACGCCATACTGGGGAGACCAGCGCTCGCCAAATTCATGGCGATCCCCAACTACACATATCTGCTGATGAAGATGCCAGCACCAAACGGCGTCCTCTCCATCCGCAGCGACGTCCACACCTCCAAGCGCTGCGACAAAGAAGGGCTCCACCTCTGCACCGGCATCGAACGCAGCGTGCTGCAGATGGAGGTGGTCCACGAGGCAAGAACCTTCCAAGGAGACCCGGGCTCCATCCCCGAGTCCTCCAAGCGAAGAGCCGCACCGACCACAATGCAGCCGGCTGAAGAAGTGCGCGCTATCTCACTTGGGCTCTCCGACTCCTCCAAAACCGCCCTGATCGGATCAGGTGTAACACCCTAAAAATTTCTTTTCTCAAATAGTAATTAAAATTGCTAGGTTTTGTGTGTGCATTTACAAATTTAGGTAAATATAAAAACCTTTTTGTAATTAAAATCAACCCTAGGTTTAGAAACTTGTTTGTGCATTTCATGCCGATGCATGTTTTCTTGTATGAGTGTTTTGTGTGCTAAAACCCCAGAGTCCAAAACCTAACCCTAAGCCCTGTGGGCCCTACCCTATCCACAACCCGATCCAAATCCAATCCAAAGTCCAAAGCCTACCTTACCCAGTCCGAAACCCTATCCAAATCCATACCCTTTTATCGGCCCAACCTTAACCCGGCCCAGCCCGTTTCTTCTCTTTTTCTTTTTCCACCAGCCCAAGCCGCAGCTCAACCCAACCCACAGGCCGACCCTCTCTCTTTCTTGGGCCCAACCCAGGCTGGCCCCTTCCCCTCCTTCTGCTTCGCGAGCGCGCGCAGGAACCCACGCTCCCCCTTCTCCTCCTGGCAAAACCGTCGTACGCCCTCCTTCCCTTTTTCCCCAAACAAAACTGACGTCCTTTCATGACTCACATCAATGGCAAATAAATGCCGGCAATTGCAGCAGCAAAAACGCCCCTTTCTCTTCAATTTCAGCCACCAGAGACTCTCCCCACCCCCTAAAGCACTGGCCAAGTCTCTCCCTTGTCTCCTTTGCCTCCTCCACTCACCAATTTCCCAGAATCAGTGCCCTTTCGCCGGATTTCGGGTCGCCGGAGTTCCACGGGTAAGAAACGCCGCCGTCATCTTCCTCCTCCATGGGCGCCCCTCTGATTCTTCCTTCCCTTTGTCGCTTCTCTCTGGTGTGCAGGAATCCAAGGGGAACACACCGACGCCCCGCAGCCCCGGTCCGAGGCCGCAACGTCGACGAGCACCCAAAGGGCAGAACCGCCTCTCTCAGAAGCTCTCCAATCTCCCCTGCCTATCCGCCTTAGGTGAGCACCAGAACGGAATCGCGCCGACCTCCTCTCTCTCTAGGACCAAAAACCATGAGATTCTGAGCCCCGTAGCCCTGGGCCCCCTTGACTCCGGCGAGTTCTTTCTGCACGGCATGGAGGCGCCACCGTGAAGCGTAGCTTCGGCGTCCAGGATGGGCGGCGCCTCCCCTTGAGTCCAATCAGAACAAGAAGAAACAACGGCATCCATCCATCCCTCATCCAACGACCCAGAATAGATCACAGATACCCCCTCGTTTCATAAAGATCTGGCCATCCATCCTTGATCTAACGGCTCAGATTAAAACATCGCATACCCCTTCGCTCTTTTGCTAAAGAAACCCTGCAGAAATCCCATATCAACCCGCCGTCCTTTCTCAGTTCAGAAAACTCCTCTGCTACCCCCTAGGATCTATGGTTAATAACGTTTAAGTCCTCGGTTTATCGCAGATTAGTCCTCGATCTTGTTTTTAGCGTAGTTTAATCACCGTAAATCCGATTAGAGTGATTTTCGCGTTGTTGTGTTCGTAGAAATGCGTAGATTAGTTTTCTATCCTTTTTGCTTCTGTTTTCATTGTATGATGTACTGTTCTAATAGATATACTTTTGTATGCATGTACTGGCTTGTGATGATGTATGTGTGGTGATTGGAATGCGTGTTTAGAGTGCGAGCAGTACGAGGCCGGCTTTGATCAAGACTTTGAAGACCAAGATCAGCAGCAATACTTTGAGGAAGGCAAGTGTAACATGATTCATCCTTGATACCTATTCACCCTATTAATCATGTTATTCATTCATGCATGTGTCTAATTTGTTAAACCATAGGATTGACTAGTCTTGTTTATCCTATTTACCTTGTTACCTTGGGTTTATGCATGTGGGTAGATAAGTTAGTTGTGCTTAGCTTGCTTGCAACCGCTAATGATCGATGAATAAATGTTAATCTTGACTAATGATATACTTGGAACCTTATTAAAATGTGCTTTTTAGCAACTTGGTTTAGGGAGCTTGAGCATGTGTTTGCATTGCTCTAAGCGTCTCTTCTTAAGGTTCCGTTCTTAAAGCGGCCACCCAGGAAAACCGTACAACCACAGGAATCACATGGCTCTGGTCTTGACTAAGTAAACTGTACGGCTCTAGCTTGTCTAGTGGTTACCGAAAGGCGCAAGTGGGGCTGCCAGGTTTAAGTGTGGACCTCGGTCAGTTCTCGTTGGGGTTTGTGTGTGATGGATTTGTGTGATGTTTTGGCTGGAGCCTGGAGGGGTCCATGCGCCTGTCAGGAAACCGTAGCGGCCACTAGCTTGCTAGGTGTCTTTTGAAAGGTCTCGTAGTGAAACCCTGTACTCATTTCACGTGGTGTGAAGGGAGTGCGTGCCCAAGGCAAGGGGGATCACGACCGGTGGTGAAAGTGTACAACCTCTGCAGAGTGTAAAACTGTTATAACAGCCGCTCACGGTCAAGAGCGGCCTGGATCCTTTTCGAGCGGTTCCTTGTTTTCTAAAGTAATGGTTAATGATGATGTTGGTTACTTATAATATCTCACATGTTTTTCTAATGTGGGTTACAACCGGGTTGTCATATAATTATAGTAATACAGGTTAATTCTAAAATCAATCAACTAAAAATGCTAACCGCAGTTTAAACCTTGCATAGCCTTTTGAGCCTCATTTAATCATGTTATGCTTGCTAAGTAAGATGGATTACTTACACTTGCTTCATATCAACAAAATCCCGGATGGGTACTCAGAGGAGCCGCCAGTGGATGCTTTTGTCTTCCCTGAGGAGTTCCCGGACTTCTAGGCAGTGCATTCCCCCAGTCAGAGTCCCTGTGGAGATGTTCTGGAGTTAGACTACGTCAGGCTTCCGCTACTTTGATAAACTCGTTAATAAATGTAATGCCTGTGATGTAAGACTTGTTATGATTTATGTTATCGAGCACTGTTTTCCTTTCTTTGATATTCATTTCTGAGCTATATGTGTGTAAAGACTTCCTGGGTACACATATAGTAGCATTCGGATTTCCTTCGTAAATCCGGGTGTGACATCAGGGCTCGACCCCAAATAGGAAAGCGCGCTCGTCGCCTTCCTCCGGGACAACGCCGATATATTTGCATGGACTCCATCAGATATGCCGGGTGTTCCGAGGGAGGTGGTCGAGCACTCCTTGAAGGTTGACGCGAACGCCAAGCCAGTTTGCCAAAAGCTCCGACGCTTCGCGCAGGACCGCAAGGAGGCCATTAGGGCAGAAATTACAAGGCTGTTAGCCGCCGGGTTCATTAGAGAAGTCTTTTACCCTGACTGGCTCGCTAACCCGGTCCTTGTAAGAAAAAAGAATAATGAATGGAGAATGTGTGTTGACTACACGGATCTCAACAGGCACTGCCCTAAGGACCCCTTCGTCCTACCCCGCATCGACCAAGTCGTTGACTCCACCGCCGAATGCGTACTCCTATGCTTCCTTGATTGCTACTCCGGCTACCACCAGATCGCCCTGAAAGAAGAGGACCAGGAGAAGACGTCCTTCATAACTCCGATCGGCGCCTACTGCTACACCAAGATGACGTTTGGCCTCCGCAACGCCGGAGCCACCTACCAGAGGGCCATTAACTTGACCCTGGGCACTCAGATCGGCCGCAACGCCGAGGCCTACGTCGACGACATAGTCATCAAGACGAAGATCGAAGCCGAGTTCATCGCCGACCTCTCCGAAACGTTTAACAATCTCCGCAGGCTCAACTGGAGGCTGAACCCGACTAAGTGCGTCTTCGGCGTACCCAAAGGGAAACTACTCGGTTTCATCGTCAGCAACAGAGGCATTCAAGCCAACCCAGAGAAGATAGACACCATCCGGAGGATGAAACCGTCGACTGGGAAGAAAGAGATCCAAAAGCTGACTGGTTGCATGGCGGCCTTGAGCAGATTCATCTCCCGACTGGGGGATAAGGGCTTGCCGTTCTTCAAGATCCTCAAGAAAACCGACAGGTTCGAGTGGAACCAAGAGGCACAGCAAGCTTTCACCGACCTCAAGAACTACCTCTCCAATCCACCAGTACTCGCCGCCCCACATAATGACGAAACGCTACTCCTGTACATCGCTGCCACGACCAACGTGGTGAGCACCGTCATCGTCGTGGAAAGGGAGGAAGAAGGAAAGGTGCAACGAGTGCAGCGACCAGTCTACTACGTGAGCGAAGTACTCAGCGAATCCAAGTCTCGCTATCCCCAGGTGCAGAAGCTACTCTACGCACTGCTGATCACATCAAGAAAACTCCGGCATTACTTCCAAGCGCATCGCATCAAGGTGGTCACGCAATTTCCACTCGGGGAAATCCTCCACAACAGAGACGTCACGGGGCGAATCATCAAGTGGTTCGTCGAGATCG
>CM014274.1:73439617-73453339 GCA_004135705.1 Alloteropsis semialata
GGTTTAATATGATGTTGTTCATTCATAATACTTCACATGTTTCATAATGTGGGTTACAACCGGGGTTGTCATATAATTGTAGTAATTCAGGTTAATTTTAAAATCAATCAACTAAAAATGCTAACCGCAGTTTAAACCTTGTCTAGCCTTTTGAGCCTCATTTAATCATGTTATGCTTGCTAAGTAAGATGTATTACTTACACTTGCTTCATATCAACAAAATCCCGGATGGGTACTCAGATGAGCCGCCAGTGGATCCGTTTCCCGAGGAGTTTCTGGACTTCTAGGCAGTGCAGTCCCCCAGTCAGAGTCCCTGTGGAGGCTCATTGGATTAGATGCTCTACTCTTTCGCTACTTTGATAAACTCGATAATAATGTAATGCCTGTGATGTAATGACTTTATTTCTGTTTATGTTATCGAGCACTGTTTTCCTTTCTTTGATATTCATTTCTGAGCTATATGTGTGTAAAGACTTCCTGGGTACACATATAGTAGCATTCGGATTTCTTTCGTAAATCCGGGTGTGACAGCCTTTTAGCTTGGACAAGTCCATCTTAAGCCTTTCTACTTCTAGCTTCAGATTGTCATTATCTTGTGCAATGCGTTCATGACATGACTCTGCAAGAACTTGATCGTACCATTAAGGTTTTGCTTGCGAGCCACAAGGGTTAGCACAAGACATATCGATTTTGGCTAGAGAACATTTACACTTATGAATTTGAGGTTCTAAAAATTTCATAGTAGTAAGCATAACCTCATGATTCACTTCAAGGAATATGTGTGAATCCACAAGCTTCTCATAGGAGCACTCTAGTTCCTTATGAGTAACCTGCAAGTTCACATACTTACTAGAGAGCTTCTCAAGTTGATCCTTGAGCCTTTGATTTTCTTCCTCCAATGAATTTGTCAAGGTTTCATTTGGCTCCTTACCTTCTCTTTGCTTTTAGCCATATGACAATAAAGAATGTCAGCACTCAAAGAGGAATGAATGGGAGCAGTAGATACCTCACTGTGCTGATAAGTCGCTGAATTTTCACTTGAAGAAAACTCATCAGCCTGCTCCTGGCCAAAACCGGTTCCACCGGTTTCAGAAACCGGTACCACCGGTTTTGCCTGAGCAGAACCAGTGAGGGTAGTCTTGTGATTCTCTATGCTCCTTGGATGATGTCACTTGAGGCTCATAGCACATAGGTGATGTTGAGCACTCCTCTAGTGACTCCATGTCTTCTTGCTCTTCATCATCACTTTCTACATCTTCAAATGCACTCGTGATGAGAGTCCAAATGCGATATGCATCTCTTTGGATTTCTTCATCAATAGAGATGGCATACCATACAGCTTTACACACAGACCTTTGCAAGAAGTTAGCAACACAAGTATTGAGTTGCACGCAAGCTAACTCCTCTTGAGTGATAATTGATCGATCAATATTGTTTGTATCACACTTAGGAGGTAGAATGCTTGCAACTAAAATATGTTCAACAACAGGATCTACTTTTCTAAGAGCATTATGAACATTATTAACCCACGAAGCATAGTTTGAGCCGTCACGCTTGAGAGGCTCAAAGTTTACCTCAAACGACATTTTTTCTTCATGGCGGTTAAGCTTAGATGTGAAGCCAAGCTCTGATACCAATTGAAAGGACCTCGATGTCGCCTAAAGGGGGGTGAATAGGCGAGACCTAAAAATTGCCACTTAAAACAAATTTATTAGTGACAATTGGGTATTCCAAATACCACTTTTAGAAATTCAGTAAATGAACTTCTAAAAGGATCTTTAGAATCTCCAAATAAAAGAATTGCACGCCTAACGCAGCGGATATAGAACACTGCCACCAAAACCGGTGCCACCGGTTTTGCTGGCAGTGAACCCCCAAACTAGATTGAATATGCTAGGGAGCTCGGAATCAAACCAAACTTGGAGATGATGATTGAAATGTCTTTCTAAGATATATCTCCAAGTCCCTGCACTCAAAAACACATATACAACAATATCGAGCAATTTCACCAATTTGCAATATAAGCACAAAGAAGCTCAAACCAGCGGGGAGACACAAGATTTGTTTCCCGAAGTTTGGATTCACCGCTTGCACCAAGCAGCCACCAAGGCACGGTGAATCCTACTCTCCATTGAGGAAGCTTATGCGACCACACTAGGTCAAGCTATCTCCTCCTTCCACTAGCTTGCTTCTTCCCTTTCGGAGGCGAAGCACGACCTGCACAAACTTCCCGCAGCTCACCACACCTTGGTAGCTCACGGGCAACACTAAGCCGTCTAGGAGCGAAGCTCCAAGAGTAACAAATGAATCACACAAGCTTGATGAAGTCCAACAGTGCTCAAGGTGCTTTTGGTGCTCTCAATCTTCACACAATGGCTGCTCTCTCAACTACCCAACACAAAGGATCTCACAATTGCAAGCAACCTCACAAAGAGGGGTTGGGGAGAGCAAGAATGGCTTTGGCTTGGCAAGGAAGAGCAGGGAAGCACTAAGCAACCTCAGGAACAGCAGCTTGCCACTGTGGAGGTCGTGGGGTATAAATACTCCACTCCACAAAAACTAGCCGTTAGGAACCCAGTGAAAACCGGTGCCACCGGTTCCTAAAACCGGTGCCACCGAGATTTCAAACCAACTAGCCGTTGGAACACCCTGACACAAAACCGGTGCCACCGGTTTTGCCCTGGCAAAACCAGTGAAGTGTACGTGTGGCTTTTGTGTCTCTCAACAACTCACATGGGTTTCTTGAGCACTTAGACATTTTCAAGACTGCTTGTGATGCATCCCTCTTGATAGTACGGCATACCTATACTCAAGATCAAATATAAATACTATTGATACACTTGAGCTTCATCACTTTGAACCATGCCATACTTCTTCAATGTATCCGCTTGAGAGTTGCATCCAACTTGTCTTCTTTGAATTGAGCACTTCAACCTTGAGCTAGTGACTTGAACCTTTGTCTTTGAATGAAATCACATAATTCTAGAAAGATTGATACTTGCCAATATGAACACCACATGTGACCAAGATTCATCAAGTTGAAGTCCAAAGAAAGTTTCGTCACCCTAGCAAAGATACATGACCCAAGTCCACAACTTGATCACACATTGCTTAGTACCTAGAAACACTATCCCGAATTCCACCTCTTCTTCTTTGCATCGCATGTGGCTTCGCACTAGTTTGTATCAACAATGAAAACCAATTCTTGATATGCAATATATCCGCTTTACTTTAACCTTTTACTTCCTTCAAAGTCATCATGTCTTGTTTGCAAGTCATTCTTCAAATATAGACCAAGAATAAGCCATATCACCATGTCTCTTGTCCATTAAACCAAACTTGCATTATGCAACATTTTAATCCAACATGATCTAAGATATCCTATATCAATATTAAACAAGCTTTCATCAATTTTAGAGACCAATATATCACACACATCCTCATGTCTCTTTCTTTGTTGCATCATAGCTTGCCAACTATCATATTCATATATAATGGGAGCAACCACTTATTTATTTATGTCAACATGAGCCATCCACATTGGATTCAACCAATGACCAATAGTGAATCATCAATATACAATTTAATTCCTGCTCATAATCTTTAACAAACATGTTAGTCCTTTAATCCTTTTGTCATTCAATTCACCAAAACCCACAAGGGAGCCTAGATGCACTTTCAGTCACCTATGAGAGGAGTTCGCAGATTTAATGTCAAGGGCAAACTAGCACCTAGATACATTGGACAATTCAAAGTGATAGACGGGAAGGGAGAAGTAGCTTATCAGTTGGAACAGCCAACTAGACTATCTGGTGTATATGATGTGTTCCACGTATCCCAACTAAAGAAATGTTTACGAGTGTCAGAAGAACAATTACCTCTGGAGGAACTCGATGTACAAAAGGATCTTACTTATAAAGAGTATCCTGTCAAGATTCTAGAAGTGGCAGAAAGAGTCACAAGAAGTAAGGTGATACGGATGTGTAAGGTGCAGTGGAGCCGACACTCCGTGGATGAGGCAACTTGGGAAAGAGAAGAAGATCTAAAGGCAGAATATCCACAGCTGTTTGAAGGCTCAACCGAATCTCGAGGACGAGATTCATTTTAAGGGGGGTTAGTTTGTAACATCCTAAAAATTCCCTCTCCAATATAGTAATTAATTTGCTAGCTCTTGTGTGTGCATTCACAAAATTTAGGCAAATAAAAACCTTTTTCGGAAATTAAAATCAACTAGGGTTAGAAACTTGCTTTGTGCATTTCATGCCGATGCATCGTTTTATTGAATGTGTGCTTAGTCCAAAACCCAGAGCCCGGGAAACCCTACCCTACCCAGAATCCGATCCAGGTCCAACCCGGGCCGACCCGTTTCTTTTTCCTTTTCTTCCCCAAGGTCCAACCCAACCCCAACCCAAGACCCTGTGGGCCTCTACCCCTCTCTCTCTCTCTCTCTTTCTTCCAGTGCTGGCCCAACAAACCCCAGCCCAGGCCGACCCCTCCCTCTCACGCACGCAGGGAGCCGCGCCCCCCTCCTCTAATCCCGTCGCCCCCTTCCCCTCTCTCCTCACGCACGGACGCAGGAAGCGCCATCGCCCTTCCCTGTCTCTCTGGTTCGCCAGCACAGAAGGAACCGGCCTCCTGGCCCCCTTGATGCACAGCTGCTCGGCCCCCATCCACCAGCAGCCACGCCCCTCCCTTTTCCCCTTCTCCTTGAACTGCTTGCGTCCCCTTCCCTTCCCCTACCACTGAAACCCGGCCTTAATTCCTTCTCAGTGGCATTCACGCCATGGCAAAGTGGAGCACCGAGAGCACTGAGCCGTCGCCCTCCCCTTCAATTCCTGATCCACTGAGCCCCTTTCTTCCTATAAAACACCAGACCGACCTCGTCCTTGACCCCTTTACCACCCTGCAACTCCAATTCCACTGCCAGCACCTATGTCTGCTGGATTTCGTCACGAATAGTGAAGGTAAATGGCTACTGCCGCTGCTCACTTCCTTCTCCATGGGCGCCCTTAAGATCTTTCCCTCCCCTCATCGATTCTCTGGTACGCAGGAACCCCCAGGACCCCTCGTCGACGTCCTACAGTCCCGGACAGAGGCCGCGCGACCTTCTCCACGGCCAACCATAACCTGTCCCACGCCCCTCCGAAGCACGCCGCACCTGCTGCACGTTTGCACTAGGTGAGCCTCAAGATGAGTTCGCGGCGAGCTCCTCTCACCTCTGGTCCAGACCATGCAAGAAACAGAGCACCCTAGCCCAAGGACCCCGTCCTCCGGCGAACTGCCGCCATGGCACGGCCGCCGCCCCTTCTGCCTCAGTGAAACGAAGAAACCAACGAGCAGGCGTCGCCCCTCTCTGTGTTGGCCGAACAGAACCACCCCCCTCCATCCATCCTTCATCCAACGGCCTAAATTAGAAGCTAGATACCCCTTCGGCCTTTATCCTAAAGAGTCCCTGCAAAATCCCCAAATAAACCCGCTATCCAACCCCTGTGTTGCAAAACTTCCTTGCTACCCCCTGATGTCTAGGGTTAAATACGATAGGCCCTCGGTTCATCGCAGGATAGCCCTTTTTCTTGTTTCTAGTGTAATTTAATCATCCTAGCTCCGATTAGAGTGATTTTCACGTTGTTGTGATCGTAGAAATGCGTAGGTTAGTTTTCTAATCTTTTTGCTTCTGTTTTTATTGTATGGTGTACTGTTCTAATAGAATTATATTTGTTTGCATGTAATGGCTTATGGTGGATGTTTGTATGGTGATGGAATGCATGTGTAGACGGTGAGCTTTGCGAGGCTGGTTTTGATCAAGACTTTGAAGATCAAGATCAGCAGCAACATTTTGAGGAAGGCAAGTGTAACATGATGAATTCCTTGCAACCCAATAATTATTAAACATTTTACTCATTCATGCATGTGTCTAATTCTGTTAAAGACTAGGGATGACTAGACTTGTTTATCTTATATACCTTGTTTACCGTGGGTTTATGCATGTGGGTAGATAAGTTAGTTGTGCTTAGCTTGCTTGCAACCGCTAATGATCGATGAATAAATGTTAATCTTGACTAATGATATACTTGGAACCTTATTAAAATATGCTTTTTAGCAACTTGATTTAGGGAGCTTGAGCATGTGTTTGGATTGCTCTAAGCGTCTCTCCTTAAGGTTCTGATTCTTAAATCGGCCACCCAGGAAAACCGTACAACCACAGGAATCACATGGCTCTGGTCTTGACTAAGTAAACTGTACGGCTCTAGCTTGTCTAGTGGTTACCGAAAGGCGCAAGTGGGGGTGTGGGGTTATCAGTATGGGTCTCGCCTACCTGGGGATGAACTCACGCTGCGCCCTGAGTGTCATCGGTATGTCTCACGTTGCGCCCTGAGCGCCATCGGGACACTCATGTTGCGCCATGAGTGGTCGCTGATCCCGGGAGGAGGGCTCCATGCGCCGATCATGAAACCATAGCGGCCACTATCTTGTTAGGGTGTCGGTCGAAAGGTTTCGTAGTGATGCCCTGTGCTCGTTTTGGGAGTGCATTGCCTATGGCAAAGGGGTGTCGCGACCGCTGGTGAATGTGTACAACCTCTGCAGAGTGTAAAACTGTTATAACAGTCGTGCTCATAGTTAAGAGTGGCCTGGATCCTTTTTGAGCGGTTCCTTGTTTTCCGAATAAATGGTTAATATGATGTTGTTCATTCGTAGGGAGGCTAGTCAATGTTTTCAGCTAGAACAAGTAATAAAGATAGACTTGGCTAATCTGAGTGGTGAGGCAAGCAAATCAACACAAGTCAATCCTATCCCTTGTTGGCTCCGGTTTTTGGCGAGGTGATAGGAAGGCTTAGGTAGTTTTAACAAAAAGTAAGATCGAAACAAAACATGCAATGCAATGCAAGCAAGGGTGAGAACAATACGGCATGAAGTGCAATATGAGGTGGATGAACACAATGACATGACATGATGTGGTGGTCTAAAAACAAAACAAAAGTTAGCCTAGATCAACTAGCCACAAGTTTAGAGTCTAAGGGTGGTGTCATACTTCATAAAACTCTCTTAAAATGACTCAAAAGAAAAAGACTCTAAACACTAATAGGCACA
The DNA here is from genome assembly GCA_004135705.1 of Alloteropsis semialata. Classification (NCBI taxonomy): domain Eukaryota; kingdom Viridiplantae; phylum Streptophyta; class Magnoliopsida; order Poales; family Poaceae; genus Alloteropsis; species Alloteropsis semialata. Next base: position 73,446,707 of record CM014274.1, read on the forward strand.
CAAAAGGGTCTACAAGTTTTTCAAGATCAAATAACAAAGTGCACCCTCAATAACATTTAGATGCCACAACATAAAGTTGTGGCATTTATTAGAGCAATGGTACAATATTACTTGATGATTCGATTAAAGAGCACAATATAGACCGTCATCTTATATAGATAATAAACAAAAAATTGGATTGCCTCCCGCAAAGCACTTCATTTAAAGTCATGGAGCTAGACTTCTCACCTTGATTATGTTTATGCGAAGCCATGGTCCTTCGTGCGAGAATCCGAAGTGTCCATGCAGCTTGATGTCGCCTTTTGTAATTCATCGTGAGTCGCTTCTAACATCTTCATGTATTGAATATCGCCGGCTTGTGTCCTCATATGCCAATGTTCTTGGGGTTTTCATATTGTTCTAAGCTTCTGAATTTGATCTTGTATGCTTGATGAAAAGATTGCCCAAGCTCCTCTTCATTATTGTCATCGTTATCTCGTCTAACTTGTTCTCATCATGTAGCTCCTGCCTCTCCTTCGTGGATATTCCCCTATGTCCAGAAGAGAACATATACCAAAGTATAGCTCTATTGAAAATTTTGTGAAATTACCTTTTCCATGAGTGGTCATTCATCTTAAACGGAGTTCAAATGAGAGAGTTATGCACAATTTACTTCAGCGCTGTGTGCTGTCCAGGATTGATTCAGAATACACGACCTTCGATGTTTTGATCATAACCGCTTATAGGAATCTCCGATTGACTTGATTCTTGATTCGTTGGATCGGAACTTCATGGGGCTTTTCAATATCCAAAAATATTCTGCTATTTTCTTCAAAGGTTGTGCAGACTTTTGATGCAAACAGTACTTTCTTGCGAATTTATCTTGAGATGTCGATGATCTTGACCTTGTGGTCTTCGGAGCGTCGTGTTGTGCATCCTTAGGATTCAAGGTCATCACTATTGATTTATTAGACCAGCAAGTAGCATGGCTCCAATGATGAATCTTCTCCATAGTTCTTGCTTTCCCCAAAGTGCCGGGATCGTGGGTGGCTCTTGTGCTTTATGTCGATGATTTGAGCGGTATCCTTTATTTGTAGCATCACTCAATTAGAAGCTTCTTGAGCATCCTACTAGAGAATATTAGTAGTGTTATGGAGCTTCTAATCTTGTTGCCTCCAGTCTTGATCAACTTCAAATCATCATCTTTTGTGTTCAAGGCCCTCGAATGATCCTTTGACATCATCATTAGATTCTCCATTGTTTACCGCTGCCTATTATTCATTGAATTCCTCTTCACCCAGTATAGAACATGTACCAAGCTTCTACTCTATTGCAATGTGCATCAAATTATCTTTCCAACGAGTGCTCATTCACTTGAAACGGACTCTGGATGAAAAAGTTACGCTTGTTTTTCTCTGGTACTATGTTCTGTCCCGAACAGATTTCGGGACGCGTAGCGTTGAAAAATTTTACCATAACTCCTTGCACCGATCTCCAAAAATTACGATTCTTGATGCGTTGAAAAGAAGACTTGATAGAGCTTTATATTTTATAATTTTTCTCAATGGTACCTCTCTGATCATGGGTGAAAAACTGGTCTCAACAGCAACTTTCCAGAGATGTTGATGATCGGATCTCACGACTTCTTCGGGGCATGATTCATTATCTATAACTTGGACAAACAAATCTCCAAGAAACATTAGTCTTAAAAATTAATTGACACAGCGGCATACCTTATTCATCTTCATTTGTTTTAGGTGTGGGCTCGATAGCGGATGATGGGCCACTAACAAAAGTTAGCACCTACTACTAAAGAGCGGATCTTGATGTAGCCATCAATCTTGTGGGAGCGAGTTTGGACTTGCCAAAGTCTGGATGTTGAGAACTTCTCAATCATCATGTGTCTAGGGTTTTACCTGCATTTATTGGACACAAACAAGAAACACAGGGTATATGCAATAATAAAAATTAAGGTTAGTCCAAAAAATTAGATAGATCTCTCTAGGGTTCGAGTTGCCGATCCCGGCAACGGCGCCAGAAAAGCTTGTTGACGGTCCTTAGATGCACCAATTGTGAACCACAAGTGTACGGATCATTGTAGCTCTTCCCTTAGAGTATTCCATCCAAGGTTTATCAATCCATGGATCGACAATGAACTACCTAGGGTTTTCCATCTAATCTAACGGATCTATTCCTAGCGTTAGGCATAGATTGCATATGAGAGTAAACATTTATGATATGAGTCAATAAAGGTTGATCACATCCGGAAGCGTAGAAAAAGATAACATAACCAAGGTTAACAAAGGCCTAATCATCTCTAGGTACAGCTCTTAGTCAAAAGGTGATCAAAATCATAGATTGCATCTCTACCAAAGGTAACCGAGTCTTCTCTTCGAAAGGCGGCTCGCAAGCGGCCTACTTTCCAATGGTCATCACCGCGGGGTGCATGCCAATGCCTAAGGTTTCTCAAAGCTTTACCCAACCAACTAGCAAGCGCTCGACGAGCTTCCTCTTGTAGTGGCTTGCGACAACTCCCATCGTACTCGTCATTGATCCAACTCAACATCACGTCGTCGCTAGAACCTTTCCCTCCATCATGCTGTCACCACACCGGGGTAATCGACGGACTAGCTAGAACGCGCTACTTCAATGTATCCACAAGATATGGAGTAATCACCACGATTAGATCTAATCTTACTAAGAGCATACGACCGTCACACATATGAATATAAAGCATCAAAGAAGTAGACCAAGGTTGAGACAACTAGAATAGAGATTAGATTGATATCACCATCGTGTGTGTACATACTCCGATGAATCTTGGGGCTTGACTCTTGAGCTCCGCCGTGGCACAACCGCGCAGGGAGGCCATGGCGGCTAGGGTTGGCCTAGGTCATGCCCTAGGTACCTTCGAAGACTTGCAGCGACCCTCGTCTCCCTTTGGTGTATGCCCTAGTTTTCGCCGACTTCTGATGGATTGATCGCCGTGGCTTCAGGGTACAGGAGCTATAAATAGTCTGAGGAAACTGTAGCTCGAAGGGGAGGTCGAGGCGGTGCAGGAAAGGGGTAGGCCGGCCGGCCCCATAGGTCCTGGGCCTCATATTTTGTGTGCAAGCTCCTTGATCCTCCAGGAATTGATTTGCCAATGTATAGAGGTATTTGACATCGGTTGCTTCGGGATATGATTGGGTCTTGATAGCTTTCCATATGTCTGCCTGATTCGCCTTGATCCCAAAGTCATCCGACCTTATCTTCAAATCTTTGCCCTTCCTCATTCTTGAAGGTTGGTTCACCATAGATGAGAGCGAACGAAATCCGAGTCACATGGCCTTCATTCCTCCGCTCTATGCATGATCTTGGTCTTTGTCCAAAAGTGCTCATTTATAGCTCAAAAACCTTAGAAAGTTGGAGACTAATCTACTTTTAGTCCCTTCCGGCCTTCCCTTACAAAGTAGATTAGTCTCCTACTTCCTCCATCCCAAAAAAAGACATCCAAATGATTCAGAATTTTTTCCGGTGAAAAAATATTCCACCTTATTTAGTATGTGCATGTATACATGGACATGCAGAAGTCAATTAGCGTTAAATATAGCTAATAAAAAATAAACATATTTATTTTATATTCTTACTAATATGTTTTAGAATTCATATATGTCTTTTTTTTTGTTCGGATGGGAGTACTGTGTTATACCGACGCTTTCCTTTGCGGTATTTTGTAGCCTTATTTCGCGCAAAGAAAATGTACTAGACTTCTTAAATTTAGCCCTTGCTCGGCCTCAGCAAAGAGGCCAACCATTCCTATATGGGCTTCCCCTAGTCGCTGGCCCACAGGTACAAGACCATGAGTAAGTCCGACTTCCTCTGCTGCCCCCTCCTCGCTGTCTGCTGGTCGGCCCAGCGACGTCGTCTGCTGCTCGCTTGGTCCACACGTCTGCACGGGGAATTTTTTTTAATTTTTTTATGATTTTTCAAAAAGAACGGTTGGATGACAGATTTTGCAAATCTGTCATCCAACCGCCGTATCATATGGCTGCCGCCATATGATACGGCGGTAAGAAGATTTAACCGCCAAATCAAACGGCGGTTAGGTAAACCGTCGTTTGAATTAGCGATTTGAATTTAAAATCATAATTTTGAACTATTTTGCCCAACCTAACCGCCAAATGGTTTGGCGGTAGGTGTCGGCACCTGGGCCTGGCATTCTAACCGCCAAATGATTTGGCGGTAGGGGGAGCCCCGCCCTTGCCGCGCTGTTGGATCCGGCGGGAAGGCTTCCCGCCGTTGGATCGACGGCGGCAGCCCCCTACCACCGAATCATTTGGCGGTTAGGGTGCTGCCACCTATATAAGGCGAAATTCAGTTAAAAAATTCATTCTAAATCAGAAAAAAAAAACTAGGGTTAGAGAGGAGGGTTAGGGAGAGGAAGAGTCAGCGGCGAAGCCCTGCCGGCTCTGCGCTTCGGTTTCAGGTAAAATCCGATCTCGTAGTTGTAACTTCAATTTGGTAGATGTATGACTTTATAGTTATTTTAGTATTTAGTTTACACAGTATGAAATCGTAGTATTATTTTTGAGTTACTGATATTCGACTTAGACACTGACCAGACTATTAGAGGCAGTTACTGATATTAGATTTAGTGACATTAGAGATACTTAGAGTAATTACTATTATTGATATTAGATCTTTATTAATATATCTTTTTATCTTAGATGCACTAATATTAGAGTTTACCCCACAATTTTATATATACTGTAATTATTCATTTTAGAGTTTACATTACAGTTTATATCTTTTTATATTAGAGTTTCTGTTAGGGTTTTATGCATATTAGAATTTATATAATAGTTTAAATTAGAGTTTATATTAGAATAATGACTTTATATTAGAGTTTAAATTAGAGTTTATGTTAGAGTTAGTAATGACTTTATATTAGAGTTCATATTAGACTTTATATTAGAGTTGAAATTAGAGTTTATATTAGAGTTTATAGTACAGTTTACATTAGAGTTTTATTGATATTAGATTCTATATACGAGTTTATATTATAGTTTATAGTAGAGTATTACGCATAAGTCCTTTCATGAGTACAAAATCATATTAATTATTGTTATTGTCCTGGTTGGTTTAGGCATGTCTGAACCGTTATGGATTCAATTGTACTATGGATCAGGGGAAGTTAGATATGGTCCTGAAGGGGTAGACCTGTCAGAATTTAGTTGTGTCACCAGAAAAGTAGCTAGAGTAGCAGAGAGAAATTGGGTTTCAATAACAAAGTGGCTATATCATTCATTTGGGCTTGATGAGGCCCAGCATGACCTGTCAGTGATGGCAGTGATGAACAGAAGTTCAACTACGTATTGGGAACTTGTTGCGCTTGAAGGAACCCAGAACTGGAGGTCATTTGTGACACTTTGTACGCAGCATGGTATGCCGCTGGTGTTGCTTGTGCGAGCCTTCCACAAGGCTGGGTCCAGCAGTGAAGTGCAAGGAGAAGTTGAAGATGCTGGAGGGGAAAACCTTCAAGATGCTACTAGGGAGGAATGTGAAGAAGTGGAAGAAGGTGCAGCCGGACAAGATTATTACGCACCCCCTGAACCATCGGGGGAGCTTGATGAAGCAGAAAATTTTTCTGAGATGGTTTTGGACGCAGAGAGGGAGGGCACAGAGCATCAGCAGTACTTCGAGGAGGACTGGTCGGATGATGACGACGGCGAAGCGGTGCAGGTGCCAAGGAACTGGGTCAACTATGACTTCTCACAGCTTACGATAAATGAAGGCCAACAAGTCCCCTGGGAGTATAGGTGCAACGAGGTTTGCCTCGGTTCGTGCTACAAGACTGCAGCAGAAATGAAGGATGCAATAAAACAGTGGTCCGCTTTGTGTTTGCAAAGGGAGTTCAGGGTTGTTAAAAGCAGCAAACAAGTCTATGACATATGCTGCGTCACAGAAGGGTGTCCTTTTCGGGTTCACGCATTCTGTAGCAAGTGGAATAGTTATTGGGAGGTGAGCAGAATTGAGGATCACACATGTGTGCTTGAGCAGTTGGACACAGACCACCGGAACCTCACATTCGGTTTTGTGGCTAACGTAATGTATGCACAGATCATTGATAATCCAAGCTACGAGCCCAAGTCTATAATATGTGCCATCGAGGAGAAATTCAAGTACAAAATTAGTTACGGTAAGGCATATAGAGCGAGACAGAAGGTATTCGAGATGAAATGGGGGACTTATGAAGCATCATATGACAACCTTCCTGCTTTGCTCCACGCCATATGCCAGCGAAATGAAGGGAGTTTCTATGACCTTAAGACTTTCCACTCTGTCTTAAGGCCAGGGAAGCTAGTGCTGCAGCGGGCATTCCTGGCATTGGGGCCGTGCATTAAGGCTTTCCGACACTGTAGGCCAGTCATATGCATTGATGGGACCTTCCTGACAGGAAGGTACAAAGGCACAATCCTCACCGCCGTTGCCGGCGACGGTAACAATCAATTAGTGCCCTTGGCCTTGGCTTTTGTGGAGAAAGAGAGCGGAGACAGCTGGTATTGGTTTCTGGAGAGGCTGAAGAGTATGGTTGTGGGGGATGTGCCAAACATGTGTGTCATACACGATAGGCACAAAGGTATTCTGCAGGCAATTGAAGAAATGAAGAAT
>CM014274.1:73454339-73518949 GCA_004135705.1 Alloteropsis semialata
GTGCACAAACATGATGTACGAAACGAACTGTAATATACTTGATGCATTATGCTGGTAATATGTATTGTGCCATGTGATATTTATATATTATTGTGTTGTAAAAATAGTTATATATTTATATTTTTTTAATCTAGAAATTATCATAGCCTATTTTAACCAGATATGAAAATAGACATTATAGCCAGATGTTGACACAAGCCGGCTATAAAAATGTATTTTCACAGCCAGTTCAAAATAAAAACCGACTGTGAAAATATTGTTTTCACAGCAGGTTGGGGGCAATAACCGGATGTGAAAATCGTATTTTGATTACCACCTCCTCAAAATCGGCTGTAAAAACCCCAATCGAACTGTCTGTGAAATAATTTTGTAGCAGTGATTTTGTGCATTTGTTGCAGCGCCATGAGAAATCGGCAATCCTAGTTCATAAGCTTGACATATTCAAGAGACCTTCGGACGAGAACTCGAGAAGATAATTTTCTCTAGGCTGAATTACTCATTACAATGTTACCAGTCTTGTAGTCCTCTGCATTATATATGCTATGAATGGAATTTTGTATATATGGCCAAATGGGCGGCCCGAGGCACGACCATATGCATTGGGCAATCCCTGGGTTACCATGCTGGTCCAGACACGGCACGGATTTTGGGTTGGCACGGCATGGCCCGATTACCATGGCTCATAGTGCCATGAAAGAGATATCTACTAAATTGTTTGACGAAATTGATGTATCTCTATATGAATTTATGATGAAATTGTTTTATATCCACATGCGTCTACAATGAAATGGTTGAAATCATTGAATCTTTGGTGAAACAATTTCATATGAGTCTACAATGAATTGTAATGAAATTGTTTTATATCCATATGAGTGAATGCACAGTGCCAGAGTCAGCATAAGCACGGTGGCCGCCTTTCTCATAGTGCCAACATGGCATTGACATGAATGACAAATAGATGAAAAAGTTAGGGTTGGAGACTGATTAGTCAAGATGAGATGAAGAAAATACGACTTCGAACCATGGAGGGATGTGGACAGAGAGCGTGAGTGGCACCTGTTTTTTTTTTCTTTTTCAGTTGCCAGCTTTACTCAAGTCCGAAATTCGATTTCCAATGTGGCTTTGTTTTTGTACTAGTGGAGATGCACGTGCCCAGGCACGTGTATAAAAAACCTAGTATAATTTTCTATTTACTTATAAAAATAGTAAAATTATAAGTGTATAGCAAATATTTATGTGTGACAAATGACTTACTTCAGAAAACCAGTAAATAAGAATTAGTAACAAACAAGTTAGTACCTGATAAATTAAAATTATTTATTAACAAAAACAACCTATTAGATCTCCCTCTTCTACTCCCTCTCCTAACTTGGTCCACCATGATATTTGTCTCTGTTTCTCTCCCCTTCCCTCCCTTCCACCTAGATCCCTTTATTTGTTTCGTAACTCGATCTACCTTTTGAACTCTCTCCCCCTCTCTCTCCTAAATCGATTCACATGTGATTTCTTTCTCTTTCCCATCCTCCGTATCTCCCCGTACTAACCCAATCCAAAAGTAATCATTCTCCCTCTTCTAACTCAATCCACATTTAATTTCTCTTTCACTCCATCCCACCATCTTCTAACTCCAAACACCTATGATTTCTCTCCCATTCTCGCTCTTCTACTCTCTCTCCTAACTCGGTCCACCGTGATTTTCCCATCTCTATCTCTCTCCTTCCCTCTCCATCTTCGCCCCTCTCTTAGCCTCTCCTATCTCAATCCACATGTGATTTCTATTGACCCCTTACTCTCTGTTTCCTAACTCGATCCAACCTTTTGTGATATTCTCTCCACTTACTTCCTCGTTTTCTTAACTCCATCCACTTGTGGATTTTCTTTCCCTCCCTCTCTTCCTCCTCAAACTCAATGCCCTTGCGATTTCTCGTTGTCCCACTTTTAGTTTGATCCACCCGTCATCTCCTCTCTCCCGACTCAGTCCACATGTAATTTCTCTCTCCCCCTAGTAACTCAATCCATGCGTGATCTCCCTCTCCTTTTAACTCAATAGTGGAGAGGCATGTGCCACATGCACGTGTTTTAAAAAACATAATAAACAGCAATAATTTATATTAACAAAAAATCTTGTAAACAATAATTTAACATCTATAGCAAACATGGGTATTTTCTAGAAAAAATAATAACCACGTCTTCAATACCTATATGAATACACACATGGCAGTAGGAACATCCAAATATACTATTGCTAACGAAGACTAGACCCACATTGGCATGCCCCTACCGTCCTCCATACACCGGTAGCTGCAGCTGCCTAGGCAAGCTCGAGTTACCTCTCACCTTCTAAATCCACTCTTTAGAATAAAACAAGCAAGTGTCAATGTTGCATTATTTAATGACCTCCTGAGGTATTTTTTTTTGTCCTATAAATCCTTTGCACATTGATCTTACAAAAGGTTGTTCTATTCATCTTGTTTCCAGTTAGCTGCAACACCAAGCCTATAGCATAGCAAAATAACACAACAGCAAGTCAATTGCTTGTATACTGAAAAAACTCAAACAACAAGTCCAAAATCATAGATGATCGGAAAGAAACACTAAAATGACTAACCTTTTTTAAATCTGCAGGTGTGCTTTATTTGCTGCCAGCCTAGTGCTTCTATTTATGCCTCCAGTTTTGCCACCGGCACCTCTTGCAATCATAACTTGAAACCTTCAATTTACTACATCATCTCAGCTAGTGTATCCTAGTTAATTCAAGGAAATCAATACAGAATCAGAACAATTGTTGAGTGTTGATAGAGTTTTTTTTAATGTTTTTTTCCTCTTGCCAGCGTTTTTTTTAGCAGACCTCTTGCCAGCGTTTGAAAGGAGATAAATATACTAATCCTATTGCAACCAGGTTAATATAATGAAAACATATCCAATTTCTTAAAAATAGGCCTATCACATAATGAATAGAGGAAAAGCTAAAAACTGCACATCATCAGTTTAAAAAATCATCTCGCGTCTTCACTGAACAGATAAACATGTCTAAAAAAGAATATGTATAAAGAGAATTTGTTAAAACACTATCTAAAAGGAGTTTATTAAAAAATGTATTGATCTTTTAAAAAATAGAGAAAACAATATTTTCAGCTCTAAGGAACTATGAGCTCAATTGAAAAACCTGCTGGATAAGTATGTGAATTCAAGGCTTAAGTCAACTAATCAGACTGAAATGAGACAAGCTATAAAATATATAGCATACCAGGTTAAGTCAATGGGGGTAACCTCTTTTGCTGCTTTGATCGGTACAGCAGCCGGTTTGCCAATCTATCTTGAATTCTTGACTCCATCATCAACCAGACAGTACAATTCAATATGGATCTTGCCTTGTCGGAGCATGTGACATCAACTAAAAGAAAGAAAGAAACATCATCAACAAATGGGCCAAGCTGGCTGTGGATGTTTTTCCTCGAAATCTTGGTGCCTGTCCAAATCAAAACCAAGCTGAACAATAGTAGTAGTGACAAAAAACCATAGAGAAGAGGAAACAAATCACCAAGCTCATCAATCCATCAGGGAAGATAGCTGAACGCAGTACTGTTTGTATGTCCTGTACGTTTAACTGTCAACCTGCAAATATATGAACTTAGATCCATTTTTCTAGTGCAACAATTTCAAATTTTTTTAGCATAGTATCAATTACTGCTGTTTAGTACCACAATGGAAATCCTAGCACATTTGAATTCAATATGAGCAGACTGGAGCCATCTACAAAGCCAAATTATTGCTAATTCAGTTGAGCAAAACAAAAACTACCGCTACTTGTTGCTTGGCTGCTCCCATCTACCTACAGGCAGCAGCACGAAGCAGTAGCAAAATCGATCCAATTAAACGAGCCTGCAAGGGCTGCGCATGGCTGAACTGCTGCATCCCCTCACGGTAGTTGCAAGCGAGACGTGCCTCGCGGGCGTGCAGCCGTGCGGGGCTGCGCCGCCACAGCCGCAGGTGAGTGGGGCTGCGATCCGTGTGGGGCCACGCCGCAGAATCCGCGAGCCTGCGGGGTTGCAAGCTGTGGGGGGCTGCGCCATCGACGTGTAGGGTTGCAACACCGTGCCCGTGTGTGCAGATCTGTGTGGGGGTGGCCGGGCCCGGAGGAGCTGTCGATCGACGAAGGCCCGGAGGGTGCGGGAAGATGGTCGGCGTCGCTATGGGGGAAGGGAGGTGGGGGCGCACCTGGTGCAAGGGAGCCAAGGAGTCCGGAGCTGGCGGCGTGGACGGATCACGCACAGGAGTGAGCGGCGGGGACGCGTGACCGTGGCAGCGTCGTAGATGGGGACGGCGGCACCACGGCGATGCCAAGGCGGGCCACCGCTGCAGCAGCATTTCTTGAGGTTCCAACCGTCCAAGGCGGATCCGCAACGGCCTCCGACTGCGCCGCTCGCCTGGACCTCCGCCGTAGCTCACCCGGACGTCTGCACCGCCACTGCTTGCCCCGGCCTCCGCGCCACCACTGCTCGCCCTGACCTCCATGCCGCCGCCGCTCGCCCTGGTCATTCGCGCCACCGCACCTCGCCCAAATCCTCCACCGCGGATCGTCCGCCCCCGTGTCGTCCCTCGCTGCGATTCGCCCGGTCCTTCACGCCGCCTAGGTATCAGCCGAAGCAGCTCGCCTCAGCCTCCGCATCGCCGCACCTCGCCCTCGTCTGCCACCGTGGCTTGCCCCGCACCCGCAGTGGCTTGCCCCGCAGTCGCTCGCCGCGGTGCCGCGGTTCGACAGACGCCCGGCACGGCCGCCTTCGCCAGACGTCCTGTGGCCACGGAAGGAAACCAATCACGACCACGGAACGAAGAGCCAATCACGACCACGGGACACGCGTTGAATGAGGCAATCACGGTGGTCAGGAGCACGGGAATTAACGCGTGGGGTGGGTGGGTACGCGAATTGGCCGCGGTGACAAAAAAATCGAGTTTGATCGCGAGTTTGCACGGTGAAACAACACCAAAACCGTTCTCCCCCCCCTTTTGGTCTTCGTCCTACCTGCTACGTGGGCCCAAAAGGATGGTCTGTGAGGTGAGGGTAGGTTTATGTTGTGTAGGATTTGACATCAAATCTCTCACTCTTTATAGTATAGATTGAAGCCCTGCTAGCTCATTACCAATGTGCACTCTTCCCTGGCCTTATAAATGTTGTTGCAGGCTTGCAGCTACTCCCATATAACCAATCATCATTTACGCAAAAAAGAAAAAAAAAGATCGTAAGGATGGAGCACGAAGAGCTGCTGGCGAGGTCGTCAGCCGTGCTGCGCATGAACAGCAGCCGGCAGGGGAAGACGAGCTACACCAACAACTCCAACGTGCAGAGGTGGATCGCGTCGGTGACCAAGAAGGCCAGGCAGGACATGGCGGCGGCTCTGTACCGCGCCCGTGGCCGTCCCGCCTCCATGGCCATCGCAGACCTGGGCTGCACCACGGGGCCCAACGCGCTGCTCCTCGTGTCCGACGCCGTCGAGGCCGTGCTGGCGGAGAAAGGCAAGGACGACGACGGGGAGGCGCCCCTGTTAGATTGATCTCAAGTGGGTTGGCCCAACGGCAGCCCATTAACCCCTTAATCGCGCCCTGATCGGGGGCGCCTAACCCTAATGGTTAGTGGGCCCCCGTCGCACTGCGCTATATTAAGAGGGGTGGGGGCTGGCAGGCTCAGTTCACGAGATTCGCCGCAGCCACAAACCCCACCGTACATCCCTAGAACCTCCACCGATCGGAGCAGCGCAGCGAGCGGCGGGAACGCGCCACCGACGTGCCACGACGCCCTCTCCTTCCTCCTGCGACGACGCTGCCGTCGCCATGGCCAACAATGCCGCAGGGAACCCCGCCGCAACCGCCGATGGTCGCATCCCTAACTTCCTGTTTTCATTACTGTTTTCCTCGGTAGATCATGTATAGGTTTCGATTGCTACTGTTTTATCTCCTGTTTCCCAAGACCGTTCTACTGCTAGTTAATTGCAAGTCTATCAATGGTATCAGTCGGGATCTAGCGAGTAGATCGAGTTTTGGGTTTACGAATCCTAGAACAAGAAAGACAGGAGGCCGCCGAGCGACATGCTTTGAGCATCGTCCCGGGCTTCACACACAGTACAGGTGGCCGCCGAGCGACATACCTTGAGTATCGTCCCGGGTCACAATCACAGCAAGATCAAAGAAATCTCAAGCAAATCCAAAGGTTTCTCCTCAACCCTAGAGAAATGCACAGAGGCGCACGGGGGTCGAAATTCGTACCTGGACGGACCATTCCCCGCCGGCGCTACCACTGCAGAGCCGCTCGACGGCGGCGCGCTCCACAGAGAGAACGCGCGCGCCGGCGAGAAGGGCCTGCAGTGGCAACAGAAGGGGCGGACCATCGCGCGCCATCACTCTCTCTCTCGCGCGAGGGAGGGGAAGCTAGAAGCGCCTGCAGCAACGCGGCGGCCGGTGCGTCAGGAGAGAGCTCGCGGAATCCGCGGCGGGACTCTCGGGCGCGGGGGCGGTGCAGTATCCGCGCGTGGGAGCGGCGGATGCGGAGCGAGCAGAGCCGCCGGGCAAGAGGCTGCGCGAGGGGAGAAGCGAGAGCAGAGCTAGGGTTCCGTGGAAATCACATCGGGCGTTTTTATCCGGGCGAGAGTTGCGGATAGCCGTCCGATCGAGTGAACGGCTCAGATCGCTTGGCTGTTAGGGCAGCAAGGGAGCAGCCGCAGCTGGGCTGCACTGGGCCGCGTCCGCGGGCCCTGCGCGCGCGATAACGGGCCGCGCCGTCGGCAGTGGGCCTGGCGCGGGGGAGCTGCGCGCTGAGCAGGCCGTGCTGGGCCGAGCGAGTGGAAGAGCTAGCAGGCCGCGTTTTTACGGGCCAGTTTTAGCAAACAGAGAAAGTTTTTAGAATTTCTTTTTTTGCATATTTTTCAGAAGCTTTTAGATATTAAATTAATTTACACCAACGTGTTTATTATTTAGAGAGCAAGATCAGCAAGTTATGTTTCTGAAAATAGCAAGATTATTTTATTATTCCGCTGCGCAAGTTATTATTGTTATTCTCTTATTAAATTGAACCAACGGAATATTTAATTTTGAGAAGCCTAGTTTTTTCAGCACAAGTATTTTGGTAATGTTGTTATTTTTTGACCAACGTTAATAATAGCAATATTACTGATCCATGTTTTACCAGTATTTATTCTTTTCTGCCCAACGGTGATTAGAATAAGTGAAGCAAGTTATTTGTATGTCTTGATTTTGACCAACGTTAAATTAAGATGTGCAATTATTATGTTCTCACAAATGTGTCATGTTTCATTTCAGAGCAAACAGCAAATGCTATACACTTAATCAGTGCAATCCCCAAGTTAACTGGCCAGAATTATGTTCAATGGCGTGAGGAGCTTGATTCAGCGCTAGCACTTGCAGAGATAGATTTGGCTCTCACTGAGCCACAACCCACTGAGCCAGAAGAGCCCGTGAGGGCTGAGAATGAGTCCGAGGCAGATTTTGCTACTCGGCAGTGGGATCATGCTCCCATAAGAGCAAAGTATGACCTAGACAAGCACAAGTGGGACAAATCAAACCGCAAGTGCAAAATTATCATCAGAAAGACAATTACAGAAAGCTTAAGGGGTGCCATCCCAGAGTGTGACACAGCTACAGAATATCTAGAGAAAGTGAAGAGCCAGTTTACTGGTTCAACCAAAGCTCATGCTTCCACCCTGATTCAGAAACTCACAACGATGAGATTTACTGGTGGAAGTGTGAGAGATCACATTCTGAGCATGGGTACTATGGCATCCAAGTTAGACAAGCTGAAGATGCCACTGCCAGATGGTTCTCATTCACTTGGCCCTGAACTCACTCCCAAAAGAGTATGAGACATTTGTTGTTAATTACAACACAAAGTCAGAGGAGTGGGACCTACAAAAGGTCATTGCCATGTGTGTACAAGAAGAAGAAAGGCTAAAGAAAGCAAAAGGAGAGGATACTCTCAATTTTGTGAAGGGCAAGCAACAGAACAAGAAGCAATTCTTCAACAAGAAAGCTTCAGAAATTTGATATCAGTTTCATGTTTGTCAGACTATGGTATTGATTGCCATTTTTCTAAGAATGAGTGTAAGCTACAGTTTAATAATAAATGTGTGGGTCTTGCCTTCCGACAAGACAAACTTTATTTATTATCTATGTCTGAGAATGTGAATGATGTAAGCAATAAGCATGAGAAAGTATTATCATTAGATGCAAGCAAGAAAAGAAAGAGAATTGATTCCTCATCGAAATTATGGCACTGTCGTTTAGGCCATATTTCGAGGGGGAGAATAGAACGCTTAGTTAAAGAATCAATCCTCCCACCACTAGAATTTTCAGAGTTAGAGCAATGCGTTGATTGCATCAAAGGCAAGTTTGCAAAGATTATAAAGAAAGGAGCTAAGCGAAGCGGGGGAGTTTTGGAATTGATCCACACGGACATCTGTGGACCTTTTCCAGTAAAGTATGTGGATGGTTTTGATTCATTCATCACATTCACAGATGACTACTCTCGTTATGGATATATTTATCCAATCAAAGAACGTTCGGAAGCGTTAGACAAGTTTAAGATATTTAAAGCTGAAGTAGAAAATCAACTCGAAAGAAAAATAAAGGTAGTAAGATCCGATCGTGGAGGGGAGTACTACGGTCGACATACCCCTTATGGACAAGTTCCTGGACCTTTTGCAAGGTTCTACAGGAAAATGGCATAGTAGCCCAGTATTCAATGCCGGGCGAGCCTCAGCAAAATGGAGTAGCAGAAAGGCGCAATCGTACCTTGATGGATATGGTGCGCAGCATGATGAGCTATTCCACATTACCATTGAGTTTGTGGATGGAGGCCTTAAAAACCGCCATTCATATTCTCAATAGAGTTCCAAGCAAGTCAGTGATGAAAACACCGTATGAGTTATGGACAGGGAGAAAACCTTCACTCAACCATTTGCGTGTGTGGGGGAGTCCTGCTGAAGCCAAAGTATTTAACCCAAACATAGGAAAGCTAGACCCCAAGACAGTCAGTTGCCATCTTATTGGCTACCCAGAAAAATCGAAAGGTTATCGTTTCTACTGCTCTAGTGGGCACACAAAGTTTGTGGAAACGAGACACGCTAGATTCCTAGAGGAAGAGATGATCAGGGGGAGCAAGGTAGTGAGAGAAATTGACCTTGAGGAAAAACGGGTGTTTGTGCCCATCCCGATAGAGCAAGAGCCCTACTTCACACTACCTGTTGTCGCCGGCCCTACAATAGAGCCAGCACCTGCTGTTCCTTTGCCTTTACCTAGTAACCCGGAACCTGTCCTTCAGGAGCCGGTTGAGCCAGTGGCAGAGCAACAGCAGCCTCAAAATGAACAACCACAAGTAGAGGAAGTGCCAGCTGCGGAGCCTTCTGGCAGACCGCAAAGAGTTAGAAAATCTCCAATTTCAGATGACTACATAGTCTATGAATGCGAAGAAGTTCAGATGGAGGGTGATCCCGCTTCATTTGAAGAAGCCATGAGAAGCGCTGAAGCATCTAAGTGGCAAGAAGCCATGGAAGATGAGTTGAGATCCATGAGTGCAAACAAAGTCTGGGAGCTAGAAGAAATTCCTAATGGAGCCAAAACAGTAGGCTGCAAATGGGTCTACAAGGTGAAACGTGACTCCAAAGGGAATGTAGAAAGATATAAGGCGCGACTTGTGGCGAAGGGTTTTACCCAAAGAGAAGGGATAGATTATAATGAGACATTTTCTCCCGTCTCGAGCAAGGATTCTTTCAGAATCATAATGGCCTTGGTAGCACATTTTGATCTAGAATTGCATCAAATGGATGTAAAGACAGCATTCCTAAATGGAGACAAGCATCTAGGCAATGGAATCTAAAGTTTGATCAGACAATCAAAAGATTTGGGTTTAAAGAGAATGTTGAGGACAATTGCGTGTATGCAAAGTTTAAGAATGGGAAATACATTTTCCTAATACTGTATGTGGATGACATTCTACTGGCAAGTAGTGATGTTGGTCTGCTGCAGGAAACCAAGAAGTTTTTGTCCTCAAATTTTGATATGAAAGACTTAGGTGAAGCCTCATTTGTTTTGGGCATAAAGATTCACCGAGATAGAAGCAAAGGGGTATTGGGATTGTCCCAAGAAGCATATATAGAGAAAGTTCTGAAGAAATTCAATATGCATAAGTGCAGTCCTTCACCTGCTCCTATAGTCAAAGGTGACAAGTATGGGGCGCATCAGTGTCCCAAGAATAAGTTTGAAAGCGATCGCATGAAAGCTGTTCCATACGCTTCAGCTGTAGGAAGTCTACAGTATGCGCAAGTGTGCACACGCCCAGATCTAGCATTTGTAACCGGGTTGCTTGGCAGATATCAAAGTAATCCTGGTATGGAACACTGGAATTTGATAAAGAAAGCCTTAAGATATTTGCAAGGTACAAAAGGTCTAATGTTGACATATAGAAGAACTGATGACCTACAGATAGTAGGGTATTCAGATTCTGACTATGCAGGAGATGAAAGAAAGTCCACATCAGGGTATATATTTACTCTTGCTCAAGGAGCTATTTCGTGGAAAAGCCAGAAACAAACAATTAACACTGCGTCATCGACGATGTATGCTGAGTTTATTGCTTGTTATGAAGCATCAGGGCAGGTGAACTGGCTTAAGAAATTCATACCCGGTTTGAAGGTGGTTGATAGCATCAACAAACCACTAAAGTTGTATTGTGACAACGAGCCAGCTGTATTATACGCTCACAACAATAAGTCTAGCAATGCCGCCAAGCACATTGACATCAAGTATTATGTTGTGAAGGATAAAATCCGGGATCACGCCATCAGTCTAGAACATATAAGCACAGAAAAGATGCTAGCGGATCCGCTTACGAAAGGCTTACCGCCCAACGTGTTCAGAGGACATGTAGCCGGCATGGGTTTAAGGGAAAGCCTGTGATACCTGGATAGCAAGGGGGCCCAAGGCAAGAATTCATCTCTAAACAGAAAAGGGTTTGTGGCTGTCGAGTCTAACGGTAATGACTGTGATGACGGAACATGCTCAATACTCTGATTTGTGATGGGGTGAGTTGGAAAAGCACAAGGCGATAGAAGAGATCAAGGGGGAGAATGTTAGATTGATCTCAAGTGGGGTGGCCCAACGGCAGCCCATTAACCCCTTAATCGCGCCCTGATCGGGGGCGCCTAACCCTAATGGTTAGTGGGCCCCCGTCGCACTGCGCTATATTAAGAGGGGTGGGGGCTGGCAGGCTCAGTTCACGAGATTCGCCGCAGCCACAAACCCCACCGTACATCCCTAGAACCTCCACCGATCGGAGCAGCGCAGCGAGCGGCGGGAACGCGCCACCGACGTGCCACGACGCCCTCTCCTTCCTCCTGCGACGACGCTGCCGTCGCCATGGCCAACAATGCCGCAGGGAACCCCGCCGCAACCGCCGATGGTCGCATCCCTAACTTCCTGTTTTCATTACTGTTTTCCTCGGTAGATCATGTATAGGTTTCGATTGCTACTGTTTTATCTCCTGTTTCCCAAGACCGTTCTACTGCTAGTTAATTGCAAGTCTATCAGCCCCAGCTCCAGCTGCACACGTCTTCCTCAACGACCTCCACGGCAACGACTTCGACGCCGTCTTCCGCCTGCTCCCGTCGTCGCCGCTCGCCGGCGCCGGCTGCCTCGTGTCGGCATGGCCGGGCTCCTTCTACGGCCGCGTCTTCCCCGACGCCAGCCTGGACTACGTCGTCTCCTCCAGCAGCCTACACTTCCTCTCAAAGGTATCTAGCTATACCATGCATTGCCAAATGCGAAATAAAGGCAGATCGAATGATCGATGCATATAATGCATGCAGGCGCCGACGATTACGGCACCGAGCAGCGGCGAGCATCTGAACAGGGGACGAGTGTACGTGTCGGCGGAGAGCCCGGCGGCGGTGCTGGACGCGTACCGGGCGCAGTTCGAGACGGACTTCTCCACCTTCCTCTGCTGCCGCGCCGCGGAGACGAGGCCCGGCGGCGGCCTCCTCCTCACCTTCGTCGCCAGGAGGACGGCCCGCCCCACCGCGCACGACTGCTACCTCTGGGACCTCCTCGCCGACGCCCTCATGGGCATGGCCGCCGCCGGGCTCATCGACGAGGAACAGGTCCACAGTTTCAACGTGCCGTTCTACGCCGCATGCCCCGACGAGCTCGTCCAAGTCATCTCCAAAGAAGGCTCCTTTACCGTCAGTGACATGCAGCTCTTCGAGTCCACACGCCTCCTACCTTCTCACCTGACCAAAGACGATGACGAGGTGGACGAAGAGGTGCCGCGGTGGCTAGCCGTCGAGACCGTAAGCACTCTGAGGGCGGCCCTGGAGCCCATGCTGCGGACGCACTTCGCCATGGCGGCCATGGACGAGCTGTTCCGCAGGTACCGCCTCCTATTCGAGGGGTACTATCGCAACAAGGGCACCAAAAAACAAGGACGACATCACCAACGTCTTCCTCGTCTTGGAGAAGAAACAACACTAGCCAACGTTCTGCACAGTGGCGAATCAAGAGTAAAATGAGGGGGGCTCATTTTCTCCTTTTTTCTTGTTTCTTTCCTATTTTTCTTCTTCTTCCTCTTCTTCATCCATGGCTAAAATTTTCTAGAGGGGCTCCATAGACACTATTGGAGTAGGGGCTGGAGGCTGGAGCAACCCCCTAAGATTCGCCATTGGCTCTGCAAGCACTACCATCTTATCTGGCTGTCACATACTACCTTGTGCCTTTAAATTAAAGTTCACTTCATTACAATTTATAGTGAGTTTATTAATGTGAACTTGGAAAACTGATTTATAAACGTGTGAGTAGTTTAATGTTCACCGCAACTTGTGTAATATATTCTTAATAATTTACTAACGCTTATTTCTCATTGGGAGTTTCATGTGCACGATTAGATAGATTGACACATCATCTAAGATTGTTTGAAACTATGATGATTTACCTCCCCTCAATGCATAGTTCATCTCTTATTGTTTTCTAAGTTACATGCAAGATATAAGCTATCGGAAACGATGTATAGAGAGGTTCATGCCCATTAAACTCATTTCATCTCTCTCTTTATTAATACAATGACACATCATAAAAAAATGATGACATGTCAGTCTATTTAATGCTTATAAAACTTTCACTCACAATGGTCTTAAAATGGCTGAACTATTGGATCAAATTTCTGTGGTGCTACATGGCAGAATTATGTCATGGACGAAAATGGGATTTACTTCTTACCGTATGTTGTCATCCATGAATAGAGACAATACGTGCACCTACCTTGTACCTTCCTACTTATAGCCTCCAACAAGGGGTGCAGACTAGGTGAAATTATTTGCATGGCTAGCGACAGAAGGCCGGCTGTGGACCATGGATAGACGTCGACGCCATGGGCCCATTTGGTACAGGACTTGTTTAGTTCGCGCGAATTTGATCGAATTGACTGTAGCAGATTCTCTTGAGAATTGAAAAAGTAGAGAGAGGGCACGTAGTTCAATGCGTTGCTTTTGGTCGAATTGGTGCTCTTTCGAGCGAACTAAACAAGGCCATAGTTCTGACTCATGCAAAAATGATTTTAGCTCTGGCTCTTCTAGTGAAACAATTTTTTTTTTGATTTGGCTAGTTAGATTGGGAATTTTTTTTTGGTAGAACAAGCTTCTTTGTGTTTTTCAGAATGTATAGAATAAGGCAATTTTCAATTGTGCCCTTACTTATTTCTAGTTTTTTTAACTCCTTTTTCTTTCTTTCATTTTCACTTTTCTCTCCCTTACCGTTACTTCTTTTTCCCCTTTTTCTTTTTTCTCCTGGCTGTCCGACGTTATCCTCTGTTTTGTCTCATTTCATCTTCATCCCCATGACCTTATCCTCTGCGTGCCCGCCAGCCTCCACCGAGCTACTCCGCTGCAGCGGCGGCACGCATCGGTCGGCCTCCACCTAGATGTGGCTGTGTAATTTCCATCACATAGCAGGGCACATGTGTCTTTTCGTGTTTTTGGTTGGGGATGAGCTGGTATGAGTTACTATTTTTGGCTTTGTCTCGCGGGTTGTAAAGGTAAGAACATATCTTATGGAGCTTCTGCCCAGCTTTCCCCTGATGAGAGCTGTTTTCATTTGGCCCTTTGGTAGATGAAGCTGAAAAGCTGGTGCATAAGTTGTTGCATAAGCCATGCCAAAGGGGCCATAGACTCTGACGCCAATAACAAGTGCTTCTTTTATGATCAAGACCCGGAGACCACACATACTCGTCAATTGCCCTTACACCTAGTGGCAAATCTAGAGCTAGAAGAAAGAAAGGGCTCATTTTTCTCTTCTTTCTCCTTTCTTTCCTATTTATTTTCTTCTTCGTCCTCTTCATCAATGGCTAAAATTTTTTAGGAAGGACTCCAACACTTACACCAAGGAGATTTGGTGGAATGCAATCAGCTGGATGCACTGCCATAGTAGCTTCTAGTTGAGCTTACAGGACTGGTGGGCGCATGCCAGACTGCAGCCGAAGGAACGAAGGAGAGGCTTCGACGCGTTGTTCCTCTTGGTCATTTGGTTGGTTTGGAAGGACCACAACGGCACACTCTTTGATCGACGAAGCTCAACTAAACAGCTCGTACCTAAGATCAAAGAGGAAATCCAGGTATGGATACAGACAGGAACAAAGTTTCTGCAAAATTTTCGCAAAAATTGCGCATTGGAAAACATGTCTCCTCCTCTCTCACGACATGCTTCCCAATGCAACATTTATAACTTAGTTTTTGAAACTTTCGCGAACTAAACAAGGCCTGGAGTTGTCTTAGATATGAGGAGTAGGCCTTTATTACTTGGGGCCTGCCCTCCATCCGGCTAGGGATCGCTCCATGGCTGCTGCTTAAATGCCGAGGATTCTTCTAGGAGCGGATCTCTTGTGTTCGCTTGGCTTATCAGCCACCAACCAGCAGTACTTCAGTCTCACAACAAATCAGCACCAGCCACCAGCCACCAGCCAGCCAGCAGTACTTCAGTCTCACAACAAATCAGCACCAGCCACCAGCCGCCAGCCAACCGAACAGGCTGGCGGCGATGAAAAGGAGCTCTGGGTTCGTGGATTTGGGCGATTTGGGAGACATGCGCGATGACGGAGAGGGATGAGGTCATGGTGGTTGGGAGGAAGAGATAAACGATAAGTTCTGGTGGAGATAAACAAGCAAGGGCATTTTGGTCAATTTGTATTTTAAACGTGGACTGAAAACTCTACATGTTCTTATATTTGGGAAGAATTGTGAACGTTTAGAGCATCTCCAGCATTTTTAAAATCTACTCTAAAACTTATCATTTGGAGAGTCATTTAAATAAAAATCGCTTTCAAAATCTTTATACTCCCTAACAGTTTTTTTATATATTGTGCGTAGTCTAGAAAGTCATCCTCGCTCTCTATCTTTGGCTAGCGAAAAATCCGGAATAGAGAATATCTATTTAGATATCCAATTAAAGAGACTGTTGGAGAGTGTTTTTACACTAAAATCTCTATTCTTGTGAGTTAAAAAAGATATAAATAGTCTCTTGGAGATGCTCTTAACATTGCTATATTTTAGAATGGAGGAAATATTTTCTTTAGGCGGTTGTCTTTCTCTAGCGAGCTCCATGTGAGCTGCTATTGTAACACGAGCTTGTTAGCTCCAGGTTGAGGCCATGTATTTGTTTCAATTCTTTTTAAATACAATAATGCACAACTTCCCGTATCCGAGAAACAAAAAACTTATAGACTCCTCTGTGGGCAAGAGCGACAATATATGGCCGAAACAGTTTTTTTTTTTATAACTATGGCCGAAACAGTTGGTAAGGGTGAAACCCAATTGAATGTAGGTAGTGGTTCTTTTATATCTCACATGTTTATATCAAAAGCACGCAACGGGGACCAAGAATGCAATAAATTTTCCGGACTAAATTAATCATCACTTCTCTCTTCTCACTGTTATATATAGAACTGACTTGTAGGAAAGAATTGTTATTGATTTTGGTGTAAGTAACATGTCAAATATAATTTTTTATCTATGTAATAACTTAAGTATATATATTTATAGAAGTAAAAATTCTTGAGAAATTGACACTGTCCACCTAAGCAGTGTGTTAAACAACCGTTTAGCATGTATAATGACGTTTAATTACATTCTGTTTAGACCGTTTAGGCTATTTAATCCTATTTTTAACCGTTTAGACCCGTTCCCGTTTAGTGGACTGTTTACGGCCTAAACGAAATAGTTGGGGTCCATTCATCGTTTAAACATCATTTAAACGGCCGTCTAGGCCGCTTAGACGAAGGGCCTCTTTGGCACAGCTCATTGCAGCTTTAGCTTATGCACTGTGCAATTACTGTTCATCTACTGTAGAATACTGTAGCGTGAAGCCGGCAGAGCTAGAAATTTTGGCTTCTCCGGCTTGTCCCTTCTCTAGTTCATTTTTCCTTCTCGGGTTGCGGAACAGCTTCGTGCTACAGTATTCAACAGTGTTAAACAGTGCCAAATAGTATTTTTGCAGACAAGCTGAAGCTGGTGTGAGCCGTGCCAAAGAGGCTCCAACACTGGCGACAACACTGAGTTAGCGTGGCTGAGGTTGCTGGAGATGGGGTCGGCCCAAGCCCCAAGGGCAGGGCGAGAGAGCTCGACTTCGGTGACTTGATTGATTCCAGTTCCGCATGCTATTTATAACAATTTCCGGTTGAGCTGGCCCGTATAATCCTACAATAATGTTGTTAGATTCAATCACAACATCGCAAGTCAAAAATTGATGGTTAGAGAGTACGATGGGATAGTTTTCGTACAAACATGCTAGCCTTTGTAGATTAATTTGGACTCTGAAACTTTAGCTGTGAGTTCCAGTGGAACTAGACACGCATAGTGATGGAACTAGACATGCATAGTGGTGAGCATGCATATGAAAACATCAATACCGAGAGTTTTCACAAAAAACAAGGAGTATTTGATGAATTCATTAATTAGATGATAAGGAAGAAAAACACAAAGATCAACTACGAGCGGAACTATCTATTACACCAAAATTAGGTTTTGCTCGTGGCTCTTCAAACTATAGCAAGTTGCAGTAGTACTTAAATCAGATTTAGTGACGCAATGTATTGTACCTAAAGTGTTTGAAAAAAAAAGAATTAACATCATAACCTAAAATGACTTTTATTGTCAGTCACGCAGGCCATCGAGCAGAAGAGAAGAGAATCTGAATTTGACGAGCCACGGGCTGGGCGGCATATGCTAAACGGCGACGCGATGCCCATCGCATTCTCAAAATTTTCTCATCCGGGATCCTCCTGTGGCTGCTCGTTGAACGGAACACACACCAAGCAGCAAGTAAACGCCACCGACTCCCAGCCGGAAGAGCCGAGCCGAGCAAGTCTCCTCGTCTCCTACTCGTCCCCAACCTCCCGTCCCCGACCCCGAGCCCCCCTCGCTGACCCAGGCTAGGGTTCCACCCCGACCCCACCCGATCCGATCCGATGGACGGCGGCGACTCCTCCGGCGCCGGAGCCGGCGGCGCCGCGGCGGCCGCGGCCAAGTGGCGGAGCGACGCGTCGCGGGCGTTCCAGTACTACCTGGACCGCTCGACGCCGCACGCCACGGGGCGGTGGCTCGGGACGCTCGCCGCGGCCGCCATCTACGCGCTGCGGGTCTACATGGTGCAGGGCTTCTACATCGTCACCTACGGGCTCGGGATCTACCTCCTCAACCTCCTCATCGGCTTCCTCTCCCCCATGGTCGACCCCGAGCTCGACCCCTCCGCCGCCGCCGAGGGCCCCGCGCTGCCCACCCGGGGATCCGACGAGTTCAAGCCCTTCATCAGGCGCCTCCCCGAGTTCAAGTTTTGGTCAGATCCCGTTCCCCTCTCCCAGATCTGTATCCGCTCCTCGCCAGATCCGGGTTTAGTTCTTACTGCATCTGCTCCAGCAATCCGCTACCCTACCTTTATGTATTTGCTCACTGGGGTGGAGCGATCGCTTTGGTTAGATAGCTACTAGACAGCTTCCCGTAATCCAGACGGACCCATGTTAATTGGCAGTTCCAAAACCGATTAGTTTTCTTTATTACTGCTCAAGTTACTATTCCTCAGCTACCGCTGATCCCTCCCCACAGTTATTAGGCATTTTTTGTCGACCAACTGTGGCAATCCAATCCCCTCCAGGTTTTCCCACTGAATTGATCAATGGAAGCTAGTTTTGTTGCGATCGATGATAAGCTGGCAAGATAAAACTTAGTTTGTAGAGTACAAGTCTAAGAGGGCAATGATCGAACAACGGTTGCTTTAGTAAGAGAAGAAAAGGGTTGCAAAAACTCTGTTAGGAAGTTTTGAGAGTCATCTGATCTGATTAAGGTTGTTTAATTCCAAGTCGTGTTGCCATGCATTTAGTTGTGAAATCATTGTCGATCGTGCTTGTTTGTGCTGCATACTGGTTTGCATATCCTCCAGTGACCTGACAACCAAGCATTGTTGCCTGTCAGTTACCGCCTAAACTAAGGATGAGTTCTCGAATAAACCTCTCAAGTTATGTTGCATACACAATGATAAAAATAAACTCCTCTGATGTTGTCACACCACCTAATTGCACAGAGAGGTGTCACTTATTGCTACTGGTCCTCCCTATCAAAGTGGACCTTGTAAATTAGGTGACAATATCGGTGTATGTGATGCCCATATGATTGTTCCTGGGGGTTCTGTTATTGAAGTTAGAATTAATCTGAAGTGCCATCATTTTCATTACAGTATACTCACTCGTTTTTTGTATATCTGACGCTTAAGGGCAAGAATCAGATTAAAAGTGGAGTATCTGTTTTAAATGGCATCTATCTGGATTAATTGGAATTTCAGAATTTTTTTGACTCTTGCTGATCGAGTCTCATTCCTTTTTATTTGCTATAATTGGTTTGGGTTATCATCACTTCCTGCTTAGCGCATAATCTAGCTTTTTTCCCCAAACGGTGGCCAGGCAATAGCCTTCTGGAGTCCTGGCTAAGCGATTATTGCACATTCAGGAACCTAAAATCTCGCTCATTGCCTAGTTGCTCAATGACTGAGCCTTTGTTGATTGCTGACTGTTTCTAGGTTTTGACCATGTGCTTGGTGTGGGGGTTTTAAGTTGTACCTTGTGACCTTTCTGATGAATATCATTGCATGCTGGATGGTTATATGGAAATCTCTGTAGCTACATCTGCATCTACATGGGATGGATTTACTGTCATAGCAAAATATGAGTCAAACCACAAGTTCTGACGTAGTTTTAATGATTTATAGTTTCTATGATTTCTCATGGCATTCCTGCTTTGGTAAGTTTTCAGATAGATGAGTACTGATGGCTTATTTCTGAATTCATTGCCATAAGTCTTGTTCAGGAGTTTTCTGGGAGTGCTTCGGTTTTTCGTCGATTGCAAACCATAACTTGTGTCAAGTTCCCTTTTCTCTCCTAAAGAAGAGTTGGAGTGCATTTTTTGTGTTGAGTAAACCATTCAACGCTGCAGGAAAATGCTATTGGTAGTCATGAAAAGACAGCATATGAACTTTGGCCACTTTCTATGTATTCCATGATCATTGTTTGCCCCCTCTCGACCAATTTGAAATTAGCTGCAGTGCAGCATGCACACATATAAGGGCCTATTTGGTAGAGCTCCATCTGATTCTGATTCTCTGTGGAAGCTGATTCTCCGATAGAAGTGATTTTGCGGCTGAAAGTGATTCTCTTGAATTCTCTAGCATAAACTCTCAAAATCAGGATGGAGAATCACTTCACAGAATCAGGAGAAGCTACTTTTTTCAGCTCCCAGCCTCTTAGTTCATTTTAGAGAATCACTTCACAGAATCAGCAGAGAATCACTTCTCTCTAAAAAATTGTTTGGCAGAGCTCCTGCTGGATTCAGCTGAGAATCAGCTCTGAGAGCTGTACCAAACAGGGCCTAAAATGCATGTGTGGTTGCTATTCCATTTCTAGCATTTTCCAAAATAGTTCTTTTGTTCCATTATTAAATCTTGATGCTGAAGATTTTTCCGACAGTTCAGTCCATTATATCCCCATAACAACCATTTCCTTATCTTTCAGGTATGCAATCACAAAAGCTTTTGTTGTAGCTTTTGTGATGACTTTCTTCTCTGTGTTTGATGTTCCTGTCTTCTGGCCTATACTCCTCTGCTACTGGGTTGTTCTCTTCGTCCTTACAATGAAGCGCCAGATTGTTCATATGATCAAGTACAAATATGTGCCCTTCAGTATCGGGAAGCAGGTCAGTACTTGCGGTTGAAACTTGTGATTTTTGTTCATTAGCCGAATATAATATGTGCTGAAACTCAACTGATGTTGGTATAATGGGAATTGCCTGTTTAATTAATGCTTAGACAGTGTATGTTTTGTGATCAATCTTATCTTTATTTTGTGATGCTGAAGAATTGCTTGGGTAGTAGTCACACGATATTATTCGGTTAAGTGTCACTGTCAGTAGTTCCATTTCTCATGATTTGCCCCAACTGTGATGCCAGAAATATGGTGGGAAGAAGGGTGGTGCGAGCAGCAGTTCCCCAAAAGACTGATCCTGGACCTACCCAGTAGGAAGCATGGCAGGGGAACAAGATACGGTGGATGATGATATTTGATGTGCTAAATACCAAGTGTAATACTTCATTCATATCTAGAGGTAGACGGACATTCGCTCCTGTTTCTGACTCGGGTTCACGGTTTAATTCGATATTGTGCTTAGAATGCTTCCTTCTGTGTGTGTATAGCGTGGTTCGCTCCTCTGATAAATTATTTCGTTTAGTTACCAAAAAATCTCAGGCTCAGCAATAAGTGGTATGCTAAATTCTAGTCCCCGCCTTGGCCTACTACTGCTCCGATTGGTATCCCTAGCTGAATCAGAATCCAAACTGTGAACGCAGAACTATTTTGCTGTTCAGAAAATGTACGGCACCTAGTGTCATTTAATTATGTGACATCAAACTGTCTCATGCTGGGTTGATAACCCGTTGGTAACATGGTAGTCATGTTCAGTTTACCTGAGGCCCAAAAAAGGATGAAGTTGAAATCATCGGGACCGTGTTATTATCCTCTCTTTTTTTATTCCAAATCCAATCCATAAAATATTACAGATCAACAAACTATTCAAGATACAAAAGCCCTGACCGGAACAAGCAGGCGAAGGGAGATGACTATACAAAAGCCCTGACCAGGGCATCATCTCTATCCACCAGATAGCATCCATACATAGGTGCATAGAAAAACACTGTAAAGCGCCAGCAGCGACGCCTGTTCGGTTGGCTGGTGGCTGGTGCTGATTTGTTGTGAGAGAAAAGTACTGCTGGCTGGCTGGTGGCTGATGGCTAGTGCTGATTTGTTGTGAGAGAAAAGTACTGCTGGCTGGTGGCTGATAAGCCAAGCGAACAGGCTGGTCAGCACGTATTTGTACCCCTGCAGGTTCCTGCGCCCAGAGGAGCCGCCTGTCGCCGGCAGCAGCCTGTTCAGGTATTCGCTCACGGTGGTGTACCTCACGTCCGGGTACAGCTCACAGGCCGCCGCCCCCATCGACGGCTCGATCTTGAAGTCGGTCTCCCCCAAGATGTCCGCCGCGTGCGCGATCGACAGCGCAATGCCTAGCGCGAGAGGAGCCCCTGCAGAATCGTTAACCCCGTTCACATTTCACGGCGGTCCTGGCCGGCTCCACGGCGCCGGTGCGGTCAACGTCGGTCCAGAACTCCGACGGGAAAAACCTCTGCGCGGCGCACGCCGGCGAGCGAGCTTCCAATCAAAGTTACAGGGCAGTGAGTGAACAGACAAAGGTTCTTATTACCTTGACGTTGCCGGCGATGAACCTGGTCTGGTCGGCGATCTGCCGCGTCCCCAGCGCGGAGATGACCACGTCGGCGGCCTTCATCGGGGGCACCAGGCTGGCGTGGTCGTACAGGTCGCCCCTGACGAGCACGACGCCCCAGTCCCGGAAGCTCTGGAGCAGCGCCGCCTTGGCTGGGTCGGAGGGGGCGGTGTCCCTGACGAGCGCGGCGGTGGGGTGGCCCAGCCGCGCGCTCGCCGCCACCACGTGCCTGCCCAGGCGCCCCGTGCTGCCGATCACCAGGATCCGCGTCTCCTCGGGCGCCATCTTGGTTGCTTGTGTTCGATCGGTTTGGGACGCGCCCAGACGGCGGGACGGGCAAGTGAGCTCGCTCGCTCGACGGGTGTGGCTGGTTTCACTTTTGAGTAGGCACCTGTCCTTCCTGATCGGTGCTTACTTGCATTAATGTATCCACTTTTTTTTGGAGGACATGATATACTCCGTATGTATCAACTACCTCGTGAAACACGGGCAACACTAGAAACAAATCATAAGTAAATCTATAGCGTTTTATTTTTTGAGGAAAATGAGTAAATGCACAGTTTTTTTGAGCAAAAGTAAATGCACAGTTGATGGGCTGGCGAAGTTACTGGACCGGAAGGCAGCAGGCCTCGTTGCCCGTGCAGGAATTGTTTTTAATTTTTTTTACGATTTTTCAAAAAGAACGGTTGGATGACAGATTTTGCAAATCTGTCATCCAACCGCCGTATCATACAGCCCGGCGGTAAGAAGATGCAACCGCCAGATGAAACGGCGGTTAGGTTAACCGCCAAATGAACCGACGGTTAGTTTCCAACCGCCGTTTCATTCGGCGGTTAGCCCTTACCGCCGAATGGAACGGCGGTATCTTTTTTTTATTTTTGTATTGAAAAATGGTGTAATTTTTTAAAATGGTTGCGAGAATATATCACAAACAAGAATAAAAGGAAATTACATGGAACGGTATATATCACAAACAAGAACATGAAAAGTATAATACAAGATCCAGTACGACATAATCAGTCCGTAAAAAGTAAAAAACTAAATGCGGCCTCGCTTGGCCACCTTAGGCCTGACCCTCCTGGCCGCCTGCTGCGCGGCCCTCGTGTGGTGCGCGGAGTACGTGAGGGGGTCAGGTGGCGGTGCCTGCCGACTCGGGCGCCCTGCATCCGCAGGAGGCGGTGTCGCGAACGGTGGCTGCTGCGAGAACTGAGTAGCAGGTACAGGGGCGCCACCTAACTGCGAACCACCAATCTCCTCCTGCGACCCCTGCCCCTGTCGGTACCACCGGTCAATCTCGGAGGGGACCGTCCACTGGGTCGGCGCTGGGTGCTGCTCCTCGACTGGGTCGTCGGGTGTCCCGCCTGAAGCGTACGCTGCATTATACACAATCACGTTAGTACGCAAGTAAAAGCATGTAGTCATATCGTTTGGTCAATTACGTACCTAAGCCGTGGACGGCGTGCCCTGCCGACGTGGACGCGCCGCCTGTGGTCATCGCTGGTTGCCCTGTCACATAAAACGTTAGTCGAGAACGTAATTAGTCAATGTTAGGATGTTACGAACAAAACGTGGATACTATAGTGTACCTGTGCTGTAGACAGCTGCTGGCCTCGGCGTGTACGTGGGTATCCCCAGGGGAGCGCTCTGAACCGGGACAGGAGTGCTGAGCGCGGGGGGTACCGTCGACGGACCTGGTCCCATAGGAGTGAAGGGTAGCCGCGAGGAGCTGGACGGCGCAGTGGGTACCGTCGACGGACCTGCTCCCATAGAAGGGAAAGGTGGCCGCGAGGAGCTGGACGGCGCGTGGTACGAACGTCCAGTCGACGCCGAGCTCGAGGACGAGGCGGGGTGGCGTGGAATCGCCGGAGCGTCGTCGTGCCGGCACGAAACCGCCTTCCTGAACTTCGTGAGGAGGGCCAGAATGTGGTCGTACGTCGCCACGTGGTCGGCGGGGGTCATGAAGTCCGCCCTCGCTCGGCTCCTCGCCGCTGTGGCGTCGATCTCCGCGAGCACGTCGTACTGTTCAATTATGTTAATTAAAATGCATACTGATCGAATGTGTTATAGCAGTAAGGACGTAGTACTTACCCCAATCGCGTAGTTCTGGTCGCGTCGTACCGGGTACGTACTCGTGACCTGCGCCGGGGGGAAAGTGGGCTCGGGCGGAACGCGGAGGACCCAAACGCGGGTCCGAGGCCAGTACCACCGCAGGTACGCTGCGAAGGCCTCGTCGGAGTGCGGTCGGTGCTCGTCGACGACGTGGTTCAACGCGTCTGCCCAACCCACCACGTAGGGCGCCACCGCGGGCTCCCACTGTGTGCCAGCTGTGTGTCCCTTCCTCGTCCACCTATTCAAAGATTGACCACGTAAGTTAAGAAATATACAAAACTTGCGGGACGGAAATACGACACACGTACCTGTGGTGGGTGGGGTCGACGGAGTGGACGACCGGCAGCGGTGACTCCTGGTAGAGGTGGAACTGCCTCATCACCCTGTGCACCGCGTACTCCTCCACGTGGACGTCGAAGACCAGGGGCTTCGTCGTCAGCCAGTAGTCCTGGTCGCGCTGGCACAAGGAGGACCGGCCGTGCGGTGCCCGAGCGTGGATCACGTCAGGCGAGTAGGGGGTCCAACGCACGTCCGCGTCAACGAGCCCGTCGAACTGCCCGACGAAGTCTGCGTACGACTTCCTCGTCTGCTGGCCCACCCAGCTCGGCTGCACAAGTAATACAAATAATATAGCAAGTCCCAACAACAAAAGGACATTAAAAATAAAAAATGTCCGAACACATACCTTCCGGAGGCACCACAAAGACCCCATGGTGGGGTAGTCGCGCAGGTCTGTGCCAGCAGCCGGCCCGTCGTACGGCTCGGGGCTCATCGCTGGTCTGCCCACTGGGAACCGCTCGTACGACCAAAGCTGCAGAAGCAAGGGACAGCCGACGAAGATAGGGTCTCCCTTCTTAACCTTGTGCACGCCCGTGCACAGGCCCCTGTAGGTGGCGGCCAAAACCGCTGAGCCCCAGCTGATCTGAGGAATCTGCTCGAGCGGGTACGTCGCGACGGCCGTCGCGTAAGGGATCAGGAACCTGTGACACGAGTCCCCCTGTGAGCTGCAGAACATCACCCACCCAAAGAGCCAGAGCAGGTACGCCTCCAAGTGACGCTGGACGGTCTCGTCGTCAGCGTCTGCCCTCATGTAGTCTGCCTGCAATAAGAAGATATAAACTCTAATTTAAACTCTAATATAAGAAGATATAAACTCTAATTTAAACTCTAATTTAAACTTTAATATAAGAAGATATAAACTCTAATATAAACTATAATTTAAACTCTAATATAAGAAGATATAAACTCTAATATAAACTAATTTAAACTCTAATATAAGAAGATATAAACTATAATTTAAACTCTAATTTAAACTCTAATATAAGAAGATATAAAACTCTAATTTAAACTCTAATATAAGAAGATATAAACTCTAATATAAGAAGATATAAAACTCTAATATAAGAAGATATAAAACTCTAATTGAAACTCTAATATAAGTCTAATTTAAACTCTAATATAAGAAAATATAAACTCTAATTTAAACTATAATTTACACTCTAATATAAGAAGATATAAAATTCTAATTTAAACTCTAATTGAAACTCTAATATTAAGTCTAATATAAGAAGATATAAACTCTAATATTAAGTCTACTTTAAATTATAATTTAAACTGTAATATTAACTCTAATATAAAAAGATATAAACTCAAACAGAACGGTGTAGGTACTTACGCTGAACTGAAGCAACCACTTCTTGCTGGGGCCGTGTGTGCTGGTGAACTCCTGGTAGCCCAGCGCGTGCTCGTTCCGCTGAACGTGCGCGAACCTGTCGAGAAGGTCCCGCCGCCAAGTGGCCGGAGGGTCGATCGCCCCCATGGCGTCGCCTGCTAGCGGCAGGCCAAGCAGGAAGGCCACGTCCTGCAGAGTGGGCGCCATCTCCCCCACGGTGAGGTGGAAGGTGTGCGTCTCTGGCCGCCACCTGTCGAGGAGAGCCGCCAGCAAGGAGTAGTCGAACTGAAACCGCGTCATGCGGTCCGGTGGCTTCACGTGCGACCGGTCCATGTCGCCCTCCACCAGACGCGCGAGAGGAAGAAGGCCTGCTGCGAGTAACCTGCAACGCAAAGTAGTGGTCGCATTAGATATAAATTTTTAACATATCATAAATGTTGACAATTTGAAGTGATGGCTTACCTCGGAACGAAGAGGGGGTGTAGCGGCATGTAGGTCATGCCGACACGAGAGCGAAAGCTGCTCCCGACGTCGACCCCCAGCACGGCCGAGTGGTACGAACGGTGCTGCAGGTCGAGTCGCCTGTCGAGCAACTCAGGAGTCACGTACGCTGGGTCCGCCATAGCTGCAGGGAATTTGTGGAAAAAATAGAATAAGGTAAACATTGACATACAAAAAACAGAATAAGGTAAACATTGACATAGAAACAATAATAGTAACAAAATAATATTAAAAACATAACTTCTATTACAAACAATAATAGTAACAAAATAATATTAAAAACATAACGTCTATTACAAACAATAATATTAAAAAAAACCTTATTCAGAACTTACATTACATAATAATTCAGAACTTACATTACATAACTAAAGCATCAGAACTTACATTACACAACTTATATTACCGAATTAATAATTCAGAACTTATATTTCATAACTAATTATACAATAAACTAAACAATGGTAAAGTAGTTCTACATGAGGCCCTGATTGGTGCGACGGCCACGACCAGCGCCCCTTGATGGAGGATTTGAGACCACATTTGATGAGCCTCCTGCACCGCTTGGATCATAATAAGACGTCGCAGTGCACTTCTTGTATGTGTGCCCAACCTCATTGCACTTAGAGCAGATACGCACGTCTGGACCAGCTTCAGATCGATCCACGTTATTTCTAATGCGCTTCTTCTTTCGTCGCCCAGGGCCTTGCTTCATTTCTGGATCTGGATCGGGGATATAAGTTGCATTTTTCCCCGGGTTGTTGGTGAAGGAGCCAAATATCCCATAGTCATACACCTCAAAACTCCAGGTAGCCATAATGGTTTGCTTGAAGAAGTAGGGAGAGACGTACATACGGGGCTACAGTCCCTCAGCTTCATAGCAGGCAGTAATCACATGGGAGCAAGGCATGTCCAGCAGCTGAGGCTTCTGGCACGAGCAAATGCAACTATCGTTCCGGAGAACACACTCTTGTCTGACCCTTTCCCGTCCGGCCACCGTCCTCCCTTTGTCCTTGCAAAGAACCTCGAACCGCCGTTCAGCTGAACCCTGCGGATACGCACGGTGCAATAGAGCCTTCTTCTGCTTTTCGTCCATATACTCAGTCATCTTGTACCCATACATCAATTGGTTACTTTCCATGGCAGCCGCAGCCTTTCCATACCGGTCATGAAAATATTTGATTGTGCGGTACACGAAGAACTCGATGATTCCCACTAGGGGGAGGCCCTTAGCTCCATGAAGCACCCAATTGTAAACCTCGGCATAGTTTGTAGTCTATATACCATGCCGAGCACCTCCTTCATTATAGATCAATGCCCATTTTTCTTTGGGCTCATTCTCAATCCACTGGCTGAAAGTCTTAACTGCACGGCCCCTTCTCCTTCTAGTCTGGTCAGTGTCCAACCCCACATCCTCAAGAGACTTGGGCTCGTCTGCTTCATTTGTGATGGGTTTCTTTACGAGCTCCTCTGATTGTTTCTTCGTAAGGTCATCTAGTTTCTTCCAGATTTGGTTGAACTTCCTCTCCTGATTCTGGCTGCATAAGCGCTTGAACAGCTTCATCAGTGCCTTGTTCTTGAACTGGCTATAGAAATTAGCTCCCATGTGACGGATGCACCACCTGCTCATGACGTCGGGCCATCGTGGTAATGTCTGCCGCTCGGTGCTGCCATTCTTCATTTCTTCAATTGCCTGCAAAATACATTTGTGCCTATCATGTATGACACACACGTTTGGCACATTCCCCACAACCATACTCCTCAGCCTCTCCAGAAACCAATAACAGCTGTCTCCGCTCTCTTTCTCCACAAAAGCCAAGGCTAAGGGCACTAATTAATTGTTACCGTCGCCGGCAACGGCGGTGAGGATTGTGCCTTTGTACCTTCTTGTCAGGAAGGTCCCATTAATGCATATTGTCGAGGTTGTACTCGTCAGATATTTGTCCGGCAGACACCCCGCTTTGTGCGAAGATTGATCACGGTGATGAACAGAAAGACACGGGATTTTTATACTGGTTCGGGCCTCGAGATCGAGTAATAACCCTACGTCCAGTTGCTGCTTGTATTATTTCGTCGAGTACAGATTACAATGCGTAACAAGTACCCTCGGGTGGATTGTCTAAGATTGCAAATCAATGGAACATACCCTCTACGCACAGGACCCCCGCTATTTATATCCAGGGAGACGTGCCTTACAAGACAAAACAGACCTAAACCTAGTAGGACTCTAACTGTCTTCGGGCTTCCCTTCTGCGATCAGGCCATCGTGTCTTGTTCGGAGTCTTGGTCGTCTTGGAGTCGATAGTCGGCAATCCTCGTGATCGGGTACCCTGGTATTATGGCCTCAACAGTAGCCCCCGAGCTTATCTTGTTCAGAAAAGGTTGATTGTTCAATAGCCTTCGGGTCTTTTTGCTCTTCGGGTGATTTTTGGATATGTTAATACCTCGTCAATCACTTTTGTATGAGAGCCAGAAAAGTTCCCGAACTCTTGAATGTAGAAACCTGCATCTGAATGATAAGGTCAAAGAAAAATATCAGCCATAATAATAAAATAGAACTGTTCCGTCTTGAAAAATGGAACGCCCCAGGATTGATGTAACTGCTGCCCAGGGCATTAAAAACCCACTCCGCACGTCTCCCGGGACTTTAGCAGCGCACGCGATACGGCTCTGCTCTGGCTCCTCGATTCTCGCACGAAGCGTCGCACCCCTGAGTCTTTAAATATCAGATCTCCTGGATTGACATGTACTTGAAACTTCCATCCTAAGCCTTCTTCCTCCACTCGCCATGGGAAAGAAAAAGCTTAGCAGCAGGTTCAAGCTTCCTCGTCTCCTTTTCGGAGACTCCCCTCGCAGCTCCGGCGAACAACCGCCCGACAAGCCGGAGGACCCGCCGGCGACGACACCACCCACCGCTCCTCCTCAGGCTCCGCTCCTAGCTCTCCCCTGGTATGGGGATGATGGAGTCGAGGTCGAGCCACCAGAGGAAGAGGCTCCGGCGGTAGCGCCGCCATCTCCCGAGGCTGCTCCGTCAAGCATTGCCGCCGGGAAACGCCCTGCGTCTTCCTCCCCAGCCCCGGCATCTCCTATCTCCCTCTCCTCCGACGACGAGCCAACACAAGGAGGGAGCGGAATCCGGCTGAGGCCAGAGGCGGCGCACGCAGGCGCATCTTCGTCTTCTGCTCCGGTGGATACCAGCGGCGACGAAGAATTCGCCCGGCGCCTCTTCGTCTCCCTGAACCGCGACCTGATCGGGATTCCTGGAGACGGAGCGCTCGTGGATCTCGTCAGCGACTCTGAAGAAGAGAACGCGTAGATGACGATCCACCGGCGAGCACACCATCGCCCTGATCAGTTTGGTTGTCAATCATCAACCCAAGATCAGGGCGCTTTAGTATTTTGATTTCAGGATAGTTATCAATCCATTGTGAAATGTTCCCTCTTTTGGATTTAATGAAGAAATTTCACTTGATGGATGTAACTCAAATTCCTTGTGCTTTGGAAATTTATCTGTGTCAATCTGTTCACGAAATTGCTCATCCAGAAACAACATTCCCGAACGAAAAATTTCTTCCGACCAGACTAACTATCTTCAGTGTGTTCGGGAGATTTGACCCTGATCAAACATGATCGGGGCATTTCCTTGATTCACACCGATCGGTTGGTCATTTAAAACTGATAACTTACCAAATAAGCTAACAGCCCTAAATGCATTGAATTGGACTTACGCATTTTTCGAAACGACGCGTGCCGTAGAAAAAGGAAAGAATCTTTTTGACCCAACAGTCACCGCGGATTGCGCGGCTCAAGGGCAGGTTTTTCGGGGTTCGTGCTCCCGTGCAGAACCATAAAGCCCCCAAGCGCGGCCACTTGAGATCTATTAGGGCCTTCATCTTCCTCGTTCGCATCCACAAAACATTCGCCATTTTCAACCACTTTCTTCCCTCGTCCACTTGCTCCTCCAATCCTACTAGCTTCCAATCGCCATGGCGTCCACGCACCAATCATCTTCTGGCACTGAGTCCACAGGGGACCAGACCAGCACCGCCGCCGGACGAGAACTCCGCAGTGGGAACACGATCCCCACCGCGAACGAGTACTGGTACAAATCAACCACGACGGCCAAGCAATTGCAGAAACTGGAGGACCTTGGACTACTCCCTGACACCACACTCTTCCCCCGTCGCCATGCCAAAGGTCAGATGTATCCAACCCCCAACACTCTCGAGATGGTGGTGTTCTTGGAGTTCTTCCACTGTGGATTCGGGGTTTTTCCTTCTGATTTCTTCCACAGCGTCTGCGAGCATTACCAGATAGAGCTTGTGCACCTAAAGCCCGGCGCTTTGACAATGCTTAGCGTCTTTGCCTTTCTGTGCGAAGCCTGGTTAGGGATTAAGCCTTCACTGTTGCTGTGGAGATATTTTTACAGTCCTTCATACTACAAGAACCAAGTGATGCTCGGGTCCATCGGGGCTTCCTTGAGAAATCGGGAGATGTACATCCCCTTCCCAGTTAAAGATTGCTGGAAAGGATATGAACATCATTGGTTTTACATCACCCTTCCCCAAGCCTCATTGGCAAAAGGGAAGTATCTGATGCCCTATCTCAAGGATTCGGCCAAAGCCCTGCCAAGAATTACCCCGGAGATGCAGAAGCATATTGATCGGATCTTGGAGCTCCGCAATGCTGGTCTGACGGCGGTTCATGTAGCGGAAATCTTCATTAGATGGAGATTTATCCCACTTATGAATCGCGACCGCTACGCTTGGACATTTACGGGCTACAAGGGCCCGAACAGAATGAAACCCGATGGTGAGCATTTGTTTTTCTGTTCGATTGTTTTTCCGAGTTCGTTTGGTCATTTGAATTCATGACTCTTAACTTAGCAGTTGTCCCAGAGACAGAAGTGGCCATGCGCCTGAAAAAGATGTTCGGGGCTGATCTCCCGGACTGGGAAGACGTCCCAGCACCCTACAGCGCTGACAACCCTCCTCCAGAGGTAAACTGTTACTCAGAAAAAGCTTCTTTTTTCTTTAATAGTGATATGATACACCCCTTTATTCCCGACCAGGCCCCAGCTATTGTTGATGCCCCCGCCCAGAGCGGTGCCATCAATGTCGAAGAGGAGGGGGATCAGCCCGGTGATCAAGGCACCAGGGCCCCGACCAACGAACAACCCGAATCATCACCTGGTTTGGAGAAAGAGGTCCCGAGCAGCCCCCAGGCGATTATCCCCCGAACCCGGAAACGCTCTCGTAGTGTGGAGAGGACAGTTCTTGATTCGGGAGCCTTTGGATCGCCTGGGCCCGCCAATCTGCAGCCCTTTCGTGATCAGCCTCGTCCTGTTGCCCAGGTATCGAGCATGATCGTATTCGGGCGTTTATTCGCAGCTTTTGATCGCATAACCAAAGCTAAACATGATCGGGAGATTTCTCGACAGGAAAATCGTCCGACCAGACAATCATCAAAGCTTATCCCTGGTGCCAAGAGATTTAAGGTTAAAATCCCGACGGCCGAGTAAGAGCTTTGACAACCTTTGATTATGTATGAGCATTTTTCTTAAATGCCGTTTTCACTGTATTTGATTGTTCGGGAATTCAGGCATCCCGATCCCACAGCTTCTCCTCCTGTCAAACCATCTGCCAGAGAGAAAACTCCTGAGCCAGATTTAACAGCACAACTTGACCGCTCAGAGAAAACTGCAGAGATCGTGGGACCCATCCCGACGCCCCTGGGCCCGATCATTAGCGCGCTCCAGGGTTTTTTTACCGGTCCGGTACCGGCTACCGCCGGCCGGCGGTAGCGGTTAGCCGGACCGGTTTGAGCGGTTACCGCTCAAAACCGGTCAAATTCAAAATCCAAACCAAAATCGCTAGTTCAAACGGTTCCCACCGGTTAGCCGACGGTTTGAGCGGTTAGCCGGCCGGTTGCGAAAACATTGAAGAATTTGACATATTTTCGAATTTTAATTAAAATTGGAAAATAAAAGAAAAATTCTAAAAAATTCCTAAAAATATTTTAAGGTGCGTAGAATTTAATGGTGTCAAAATTTTTCAAATATTAGTGCATTTAGTATTTTTTGCGGGCATTAGAAGTTTAACGTGCTGATTTAGTAGGCTGTTTGAACTTCTAATGCCAGCAAAAAAATACTAAATGAACTAATATTTGAAAAATTTTGACATCATTACATTCTACGCACCTTGAAGTATTTTTAGGAATTTTTTTTGATTTTTTATTTTTTTTGAATTCAAATTTCAAATTTTAAATTTGGCCGGTTTGTAACCGGCCGGTACCGCTACCGGTCCGGACCGGTTACACCGGTTACCGCGGGAACCGGACCGGTAGCGGTCGGGAAGAAAAACCCTGGCGCGCTCTCGACAGAATGGCGTTCGCTAGACGCTCGTGCCTCTGCTGCAGAAGCATCTGTGATCAGACTGGGAGCCCAGGTGACTGTTCTCCAGTCCGAGAAAGAAGGTACATGCTTTAAATCTTATGCCTTGCTTATTGAGTTTTTATCCTCAAACTTTTGTTCACATGCTGCCTTTGACCCTGTAGCTGACTCCAAGAGCATTGAGGTGCTCAAAGAGAAAAACTCGGATCTGGAAGGAAGACTGGCTGACCTGACCGCGCGTCTTGAAGCATCAGAGAAGCGCAGTTCGTCCTTGGAATCCAGGCTGATGGAAGGTGCCTGCGTTGCTGCAACTCACACCATCGGGGCTTTGAAGAG
This sequence comes from Alloteropsis semialata, assembly GCA_004135705.1. Classification (NCBI taxonomy): domain Eukaryota; kingdom Viridiplantae; phylum Streptophyta; class Magnoliopsida; order Poales; family Poaceae; genus Alloteropsis; species Alloteropsis semialata. The sequence continues at coordinate 73,487,206 of CM014274.1, forward strand.
CCATCTCCCTGATCTGGACGTTTCTCTGCTCTCAAAAGGCTTCAAGTGCTCGGAGTCAGAAGCTGAGGTAATGTTTAATAGCCTCACCCCACTGGTGGAATCGTTTGTCGGAAAACTTGATCTTCATCTGAGTGATTCGGAGGAATCACCCTGAACACTGTGCAGAATTCCTGTAATAGGGCAAAACTTTAACATTTTAGAATGCGGTTATATTTTGCTAAACATATGCTTGCATGTTTTTGCGTAAGTCTTAGAGCTGATCGGTATTTTCATGGATCTTTTTAACTGATAGCTTTGTCATAGCCAAAAAGTCCCGTTACCATAAGCTATTCTGGAATTGTTTAGTTGCTGAGACACGGGCGGCCTTCTGAACTGTGTAATTCCTTGTAGTCATGGTGTTCGGTAATTTTAGCGTCTGCCTAGCTTTCTTGAATTAAAAAGTTCGTTTCTTGCACGGTAGTAGTACCGTAGTAGCCCCCGGGCTCTTTTACAGTCATGCTGGCATGCTGAAAAAGAGTCTAGAAGTACAAACTGCAAGAAACTTCCCGATCAAATGGGGAGCCCCCCGAGCGTATAGCTCGGGATGCATAGAATAGGTCTGAAAAGAAAATTTTCAGCATGGTAGTCCCCGGCTCTTTGTTAGTGTATGCAATATGATAACAAAGAGTAGAAACAGAATGGAAAAAAGAAAACCCAGCCCCCGAGCATAAAAGCGAGGGTGAGTAGAGTATATAGAACTTATCTTTTTTGTTTTGTTGGCGCTGTAGGCGACGCAGACGACGGTTTATACCTGCCAAACGTGATGGTTGGTCTAGAACTGTGCACGATCTTCATTGTTTAGGCGTAGAACCTGCGTAGTTGATCCATATTCCACGTGTTCGGCAGTACGTCCCCATCTATCTCTGCGATCCTGTAGGCTCCTGGTCGGGCGATATCTACTACGATGTACGGTCCTTGCCATGGAGAGGACAATTTAGTTTTGTCCTTCGTGCGTTGATCCAGTTTGAGCACCATGTCCCCAATGCATAGGCTTCGTTGTCGAACATTAGCATCGTAGTACTGTCGCAATTTTTGCTGATACTGGGCTACTCTAAAAGCAGCTGCATCACGAGCCTCCTCCAGGAGGATTAGCTCATCAGTACGTCTATCAGGCTCTTCAGTTTCTGAAAACATTGCCACGCGAGGGGCTTGTAGTCGGATGTCGGATGGTAGAATCGCCTCTGCTCCATACACCAAGAAGAAAGGTGTTTCGCCTGTTGCCCGATTCATAGTGGTCCTCATTGACCAGAGTACTGTAGGGACTTCATGAATCCAGCGCTTGTCGTAAGCTTGTAATCTGTTAAAAATCCTCTTCTTGATGCCCTGGAGCACGATGCCATTGGCACGTTCTACTTGCCCGTTTGTCTTCGGGTGGTTTACCGATGACCGATCATGCCTGATCCCGTGGTCGTAGCAAAAATCGTAAAACTTTTTACTTTTAAACTGTGTTCCATTATCAGAGATTATCCTGTTCGGGACACCGAATCGTACGACAATACTCCGTAGGAATTTGACAGCGGCCTCTTTAGTGATTTTCTGAACGGGCTCGGCTTCAACCCATTTTGTAAATGTGTCAATGCCAACGAACAGAAATCTATATCCCCCGACAGCCCTTGGAAAGGGTCCGAGGATGTCTATACCCCATGTGGCAAAGGGCCATGACAAGGGTATAGTATTTAAAGCTTGCGCAGGTTTAGTTTGTTTCCGTGCGAAGAATTGACATGCCTCACACTTTTTCACTAAATCGCTTGCGTCTTGAAGAGCTGTAGGCCAGTAGAAGCTCTGTCGAAATGCTTTCCCTGTTAGATATCGGGGAGAAGCATGTGATCCACAGATTCCTCCGTGAATGTCGTGGAGCAAACTAATGCCCTCGGTCCGTGTGATGCATTTGAGGAGCATTCCATTGCGGGTTAGCTTGTATAATCGCCCGTCAACCAATTGATAGTTCTTGGCTTTACGATGGATTTTCTCCAATGTAGCATCATCGTCCGGAATAGCTTGGTTTGTGAGGTATGCCCGGATTGGATCCATCCAGTTCTCCTCGTTTCCAACTAGAGCGGCAGCTCGGGCCGTACCGACCAACATAGACTCCTTGACGGATCCGTTGGTTGTAGAAACTGGTCCCTTGGCGGGTTCAGTTTTTAGGTTCGGTAATGAAACCGACACAGATGGTTTAGTAAGAACTTCAAGTAACACCTTACCTGGGCGCTGTGTGCGCTCTGCAGCTGCCTTTGCCAGCTTATCTGCGTCGCCATTGAATTCCCTCTTCACGTGCTGTACTTCAAGCCCATCAAATTTGCTCTCCATCCGCCTATATGCTTCCAAGTATTTGGCCATGACCTCGTTCCGCGCACTGTACTCTTTCATGACTTGCTTTGCAGCTAACTCGGAATCCCCTTTCACGAGCAGCCTTCTGACACCAAGAGATGCAGCTATGCGGAGACCTGTCAACAGTCCTTCGTACTCGGCAACATTGTTAGTAGGAGTTGGATCAACAAAATTGATTTGCAAGGCGTACCTAATGACGTCATTGTGTGGCGAAATCAGGACCACCCCAGCCCCCGCGCCTGCTCTGCAAAATGCTCCGTCATAGAACATTGTCCAGTGTTCGGGATTTTGAGCAGCTTCTTCAGGTTCGGGGTTAGTCCATTCTGCGATGAAGTCTGCCAGAGCCTGCGATTTGATGGCAGTTCTGGGTATGAATTCAACGTCGTAAGCCCCCAGCTCCACAGACCATTGTGCGATCCTACCCACGGCATCTCGATTATGTAAGATGTTGCCCAGGGGGTAAGTTGACACAACCTTGATCTTATGGCTCAGAAAATAATGCTTGAGCTTCCTGGAAGTCATTAGTACAGCATATAATAATTTCTGAATCTGAGGGTACCTCGTTTTGGCATCATGTAGCACCTCGCTTACGAAGTAAACGGGATGTTGTGTTGTAGACTTTTCTGTTGGTCTCTCGACCACCAAAACAGTGCTAACAACAGTTGGGGTCGCTGCTACGTACAACAGCATCTCTTCTTGTGTCTTTGGCGGGACCAGTATGGGCATTTTCCGTAGGTACTGTTTGAACGCCTGGAACGCCTCTTCTGCTTCTGCTGACCACTCAAAACGATCAGTTTTACGTAGCAATTTGTAAAATGGCATACCTCGTTCGCCTGACTTGGACACGAATCGACTTAGGGACGCCATCATTCCTGCCAACTTCTGGACTTCGTGGCGGCTGCGTGGAGATTTCATGTCGTCGAGTGCCTTGATCTTGTGCGGATTTGCCTCTATACCTCGTTGGGAAACAAGGTAACCGAGGAGCTTACCCGATGATACACCAAAGGTGCATTTGGCGGGGTTGAGCATCATCCTGTTTTTACGCAGGTTATTGAATGTTTCGGTTAAATCAGCGATTAGATCGCCTTTTAACTTACTCTTCACAACAATGTCATCTATGTATGCCTCCACATTACGGCCGATTTGGCCTTCAAAAACAATGTGAACACATTTTTGATAAGTGCAACCTGCGTTTTTCAGACCAAAAGGCATCTTTATATAGCAATAAACACCGAAGGGAGTTACAAATGCAGTTTTCTCCTCATCGTCAATGCACATGCTGATTTGGTGATACCCCGAGTAGGCATCTAGAAAACAAAGCAATTCGCACCCAGAGGTTGAATCTACAATTTGATCTATCCTAGGTAATGGGTACTCATCCTTCGGGCAAGCTTTATTCAGATCTGTGTAGTCCACGCACATCCTCCACGTTCCATTGGGCTTCTTGACCATGACTGGGTTCGCCAGCCACTCCGGGAAAGGGACCTCTCGAACGAAGCCGGCTTTGAGTAGTCGGTTGATTTCTTCGTTGATGGCGTCTCGCTTCTCCGGGGTATATCTCCTTTGCTTTTGCTTGACTGGTCGGACGCCAGTTCGTATGCCAAGCTTGTGCTCGATTACCTCCCTGGGGATCCCGGGCATGTCAGATGGTTCCCAAGCGAACACATCTGCATTTGCCCGGAGGAAAGCAATGAGCTCGAGTTCCTATTTGTCACCCAGGCCAAGGCCCACCTGGGTGGTCTTGGTCGGGTCTGCGTCATCAAGGATTACTGCCTTCGTGCCCGGCTCGGTGCGCCTGGCAGGTGGCTCGACTGGTGAGGCGTTGGCCGGCGACTCGCCAGCTGCCTGTGGCGGCGTCCCCTTGAGTGGGGTCTGGTCCACCACAGTCTGCCCTTCAGCGGCACGGTTGTCAGCTCCCTGTCTCCCGACGAGCTCCTGTTCCCCGATGAGCTCCTGTTCGGGAACTTCTTTCCCCTTGGCCCTTGGTCGGTTCTCAGCTGCTCGGGAGGTTTCAGCCAATGCGCCCTTGGCGGCAGCCTTGGGCTGGCTTCTTGTCTTTTTCTTGGCAGGTTCGGCAGCCTTGGCTGGTTCCTGCTCGTCACCCTTGATCATGTCCAGGGTCTTCATGTCGCACTGGACCGCGCCCCTGCGATCGCCGCTGACGGTGATCGGACCCAACGGCCCCGGGACCTTGATCATGGAATATGCAAAGTGAGCGACCGCCATGAATTTCTTCAGGAACGGTCGGCCCAAGATGCAGTTATAGGCCGACGTGATGTCAGCCACCTCGAAGGTGAGGAACTCTGATCGGATGTTTTTGCCCTCTACGAGGGTCACCTGCAGATCGATCCTCCCCAAGGGAAAGGCTTGAATGCCTGGTATGACCCCATAGAAAGGTTTCTCCACGGGAGACAAGGACCTTCTTGGGATCCCAAGTTCGTCAAAAGCGTTGACAAACAGGAGATTGAGGGCGCTTCCACTGTCGATCAGGGTTCGCCTGATCTTGCGAGGCCCGATCCATGGCTTGATGCACAGTGGGAGTAGCGGCCCGTCGTAAAGCGTCTCGGGGTGATCCCTTTGATCGAACGTGATCGGGATTTCTGACCACCTCAAGAGTTGCTTGCAGGGCTCGGCGCTGTTTATCTGCCTCTCGACCATCTTGAGCTGGGATTTGGAGGTTCGGGTTGAACAGCCACCGAAAATTGTAGCGACCTCTAGATCTTCGGGAAGATCTAGCTCATCATCACAATCCATGTAGTTTGCCGCGCGAGGGTTGTGAGCTGCCTGGTCACGTGGAGCCCCCTGCTTCTGGCTCTCCTTCTCCTGCTTCTGCTTCTTGTACACCATGCAGTCCACGAAGTGATGCTTCGTGGATCGGTGAATCGGGCAGTACATCGGGAGGTTCTCCGGTTTGCCTTGACGCCTGTACGGGGGCTTGTTGTCCACGGCCATGACTTCGTCACCCTCGGTCTTGCGCTTCTTGTTTTTGTGTTTATTTTTCTTCTTGCCTTCCCCGGCTGGCTGGCTTTGTTCGGGCTTTCCGTGAACCCGTGCTCGGGCGTCCGCCATCTTGGCGGTTTCTTCCAGGATCCCGTATAGCTCTGCCACCGTCTTCGGGTTCTTCTTGGCAAGTTCCTCCGCCGTTCGCTCGTCTTTGCAACCTTGATTGAAGGCCACAATCACCCGATCATCCACCATGTCGGGGATGGTGTTACGGGTGTCGTTGAACCTGCGGATGTAGTCTCGGAGGGATTCTCCAGGCTTCTGCACACAATTGAGCAGATCTCCCTCATGTCCGGGGCGTTTATAGGTGCCTTGGAAATTGGCTTCAAACGTCTCCCGGAGATGAGTCCATGACTTGATGCTGGCCTCAGGCAGGTTCATGAGCCACGTACGGGCTGATCCCTGCAGAGCAGTCGGCAAGTAGTTGGCTTTGACATAGTCGTCACCCCGGTGGCGTCGATGATCGTGGAATAGATCTGAATCCACTCGCGGGGGTTTGTTGTTCCGTCATACTTCTCGATGTTAGTAGGACGAAACTTTTCGGGCCACCTGACCTTGCGCAGGGCTGGGGAGTATGCAAGGCATCCCCCCGTGCCTGGTCGGGAGTCACGTGGCGGTGAATCTTGATGGGACCGATAGTAACCCTCACGTGCTCGGTAATCTCGATTGTGATTGAGAGTTTCCCGAGCGTCGCGAGTGCGACGATTGCGCTCGAGTTGTGGCCTCATGTCGCGCCCCTCGTGTGGGCGATAGTATGGTCGTCCGTTAACAGATCGAGACCGAACCGGCTGTGGTTCACGTGGTCTGTTTGACGGAGCTGGTGGTGCGGCAGCGGCGGCTTCGATGCGCTCTTTGGCCTTGTCCGCTGCTTCCCGAGCCTTCTTGGCTATGGTGGCCATCGGAGTCCCTTCGGCCATTGCTTCCATGGTCTCCAAGAGGGTTCGGATCTGCAGATTGTCCTGTTCGACGGCTCGGAAATCGTTGTTGAGATCTCGCGGAGCCAACGAGGATGCAACCTGCTGTGTACGGGTTTTAGCCGTTTGAAGTGACGGTGCGTTGCTCAAACGTGGAGGAGGCATGGGTCGACGCGAGCTAGACGACTCGGCAACGGCCTCTGTCCCGTTTGCGTTTAGCACATGGATGCGGCGGTCTTCAGATTGTTCTGACCCATTGCTAGATCCACTGTAGTCGAGATCCAACTGCGCAGTGCGATCTGCAATGTCTTCAGGAGTCGGCTCCGTGAAGGTGGCGAAAACTTCCCGACCGGCGCATGTGAGATCGGGATCGTGGATCCCTGTCATCTTGAGCTCGTAGTCGCCTTGGTGCTCGAACACGAGATCCCCGAAGCGGATCTCCGGGGCAGGCACTAGATGGCGGTGAGCGTAGAGATCGGAAGCGGAAGTAGAGCTCCCGATCGCTTCCGACTTGACCGAACTGGGCATGTAGGGCATCGAGGAACTCGACGCGTCGGCGATCCAGATTCCGTTGACGATCGGCATGATCTTTCTTCACGCAAGGGCCCCTACCTGGCGCGCCTCTGTCGAGGTTGTACTCGTCAGATATTTGTCCGGCAGACACCCCGCTTTGTGCGAAGATTGATCACGGTGATGAATAGAAAGACACGGGATTTTTATACTGGTTCGGGCCCTCGAGATCTAGTAATAACCCTACGTCCAGTTGCTGCTTGTATTATTTCGTTGAGTACAGATTACAATGCGTAACCAGTACCTTCGGGTGGATTGTCTAAGATTGCAAATCAATGGAACATACCCTTTACGCACAGGATCCCCGCTATTTATATCCAGGGAGACGTGCCTTACAAGACAAAACAGACCTAAACCTAGTAGGACTCTAACTGTCTTCGGACTTCCCTTCTGCGATCAGGCCATCGTGTCTTGTTCGGAGTCTTGGTCGTCTTGGAGTCGGTAGTCGGCAATCCTCGTGATCGGGTACCCTGGTATTATGGCCTCAACACATATGATTGTCCTACAGTGTTGGAAAGCCTTAATGCACGGCCCCAATGCCAGGAATGCCCGCTGTAGCACTAGCTTCCCTGGCCTTAAGACAGAGTGGAAAGTCTTAAGGTCATAGAAACTCCCTTCATTTCGCTGGCATATGGTGTGGAGCAAAGCAGGAAGGTTGTCATATGATGCTTCATAAGTCCCCCATTTCATCTCGAATACCTTCTGTCTCGCTCTATATGCCTTACCGTAACTAATTTTGTACTTGAATTTCTCCTCGATGGCACATATTATAGACTTGGGCTCGTAGCTTGGATTATCAATGATCTGTGCATACATTAAGTTAGCCACAAAACCGGATGTGAGGTTCCGGTGGTCTGTGTCCAACTGCTCAAGCACACATGTGTGATCCTCAATTCTGCTCACCTCCCAATAACTATTCCACTTCCTACAGAATGCGTGAACCCGAAAAGGACACCCTTCTATGACGCAGCATATGTCATAGACTTGTTTGCTGCTCTTAACAACCCTGAACTCCCTTTGCAAACACAAAGCGGACTACTGTTTTATTGCATCCTTCATTTCTGCTGCAGTCTTGTAGCACGAACCGAGGCAAACCTCGTTGCACCTATACTCCCAGGGGACTTGTTGGCCTTCATTTATCGTAAGCTATGAGAAGTCATAGTTGACCCAATTCCTTGGCACCTGCACCGCTTCGCCGTCGTCGTCATCCGACCAGTCCTCCTCGAAGTACTGTTGATGCTCTGTGCCCTCCCTCTCTGCGTCCAAAACCATCTCAGAAAAATTTTCTGCTTCATCAAGCTCCCCCGATGGTTCAGGGGGTGCGTAATAATCTTGTCCGGCTGCACCTTCTTCCACTTCTTCACCTTCCCCCTAGTAGCATCTTGAAGGTTTTCCCCTCCAGCATCTTCAACTTCTCCTTGCACTTCACTGCTGGACCCAGCCTTGTGGAAGGCTCGCACAAGCAACACCAGCGGCATACCATGCTGCGTACAAAGTGTCACAAATGACCTCCATTTCTGGGTTCCTTCAAGCGCAACAAGTTCCCAATACGTACTTGAACTTTTGTTCATCACTGCCATCACTGATAGGTCATGCTGGGCCTCATCAAGCCCAAATGAATGATAAAGCCACTTTGTTATTAAAACCCAATTTCTCTCTGCTGCTCTAGCTACTTTTCTGGTGACACAAATAAATTCTGACAGGTCTACCCCTTCAGGACCATATCTAACTTCCCCTGATCCATAGTACAATTGAATCCATAACGGTTCAGACATGCCTAAACCAACCAGGACAATAACAATAATTAATACGATTTTGTACTCATGAAAGGACTTATGCGTAATACTCTACTATAAACTATAATATAAACTCGTATATAGAATCTAATATCAATAAAACTCTAATGTAAACTGTACTATAAACTCTAATATAAACTCTAATTTCAACTCTAATGTAAAGTCTAATATGAACTCTAATATAAAGTCATTACTAACTCTAACATAAACTCTAATTTAAACTCTAATATAAAGTCATTATTCTAATATAAACTCTAATTTAAACTATTATATAAATTCTAATATGCATAAAACTATAACAGAAACTCTAATATAAAAAGATATGAACTGTAATGTAAACTCTAAAATGAATAATTACAGTATATACAAAATTGTGGGGTAAACTCTAATATTAGTGCATCTAAGATAAAAAGATATATTAATAAAGATCTAATATCAATAATAGTAATTACTCTAAGTATCTCTAATGTCACTAAATCCAATATCAGTAACTGCCTCTAATAGTCTGGTCAGTGTCTAAGTCGAATATCAGTAACTCAAAAATAATACTATGATTTCATACTGTGTAAACTAAATACTAAAATAACTACAAAGTCATACATCTACCAAATTGAAGTTACAACTACGAGATCGGATTTTACCTAAAACCGAAGCGCAGAACCGGCAGGGCTTCGCCGCTGACTCTTCCTCTCCCTAACCCTCCTTTCTAACCCTAGTTTTTCTCTTTTCTGATTTAGAATGAATTTTTCAACTGAATTTCGCCTTATATAGGTGGCAGCACCCTAACCGCCAAATGATTCGGTGGTAGGGGGCTGCCGCCGTCGATCCAACGGCGGGAAGCCCTCCCGCCGGATCCAACGGCACGGCAAGGGCGGGACTCCCCCTACCGCCAAATCATTTGGCGGTTATAATGCTGGTCCCAGGTGCCGACACCTACCACCAAACCATTTGGCGGTTAGGTTGGGCAAACAGTTCAAAATTATGATTTTAAATTCAAATCGCTAATTCAAACGACGGTTTACCTAACTGCCGTTTGATTTGGCGGTTAAATCTTCTTACCGCCGTATCATATGGCGGCAGCCATATGATACGGTGGTTGGATGACAGATTTGCAAAATCTGTCATCCATCCGTTCTTTTTGAAAAATCATAAAAAAAATTAAAAAAATTCCCCGTGCAGACGTGTGGACCAAGCGAGCAGCAGACGACGTCGCTGGGCCGACCAGCGGACAGCGAGGAGGGGGCAGCAGAGGAAGTCGGACTTACTCATGGTCTTGTGCCTGTGGGCCAGCGACTGGGGGAAGCCCATATAGGAATGGTTGGCCTCTTTGCTGAGGCCGAGCAAGGGCTAAATTTAAGAAGTCTACTACATTTTCTTTGCGCGAAATAAGGCTACAAAATACCGCAAAGGAAAGCGTCGGTATAACACAGTACACCCACCCGAACAAAAAAAAGACATATATGAATTCTAAAACATATTAGTAAGAATATAAAATAAATATGTTTATTTTTTATTAGCTATATTTAATGCTAATTGACTTCTGCATGTCCTTGTATACATGCACATACTAAATAAGGTGGAATATTTTTTCACCGAAAAAAATTCTGAATCATTTGGATGTCTTTTTTTGGGATGGAGGAAGTAGGAGACTAATCTACTTTGTAAGGGAAGGCCGGAAGGGACTAAAAGTAGATTAGTCTCCAACTTTCTAAGGTTTTTGAGCTATAAATGAGCACTTTTGGACAAAGACAAGATCATGCATAGAGCGGAGGAATGAAGGCCATGTGACTCGGATTTCGTTCGCTCTCATCTATGGTGAACCAACCTTCAAGAATGAGGAAGGGCAAAGATTTGAAGATAAGGTTGGATGACTTTGGGATCAAGGCGAATCAGGCAGACATATGGAAAGCTATCAAGACCCAATCATATCCCGAAGCAACCGACGTCAAATACCTCTATACATTGGCAAATCAATTCCTGGAGGATCAAGGAGCTTGCACGCAAAAGATGAGGCCCAGGACCTATGGGGCCGGCCGGCCTACCCCTTTCCTGCGCCGCCTCGACCTCCCCTTTGAGCTACGGTTTCCTCAGACTATTTATAGCCCCTGTACCCTGAAGCCACGGCAATCAATCCATCCGAAGTCGGCGAAAACTATGGCATACACCAAAGGGAGACGAGGGTCGCTGCAAGTCTTCGAAGGTACCTAGGGCATGACCTAGGCCAACCCTAGCCGCCATGGCCTCCCTGCGCGGTTGTGCCACGGCGGAGCTCAAGAGTCAAGCCCCAAGATTCATCGGAGTATGTACACACACGATGGTGATATCAATCTAATCTCTATTCTAGTTGTCTCTACCTTGGTCTACTTCTTTGATGCTTTATATTCATATGTGCGACGGTCGTATGCTCTTAGTAAGATTAGATCTAATCGTGGTGATTACTCAATATCTTGCAGATACATTGAAGTAGCGCGTTCTAACTAGTCCGTCGATTACCCCGGTGTGGTGACAGCATGATGGAGGAAAAAGTTCTAGCGACGACGTGATGTTGAGTTGGATCAATGGCGAGTACGATGGGAGTTGTCGCAAGCCACTACAAGAGGAAGCTCGTCGAGCGCTTGCTAGTTGGTTGGGTAAAGCTTTGAGAAACCTTAGGCGTTGGCATGCACCCCGCGGTGATGACCATTGGAAAGTAGGCCGCTTGCGAGCCGCCTTTCGGAGAGAAGACTCGGGTACCTTTGGTAGAGATGCAATCTATTGTTTTGATCACCTTTTGACTAAGAGCTGTACCTAGAGATGATTAGGCCTTTGTTAACCTTGGTTATGTTATCTTTTCCTACGCTTCCGGATGTGATCAACCTTTACACTCACTCATACTATAAATGTTTACTCTCATATGCAATCTATGCCTAACGCTAGGAATGGATCCGTTAGATTAGATGGAAAACCCTAGGTAGTTCATTGTCGATCCATGGATTGATAAACCTTGGATGGAATACTCTAAGGGAAGAGCTACAATGATCCGTACGCTTGCGGTTCACAATTGGTGCATCTAAGGACCGTCAACAAGTTTTTCTGGCGCCGTTGCCGGGGATCGGCAACTCGAACCCTAGAGAGATCTATCTAATTTTTTGGACTAACCTTAATTTTTATTATTGCATATACCCTGTGTTTCTTGTTTGTGTCCAATAAATGCAGGTAAAACCCTAGACACATGATGATTGAGAAGTTCTCAACATCCGGACTTTGGCAAGTCCAAACTCGCTCCCACAAGATTGATGGCTACATCAAGATCCGCTCTTTAGTGGTAGGTGCTAACTTTTGTTAGTGGCCCATCATCCGCTATCGAGCCCGCACCTAAAACAAATGAAGATGAATAAGGTATGCTGCTGTGTCAATTAATTTTTGAGACTAATGTTTCTTGGAGATTTGTTTGTCCAAGTTATAGATAATGAATAATGCCCCGAAGAAGTCGTGAGATCCGATCATGAACATCTCCGGAAGGTTGCTGTTGAGACCAGTTTTTCGCCAATGATCAGAGAGGTACCATTGAGAAAAATTATAAAATATAAAGCTCTATCAAGTCTTCTTTCCAACACATCAAGAATCGTAATTTTTGGAGATCGGTGCAAGGAATTATGGTAAAATTTTTCAACTCTACGCGTCCTGAAATCTGTTCGGAACAGAACATAGTACCAGAGCAAAACAAGCGTAACTTTTTCATCCAGAGTCCGTTTCAAGTGAATGAGCACTCGTTGGAAAGATAATTTGATGCAAATTGCAATAGAGTAGAAGTTTGGCACATGTTCTGTATTGGATGAAGAGGAATTCAATGAATAAGAGGCAGCGGCAAACAATGGAGAATCTGATGATGATGTCAAAGGATGATTCGAGGGCCTTGAACACAAAAGTTGATGATTTGAAGTTGATCAAAACTGGAGGCAACAAGATTAGAAGCTCCATGACACTACCAATATTCTCCTGTAGGATACTCAAGAAGCTTCTAATTGAGTGATGCTACCAACAAAGGAAACCGCTCAAATCATCGACATAAAGCACAGGAGCCACCCACGATCCCGGCACTTTGGGGAAAGCAAGAACTATGGAGAAGATTCATCATTGGAGCCATGCTACTTGCTGGTCTGGTAAATTAATGGTGATGACCTTGAATCCTAAGGATGCACAACACGACACTCCGAAGACCACAAGATCAAGATCATCGACATCTCAAGATCAATTCGCAAGAAAGTACTGTTTGCATCAAAAGTATGCACAACCTTTGAAGAAAATAGCAGAATATTTTTGGATATTTAAAAGCCCCATAAAGTTCCGGTTCCAATGAAATAAGAATCAAGTCAATCGGAGATTCCTACCAGCGGTTATGATCAAAACATCGAAGGTCGTGCATTCTGAAATCAATCCTGGACAGCACGCAGCACTGAAGTAAATTGTGTATAACTCTCTCATTTGAACTCCGTTTAAGATGAATGACCACTCATTGGAAAGGTAATTTCACAAACTTTTCAATAGAGCTATACTTTGGTATATGTTCTCTTCTGGACATAGGGGAATATCCACGAAGGAGAGGCAGGAGCTACATGATGAGAACAAGTTAGACGAGATAACGATGACAATAATGAAGAGGAGCTTGGGCAATCTTTTCATCAAGCATACAAGATCAAATTCAGAAGCTTAGAACAATATGAAAACCCCAAGAACATTGGCATATGAGGACACAAGCCGGCGATATTCAATACATGAAGATGTTAGAAGCGACTCACGATGAATTACAAAAGGCGACATCAAGCTGCATGGACACTTTGAATTCTCGCACAAGGACCACGGCTTCGCATAAACATAATCAAGGTGAGAAGTCTAGCTCCATGACTTTAAATGAAGCACTTTGCGGGAGGCAATCCAATTTTTTGTTTATTATCTATATAAGATGACGGTCTATATTGTGCTCTTTAATCAAATCATCAAGTAATATTGTACCATTGCTCTAATAAATGCCACAACTTTATGTTGTGGCATCTAAATGTTATTGAGGGTGCACTTTGTTATTTGATCTTGAAAAACTTGTAGACCCTTTTGTGTGCCTATTAGTGTTTAGAGTCTTTTTCTTTTGAGTCATTTTTAGAGAGTTATATGAAGTATGACACCACCCTTAGACTCTAAACTTGTGGCTAGTTGATCTAGGCTAACTTTTGTTTTGTTTTTAGACCACCACATCATGTCATGTCATTGTGTTCATCCACCTCATATTGCACTTCATGCCGTATTGTTCTCACCCTTGCATTGCATTGCATGTTTTGTTTCGATCTTACTTTTTGTTAAAACTACCTAAGCCTTCCTATCACCTCGCCAAAAACTGGAGCCAACAAGGGATAAGATTGACTTGTGTTGATTTGCTTGCCTCACCATTTGGATTAGCCAAGTCTATCTTTATTACTTGTTCTAGCTGAAAACTTTGACTAGCCTCCCTACGAATGAACAACATCATATTAAACCATTTATTCAGAAAACAAGGAACCGCTCAAAAAGGATCCAGGCCACTCTTAATCGTGAGCACGGCTGTTATAACAGTTTTACACTCTGCAGAGGTTGTACACATTCACCACCGGTCGCGACACCCCTTTGCCATAGGCAATGCACTCCCAAAACGAGCACAGGGCATCACTACGAAACCTTTCGACTGACACCCTAACAAGATAGTGGCCGCTATGGTTTCATGATTGGCGCATGGAGCCCTCCTCCCGGGATCGGCGACCACTCAGGGCGCAACATGAGTGTCCCGATGGCGCTCAGGGCGCAACGTGAGACATACCGATGACACTCAGGGCGCAGCGTGAGTTCATCCCCAGGTAGGCGAGACCCATACTGATAACCCCACACCCCCACTTGCGCCTTTCGGTAACCACTAGACAAGCTAAAGCCGTACAGTTTACTTAGTCAAGACCAGAGCCATGTGATTCCTGTGGTTGTACGGTTTTCCTGGGTGGCCGCTTTAAGAATCAGAACCTTAAGAGAGACGCTTAGAGCAATCCAAACACATGCTCAAGCTCCCTAAACCAAGTTGCTAAAAAGCATATTTTAATAAGGTTCCAAGTATATCATTAGTCAAGATTAACATTTATTCATCGATCATTAGCAGTTGCAAGCAAGCTAAGCACAACTAACTTATCTACCCACATGCATAAACCCAAGGTAAACAAGGTATATAGGATAAACAAGTCTAGTCATCCCTAGGGTTTAACAGAATTAGACACTTGCATGAATGAGTAAAATGTTTAATAATTATTGGGTTGCAAGGAATTCATCATGTTATACTTGCCTTCCTCAAAATATTGCTGCTGATCTTGGTCTTCAAAGTCTTGATCAAAACCAGCCTCGTAAAGCTCACCGTCTACACATGCATTCCATCACCATACAAACATCCACCATAAGCCATTACATGCAAACAAATATAATTCTATTAGAATAGTACACCATACAATAAAAACAGAAGCAAAAAGATTAGAAAACTAACCTACGCATTTCTACGATCACAACAACGTGAAAATCACTCTAATCGGAGCTAGGATGATTAAATTACACTAGAAACAAGAAAAAGGGCTATCCTGCGATGAACCGAGGGCCTAATCGTATTTAACCCTAGACATCAGGGGGTAGCAAGGAAGTTTTGCAACACAGGGGTTGGATGGCGGGTTTATTTGGGGATTTTGCAGGGACTCTTTAGGATAAAGGCCGAAGGGGTATCTAGCTTCTAATTTAAGCAGTTGGATGAAGGATGGATGGAGGGGGGTGGTTCTGTTCGGCCAACACAGAGAGGGGCGACGCCTGCTCGTTGGTTTCTTCGTTTCACTGAGGCAGAAGGGGCGGCGGCCGTGCCATGGCGGCAGTTCGCCGGAGGACGGGGTCCTTGGGCTAGGGTGCTCTGTTTCTTGCATGGTCTGGACCAGAGGTGAGAGGAGCTCGCCGCGAACTCATCTTGAGGCTCACCTAGTGCAAACGTGCAGCAGGTGCGGCGTGCTTCGGAGGGGCGTGGGACAGGTTATGGTTGGCCGTGGAGATGGTCGCGCAGCCTCTGTCCGGGACTGTAGGACGTCGACGAGGGGTCCTGGGGGTTCCTGCGTACCAAAGAATCGATGAGGGGAGGGAAAGATCTTAAGGGCACCCATGGAGAAGGAAGTGAGCAGCGGTAGTAGCCATTTACCTTCACTATTCGTGACGAAATCCAGCAGACATAGGTGCTGGCAGTGGAATTGGAGTTGCAGGGTGGTAAAGGGGTCAAGGACGAGGTCGGTCTGGTGTTTTATAGGAAGAAAGGGGCTCGGTGGATCGGGAATTGAAGGGGAGGGCGACGGCTCAGTGCTCTCGGTGCTCCACTTTGCCATCGCGTGAATGCCACTGAGAAGGAATTAAGGCCGAGGTTTCAGTGGTAGGGGAAGGGAAGGGGACGCAAGCAGTTCAAGGGAGAAGGGGAAAAGGGAGGGGCGTGGCTGCTGGTGGATGGGGGCCGAGCAGCTGTGCATCAAGGGGGCCAGGAGGCCGGTTCCTTCTGTGCTGGCGAACCAGAGAGACAGGGAAGGGCGATGGCGCTTCCTGCGTCCGTGCGTGAGGAGAGAGGGGAAGGGGGCGACGGATTAGGGGGGCGCGGCTCCCTGCGTGCGTGAGAGGGAGGGGTCGGCCTGGGCTGGGGTTTGTTGGGCCGGCACTGGAAGAAAGAGAGAGAGAGAGGGGGGGTAGAGGCCCACGGGTCTTGGGTTGGGGTTGGGTTGGACCTTGGGGAAGAAAAGGAAAAAGAAACGGGTCGGCCCGGGTTGGACCTGGATCGGATTCTGGGTAGGGTAGGGTTTCCCGGGCTCTGGGTTTTGGACTAAGCACACATTCAATAAAACGATGCATCGGCATGAAATGCACAAAGCAAGTTTCTAACCCTAGTTGATTTTAATTTCCGAAAAAGGTTTTTATTTGCCTAAATTTTGTGAATGCACACACAAGAGCTAGTAAATTAATTACTATATTGGAAAGGGAATTTTTAGGGTGTTACAAACCTAACCCCCCTTAAAATGAATCTCGTCCTCGAGATTCGGTTGAGCCTTCAAACAACTGCGGATATTCTGCTTTTAGATCTTCTTCTCTTTCCCAAGTTGCCTCATCCACGGAGTGTCGGCTCCACTGCACCTTACACATCCGTATCACCTTACTTCTTGTGACTCTTTCTGCCACTTCTAGTATCTTGACAGGATACTCTTTATAAGTAAGATCCTTTTGTACATCGAGTTCCTCCAGAGGTAATTGTTCTTCTGGCACTCGTAAACATTTCTTTAGTTGGGATACGTGGAACACATCATGTACACCAGATAGTCTAGTTGGCAGTTCCAACTGATAAGCTACTTCTCCCTTCCCGTCTAACACTTTGAATGGTCCAATGTATCTAGGTGCTAGTTTGCCCTTGACATTAAATCTGCGAACTCCTCTCATAGGAGACACCTTGAGATATACATAGTCGCCAATTTCAAAACTAAGGTCTCGACGTCTGACATCCGCATAACTCTTCTGTCTGGATTGTGCTACTTTCAAATTCTGCCTGATTGTTTGCACCTGTCTTTCGGCCTCTTTAAGAATTTCTCATCCAAACACTTGGCTTTCTCCCGTTTGATTCTAGAACAAGGGTGTCCTGCATTTTCTGCCATATAGTGCCTCAAAAGGTGCCATTTATAGACTCTTCTGGAAACTGTTGTTATAAGAGAATTCTGTGTATGGCAAACTCTTATCCCAACTTGTCCCGTACTGTAAAGCACAAGCCCTCAACATATCTTCCAAGATTTGGTTCGTTCTTTCAGTTTGCCCATCTGTCTGTGGATGATAAGCTGAACTGAAGTTCAATTTTGTATCCATTGACTCGTGAAGTTTATGCCAGAACTATGAGGTGGACTGTGATCCCCGATCTGACACTATCTTCTTTGGGACCCCATGCAAGCATACTATCCTTTCTATGTATAGCTCTGCTAGCTTTGCACCTGAGTAGGTGGTCTTCACTGGAACGAAATGAGCCACCTTCGTTAGTCGATCCACAATTACCCATATAGAGTCAAAACCTCTTTGGGTACGGGGTAAACCAACTATAAAGTCCATTCTGACTTCTTCCCATTTCCATTCTGGTATCTTCAAGGGTTGGAGTAAACCGGCAGGTCTCTGATGTTCTGCTTTAACTCTTTGACATGTGTCACATAAAGCGACGTATGTTGCAACATCTCTCTTGAGTCCATACCACCAGTATCTCTCTTTAATATCCAAATACATTTTTGTACTTCCCGGGTGTATGGAGTAAGCTGAATCGTGTGCTTCCCTTAGTATAGCATCTCTTATATGCTTCAGATTAGGCACACATATTATTTTACCAAACCACACAGTTCCTTGCTCATCCATGGTAAATCCTGGTGCTTTTCCTTGAATAATCAAAGCAATGATTTCTTGAATCTTCCTATCTTCTTGCTGTCCTTCTTTGATCTCTTTTTCTAATGTTGGTTCAACTTCCATTTCCACCGTACTAGCGGCAAGTCCTAGATTCAACCGCTCAAATTCTTTACCGAGTTCTTTTGGTAACTGGGTAATTCTATTTGCATGACTTTTTCTGCTTAGAGCATCTGCCACCACATTCGCCTTTCCTGGATGATAGTGAATCTCCAGGTCATAATCTTTGATTAATTCCAACCATCGGCGTTGCCTCAAATTCATGTCCGACTGTGTGAGCACATACTTTAGACTCTTGTGGTCAGTATAAATGTCACATTTATGACCAATAAAGTAGTGTCTCCAGATTTTTAGTGCATGCACCACTGCTGCAAGTTCAAGATCATGAGTTGGATAATTTAATTCATGCTTTCTCAACTGTCTGGAGGCATATGCTACCACTTTTCCTTCTTGCATAAGTACACATCCCAAACCTTGACGAGATGCGTCACAATATATAGAGAAACTCTTGGTTATGTCTGGCAATACCAATATTGGAGCAGTGGTTAATCTTTTCTTGAGCTCCTCAAAACTGGCTTGACATTTTTTTGACCATATGAACTTCACATTCTTCTCTAGCAAGGACGTCATAGGTTTAGCAATTTTGGAGAACCCTTCGATGAACCATCGATAATATCCGGCCATTCCAAGGAAGCTCCGAATTTCACTGACATCTTTTGGTGGATTCCAACTCAGCACATCCTTTACTTTCTTTGGGTCGACTGCCACTCCTCCATTGGATACAACATGACCCAAAAATGCTACTTCCTTTAGCCAAAATTCACATTTACTGAACTTGGCATATAATCGTTGATCCCTGAGCCTCTGTAATACCAACCGTAGATGCTCCTCATGCTCTTCTTCATTCTTGGAGAAAATCAGAATGTTGTTAATGAATACCACCACAAACTTGTCCAAATAATCCATGAAGATTTTGTTCATTAGATACATGAAGTATGCAGGAGCATTAGTTAGCCCAAATGACATAACTGTGAACTCATACAGACCATATCGGGTAATGAACGCTGTCTTGGGAATATCTGAAGCACGAATTCTCATCTGGTGATATCCTGATCGAAGGTCAATCTTTGAGAATACACACGCTCCCTTCAGTTGATCAAAGAGGTCATCGATCCTCAGCATTGGGTATTTATTATTTATGGTTATGTCATTGAGTGCCCTGTAATCGATGCACATTCTCTTTGATCCATCTTTCTTCTCAACAAATAATACCGATGCTCCCCAAGGTGAAGAGCTAGGTCGAATATAACACTTCTCAAGTAGCTCATCTAGTTGCTTCTTAAGTTCTTCTAATTCTTTCACACCCATTCTATATGGTCGCTTAGCTATAGGTGTAGTGCCAGGTTTAAGATCAATAAGAAATTCAACTTCGCGTTCTGGTGGCATACCTGGCAACTCTGCAAAAATACATCGGGGAATTCCTTCACCACATTAATGTCTTCCATGGCCACCTCCTTTGCTTGATTAGCATGACACACTTCTGAAGCTGTCATGGTTGCCTGATATTTCACTTTTTCTCCAGAATTTGTTGTCAATTGCACTGCTCTTTTAGCACACTGAATTACTCCATCATGCTTTGCTAGCCATGACATTCCCAGGATAATATCAATGCCAGAGAGGTCAAGATAATGGGATTGGCTACAAAGTCTACCCCCCTTATTTTTATGCTAACCTTTGGACAAATTAAGGTTGCCTTTAGTTCTCCTCCAGGTGAACTAACTATCAGTGCTTTTTGCATAGGTTACATAATCATCATGTGCTTTTTCACAAACTGGCCAGATATAAAAGCATGAGATGCTCCAGAATCAAATAATACTGATGCGGGATTTGAGTTTACTGGAAACATACCGATCACCACATCTGTCGCATCTTGAGCAGCTTCCACGTTCACGTGGTTAACTTTCCCACGAGCATAGTTGTGTTGGCCTCCATTACTCGGGGTCTGCTGCTGATTCCCATTGCGGTGCTGCTGCTGGGAATTCTGTCCACCCATTTTCTTAGGACAATTATTCCCATAATGCCCTGGCTCACCACAGTGAAAGCATACTCTCCCAGATTGAGCTACATGTGTTTTATTAGCCTGTGTGAGAGGTGGACCTTGGAGTCTCATCTGTGGATTCTGAGGCTTGTACTGCTGCTGCTGATACTGGGGACGCTGCTGATTCTGGAGGCGCTGTTGATATTGAGGACGGCCCATTTGCTGTGAAGAGCTTTGGAAGCGAAGTTGATTCCCCATTGGCTGATTATAGCGAGGACGTGAGCTGCTTCCAGATTGTTGGCCCGTGAACTTCCTCTTCTTTTCCTCCATTTTTTTGCGCTTATATTCAAGCATAAGAGCTTTGTCTACAAACTCTTGAAAGTTCCCAAACGTATGAGACATAAGTTGATATTGAATGCCGTCATTTAGCCCAATTAAAAATAGCCTCTGTTTCTTTCTATCAGTGGCCACATCTTCTGGAGCATATCTTGATAGTTCAATAAACTTGTCACGGTAGGCTGTGATAGTCATGGATTCTTGCTTTAGTGACTGAAACTCCTGTCGCTTGAGAATCATCAGACCTTCTGGCACGTGATGGTCATGGAAGCTTTCACTGAATTCCAGCCAGGTGATCTGATTAGGGTTGGGGTGAGCATATTGGTATGCATCCCACCAATCAAGAGCTGCCCCTTGAAGCTGTCTAGAACCATAGAGAACTTTTTCTCTATCATCACATTGGGCTATATCCAGCTGCCTGCCCACAGCTTTCAACCAATCCACTGCTTGCAATGGATTGCTAGCATGAGAGAATGTAGGTGGGCGGCCCTTCAAGAATTCCCCACGCTTATCTCTGGGAGGCGCAGGGTGTGGCTGGTGTGCTTGTTGATGTGCATGTTGCTGTTGCTGCTGTTGATTCTACTGCATCATAGCCATTGTCTGGGCCATCTGCTGCATGATTTGATTTTCTTGAGCAATCGACTGCTCCACAGTGGGTTGATTGTTCCTCTGGTTTCCTCTTGTGCCACTAGCCATCTGTTGTAGACATTATTCAACCATCCAAGATAACAATAATCTGATTCTTGATAAAGGTATAGAAATGATAGATGTGCAGAACAAAAACCTACCCAACTATTTAAACACTCAACCTTAAAACTATATCTAGATGTTTGTGAGTATAGAACCCACATTCATCACAATCATTACAAAAAGCCAACTCATGCATTAAACATAATCACAATTTATTCAAACATCCAAGAGCACTGGTTCAAACATGACAAATTTATTACAACTCAGAACGCATCTAAGTCGTTTTATTACATCATAAGGGTAAAACATCTAAAGATCCTCATCAATGGTGGTGCGGGAGCTGGGAGATCCGTAGCGTGCCCTCTTGCGCGGGGGAGACTCAGCCACAAACTCTGGTGCAGGCTCTGCTGGCTCTCCCTGCTGCTGCCTCAGCTCAGCCACCTGGGCCCTGGACTGTGCAAGGTCCTCACGAAGCTCGGCGATCTCATCCAGAGCAGCATCCAACTCTGTGTTGAGGTTAGCTGCCAAGTCCACTGTGGCCACTAACCTCGAGCTGGTCTCAAAGTCCGTGGATGCAATCCGGCAGGCAGTCTATCCACTGGCGCAGCGAGGGTAGTACTTCTCTGGAGCGAAGCGGATCTGTGTAGTGGTGGTCGCGGTAGACGTACAGAGCGCGACGTGCAGCATCTTCCATGGCTGCCTCCATGGAGCTCCTGTCAGAGATAGAGCGGTGGATGGATCCTTCACGAGCTCCTCTCTGGCCCTGAGTACTCCTCAGAATATGTACT
Source organism: Alloteropsis semialata (assembly GCA_004135705.1). Lineage (NCBI taxonomy): Eukaryota > Viridiplantae > Streptophyta > Magnoliopsida > Poales > Poaceae > Alloteropsis > Alloteropsis semialata. Next base: position 73,509,185 of record CM014274.1, read on the forward strand.
GTAGCCTTCCAGAAAGTGTTGTACTCAGGGTGAGTCCACCGCTCAGCACGATAATCCACCGCCACGTTCTCTGCTCCGAAGCGATCGATCATCAGCTCATCTAGCTTCTGGTGGAAGAAGCCATTCGCATCCACTGCATTGAACCTCATAATGGTCCATCCTGCACTGTCTTCCACCTCCAGTAAGGGATCTGCAGCAAAGTCATCAAACAGATCCTCATCATCTCCACCATTGCCATGGTTGCCATGGCCATCATCACCTCCTGCTGCTCCTCCAGCTGCCTGACCCTGCTGCTCAGGCACCACCTCGACCTCCACAGCGTGGTCCTCGGAGTGCTCCTGCTCCACAGGCTCGAGCTCCTCAGGCTCTGCCTCCTCTGGCTCTACTGGATCGGGATCCTCCAGTGTTGGCTCCTCAGGTACTGGCTCCACCGGTGCTGGCTCCTGCTGGGGCTCCGGTGCTGGGTGTGCTGACTGGACAGGTGGACCAGCGGTCTTCCTAGTGCTAGCCATCTATAAAAAGAAGCAAATAAGAGAGTCAAATTTTTGCAACAGATAAAGATAGAAGTATAAGCAAAGATTTTTAATAAATTAATGACAAGGCAAAACAAGAATAGATTAAATAAACAAAATGAGGTATGTATAATCAATAAATAAAATAAGCAAGGTTAAATCAAAATGAAATAAAACAAGGAGTTTAAAGCACAAACTCTAAACGACCATTCTACTCTAGGCTGCGCATCCTACAGTCAGCACTGCTTTGATACCACTCTGTCACACCTGGATTTACGAAGGAAATCCGAATGCTACTATATGTGTACCCAGGAAGTCTTTACACACATATAGCTCTAGAAATGATTATCAAAAGAGAAAGAACAGTGCTCGATACATAAACAGAAACAAGTCTTTACATCACAGGCATTACATTATTATTAACTCATCAAAGTAGCGAAAGAGTGGAGCATCTAAATCCAATGAGGCTCCACAGGGACTCTGACTGGGGGACTGCACTGCCTAGAAGCCCAGAAACTCCTCGGGGAACGCATCCACTGGCGGCTCATCTGGGTACCCATCCGGGATTTTGTTGATATGAAGCAAGTGTAAGTAATCCATCTTACTTAGCAAGCATAACATGATTAAATGAGGCTCAAAAGGCTAGACAAGGCTATACTGCGGTTAGCACTTTTAGTTGGTTGATTTTAAAATTAACCTGAATTACTACAATTATATGACAACCCCAGTTGTAACCCACATTATGAAAACATGTGAAGTATTACGAATGAACAACATCATATTAAACCATTTATTCAGAAAACAAGGAACCGCTCAAAAAGGATCCAGGCCGCTCTTAACCGTGAGCACGGCTGTTATAACAGTTTTACAATCTGCAGAGGTTGTACACATTCACCACCGGTCGCGACACCCCTTTGCCATAGGCAATGCACTCCCAAAACGAGCACAGGGCATCACTACGAAACCTTTTGACCGACACCCTAACAAGATAGTGGCCGCTATGGTTTCGTGATCGGCGCATGGAGCCTCCTCCCGGGATCGGCGACCACTCAGGGCGCAACGTGAGTGTCCCGATGGCGCTCAGGGCGCAACGTGAGACATACCGATGACACTCAGGGCGCAGCGTGAGTTCATCCCCAGGTAGGCGAGACCCATACTGATAACCCCACACCCCCACTTGCGCCTTTCGGTAACCACTAGACAAGCTAGAGCCGTACAGTTTACTTAGTCAAGACCAGAGCCATGTGATTTCTGTGGTTGTACGGTTTTCCTGGGTGGCCGCTTTAAGAATCGGAACCTTAAGGAGAGACGCTTAGAGCAATCCAAACACATGCTCAAGCTCCCTAAACCAAGTTGCTAAAAAGCATATTTTAATAAGGTTCCAAGTATATCATTAGTCAAGATTAACATTTATTCATCGATCATTAGCGGTTGCAAGCAAGCTAAGCACAACTAACTTATCTACCCACATGCATAAACCAAAGGTAAACAAGGTATATAGGATAAACAAGTCTAGTCATCCCTAGGGTTTAACAGAATTAGACACATGTATGAATGAGTAAAATGTTTAATAATTATTGGGTTGCAAGGAATTCATCATGTTATACTTGCCTTCCTCAAAATATTGCTGCTGATCTTGGTCTTCAAAGTCTTGATCAAAACCAGCCTCGTAAAGCTCACCGTCTACACATGCATTCCATCGCCATACAAACATCCACCACAAGCCATTAAATGCAAACAAATATAATTCTATTAGAACAGTACACCATACAATAAAAACAGAAGCAAAAAGATTAGAAAACTAATCTACACATTTCTATGATCACAACAACGCGAAAATCACTCTAATCGGAGCTAGGATGATTAAATTACACTAGAAGCAAGAAAAAGGGCTATCCTGCGATGAACCGAGGGCCTAATCGTATTTAACCCTAGACATCAGAGGGTAGCAAGGAAGTTTTGCAACACAGGGGTTGGATGGCGGGTTTATTTGTGGATTTTGCAGGGACTCTTTAGGATAAAGGCCGAAGGGGTATCTAGCTTCTAATTTAGGCCGTTGGATGAAGGATGGATGGAGGGGGTGGTTCTGTTCGGCCAACACAGAGAGGGGCGACGCCTGCTCGTTGGTTTCTTCGTTGTTTTCACGGAGGCAGAAGGGGCGGCGGCCGTGCCATGGCGGCAGTTCGCCGGAGGACGGGGCCCTTGGGCTAGGGTGCTCTGTTTCTTGCACGGTCTGGACCAGAGGTGAGAGGAGCTCACCGCGAACTCGTCTTGAGGCTCACCTAGTGCAAACGTGCAGCAGGTGCAGCGTGCTTCGGAGGGGCGCGAGATAGGTTATGGTTGGCCGTGGAGAAGGTCGCGCGGCCTCTGTCCGGGACTGCAGGACCTCGACGAGGGGTCCTGGGGGTTCCTGCGTACCAGAGAATTGATGAGGGGAGGGAAAGATCTTAAGGGCGCCCATGGAGAAGGAAGTGAACAGCGGCAGTAGCCATTTACCTTCACTGTTCATGATGAAATCCAACTGACACAGGTGCTGGCAGTGGAATTGGAGTTGCAGGGTGGTAAAGGGGTCAAGGACGAGGTCGGTCTGGTGTTTTATAGGAAGAAAGGGGCTCGGTGGATCGGGAATTGAAGGGGAGGGCGACGGCTCAGTGCTCTCGGTGCTCCAATTTGCCATGGCGTGAATGCCACTGAGAAGGAATTAAGGCCGGGGTTTCAGTGGTAGGGGAAGGGAAGGGGACGCAAGCAGTTCAAGCGAGAAGGGGAAAAGGGAGGGGCGTGGCTGCTGGTGGATGGGGCGAGCATCGGTGCATCGAGGGGGCCAGGAGGCCGGTTCCTTCTGTGCTGGCGAACCAGAGAGACAGGGAAGGGCGACGGCGCTTCCTGCGTCCGTGCGTGAGGAGAGAGGGGAAGGGGGCGACGAGATTAGGGGGGCGCGGCTCCCTGCGTGCGTGAGAGGGAGGGGTCGGCCTGGGCTGGGGTTTGTTGGGCCGGCACTAGAAGAAAGAGAGAGAGAGAGAGAGAGAGAGAGAGAGAGAGGGGTAGAGGCCCACGGGTCTTGGGTTGGGGTTGGGTTGGACCTTGGGGAAGAAAAGGAAAAAGAAACGGGTCGGCCCGGGTTGGACTTGGATCAGATTCCGGTAGGGTAGGGTTTTCCGGGCTCTGGGTTTTGGACTAAGCACACCTTCAATAAAACGATGCATCGGCATGAAATGCACAAAGCAAGTTTCTAACCCTAGTTGATTTTAATTTCCGAAAAAGGTTTTTATTTGCCTAAATTTTGTGAATGCACACACAAGAGCTAGCAAATTAATTACTATATTGGAAAGGGAATTTTTAGGGTGTTACATTTTGTAAGCCTTGTTAGCATTTACATTGCATTGGTCGGTTTATAAGCTTTGCAATGCGCCTTATTTTTCTTGTGCTATGAGGAATTATTGACCTTGGGGTAGACATGTGTTTTAACCTTGGTTAATAGATCTTTATGACTATGGAGAGATTCGGCAACCTAGTTGTAAACATGGTGTTTCGAACTAGGTGTAAACATTGTCTTTGTTTATATACTTTCCTCTCATTTGCACACCCATTTTGCATCCACTCAACACCGACACTTTCGTTAGCATGATTAGGTTTTCTAAACTTTTTCGAGTGCTTGAATTCTTCGGCTTTAACATGGTGTTTAATCCGAGAGTTTCGGCAACATAGTAGTAAACATGGTATTTAAAACTTTGTTCGATCTCTATAAAGTTTGGTCCCTGCCTTTCATGTTACTAACTTCATGCACTCATTTTACACACACGCACACCCATTAGGTTTTTATTGTTCTCTTTTACTAGGTTGATTATGCAACAAGTTAAGGTCTTAGGGATGTCATTGGTTCTTGACATTTGCTTATACTCCTGACGGTCACCCTGGGGGTAGTGTGTGTGTTTCAATTGTTTTGCAGGCATGAAGAAGGAATCCTATGAATTCGTGATCAAAGTTACAACCAAGACCGTTAACATCTCCGAAGATTGAAAGGGACACTGCTGTTTCCATTAAAAATCTGCACATGTTCAGATATGTACAAGGAACAAAAAGTTGATATTCAGAAGCTCCATCAAATTCTCATTCCAACGCATCCAAGATCAATGAATTTGAAGACCCATACAAGGAGATACGACAAAAACATTGGGTGCTGCGCGTTCTGAAATCAGCTCGGGACAGATTGCAGTGCTGGAATAAAAAGGGCATTACTCTTTTGTTCGGAATCCTTTTTGGACAAATGATGACTCGTTGAAAAGAGAAATATGTGCACTTTGCAGTGGAGCAATGGTTTGGTACATTTTCTGTTCTAGAATTAGAGGAAAAATTCATGGAAGATGAAGCAGCAATGAGGATAACAAGCAAGGAGATGATGACGGTGAGAAAAATGATTGGGACCAATGCTTAGTGACAATGAGAAGGGGTTGAAGAAAAGTTAAGACAGCAAAGGTGAAGAAGCATGAAGATAATCTCCAAACACATGGCGGAAGGGCATCAAGAATCATATGACGGTTCACCATCTTTTTCCATGTTTAGCAACATGCTAAGCATGGGGGAGGATTTGTTGGACGAAAAGGAAAAGGCCATATGGAGTACAATGATCGCGGTCGTCATAAGATGCTCAAGATTTTTCTTCCATGCTAAGCACAGTGCTTAAGCATGAGGGAGGCCATGCTACACTTCATTGGAAGCATCGAGAAAGACGGTAACTCTTCCTCAACCTTCTCTTTGTTCATCTGCTTCTTAATACTTGTATATATGTATGCCATCGACCATAGGTTAGAAACCTTTGTATATCTCTATTGTTAATAACATGGCTACTAGGAGGACAACCTAGTTTTGTTTTTTGTTTTCAATAAATAATGACCACCATCACTTTGTGCTCACCACGATGATATCATTTTTGAATGCCTTTGCTTATAGAAAAGTGATGAAAGTTACCGCTTTGTTCCACCTACATGATGTTGTATATGACTTGACTATTTGCTCTCCTTAAAATGAACTTAAATCGATATAAATACTGGCTCTTTTATTTGTGGAGGTTAAATGACTAAATTCTAGACCCACATATTATTTATGTTGCTCTTTGATTTAAGTTTACCGATGACCTTACATCTTGTATTATTTTATTTAAAACTTGAATCTTATGCTATCTACGTTCGTGAATCTCTTGCAAAGTTCTACCTACCAAAGCCTTTACATATATATGATCTTTCATGATGAAATCCTTAGATTTGCAAACTTATATTTTGATGAGTTAGATTAAGATTGATTTCTATGGTTCGAGACTAAGAAGCTGGCCATTCCATTTTGCATACCTTCCTTTTGCTAGCCTTTCTATCCATGCATTGTGAGTTTCTACACCGGAAACTTCGCAAACTTCACTGGATATCCACCCTAAACCCAAATATCTTTTTGAGAAATACCTCCTTGACCACAACCCAATTTGAGTATGGATCATTATCTTGACGAAATTCCAAAAAATCAAGACCTTGATACAAGGAACATATATTTGGGAGGCATCAAAGAATGCATAGAAGAAAAAAATTAGAAGAGACGGAGGACCACAACAAGTGGGCCGGCCGGTCTCAATACCATGAGACGACCGACCTACCCCCTATCCTCCTCCAATGGTTTCATTATTCGACAAGAAGATACTCCCTGAAGATTCCAACCATTTTTCCAAAAGATTGAGATGGATACTTACTCTAGCATTAGCCACCACTTCTATGTTCGAGGACGAGCAATCGTTTAAGCATGTGGGGAAGGCTGAGTAAGTATTAATGTTGCTAGAAGTTCTAAGGAGCATAAAGAAAAAAATAATAAGAAAAAAATGTGTTGAAAAATGAAGAAAGAAAAGAAAAAAAGGTGTGAAAATAAATGCTCCTTAGTTCTTTTTGCTTCATTAAATTCTATAGTGCCTTAAAGATTATTCCATACTCAAATATTCCAACCATGTGCAATCCAATAATGAGGATTTCATTTGTGCCTCGGGATCAACCTTTGCCATTTGCACATATCCACTATCTAAAAAGCGTGTGTCACATTTTCCCCCTCTCCACAAAATCAATTATTCTCCATGGACTTTTTGACTAGTCTCGGTAATTCCAATAGAGCTCTCTCTTAGTTTGAAAATATTTCATATATAATATTTTGCTAGGATTGTTTTTACCTAGTAAGCTCCACATAAGCCTTTCACTTTCATATATGAGTAGAATATGTTGAGAATAATCTAGTATAGGCTTGAGCGACTTGATGAGATGAGTGTTTCCATGAGCTTTTGCAAGAGAATCTCACTTATGTTGGATATGCATCTTTTTGAAAACTCTTCACGATGAAACAAGGTAAAGGTCTAAAGTTCGCTTAAGTTCAAGAGTATTGCATTTATTATTATTGTGGCTTGTTCTTTATTGCTAGTATATCTTCCATAATGAAAAGTAGCCGGTCACAACTTGAACTTTAAATGCTAAACACTTGAGAGCAATGTGTCTTGTTGTGTATAACTAAGTGTAGGGAAGACATTGAAGGGCAACGCTGATTTTCTTGTTAAGAAAAGATCTTGGACTTACTCTAGGGCGAGCAAGGTTTAAGCATGGGGGATTGTTGACGCTCGTTAGCGACACACTTTTAGTGCTAATTAAGTGGTGTTTTGGGTCCAATTCATATACTAACTCGCCACTTGGTACTTGAAATAACCCCATATTTGTATATGCATGTATCTTTGGAGGATTTTGGTTTACGCAGGTTTTTGAGCTATAAATGAGCACTTTTGGACAAAGACCAAGATCATGTATAGAGCGAAGGAATGAAGGTCATGTGACTTGGATTTCGTTCGCTATCATCTATGGTGAACCAACCTTCAAGAATGAGGAAGGACAAAGACTTGAAGATAAGGTCGGATGACTTCGGGATCAAGGCGAATCAGGCAGACATATGGAAAGCTATCAAGACCCAATCTTATCCCGAAGCAACCGACGTCAAATACCCACATGCATTGGCAAATCAATTCCTGGAGGATCAAAGAGCTTGCACGCAAAAGATGAGGCCGAGGCGGGGCAAAAAGGCCATAGGCTGGCCAGCCCAGGACCTATGGGGCCGGCCGGCCTACCCCTTTCCTGCGCCGCCTCGACCTCCCCTTCGAGCTAGGGTTTCCTCGGACTATTTATAGCCCCTGTACTCTGAAGCCACGGCGATCAATCCATCAGAAGTCGGCGAAAACTAGGGCATACACCAAAGGGAGACGAGGGTTGCTGCAAGTCTTCGAAGGTACCTAGGGCATGGCCTAGGCCAACCCTAGCCGCCATGGCCTCCCTGCGCGGTTGTGCCACGGCGGAGCTCAAGAGTCAAGCCCCAAGATTCATCGGGGTATGTACACACACGACGGTGATATCAATCTAATCTCTATTCTAGTTGTCTCTACCTTGGTCTACTTTTTTGATGCTTTATATTTATATGTACGACAGCCGTGGTGATTAGTCCATATCTTGCGGATACATTGAAGTAGCGCGTTCTAGCTAGTCCGTCGATTACCCCGGTGTGGTGACAGCATGACGGAGGAAAAGTTCTAGCGACGACGTGATGTTGAGTTGGATTAATGGCGAGTACGATGGGAGTTTTCGCAAGCCACTACAAGAGGAAGCTCGTCGAGCGCTTGCTAGTTGGTTGGGTAAAGCTTTGAGAAACCTTAGGCGTTGGCATGCACCCCGCGGTGGTGACCATTGCAAAGTAGGCCGCTTGCGAGCCACCTTTCGGAGAGAAGACTCAGGTACCTTTGGTAGAGATGCAATCTATGATTTTGATCACCTTTTGACTAAGAGCTGTACCTAGAGACGATTAGGCCTTCGTTAACCTTAGTTATGTTATCTTTTCCTACGCTTTCGGATGCGATCAACCTTTACACCCACTCATATCATAAAGGTTTACTCTGATATGCAATCTATGCCTAACGCTAGGAATAGATCCGTTAGATTAGATGAAAAACCCTAGGTAGTTCATTGTCGATCCACGTATTGATAAACCTTGAATGGAATACTCTAAGGGAAGAGCTACAATGATCCGTGCGCTTGCGGTTCACAATTGGCGCGTCTAAGGACCGTCAACAGTTGCCCTCTCCAACCCCTCTCAAGGTCGCCCATGGTCGTCACACAGGACTGTCCCGGTAGGTCTTTCGTCGGATCTGCTCTTCCCTTGGTTGGATCTTTCTGCGTGCTCCGGAAGGCCGCCCCAAGGTCGTCGGTGAGGACCGTTTCTGTGCCAGATCTACGCTTCCTTGGGCGATCTCTCCGTGCCTAGGGCAGCCGCTCCTTACAGTCGTCGTCGTCCTCTCCTCTCTGCAGGATCTGCTACCCAACCCCGATTCTTCATTCATTGGGCTTGTAGTGGTTGCTCCCAACGTCAATGCTGGCTGCCTGCCATTGCCCCTTCACAGGTCGTCTCCAGCGCCGGACTCGTCGCCGTCTCCGCTCATGCCGTGCTTGGGGCCATCCCCTTGTCGCATGCCGAAAGGCCGGGCTCACCTCTAGCCGTCATTATCAAGGTCGCCCCATCCGCCCCCCTCCCAAGACCGCCGACGTGTACTACTTCGGTGGGTCCTTCATCGGATCGGCCCATCCCGGGCGCGTATCTAAGGGTGGCTAAAAGGCTCGGGCTTGTGAGCTCGGCTTGGGCTCGGCTCGGGCTCACCTAGCTCGGCTCAGCTCGAAGTCAAAACGAGCTGAGTCTGTTCTAATGTTTTGGCTCGTTAGTGAACTGAGCCGAGCCCGAGCTGGCTCGTGAGAAGCTCGCAAGCTCAACAAGCTTGGTGTCAGGACTCTAAATATTGTTTTTCATATTATATTTAGATGATGTACATAGGCATGTCGATAGTTGGATAGTTGGAGAGTTGTGACTTGCCAATTAGGGTAGATATTAAAGAATTAGAGGTAATATTTTCTTCTTATAGAATATGTAATGACTTGCTATCTTTACAAATTAGGGTTGTTTCTATTATAAAATAGCAATATTTTTGTCATTTATGCTCTTAGAATTGACTATCATATTTTTATATTAATATTTGTATATTGTCACATTATCTAGTACTCCACTTCGCTTAGAGACTTTTTTTAGCATGTAGGCTCGCAAGCTGGCTCAAGCTGGCTCGAGCTTGTAAACGAACCGAGCCGATCCTCAAGATTGGCTCGTTTTCTGGACCAAGCCGAGCCGAGCCGAGCCTACTTTGGACCAAGCTTGC